>OX352763.1:101388728-102049433 GCA_947095585.1 Nephrocerus scutellatus | reverse complement strand
ACAACTAGCTATCTCATTTCCATTTGTTAAGTAGCAGTCATCTTTAAAATTTGAAAAAAATCTCAATCTGCGTCTTTTAATTTCATTAAAAAACGTCTTTGCAAATAGAAAGCTTTTAGGTTTTACAGCCATTTAGAACTGTATACATTAACCATTTATCACCACTGTCAATTTCGGCAGTAACTTTTTTACATCTATCCTCACTTTCTTTATATCATTTTTAAATTCTCTATATTAACTTCGCTTGCCAGTGGCTGGCTGGCCGGCACACCAAATCTTGTTATCAATTTTTAACCCACTTCCTAACGCCCGATTTTATTGAAATTTTGCAGACATGTGTAAAAGCCATGGCAACACTTTCTATTAAAATTTGAGGCCCCTCGGGCCGCGGTGCCGCTCCCACACAATTTTTTTTTATTTATCAATTTTTAACGCACTTCCTAAAGCCCGATTTTCCTGAAATTTTGTACAAATTTTTTCAAATTTTACACACATGTGTATACCCAATAAACAATACTTTTTCTACAATTTGGTAGTGATCGGGCCCCGGGTTTGGCTGCAAGGCCTTTATACATTTTTTAAATATCATATTGTGGCATCAGAATACCGTCGTACTTAAATGACTTTAATGAATGTCGGTTGTGCTGCTTGGTTTTGCTTGTGGAGAGAGAGAGAAATATTAGCTCACGCACAAATGAACCCAGCAAATGAAACGAGACATAAATGTTTTATGCTTAATTCAACTTACTTATTTACTGAATTGTATTTTTATTGATGTCGTTTTTTGTTGTCGATATCAACTTACAGATAGAACAACAAGTTTTCACAATATTCTGTCATTTGGCGTTTTCATAAATTAGTTCAGAGCAGTCAAAGAGTTCTCAAGAAAAATGCTCGTGTTTCTTATTTGCTCAGAGTATGAGCGTGTTCTAAGTGCTCAGAATATAATGATCAGAGCATTTTGCAGACATGTGTAAAAGCCATGGCAACACTTTCTATTAAAATTTGAGTATGAGCGTGTTCTAAGTGCTCAGAATATAATGATCAGAGCATTTTCAATGTCAAATGTCTGATGTCAAATGCCTCTTTCGATGATTTGCTCCTACAATAAAAAAATAAAAAAAATAAAAAATGACCCATGATCGAGGGGCTCCCATATCAATTTCTGCGATTCGAGAATTTAGATGAAACTTTTTAATTTTTATGGGTTGTTTTTATTTTCTTTCAAATCTGGCGCAGAGTTGTTTTTATGGCCGTCAAGTTGTTCGTTTCCCCTTTAAAAACCAATCTTCTGTAGAGTGAAAACAGATCTTTATATTTTGGGACATTTTCCCCTTTTTACTACTACAACAACAACTGCAACAAAACAATGTAAAGAAAAGATTTTCGCCTTGCGTGTTTGATTTTCCGATAATATTATTATTATTTTTGGTTGTCAAGCTGTTCCTTTCCCCTTAAAAACCACTCTACCGTAGAACGAAAACAGATCTGTACATTTTGGGAGATTTACCCCTTTTGATACTAACACAACAACAACACCATAGGCAACAAGAAAAATATAAACACAAGATTTTCGCCTTTCGTGTTCGATTTACTTTTGAAAAAAAAAAAAAAACCCATAAAAATTAAAATTTTTCTTGTAAATTCTCCAATCGGCGATATATACACACACACACTGCGTGCTCGTTTTGTGGCAAAATCATCCACCAAATTACGCAGCGGCAGCGAACAGCGCTGCACACAAAGCACAGAGCTCAGACTTTGCCCTGATCTGATGCGATATAGCGATATTTAAAAATTGTATATTGGGGTCCCCAAGAGGGTCCCAAGAGGGACCATCGAAGACACACATCAATTTAGAGAAAATCGGTAAATTTTGTTAAATATTTGTATGGGAGCCCCCGGAACACGAGGTCCGAGGGGCCTCAAATTTTAATAGAAAGTATTGTCACCGGAAATATACATGTGTGCAAAATTTCAATAAAATCGGGCTATGGGAAGTGGGTTAAAAATTGATCAGAAAATCTGACCAGCCAGCCAGCCACGTGCACGCGAAGTTAATATAGAGAATTTAAAAATCATCGCTCGAGCGCGCTCTGGCGCAGAGTTTTTAGGAAAAAAATTAACATTATAATTTTCAACTCTTAAAATGCAGCACCGGTACCAATTTACAACACTACCCACTATCATTATTATCCTTTTTTATCGTCGCACTATCGCAGAAACAAAAAAGAAAACACTAAAAAGAGAGGACATGGGCACGGACAGAAGGGAAACCAAGAATGGAAATATTTACAGACAGGATTAACCCGAAAAGAAAAATCAGCGACTGTAAAGTTAGGTATTGCTAAGTTCAATCAAAAATAAATTTAATAAAAAATCACCTTTTCAGCTTGTTTTCATCCAATACACTCGCAATAGAATAGAAACATTAAAAATCCAAAATCGAAAGGAATTTTCAGAACACCACAAAAGTTTTTGTTTCCTTTTCCTTGCAACTAAGCAGTTGTGTTAATTTTCAAAATGCTTGAGAACTCCGGTTTACCGATAACGTAAAAACCATTAACAACCAATTCTAAAACCAAGTTTGTAGTAATTTTTCGCCTCGGATATACCAATATTTGTATATGGAGCTAAATGCTAAAAATTAATTAACGCAGATAATAACGATAGAGATACACACCGGAAAAAACTTTTTGCGGCGACGACAACGACGTCGACCACCGCCGAACCAGACGAAAGTTACAAAAGGAAATGACTACCCAAATCCAACCCACACACAAGAAATTTCGTAATTCGTACACTTTCAATTTTTTTGACTGCATTAGGCTTTTATTATTCTATGGTGGTCGGTGCATAGTGTGATTTCCTTCGTTTTGACATTTTTGATGTCGTACTGTCAATACGGCTCGGCAAAGTTTCTTACGTGACTGTACATATATTAGAGACAACTCTGTATTATCTTTACACAATGAACTGTGTTATCAGTCAGAATCACCCTTTTAAGCGGTTGACAGACTCGAACTTAACTGTATGTTTTGAATTAGTGATGGTAACTATCGAATGAACTCGACAATCGATAGTTACTAACTGAACGATTTTAACTATCGAATAGTTTTATTCATTCATTAAGGCCACAACACTTTTTTACCCGGTGGGGGTGGGGTTTATAGAATATATTTCATACACATCACAAAAGTTTTCGATTTGGAACTCGATATAAAGGCTGCATCGTCTGTGAGTATTCCAAAAACCCTGCGTTTTCAACAATCGAGAGTGGCTGTTGGTGTGTGGTATTTTTATTTCCTTCATCATATCATTTTTATAGTCGAATCGTCGATGCTCTTTGTCTCTGATTCCGAAAGTTCCGAACGTTTATCTGTAACAAATAGCCCAGATTTCACCGTCTTTTTAAATTCTCTATATTAACTTCGCGTGCTCGTGGCTGGCTGGCTGGCTAGCGGACAGGCACACCAAATCTTTTGATAAATTCTTAACTCACTTCCTAAAGCTCGATTTTTTGAAACATTGCACACACAACACTTTCGATTAAAATTTGGGACACTCGGGCCTCGGGAGGCTCCAATACAATTACTACAGCGGACGAAGCATCTATGCCCTAAAGTGCTATTGGTGGGACGAGCAGATAAAAGCACTAAGAGCTATCATCTTATAAGCCCGACACAGAGTTCAGCGTTCAAGAACGACTTGATATGCTAAGATTGGCGGAATGCTGTTAAGAAAAGCAAGTCAAAATGTTTAAAGCAACCCTTGGGGCACAGCATACAAAATAGTTATGGCAAAGCTCATGCCGAACAATGCTTAGATCCACAATAGAGCACCTATTTCCCAAAGGATCATATACTTTGTGCAACATAATAAGAGAAATTAGCACAGAAAGTATTCCCAGACTAACAGTGGATGAACTCGTCAACGCATATAAAAGAATACGTGACAACAAGGCTCCTGGACCGGATGGCATACCTAATAAAGCATTGAAAGCAACCATTCAAAACAGGCCAGACGTGTTCATGGCATGCATGCAACAGTGTCTAGATGAAGAGGTTTTCCCTGAACCTTGAAAGTTGCATTAATTAGTACTGCTGCCAAATGGAAACAAGCCACCTGGGGAACCATCGTCTTACCGCCAAATATGCCTACTCGACACAATGGGAAAGATACTAGAGCGGATCATATATGACAGATTGCTTAATATAGCAGATGATAAAGGAGCACTGTCAGATCATCAGTTTGGGTTTCGAAAATCGCGCTTGAACGTCGGCGCCATAAAGGCGGTAGTCAATATAGCAAAGGAATCGATAAAAGCAGGAGATAGGTGGCGATGGGGCACAAAGGAATATTGTGCAGTAGTGACACTGGACATAAAAAACGCCTTTAACCCCGCAAATTGGTCCTCAATAAGAAGATCACTCGCTAGAATGAAGGCACCGTACTATTTACACTCGGAAGATAGTATCAAACTACTTAAGCAATAGAAGGCTGAGGCACGAAACAAATGAGGGTGCAAAGTACTATAATGTCTCCGCAGGAGTTCCATAAGGATCGGTGCTGGACCCCCTTCTATGGAACATTATGTACGATGGAGTCCTAAGATTAAGACTACCACCAGGGGTAAAAATATTTGGATTCGCTGATGATATCGCCGCTGTTACCGTGTCAAAAACAACATGGAATAGAGTCAGACACGAATGAAACAGTCATCCAAATCAAGGACGGACTGGCTAGTATCCG
The DNA here is from genome assembly GCA_947095585.1 of Nephrocerus scutellatus. Taxonomy (NCBI): domain Eukaryota; kingdom Metazoa; phylum Arthropoda; class Insecta; order Diptera; family Pipunculidae; genus Nephrocerus; species Nephrocerus scutellatus. The sequence goes on along the minus strand of OX352763.1, from coordinate 102,044,681 downwards.
TCGGTCTGGAATTAGTCGATCACAAAACTGAAGCAGTCTTGATTACCAGCCGGCAAAGGATGGAATACATAAGCATACGCCGGGCTGGTAATTAGACTATCAGATCAAACGATTCTGTTAAACTAGGAGTAATGATTGACAGTATGCTCCGTTTTAAAATTCAGGTGGACTACTCAAGCAAATAGGCGTCTCAGATGCAGGCAGCATTATTTAACATACTGCCAAACATCGGAGCACCAGTATATTCAAGAAAGATCCTAATGTCCAGATTAGTCAGCTCAGTCCTCGGTTCCGAACGATCTCGGATGACGCAGCTCTGGGGCCCTATCATGATTTCCACCGCGAAACAATTTTTACACGATATCTTGAATTTGGAATCACCAAACACTATACTTTTTCGCCATCTATTTCGATATCGAGAAAAGTTCCGCCAACAAAAAGAAGGCGGACATTTTTTCGACTGAACATTGACATTTCTTTATTGTGTTGACGATCGACAGTTGTTTGTCAAGTCAATCTGACATTAAATGAGTGCGTCTATTGCTTGAATGGGTGCGTTTATGACATTAAATAAGTTCGTTTATAGTCTTTTCGAGAGCGGAATTCATGAAACGTAAATGGAAGTGGGTCGAAAAGAAGGTATCGAAATAGTTTACGATTCGCGGCGGAAATCATGATAGGGCCCCTTGTTATAGCAGGAATATTTCACGTAGATATTCTTGCAGATGAAATTCTAACGGTCTACAACAGAAGAGCCTCAATACTAAAATTGATCAAGAAGGAAGAAAAGGCCACCGCAATAGCCGCATGGCAAGCTCGTTGGGACACAAGTTTGAAAGGTAGATGGACCTACAAGCTGATCCCGATATTGATGCATCGACAAGCGTGGTTAAAGTGTGTGTGTGGTAGGTTTAGTACGTAGTACTATTTCCCTGTAAGGCTTAATTAGTATCTAGGAAGGTTCCCATCCTTTGGCACAAAAAAAAAACATGTAGCACGCGTCTCACGTCATACGCCTCACACGAGGCCGCTTAGAATTCTTGCATAAGACTAAGAAGCGCATAAAGTTTCAGCTATCTAGGTCGTATGAAAGGCGGTTAAAAAAGACCTTAAAATTTTTAAAAACTAGCTTTCACACGGGTAATCTTCACCAGAGGCGGCCAACCATCAGCAGAATAGGGGGAATAACGCAGAATGCTCTAGAATTGCAGGTGGCCGTAACTATCTCTGACTGGTGGAAGTGCGATCAAACCTCCACGTGGTGGCCGCCGGTAATTTTCCTCTAATGCAGGAAAAGCTGAATGATCGGGCTAGTCCCTTCAAAGTAAGGTTAGCGCCAGGCCAATAACCTCGCCGGGAGAGTAAGTCCTAGGGCTGAGATGTCAGGCGTAGAAGAGAAATGGACACGCCTTAAAAATTCTGTCATTAGTACTGCTGACTCCATCTTAGGCAGTGGTCGTAGAGATCGGAACGACTGGTTCAATGAACGTAAGAATTTTCGTACCGAGCAATGCTACAATCTCATAGAACGCGGGCACGCAAAGATGAATATAAAGGGCTCAGAAAATATCAAAAAAAAGTTCACCGGCGAAAAAAAAACAGCCTGGGAGAAGAATCTCGTATGTGAACAGAAGCATGGACCGCACCAGGCGCGAAAGTTCTACTATAGAGTCCGCGGTATGACGCAATATATACCGCGTTAAACATACTGCAAGGACAAAAAAAGTAATCTGATCGCCGATCTTAAAGGCATCTTAGAGCGATGGGAAGAGCACTTTCATGAGTTGCTAAATGGCCAGCTAATTGAGGAATTGGAGACTCCACCAATGGCCGAAGACCATACTATGCTGACGCCACTAATCATAGACAAAGTTAGCAGAGCGATAAATCGGCTCAAAAATAATAAGACCCCGGGATCACATGGGATCCTAGCGGAACTGATAAAAATAGGAGGCCCCACATTACACAAAGCAATACATGAAATAATAGCGCAAGTATGGGAGGAAGAAGCGATACTAAAAGACTGGCGAAGAGGCATCCAGAGCCCCATACATAAGAAGGGAGATATTACAAAATTTAGCAATTATCGTGGTATAAAGTTGTTGAGTACCGCGTATAAGATTTTCTCCCATATCCTTCAAGACAGGATATCCCCATACGCTAAAGTCATCATTGGTCCATACCAGTGTGGCTTCATCCCAGGCAAATCAACAACTGATCAGACTTACACCCTTAGGCAAGTGATGGAAAAATGTCTAGAGTTTCAAAACTCACTACACCATCTTTTTATAACTTTAAAGCAGCCTATGATATCATAGCCAGCGTAGAACTTTATAAAGCCATTAGAGAATTTGGCATCCAAAATAAAGGTTGATGTTATAAGCCAAGTAAAAATATCCGGATCACTATATATAAGCCCATTCAACATATATAACGGGATCCGACAAAGGGATGGACTGGCCTGTGTCCTCTTCAACCTTGCGTTGGAGAAAGTGATCCGAGACTCTGACGTAACGGCGATAGAAACAATCCTCTGTAGGTCCATTCAGATACTGGCTTACGCAGACGATATTGACATCTTTAGTAGAAACCCAAGAGCTGTACAGGAAGATTTCATCCAGATCGAGCAGGCGGCACGAAATCTGGGGCTGCGCATAAATGAGAGCAACATGGTGGGCATGTCTGCGAGTAGAAGATCCAACATTGGTCCCTCAATTCAAAAAGTGGAGTGCGAATTTGAATTACGAGTAGTGCAATCCTTTAACTATCTCGAGTCAACTGTAGCAGCCGATAACGGCATGGAACCAGAAATACGCGCACGGTTGCTTAAAGCCAACAAAGCCTACTATAGTCTGTCAAGACTGTTCAAATCCAGGATCTTCACCATAACAACCAAGCTGCTGGTATATAAGACAATGGTCATACCAGTACTTACATATGGATCCGAGACTTGGGTAGAGCCTTGTAGAGCCAAATATGTTGATGATGATGACTTTTTACCAGTATATATAGTAAATATTACAAAAAAAAGATCTCACATTTAAATTTGTTAAATTCTTTCATTTAATTTATTTACTCTATACACAGTTTTGTTTTACTGACTAGGAATTCATACATTTTCTCATCTTTTTTTGTAGTTTCATTTTCAATTACATAAATATTTATTTTTATTTTTTTGGTTTCGAATAAGATCTTTGGTTTTACAAAAAAAACGGATTCATTAACAAAGACATTAAATAATAAACTTAGGTAATTCAATTGTACAATTAATTGTACTTAAAACATAAAATTTGCGAAATACACAGAAACAGACTATAAGTTGGTTGGTTTTGTTTCTTACATAGTGTATGACAAGAAAAACATTTGGTTAAAATAATATTGATACATACAACAATAATTTATATCTAAAGCTATGCTCCTGCTTCTGCGTCTCATAGAAAAAATCTGCAAGATTTGCATTTGTTTTCTGCGTGATCGTTGTTCAGCTTCAACTTGTGTCTCGTGAAACAAAACAAAAGGTTTCGATAAATTAAATTAATTTACAAAGCATATGTATATGTTTTTATAAATAAAAAGCTTAACATAATTTTTGGTATAATATTGGCAATAACTGAACCCAGGTTGTGTGATTATTAACGATTGCATCTCACTGGCGGGCAATGTGTACAATTTTGGTATTTGTTTTTGCTGTTTTGTAGGTTTGTGTGATTTGTTTGTTTTTGTTTTTGTTTCGTTTAATTTATGTTTAATCATAATAAGACTAGATTAGGAACCACATTTGTACATCTCTAATATATTCATAAGAATTAAAAGTAAATTGTTATTTATTAAAAACGTGAATATATAGTAGCACTTAAAAAATACTTTCATATTCGACTTCCAAAACGCATCAAAAAAATACAAAATCTGTAAGTTTTTTCACATAAATCAAAAAATTGTTGAAAAAGTCACAGATTTCTAAAAGTAAAACAAGTTCCGAAAGGATTTAAAAATTCTCTGTCTTCGACAGCGCACTGAATATTTTTTCGATGAAAAGTTTTGAATTTGAGTGCTTCGAAACGGCGGATAGAGAGATGTTTACGTTTACGTAAATATATTGCTCTTCTGGCTTTTTTGAAGCAATTACTGAAAATGTTTCTTAAAATTTTCTGCTAGCACTGTTCATGACGGATATCAAATATTGTTTGTTGCTAAACATCAACGTGCAATATCAATCGAGTTATAAATTACTGCAATGCATTCCACATCACATCCAAACTTGTGGAGGAATGCAGGCCGAATGAACAAAGTATGTTTGTACTGGGTGCCGCAACACACTGGCATAGAAGGTAAGAAAGGTAGCGGATAGGCTGGCTAACAAAGGATCAGAAAGTCCGCTTGTAGGACCAGAACCATTCTGTGGCATCAGGTTCCGCATAATGCGGGAAGAGATACGCAAAATAGGTAAGGCAGCTGCTTTTGTAAGATAGGAAATCTCCCAGGCCTACAACAAGCAAAGTAAGTGCTGGGTAACTATGATCCAAAGAGGTCTCGCTTGATATTGGGACTAAGTAGAAGTAATGTAAGAAGTAAATAATGCAATGTAAGTAATGTTCTAGACAGGACATTGTTTTGTAGCAGATCCAGGTCTGAAATTTAACCTCTTGCTGAGTTGACGATCTTTGGTCCTGCGTTTGGATAAACACTGGAGTTCTTTCGGTTCGTAGAACCAATCGTCGTGGAAACGACAGGACATTATAGACTGAAGTGGCACCTAAAGAAATTAAAATTAAAAGAGGTTAGCAGCTACAGGTTTTCTGTGGAAGCGAAAGAAACCCGGTGGTAACTTCTCAACGAATGCGGAGCAATGATCCAACAGAGGAGAGACCACATGGGAATCCACACAATATCGGTGTCTGCACGACATTCACTGAACTCACTCCAAATCAATAAGTTCATAAGAGCAAATGGTATGGACCATGCACTGTCCACTAGTCAGGGGAAAACTAAATAGATCCATATGAGTCGCAGTGCTTTTAGAATACAACACATATTCATCATCATCATCACCTTATACGAGTCAAATTTGGCTATGACCAAAAACTGAGACCAAAAAATACTTCAATGTCCAAAAGGAATTAAGAATTGTTAATTCCAGCGCTCATTTACAATGCCATTCCAACCGTTAGCTCTATAGAAAAGGTCAATCTGTTTTTTTTTTCACGTTTCCCAGCTTATCTAGATTACGCGTTGCCATCACCTGTGTCTCTATGAATTTCAGGGATTTATTTTCGTACTAATACAGTTTCAAGAGTTTCAGTTTTGATAAATGTTGGGCTAGATGGTGTTGCTCCAATAGTTTTAAAGAGGCTTAAGAACAGGTCGGGCACTGCTATTGGGTAAGCTCTTACATATCTTATATTGCTCTGGAGTATTTCTAAAGATCTGTACAATACTCTTAGTCCAGTAGGTACCAAAAAAAAGAGGCAAACCGACATTTCTTTCTTCATGCCGACCATAGCGCTAACATCAGTACTTTCTAAGGTCATATAAACGCTGATTAATTATCAGCTTCTGCAATATCATGAATTACAGGAAATCTTTAGCGATCAGCAGGCCGCTTTTTTTAATGCTAAGTGATCTAACTGCATGGTCACCGAAAAGTGGAACCAGTCAATTCATCGCTTTGGTGAAAAGAAAGTTGTTACAGTCGATATTTCCAGGGAATTTGACAGAGTCAGGCGTTAAGCATAAACGCTGGTGCTTCCCAATGCACTATTTTGTCTCCGAAACTCTTTCGCATTTTCATAAATGACATCTTGTCCGCTATTTCTAGTCCAATATATTCAATTCACTGACGACAGCACTCTCAGCTTTTCTTATGAGTCAACGTATTCTGCACATCTCTTTTCTGTGCAAATGGAACTTGAACGCACGTTAACCTCAGACAGTAAACAAGGTGGGGATTACAAAATAGAAATTAACCTATATAAAAGCCAATACTGTCTGTTGTCGTCAAAACGAAACACAAAACTCCATCCTTTGTCCATGAGTGGCACTTGCAACGCAACGGTATGTGCGTCAACAATAAGTTTCGTTGGAACGATCACATATTCGTTATCTCTAAAATCGCTGCAAAATGTTTAGGTTTTCTGAAACGGTGCAAGAAGTACATTGCTTCCTCAGACCTGGCTACTATTTACAATGCGTAAATTCGCCAAAACTGGATGACATCGGATCCAAGCAGGATCCCGGTTGTAGTGCCAACGATGATGATGATGATGTTAACGCCCATGACATGAAAACAACTGTGTTGTCTGGTTAGGTGCTCCTAAAACCACCTTGCATAAGCTAGACAGAATTTAAAACCGCGCGTTAAAACTTATTAGTCACGGAAATATCACGAAACAATCGACTTGCCTCAGCATCGTAAGAATGTTTCCTGATTGTAACTATTTTTTCGCTTTTCATATAAAAATGTTCAGGTGCACCTTCAAACCGATTCGTTATACTTGCGTCTCAACTCTAGACATAGACTTAACCCAATTTTCAGACCTACTGAATAATACAGACATTGCTTCTATAGCCGCATATTAACTACGTGGAATAAATTGCCAAGCTCGGTGTTTCTGCATCCGCAGACATTCAATAGACACATCTCCTCCTGTTCGATATTTCTTCATACCATAACGACAACGATCTGTTATTTCTATAAGCGTGTGTACATTTTAGAAAAGATCATAACGCCAAAGTATGCAATACTACTGATTTGTGGTGTTAAACTTTCCATCGATAGGCCATCATGATTTTTTTTTTACGTTTTGGAAGCCTAACTTATTGTAGAAAATTAAAAATTTGTAAAATTTGTATAATAAATAATCCGTTACTGACTGACTGGGTGGTAACAGTGAATGTTATGCTACAGCTTGAGATTGTAGTTAAAAGCTTAGAAATTATTTCATAATCATTTCTTTGTGTCTCTTTTATAAATAATTTTATGATAATTGCATGCTTTTAAAAGTTTGGAGGATCGAGTTTGTTCTGCCTTTTGGGCCAACAACGATTGACAATAGTGATTCCTCGTTTGGTTTGATCTTTAAACGATTGAATACGAAATTTCACCCCATTCCTTCAAATACAATCTCAATAGCCGTATATAACATCACCAGAAACCGGTTAAGCTGCACCCGCCGACTCCTTTTCCCAACATATCCACTCTATTTACCTCAACATTCAATCTGAATCGCTCGAGATTATTCTCGTTGACTAGCTCTGATGTTGTTGAACACCGTTTACTTTCGGAAAATGACAAGGACACGACGGCGACGGATTGTGACTACTGTTCGACTCGAGTTTTTTGGTCAATGTCTTCCAGTAGTCGATTTGTGCATTTAGTAGATCGATTTTACGTTTTCTCTCCTCAATCGCCAGCGTGAGAAGGTATTCATTTTTGGTGTTATCGCTGCCGTCGCCGCTGCTGCCGGTCGTCGTCGTCGTCATCATCGCCGGCTGGGCGTTTAAATTTGACAATAGATGCGACAAATGATCATGTCCCTTGCCATTTAGATGATGATGATGGTGATGGTGATTAGTCGACGGATTACTGCTGTTGTTGTTGTTCGTATTGGTTGTTATGCCGCCGCCACTGCCACTGTTACCGCGTCCTCTGTGGCTATTACCCATGTTGTTGTGATTACTATTAAAGTTGTTTGTCGTTTGATGGTGATGGTTATGTGCTATGCGATTTCCTAATCCACCTCCAACTATAGGAACGCTACTGGCAGCATTCATACTTCCAATACTGCCATTGATTGGGTTTATACTGCCAATTCCGGCAGGGTGCATACTGCCAATTCCGCCAGGGTTCATACTGCCAATTCCAATACTTTGTAACATCAAATCTGACGGTTGTCGCAGGCCTGTAAATATCTCATCATCTTCTTCTTCGAGGCAAACTTCTGGAATATCTTTCGCACTAAGGCAATCATCATCATCGTCGTCATCGTCATCATCCATGTCCTCAGGGGAGCCTCTTCCACATCCCCCTACATCGCCATTAACACCACCTCCTCGATTACCGTGGTTACCACCGCCATTTTGCGATGATTGCTCGTTGTCGCTGATATCTTCCGATTTTATAACAATTACATCATTATCCACGGCATTGTACGCAGCAGATGCAAGCTGTGTGTGGAAAAAAAATGTACAAAATTAAAGCGTAGTCATTGGATTGTCATCAAATATGTACTAACCTTTGAATTGGCCTCATAATCATCGTCAAACTTGGATTGATTTCGACTGCTGTATCCACTTGGTGATAGATTGATATTCGCGATATACTGTCCCACCGAATCTTGCTGAGACAGAGCGGACAGAATATCCATGAACGATCGATTGTTTCCAATTTTGTCATCGCCGCTGCTGCACAGGTCTTTCTTCAGCAGCAGCTTCATATTTTTGTACAATTGTCGCAGTTGTTTGGACGAACGCTGATGATACACACGACAATTGAACTCTTTCGCAATTGTCCGCCAGACATCATCCTTTTTACGATTCGATTCGGCATCAGTTCGTTTATTCTCGATGACATCTTTGTATTGTGCGGCAAAGCCGAGCACCATATTACGCTCCCGTTGCGTGTAACGAGGAGTCTTTTCCATCTTCATTCGTTTTTTGTGAGACGTCTTGAGGCTGTAGAATAGTGAGTGGGGTAAATAAATTAGAAAACAATTTTAAAAAGACTGCTGAAGCAAAGCCCTAAGCTTGACTAAAATATAAACCCTATTTGTGGTGAACCGAGTAGATTTTTCTCGTTTTCGATATTTAATTTTGTAAATTTATACGACAACGATTACGACAACACCGTCAATGGATGATAACGATTTGTCTGATAAGGCGCACCAACCGACCGACCGACCGACCGACCGACAAGACCACCGCAAGCGAGCTTCACTTTAATTTTTGTTCTTCTTTCTTTCCTTTTTTGCTGCCCCACGCCTTCTTCTGTACTTCCACTTCAATCGTTGCTTGTCCAACTCATCAGTCAAGCTCCAAACGAATATCTAATCTCCAATTAGAGATTAGGGGAAGCGCTCGAATGAATATATAAGAACGTTTAACACATACGTGCATAACACACGGTATGGGTTATGGTGAAGAAAACACAAAAATAGCTTTCAAAAGCTTAAGTCGAGTTTCAATGAGTTGGCAGCGGAAAAGCGGAGGGGGTTAAGAGAGAGAACAACACTGCTAAAGTGTCAAGTACGAGTGGTATTGCGCACAAGTTTTTGAGATAAGATTGAAATGCTGATTAAGTTGTTGGCAATACTTACTTACAATTATTGGATTGTTGACAAGAGACGAAGCGGGGAAAGTGCAAATGTATGGTCGGGGGAAGATCTTATCTGTGTAGATCATTACATGGACAGACAAAGACAGAAGCCATGATGTTATTGAGATCTTCGTAAATTGACTTAAACTTTTTATTACAAGGAGTGGTGATCGAGGTGTTACTAACTTCACGCTGCTGTATCTTTTTTTTATATAATTCGCGCACGCTTAAAGGGGTTCGCATCCTTATAATGCTCGGCTATATACTTGGAAAAGCGTGGGCGTTAAAGAAAAGGATGGTAAAAGAGAAGAGGTCCATGAGCTTTTGTTTTTAATGCCTGTGGATCATAGTGATGTGGAAAGATAGAGCTTGGTATATCATTCCACACACGTGAAGAACCAATCCCCGAATTTAACTGAACGTCCGAAGAAGGCTTGAGAGTAAACTGATGAGCATTTAAAGCTCCACGAGTTTTGAGGTTGAATTCAAGGAGAGGAGAGATGCAGCTGGCTATTTCTCTTGAGCACCGCTGCTGAAAGAAGCGATAAAACAGTGACAAGCAGGAAACCTTCCTACGGTGTTTTAGCGAATCCACTGATTTCGCAATGTTTTCGTAACCGATAAGTTATATCGCATGGTTTTGTATTCTATCTAGCTGATGCAAGCTTGTTTTAGGCGCACCAGACCAGGTATGACAATTATACTCAAGTTTAGGGCGAATAAAAGCCTTGTAGATAGTAGCCAGACCAAAGGGAGTAAAGTATTTCTTGTACCGAGGTAGAACACCCAGACATTTCGCAGCATTTTTGGCAACCGTCAATATGTGGTCATTCCAACGAAGCTTGTCGTTAACGCACATACCGAGAATTGCAATTTTTTCAGTTTCCTCGATGCAAGTGCCATTCATGGATAATGGCATGGGATTTATTCTTCTTCTCTTAAACGAAAGGAAACAGTATTTGGTTTTGGAGCGTTGAATTCTACTCGATTATTTTCTCCCCATTTGATTATGCTGTCAAGGTCAGAACTTAATGTACTTAACATACGTAGTTGTTTGAGTTCCACATACGAAGTGGAGGGACGTTCCTCAAACGTATATGAGAAGCTGAGGGTTTGCTGTTGTCAGCAAAAGAGTGAATATGATTGGAAAAAACAGATAAGTGATCATTAATAAAAATGAGAAAGAGTGTAGGGGACAAAACAGAGCCCTGGGGAACGCCAGCATTAAAGTCCAATACAAATTGAATTTATCGGTCTAAAAGATAATTTCTAATCCAATGAAGCAGTTTTTCATCGACTTTGGACAAAAGATCTTGATGTCAAACTGAGTCAAATGCCTTGGAAATATCGAGTGCAACAGCTTTGCTTTCACCAAATTGATGCAAAGACCGGTTCCACTGTTCGGTGAGATATACCATCAAATCACTAGTAGAACGTTGCACACGAAATCGGTACTGCCGGTCACTAAGGACTTCCTTGGTTTCACGATATTTCATGAGTTGAAAATTGATCAGCGTTTATATGACCTTTATAAGTATGGATGTAAGTGCTATGGTTCGGTACGAAGAAGAAAACGATGGCTCGCCTTTTTTGGGTATGGGCTGGACAAAGACTGTTTTCCAACTTTTTGGGAAGAGTCCAGCACGAGGCGGTATTTTTGATTATTTTCACGAATGACCAAACATTTTTACTACCTTTGGGACATTGTAGTATTTTTTGCCTCAATTTCTTGTCGTAGGCGAATCTGGCTCGTTTAAAATTAGTTCGGTTTTCCTCAGTAGGGTTTGCTTTGTAAAACCGAAAGCATACCTCTCTAATCCCAGAAGCCTCTTTACAGGTCTAGTCATACCATTCATCCTATTATGGTTTGACAGACTTAGTCCTGGAAGGGATAAAATCTCTCATACCAATAAGGATGATGTTTGTGATTGCATCAGCGGCGGCTATCACGAAACAATAGCGACCAGTTAATACTCCCAACGAAGTTGTTAAGGCCGTCCCAATTGGCTTTCTCGTATTGCCATACTGTGTTTTTGTCAGTTTTTTCTCTAACTGCGTGGTTTATTAACGAGAAAATAGCTGACACTACACAGACTTGTAGACATTGAAATCGCCCGCAATAACGATTTCAGTTTTAAAACGTTTTCTGACAATTCTTAAAATTGAATCAGACAGTCCATTAAATTCGCTCTGAGTTGAAACATTGTCTAAGCTGGGTATTCTGTAAAAGAAACAGTAGTGTATAGGGTGTCCCAATAAGCGGTTCAGATTTGACATATCGGTTATTTTGGCTCTGGCAACACTAATTTCATTCTTTTTTTGACAGAAACTCAGTATATTATTTCTAGTTGACGAAATGAGTCCGTTAACGCTCCAGCAAAAGTGGGAAACGTTGGAAATTTACTTCCACAACAAAGACAATTGGTTCGAAATCTCAAGAAAATGTCGTATAAAATTTGGTGAAAACACGGGATTCACACCCAACGGTATCAAGAAGTTTGTGCATAAAGTCCGTGATACGGGCTACCTAGTCGACAATCCAACGCGTAACCGTGCTCGTCGTGTTCGCTCAGCCGAAAATATCGCCACGGTGGCCGAAAATGTCCGCCAATGGCAAAGAACATCATTTCGTCATCGTACATCGGAAATGAAAATCAGCCAGTCTTTCAGGAAACGAATTCTGCGTATAGATCTTGGTTTGTGGCCCTATAAAGTTCAATTGGTCCAGCAATTTAAGCCCCGTGATCATCCGCTTCGATATCGATTCGTTGTGTGGGCCTGCGACCAACTCGAAATTGATGAGGATTTTTCTCAAAAAATCTTCTTTTCGGACGAGGCGCATTTCCATCTCAGTGGGTTCTTAAAAAAACGAAATTGTCGCATTTGGGAATCGGAAAATCCACAAGGATATGTGGAGAAGGCAATGCATACATTGCGTGTTTACTGTTTGGTGCGGCTTGTGGCGTGGCGGCATTATTGGGCCGTATTTCTTCGAAGATGAAGCCGGCGCAACCGTTACGGTCAACGAAATCAACTACCGCCACATGTTAACATCTTTTTTGTGGCCAGATCTTTAAGATATTGGTTTGGGCTATCTTTGGTTCCAGCAAGATGGTGCGGCATGCCACACATCGGGCGTTACAATAGCGGAAGTGCGTCAAAAATTCGATGGCCGCATTATAAGTCCACGTCGAGGGAAAAATAATGGCACCAATTTATAACCAGGCAGATTTAATTCCTAGGTATCGGATGTTGAGGATGGGGTACACGGACACCACACACTAAACTTTGCACATCTAACGACTGCGCGAACCGATATCTTTTACAATATTTTTAGTTTGACGTTCGCATGAGCTGGAGTGCAGCACAACCATGCACAAAGGAGATTGAGAGACAACTGATGTCTGTCTAAATGATCTGTCAAACAGCTGATGAAAGCGCGCTCATATTTTTACAAACGTTAGTGTGTAAAATTGTTTATAAGTCAACGGAAGCATATTGGGTATTCAAAAGTAAAAGTTTGATTGCACTGTTTTTTGGCTGGAAAGTCACAGTCAAACAGCGCCAGCATTTGAATGTGAATACAATGTTTGTGTATCGGATCATCACACAGTACAACGATACTGGTAGCATCGCAAAACGCCCTGGAGGTGGCAAGAAACTATCAACGACAAACGCGTTGATCAGACATAAATGAACTTTAAATCTCAGTTATCCCCTTAGAGACTAGAGAAGTGTGTATACTATATTTAGAGTGGATGTGAGCTCACGATTGCATGTAATATGAGCTATGTGTGTGCAGAGTATAGCAATAAATGGATAAATACAAAATAATTAAGAAGGAAAAATCAAACTTTTACTAATACTGTTGGACTTGGTGGTGATTATTATGCCATTAAAATTACAAACGGCCCAGAAACAATTCTCAAAAAGCATCAAGGTTTGCAGAACATCTAGAAGAAATATTCCAACCGAACTCAGTGGACAATATTGAAATACTACCCGATGTTATCGAGCAAGAAAGTATAGCAATACCATTAGTCACAATGGCTGAAGTTAAAAAAGAAATAAAAACTAATATTGCTCCAAAAAAGGCTCTCCTGGCTTTGACCTAATCACTGGACAAGTACTCAGAGAACTACCGAGAAAGGCAATAATTAAAATAACTAATTTAATGAATGCATCATTTAGACTGAAATACGTACCACAATTATGGAAGGTGGCTGAAGTCATTATGATTCCTAAACCAGGCAAACCACCCCATGAAACAACATCGTATTGGCCAATATCATTACTACCGACTATGTCGAACTGTTGAGAAAGTATTGCTAAAAAGATTAGGACCTATCATCGCAGAGAGAAAGATTACCCAGACCATAAGTTTGGATACAGAAACAAACACTCCACGATTGACCAGGTTCATCGTCATTGAACAATCGCTTGAAGAGAAAAAAGTATGTTCAACACTATTTTTGGATGTAGCCCAGGCTTTTGACAAAGTCTGGCATAAGGGGTTGAATTACAAGCTCAAACTTCTGCTTCCAGTCCAGTACGCAGAACTGCTGCAATCCTATTTATCAGAAATATTCTTTAGAATCAAGCAAGAGGAAGCCTATTCTGACCTAAAGAAAATTCAAGCAGGTGTCCCACAAGGTAGTGTGCTTGGACCAACCCTTTACCTCCTGTACACTAGTGACTCACCTACGTCCAGTGAAAATATTGTTGCTACATTCGCTGATGATACTGCAATTATGGCTATTGGCAACAATAATACCGAATCAACAGAAAAACTGCAAACATCTATTGCCGAACTACAACGCTGGACTATGAAGTGGCGTATCAAATTAAATGAAACCAAATCTGTACATATTGACTTTACCAACAAACATATCCAGCACAAGCCAGTGTACATCAATGAACAAGTTGTTCCGTACGCGAACACAGCCAAATATCTTGGTATGACACTAGATGCCAAACTCAGGTGGAAGCCACATGTCAAGAAAAAAAAAAGAAGAACTGGAACTGAAATACAAAAAGTTGTATTGGTTAATGGGTCGCTTCTCAGTCCAGTCAGTATACAACAAGCTTTTGCTTTACAAACAAGTCCTTAGGCCAATATGGACTTACGGAATTCAACTCTGGGGTTGTGCCAGCCAAAGTAACAGAAACATAATTCAACGCTTCCAGAATAAAGTACTTTGTGGCATCGTCGGTGCCCCCTGGTACATACGAAATGACAACTTACATAAGGACTTAGAGATAGAAGTTGTCGACAACGTCATCAAAAACCATGCTCAGAATCACCAACAACGACTACGAAAACACATCAACATTGAGGCTCTCCAGCTCCTGGCTGAATTTCACAAACTATCTGGAGTTTTTGCGAAATGATTTGTCCAAAACTATTGAAGGACATTCCACTGATTCAACTAGCTTCATCATATTTCCAACAGGATGGTTAGGTTAAGAATTGGCTAGATGAAGAGTACGGTAACCGTTGGATAGGAATTTTGGAAATTTTTATGGGACCTCACGACCCCGGGGCCCTGAGACTTAATTTTTTTTAAAAAAGTGTTGTCCATCGGAGATACAGATATAAAATTTAAAGAAAATCGGGTTAATTTTTTTTTTAAAAATTTGTATGGGGCCCCTTGATCCCGAGGCCCGGGGTCTCAAAAATTTTTACAAAAAGTGTTGTTCATCTGGGATACAAATGTATAAATAATCTTAAGAAAATCGGGTAAATTTTGTATAATATTTGTATGGGAACCCCCGACCCCAAGGCTCGAGAAGCCCCAAATTTTAATAGAAAGTGCTGTCATGCATGATATGCATGTGTGCATAAATCAATAAAATCGGGCTTTGGGAGGTGGGTTAAAAATTGATCACAAGATCTGACCAGCCAGCCAGTCAGTCTGCCAGCCACGGTTACGCGAAGTTAATATAGAGAATTTAAAAAATAGTAAAACGTTATGTTTATTAAGCATTGACCTCAAAGTAAAAAATTGGCATGGCCAAGAAAAATGGAACAGGCTCTATGCTTGACTATCTAAGGACTCAAACAAGATATACATTTTTTTTAAATGCAGTAACAAAGGCTAGTGTGTCTTCTAAAAATAAAGTCATAAACGAAGTTTCTTAGATTAGTTTTAACAGAGCAATTAGCGTTAACATGGGTCAGGATACACCAAAGTAAGCTTTTTCTTAAATCCCCGCTAAATGATGTCACCATCGGAGATAGACCATTCCTGTAGAACTATACTTTTCTTAGAATATACCTAAGAATTATTTCTTAAATTATCCTTGACGAATTAGGGGATATGTTCCATAATTTGTTATAAATAATAGCAATAATATTCGGCGCAACAGACCGTTGCGGTTCAAGGCCTAGCTTCTCGCGACCATTTGTGTTGTGTTATATTTTTGCACACAAAATGGAAAGGACCTACAATTTAATGCCGTATCCGAACGGCGAATTCAGAAGTTTTCCGTGAGAAGTTATAACTCTCGGACGTTTGTCAGACATTCGGGAGAGGTGGGACACCGTTTCGTTATAAGCCTCTGATGTTGTTGTCTCTCTGATTATGATTTCCATACCAAAATAGATGGTATCGGCTCAAAATCGGGACTAGAGGGGAAATTTTTTGTGAGCCACCAAAACCGGACCCCAGTTCTAGAGCTCAATATGATGATGATGATGATGATTATGATTTCATCCATTGTATAAAATAAGAACTGCATTTATAATAAATATTCATTTTATTTAAAATTCAAAAATTTGAGTAATCCAAAAAAGTAATAATTTCAAAAGAAATATACATAAGACAGACTTACCTGAAGGAACAACACCAGCGATAATAGATTACGATTAAAATGTAAAAGAATTTCTTTTATGTTTGTGTGTGTCTGCCCAAGCCTTGGACTAAAATTAATATCAGCAAATAACAAAACGATGACTGATAGATAGCTTCGATTTTTGTTGTATCGCAAGAACCAAAAAAAAAAAAAGCTAAAGCTGCACAAACTGCACTTAGCCACCGAGCGGAATGAACTTTCGCCAACGAAAACAAACGTAGATTTATCTTCGTATCTGTGTTTATCACAACGGTGTGTTTCACAGTCGCAATCGCAAGACATGAATCCAACTGTGGGTGAGTAGTGTGCGCCAATCAACAAATTTAAATTCGAAATCCCGATCAATAGCAACAATTCTTTACACTTCACATTCCTTACAAGCGAGCTAGATACACAAACTGAAATCATTTTCTTGAAATAGGTAAAAGCCTTCGTCACAGATTGCTTAATGAACGGAAGGAAAAAAAAAACAAATCAAGAAGAAGAAGAAGAAATGAGGCAGAAAAAATCTAAAACTAAATTTGAAATAACAGCAGCACGAGCGTACCGCTCTCGCCGATCCGCACCGCACCACAACCCCAATTCGATCCGATCCTCGCTCATAGCTCGTCGTCGCATCGTATACAGAGATCAAATGTTTTGCTATGCCTTGCTTAGTGCGTCTGTTTCAAATCCAAACATTGTTATAAAATTCGGCCTTTTCTCTGTTAAAAATAAACTCTCGCGCCCCATAAATGCAGTCTTTGAGACATCGGATGCCGCTTGCTGTTTGCCACACAAGCGAGATCACTTGCTTTAATGTTCCTTCTGTTTCTTTCTGGTGATGCCGAGATGGGTTCTGCGTATTTTAATTCAACTTTGTGCGTTGCTTGGTTGGCCGTAGGAAATATACAACATTAGTCAATGTATTGATGGTGCCTACTTCACCGAACATAACGCCATGGCGAAGAACTTTGCCATTTTACGTCCTTCTCCAGGCAAAGCCAATGCAAAGATCTTTACAGTTTTCCTCTTTCTTTCATAGCTTAATGCGGAGAATGTTTCATGTGTAAGTAGGAAAAGTGAAGTAATCTTTAAATTTAGAATTGAAGACTCATGGGGTTTAGTAGGTGTGTACGAGTGATTGGTAATTATTTGGAACTGTTGTTGCATACTCGTACATATTAAATGTATCTTGTATCGACTATTTGAGAGCAAGCTTTCCGCTGAGCTTAAATACGATTAAAATACATACATACACATACATAACTAAACATAAAACTATTGAATTGGAGGCTGGCTATTGAAAAAAAGGGAATTAAACCATCAGAAACAAACACGCAGGCGTTTTATAAAAATAACATGGAGAGCAATTTGTTTGTTGTTTACTTCAAACTAGCGGAAATACCCGGTGGATCCCGGCTGCCCCATCCCACTGAACTCCTACTACAACTGACTACGCACCTATTAACACCTCTCCACCCATGGAGGGTGGCTGAGGTGTCATCCAGAAAACTAAAGAATCGATATTTATAACGGCAAACCATTCGACAGCGCTGTCAAATTACTTCGTAGGAAAATACAACACAAAGGTGAAAATGAAATAGGACCCCAAAAATTGGGACAATTTTTATAATGAGTCGGAGTGTGTCCAATATGACTATGTGCGGATTCAGGGTTGACATGTGTAACATTCGTGGGCCTGGATCGAATCTCTCGGCCATGTGTGTCCATTTAGCAGACCAAAAACCTCCTATTCTGGCACAAACATAAACCCAGGTTAATGCTGATTCCGACGTTTCGGATTTTAGTTGGCCTGGTTATAACTTGGTGCCAGTATTTTTAACCCACCGCGGTCTCGCCATCTATGTACGTAGTGATGTGGCTTATCAACCCCAAGCACAGTAAAACCATTGATCCAACGCAGAATTTAATTTCATTTGGCTCAAAGTCGAAAGTGCGTAAGGATGACATTCACAACTGCTTCTTATACAGAAGCGCTAATTTAGACAGTAGTGAGTTAGATGCACTGTCTGACTCCATCAATTCAATTTTATTGCTTGATCCATTTTCTAAAATCGGTGACTTCAATATACACAGTTCTAGTTGGCTTCGCCATTCAGGCTTAACAACACCACAAGGTAGGGAGGTTGAATTATTTCCTGATTTTAACAATCTCACTCAGCTTGTGAATGAACCCACTAGAATTCCAGACATTGTTAGTCATAAGCCTAATACCCTTGATTTTTTTCTTACCTCTCATCCTAACAAAAACACCGTCAGTGTATCATCACCTCTAGGCTATTCAGACCACCGGGATGCTTTCGGTTATTTAAACAAAACCCCACTGTGGAAAACCGAACGAAATTTCGACGAGTCAGAAATGATTACAATGCCTACCTTCGATGAGTCAAATTCGACTATGAGCAGAAACTGAGACAAAAAATACTTCCCACAGGAAGTAAACTTTTTTGGCCGTTCGTGAAATTCGTCTTCAATTTCATTCACAATGACATTCCAACTGTAAGTTCTATACAAAAGGCCCCAATCTGCTTCCTTCACATTTTGCAGCTAGCTCCACGCTACCTTCGCCGCCGATACTGGAAAGAGTTGAATCCTCTATGGGACAGATCTACTTTCGTACTCGTCAAGTGGCTAGGGTATTAAATGATCTCAACATTCATAAATCTGCTGGGCCGGATGGTATTCCCGCTATAGTTTTGAACAGATTGCTACTGCGCAGGCTTTTCCATTCCTCTTATTCTTCTGAAGTCGTCCCAAGGAATTGGAAAACAGCCTTTATCCAGCCTTTTCCTAAAAAAGGTGAACCCTTATCTCTTTTCTCGTATCGACCAATTGCGCTTACATCCATACTTTCTAAGGTAATGAAAACGCTAATCAATTGTGAGATTATGCAATACCTTGAATCATGTGAAATCCGTAGCGACCAGCAGTACGGTTTTCGTAGGCAACGTTCCACACATGACCTGATGGCTTATATCCCTGAAAAGTGGAACCAGTCTATTCACCAATTTGGTGAAAGCAAAGATGTTACACTCGATATTTCCAAAGCATTTGACAGAGTCTGCCATCAAGGTCTTTTGTCGAAAATGAATGCCTATGGAATTGATAAGGCCCTGCTTGTTTGGACTAGTAACTACCTTTCTGACCGTTCAATCCAGGTCGTATTGGAAGGTTTCAAGTCCAATGTTCACTGCATAAACGCCGGTATTCCCCCAAGGCTCTGTCTTGTCTCCGACACTCTCTTTTATTTTCATTAACTATCTCCTATTCGCTACTTTTAATCCAATACATTTTTTCGCTGACGACAGCGAACAACAACGAATGTCAAACACACTCAATTCTGACCTTGACAGCATAACAAGGTGGCGACTAGACAATAGAGTAGAATTTAACGCTTCCAAAACCCAATGATGTCTTCTGTTGTCCAAGCGTAATTTAAACCCCCAACCTTTATCTAGCAATTCTCGGTATGTGCGTCAACAACAAGCTTCGTTGGAACGACCAGATATTTGCCATCGCCAAGAATGCTGCGAAATGTTTAGGTTTCCTAAAACGGTGCAAGATATTTTAAACGCGTTTGATAGCGTGGGCCGAAACATGATGTGGAAGATTCTGTCCAACTATGGTGTTCCGGAAAACTCATTAACATCATTAACATCCATAACGGTCATCTTGGCTCACCTTTCAAAATCTACTCGGGAGTCAAGCAAGGTTGCACCCTCTCACCATTGCTTTTCACAATTGTCATCGACTGGGTGATGAAAACAGTATCCCGTACTCCATCGGGTTTGACATGGAATGTTTTCCACCGCTTAGAAGTCCTGGGCTATGCCGAGGATATCTGTCTCCTATAACAATCGCTAGGTGACATTGAGCGAAAATTATACTCACTAGAACTCCACGCTAACAAAGTGGGTTTAAAAATTAACGTCTCAAAAACAAAACTACTTCGCGTTAACGCTAGTGGAACATGTGATCTCTCGATTGACTGACATCAGATAGAGGAAGTCGATAAGTTTTGTTAATTTGGGCAGCTGGATGTCATAAAATGTTGGTGCTGACTCGGATGTGTGCACTCGTGTAAACAAGGCGCGACACTGCTATAGTATGCTAAATAATATCTGGAACTCCTCGCAAATCTCCCGGAATCTGAAGCTAACGATCTTCAGATCTAACGTTCTCTCAGTACTCTTGTTTGGCTGCGAAACGTGAAAAGTCACAGAGTCAATTGCGACGCGCCTCCAAGTCTTCGTCAATAAGTGCTTAAGGCGGATACTGAGAATTAGACAGTATCACCAATCAAGACTTGTGAAAAGTAACGCAGCAGGAAGCAATCGCGAACACCATCAGACAACGAAAATGGAGATGGATTGGCCATACAGCGGACGATATTACGAAACTAGCTCTCGACTGGAATACACAAGGAAGCGGCCGAGTGGACCGTCGTAGCAAGACATGGAAAAGGACAATAGAAGAGTTAGCAAGATCCCAGGGGACAGAGTGGCGTATCTTGAAACTTCAGGCGATAAATCGAATGATCGAAGCCCTATGCTACCCCGCGGAGTAAAGGAAAGAAGAAAAAAAGGTGGCGCTGGAGTTGAGATATTTACGAAAGTACCCTCAGTGTAGAGAGCTCGAGCTGTACAGCAGCTAACCAATACTCTGTCCAAATATAATGCTGACATAACAGCTAATTAGGAGATGCGGTGGACGAGAAATTGTGTCTTACAAAAATCTGAATATAAGATGTATTACAGCTGTCATGCAAGGCATCATGTGCTCGAAGTGGGGTTTCTAGTCAGCAAAAGAATGAAACCCAACGTTATCGGCTTTTAAGCAGTAAATGAACGGCTATGCACCCTTCGCGTGCGGGTCAGATTGAAAAACATAAACCTCATAAACGTTCACGCACCTACAGAGGATTCCCCAAATGAATTCTTTAAATCAGTCAAACGGTAACTCCATGTCTGTCCTGAGTATGAAGTAAAAATTATTTCCGGGGATATGAATGCCAAAATAGGTACGGAGCCAGTATTCAGGCAGAAAATCGGCAACCATAGCTTACACGACAACAGCTGTAAGGAATAGTGGTCGTCGCGAGCACACGGTTTGCCCGTAAAAATATCCACAGTCACCTGGGTATCTCCTGAGGGAGCCACTCGCAACCAGACAGACCACGTGTTGATAGATCGCCGCAACAACCCGAACCTGATGACGGTACGAACGTACCGAGGTGCCAACGTCGACTCGGACCACTATCTTGTTGGTATGGTGCTCCGAGCGCGGATTGCGTCATCACGAAAGACTGCATCTGGAGATCAGATTCGAGTCAACACGGTTACCGTAGGCAATGAAGAGACCAGAAACAAATACGGCCTAGCAATATGACTCGTCCTAATTGCAGGGTGAGTAAGTCCTGGGGCTGAGATATCGGGCGTAGAAGAAAAATGGACACGCTTTAAGAATACTGTCATTAGTACTACTGACTCCATCTTATGCAGTAGTCGTAGCGATCGGAACGACTGGTTCGATAACGAATGTAAGCTAGCGACTGAACGTAAGAATATTGTGTACCGAGCAATGCAACAATCTCATTGAACGCGGGCATGCGAAGATGAATATAAAGAGCTCAGAAGATGTGAAAAAACAGTTCTCCGGCGAAAGAAAGCAGCCTGGGAGAAGAATCTCGTTCGTGAACTGGAACAGTACAGAGAGCAAGGACCGCACCAGGCGCGGAAGTTCTACCATGGCACAGTCCTCGGTATGGCGCACTAGATACCGCGTTGCACATACTGCAAAGACAAAGAGGGTAATCTGATCGCCGATCCCAAAGGCCTCTTAGAGCGAATACAAATTGGTTAGAAGACCTGAATTCTTGGGGGCTGCACGCAACTTGTTTACAGCATCTATAGACATTCCTTTCGATCACTTCCAAATGTTAATAGAAAATATTGTCATCGGAGATACAGATGAGTGCGAAATTTGGGTAAAATTGAGCTTTAGAAAGTGGGTTGAAAATTGATCACAAGATTCCACCACCGAACGAACAAAAGAACGGCATAACCAAGCCGACGCCAAAAATGGTAAAAGTGTTTAGGACCTGTCTTCACGGAAGGCAATGACCACTAACAATTGGGTAGGAGGGGTTATATTACGATCAGCTGTATATCCTTCCAGAACAAAGATCTACACACCGAATCGAAGAGTACTTGGCCTTGCATTGTTGACGCATGCAACCGAAGTGCGAAAGAGATTTTCACAACATCAGGGGAAACTATGGATTAACCTTTTTTTTAAATTCCCTTCGAGTAACTGCCACTACTATTCTTAATTATTAACTACCAGCGTTCTATTTTTGTAAATTATGCATAAAAAAATTTTCTTTTCCAAACTCAAAATACCCAATAAGAAAACTCGTATCAGAATCTCCCTCCCTAAGATCTCCTTCGTATTAGAATTCCAAATGCGGGACTTAATCCATCGCCTGCCTTCCGTCCCTACGCAAACACAGATGAACTCTACTTTAGTATAATCCATGGTACAGACACAGAGATGGAAACACACAAACAATCAGTGCCTAGTATTTATGCAGCGTCCGTGGCAAACTGCGGAGAAATAGGTAACGAAAATAAAAATCTGAGATCATAATAGTGTTGCTGTTTCACAACCAAGCGCAAGCGAGGACGGTGATGACAAAGATTACGTTTTTACGAGGATTTCGACCAGCCAAGTACGACTGACTACAAGAATAAGAACATCATCATCTTCGTCATTATCATCATCATCATGAGCAGCTTTATCTTCGTATTCGTGCACATTGCCGCGCTCTGAAGAAAGAAACAGCACCAGAAGCAGAACTCAAAAGAGTTTATTCTACCTTCTGACTATGGATGGATATTAATCTCGGACTAAAAATAGAAAACAGATTTTTCTCAAGCATTGTGGTGCATGTGTATTTGGTGTACGATGTAGTTGTGTGATCAATTTGTTGGCTTCTACTCTCCTATGGCTATATACGAGTATATCCCAGTTTTACAAATATATCCAACTGGTGTTGACTGACTGTTGTTTTAAAAACTAATCGATATATACTCGTATGTACATTATTATTTTGTTTGAACGAGAACGTAGCTTGAAATTATTTACCTCCACCCCTACTATTCTTAAGAGTGTTGAGTAATCTACCTTGGTCGGGCTTGCTGCTGTCATTCCCTTTGATGTATTAGGACTATCGTTACAGGACTATTGTCGTACGTAAGGCAGTAGTCACTACTTCTACTCTGCTATACATTTTAAGTCAAACCCAGTCCCTAAGGGACAGAAATTGTATACAACGATGACGTGGGGTGGTGAGCGTTAATCCGTTCTCAGATTATTACAGAGCAGGGGGTGGCTGGTTGTGGCAAAGCAGGAAATCAAACCCAGCCCAGCTATACTGCGACAACTGAACTGACAACCGAGAAGCAAGAATCGAGCGAGCAGTCGAGCACAGCCGGGGGTGAATTTATTTGAAAATTGTAGGGAAAAGCTTCGTTCTATCTCTGTCTAAAACCTATCTTGAGTTTTTCCCTTCTTCCTTCTGTGTGTTGAGAAAATTTCATTCACGTTATTCTAGATTTTGCTTTCGCGTGATATTTTTATTCATTTAAATGATAATATTACAATTTATTTATTGCTTAAATTGTTGTCAATATTTACCTGTTGCGACAAAACTTCACACTGGCACAAAATTTTCTTCTTCCTTTCGCAATTTTGTTTGTTTTTCCACGTTCTCTGTCACGGACCGAAAAGAAATTACAATAGGTACAATATTCCTACAATTATTCTGTGTTTTCCATTCCACTAGTACTGCGAACAATTTGATTACGATCATTCCTTCCAGACTTACTGCAGCCACACTACGGACACGGACACGAACTCACGCAACGACGACAATACAACGACAATTTAGACACAAACACGACCCACTTGAAGAGCGAAAATATCCCCGACTTGAATGAAGAGTTTTTAAAACCGAAATCCGAAAATTGGGATATACTTTTTTAATGCTCAAGATTTGCTTTACTGCTTATGCTTAGGCTTTCTGTACGAAAGCGAGAATCTCGAATCAAAATCAATTTCCATCCCTTGTTTGAAGCTGTTGGACTGGCAGCTGAAAAATTGACAACTATTCTGTGTCTATTTTGATATTTGTGACAGTTCCTGTTGTGAGTTTTCATTTTACACCGTGAACTGGTTGAAGGCAGTGTTATAGGTAGAATGAAAAAATATAGTTTTTAAAAGAACTGCCAAATAAAAATGTATTTCTCTGAGTCGTTTTTCTACACTGCGATAAGACTCATGTCGTATTTTTTTTGTTTTAGAAATCTGTGCTCGAGCTCAGATTTTTTCTTGAAAAAACGAACAAGAAAGCTGAGAATCTTTTGTTTACATTGTTTTGTTACATGTGTTGTGGTTGCTGGTAATGAAAAGATGGGTAAATCTTTCAAAATATCAAGATCTGTTAGAGGTGAAATCTGATCTACCGTAGATTTGTTTTTTGGAATAAACGAACAACTCGACAGCCAAAAAATCAATCTGCGCCAAATTGTTTTTAAAAAAAACACGGCGATTTTTTACTCTGAAAAAATATACAGAAAATTTTTTGACAGCTTTAAAAAAGGAAAACCTCCTTTCTAAATATAAATTAATTGAAATATATAAATTAATGGATTTGTATTGATAAAGCTCCTACCTCATAAAAAGTAAAATATTTATATTTTCTTTATTATTAGTACAAAATATGATATAAAAATACTATAACTGCTTTTATTATCCTGTTAACTTTATGATTTTTCTATTTTGTATGAATAAAATAACTTTTATATTTTCTCTTATGCAAAAGAAATCTACTTTAGAGCGGCGCCATTTCACTTTTGTGTTGCACGATTTTTAAAAGGAAAATTTATATTCCGTAAAATCTTGAATAAAAACTACATTAACTGGGTAATAAATAATAATAATAGCAACACTTTTAATTTTACATTGTATTTTTTAGTTATAATCATCAAATTATGTTTTTTGGGGTGAGAGTTATTTCACAGTTTAACCAAATTAATTGAGCGCACACTATTTTGTAGTATCCACAATTTTCAAAAACTTTTAAAAGGAAAAACTTATTTCTAAATATAAATTAATTGAGATATACAAATAAATTGAGCCTAAAGTATTTAACAGTGTGCTCACAATTTTCAAAATAGCCTTTTGAAAGGAAAACTCCCTTATAAATATAAATGAATAGAAATATATAAATTAATTGCGCGCACAGTACACAATTTTTCAAACGCCTATAAAAGGAAAACCTTATTTCTAATATATAAATTAATTGGAATACATAAATTGAGCACACAGTATTTTACAGTGTACACAATTTTCAAAATCGCCTTTTAAAAGGAACAACTCCTTTATAAATATAAGTTAATAGAAATATATAAATTAATTAAGCGCACACTATTTTACAGTCTCACAATCTGCTTTCTAAATATAAATTAATTGAAAAATATATATTAATTGAGCGCACAGTATGTTATAGTCTGCCCATAATGTTCAAGCACGCCTCTAAAAGGAAAAATTAATTTCTAAACATAAAACAATTGAGCGAGGAAATTACATTATCACCTATTTTTATTTTAATAAAAAACTCAATCATTTGTAATGAGTATAAATTGATCCATGAAAATAAGTGCTTTCACAAGAGGGTGTTTCAAAGCCCTAACCTCTTTATCGCCATAGTTTAGCTTTGTTTTTCTTTAAACATGGGGACTACTGTGGAGTATTCATGTGATTTTCTCTGGTGCTAAAATAACCAGCAGATAAGATCTGACAGATAGGTTCGTATGAATAAAATGATAAAACGAGCGAAGGGAGATATTTAATTCGATCGATTGAATGCTATCGCACGACTCGAAATAATACATAGCAGAATAGTTGATTTCACTGCGCAACAAAATGTCACAACTGGATAATTCAGAATACTCTAAAATATAAAATATAAAAATAAAATAAAAAAAAAATTCATTGAATTTAATTCGTTTCACACAATAATTAATACTGTGACCAAAAATATTTGATTACTGTGGATACAACTATAAAATAAAAACTTTTTCTATCATCGTCATCGCTGAATTTGTGGTGCCCATTTCGACAAATACATTAAATCGTTTGATGTTTAAAATCTATTTATCTCGGTCAAATAAGGAGAAAAATTATACCGAAGCCGCATTAAATTTAGTGTGGCAAAGCCCTTTTAAATGTCATACATTTGAACACTGTTTTCCCGACGCACTATACTACCTCCATTTAAACAGCTGTCAAACAGTTCTTTTCCGGTTTAATTCAATACGAAGAAGGTGCGAGTTGTCGTTTTCTGAAGAATATTTTTCAATCATCCTCTTTAAAATGGTGAAATTTGTAAAATATTTGTATCGGATTGTATGCGGCATATATTGGTGCATGGTGTGAGCCGAATATTTCAACATTATCCCATAAATACAATCATAATGAGGGTTGATTGAAAAGTATTGCTTACTGGAGAAATGTACTATGATTAAAATTGCTATTGTTCTGTCTGTTCACAGAAATTAAACACCAATGGGTCGGTACTCCAAAGAGCCAGATAATGCCACAAAATCGTGCAAGGCGCGCGGACCAAATCTACGTGTTCATTTCAAGGTAAGTGAAGAGATAAGTTAATCTTGTTGAACGGAACTGTCTTCTCGCTGCTGTCTGTTGTGACATTATCAGTTGACATCTCGCGTTGTTTTTTTGAGTTGGCATGCGTGTTGTCCAGTCAGTCGCCAGCCTGGACGTAACTTGATAATTTCTAATGTGTTTTTGCGGTTTATTTACTCGTTTTGCATCTTAAATCAGTGAACAGAAGAAAACTCTACTTTTGTGTCGCTTTTGCAAAGATGCCAGATTGATTTGATGCATCCCACGGGATACTGGCGAAGCATCAGCTGTAAGAAAACCTAAACCCTGTTGGCTTACATCTAGAACTTCTGCTACAACTGAATCTGAAGAAGTTTCCAACTTCGCAATTTTGTTTTGTTAGGCAAACAAATCAACTTTACTTTAGGCCACAGTCCATTTCTATATCTTAAAAAGCACATAAAATCAATGTTTTGCTTGAGAAGTTTCTCCTAAACATTTTTGCAATTGTGCGAGATGAATTTAAGGCAAAGCATCAGCTGGAAGACAACTTACCTTTGTTGGCTTACATCTAGAACTTCTGCTACAACTGAATCTGAAGAAAGCCCATAAAATCAATGTTTTGCTTGAGAAGTTTCTCCTAAACATTTTTGCAATTGTGCGAGATGAATTCAAGGCGAAGAATCAGCTGGAAGACAACTCACCTTTGTTGGCTTACATCTAGAACTTCTGCTACAACTGAATCTGAAGAAAGCCCATAAAATCAATGTTTTGTTTGAGAATTACTCCTTAACATTTTTGCAATTGTGCGAGATGAATTTAAGGCGAAGCATCAGCTGGAAGACAACTTACCTCTGTTGGCTTACATCTAGAACTTCTGCTACAATTATGTTTATAACTATTATATTTTTTTCAATTGTTACATTATTGTTAATGCATTTAATTAAAAACAAAGATTAAATGCATTAGCAGGCAGCGCTTGTAATTCTTGTAATTATTTTAATTTTTCTTTTTTTATTTCTGACAGAACACACATGAAACTGCCCAGGCCATCAAGGGTATGCCACTCCGTCGTGCCCAGAGTTATTTGAAGGCTGTTATCGATCAAAAGGAATGTGTACCATTCCGTCGTTTTAATGGTGGTGTCGGTCGTTGCGCCCAAGCCAAAAAATGGAAGACAACACAAGGCCGTTGGCCCAAGAAGTCTGCTGAATTCCTATTGCAGTTGCTCCGTAATGCCGAGGCTAACGCCGATTACAAGGCACTCGATGTTGATCGTCTTGTCGTTGACCACATTCAGGTGAATCGTGCTCAATGCTTGCGTCGTCGTACATACCGAGCTCATGGTCGCATTAATCCTTATATGTCGTCGCCATGCCACGTTGAAGTAATCCTCACACAAAAGGAAGAGGTCGTCAGCAAGGCGCCTGAAGATGAACCAGCGAAAAAGAAGCTTTCCAAGAAGAAGCTCCAAAGGCAAAAGGAGAAGATGATGAGAAGCGAATAATAAACAGCTGCAAAAAGGAAAGTTTTTTTTTGCGTGATGATCGTTGATGTGAATTGTTCAATAAAGTACAAAGTATTGAACTTTTTTTTAAGAAAACAAACTAAATGTTGATGTTTTTTCGGATTTTAATTCTTGTTGTTGTTTGTTATTGTAATGTTGAGTAATGTTCACTATGTATCGCACTCGTTTAAATGTTTCTTCCGGTGCCCGCGCAAATGTCATAAATGCAATTCATGTGAAATAGCCAGCTGCACCTCCTTGAATTCAACCGCAATACTCGTGGCGCTCTAAATTCTCATCAGTTTACACTCAAGCCCATCTTCGGACGTACAGTTAAGGGATTCGTTCTTCAGCCGTACAACACGTATGTGTAATGCTCTGCCAAGCTCTGTTTTCCCACATGACTATGATCCTCAGGCATTCAAAACACAAGCTCATAGAAATCTCCTCTTTTCTCCTCCTTTTCCTTAACGCTGTGCCAAGCACATAGCCGATCATTTTAAGGCGAATTATATAAAAAAAAAGTGAGTTCAGCGCCTGCACTTGGTGGACTACCTACCCCACGCTGTAAATTACAATTTAATTTGTTTTCTATTTTTTAGATCTGCAATCAGCTCTTTACCGTGACAACATTCAATCGAGTTGTATTTTTTTCCAAATACTTTGGTAGTTATTTTCGGTTTTCGTTCGCAATTGTGTAAGGTCATTTTATGACCTTTAAATAGTTTAGGTGTTATTAGTAAAAATTTAATTGTCTTTTATAGTTTTAGAGATTTATTTCTTTTAAAAAATCCAATGCCCCGCACATCTTTTTCTCTAGCGGCGTTTTTTGTTTTCTTTAAATAAATGATTTGCTTGATGGCTCAGGCTTGGAAGCATCAATATCAGAGACTGCGACGGGATAGGTTCTAGAGTGTCGAATGCTTTGCAGACACTGACGGGCAGGACGATCATCGTGTCTGTTCTTCCTTGTCCTCCAAATCTAAATTTCCGAATGATCTGAAATATGTAATAAGGGCACATTATGCTTAAAATATTTAATTTAGAAGTTAAAAGTTTATTTAGTTTACCTTTTTTGTTGTTGATTATATTGCCTTAAAAAGCGCATTTGGTCCAAGTTCCAGGAGGTTTCCTATTAGTTGCTGCAGATCCACTGGTTATATTATTGTCAGCGTTAATGGCTTTGGTTCCTCAAATTGTATTATAGAGTTTTACATCTCCCAGCTGGAATGCCTTAATTTGTGCTCATATCTTTATGCTTTTAAAAGAACAATAAGGAAATACGTCTTACACAATGTAATTAATTTATACCGTTAAAACAGTAAGTTAAAAGTACACGTTTGATTTCGAGTTACACTATGACACTATGGAGAGTTTCATTGGCGTTCATATTAAAGGCTAGCTCTATCTATGACACTATGACACTACGGAGAGTCTCATTGACGTTCATATTAGAGGCTAGCTCTATCTATGACACCACGGAGAGTCTCATTGACGTTCATATTAGAGTCTAGCTCTATCTATGCAACAATGGGAGAGTCTCATTGACATTCATATAAGAGGCTAGCTAGATTTGTCTATTCCTCTGCACTCAAGTCAGTTTGCATACAGGGAAGGTGAGTGCACAGAAAGTTCTGTTCACTATCTTGTGGAGATTTGTTTTTATTGAAACTATATATAAATATTTATTACATTTCATAATACTACAACTAGTTTATGAGCAAACTAACGAGCAGTTTCCATTTAATTATATAATGTACGTAAAGATAAAGGTAATTAAATATTTAGTTCATTTAGAAAAGTTAATTTTAATTTCAATTCATTTTATAAAATTAAATTGAAGATATAGTTAGATGTTTTAGGGTAACACCAAGTCGCAAGGTTTTTTACGCTTCAATGTCCGATACACAGCTGCTTGATTTAGTCTTGATGCCTACTCGTTTACTTGTTGGGTAAGTGTTCCTTTGTGGGCCTTCGCGATGTTGCCGATGGAATCGTGGACGTTTGGTATTCCCAAATCCCTATGAAGATCGACATTTCTAACGTACCATGGCACATTTACGATGTTTCTTAAAACTTTATTTTGGAATCATTGAATACATTCAATAACACTGGATCTAGTACATCCCCATAAGTCCATACGGGTTGGAATACTTGATTGTAAAGCAAAAGCTTATTTTGGATAGATAGTGATGAGTATTTGGCGGTCAGCCATCAGCAGAATAGGGGGAATAACACAGAATGCTCTAGAATTGCAGGTGGCTGTAACTATATCTGACTGGTGAAGTGCTATCAAACCTCCACGTGGTGGTTGCCGGAAATTTTCCCCTAATGCGGGAAAAGCGGAATGTTCGGTTGGCCCGAGGCTAATAACCTCGCTCGTAAAAAATTATTATTACGGACCCAAAAGTGCGGCGAAAATTTAAAAACATAAGCCTCATAAACATTCACGCACCTACAGAGGATTCCCCAGATGATGAAAAAGAAGAATTCTTTGAATTAGTCGTTTGGGAACTCTATGCCTGCCCTCAGTTTGATGTAAGAATTATCATAGGGGATATGAATGCTAGAATAGGTAGGGAGCCAATATTCAGGCAGTACACTGATACCCATAGCTTACACGAGAACACTAATGACAATGGAAAACGAGTCATAGAGATGGCAGCATGCAAAAATTTGGTCGTTGCGAGTACAAGGTTTGCGCTTAAAAATATTCACAAAGCCACCTGGGTATATCCTGATGGAGCCACTCGCAACCAGATAGACCATGTGTTGATAGACCGCCGCCACAACCCGAACCTGATGACGGTACGAACGTACCGGGGTGCCAACGTAGACTCGGACCACTATCTTGGTGCCATGTTGGTACCGTGCTCCGAGCGCGGAGTGCATCGTCACGAAAAACTGCATCCGCGAGCAAGATTCGAGTTAGCACGGCTGAATTTCGCAACGAAGAGACCAGAAATAACTACGGTCAAGCGACAGGACTCGACCTAAATGCAGGGAGAGTAAGTCCTGGGGCTGAGATGTCAGGCGTAGAAGAGAAATGGACACGCCTTAAAAATACTGTCATTAGTACTGCTGATTCCATCTTAAGCAGTAGTCATAGAGATCTGAACGACTGAAAGAAAGCAGCCTGGGAGAAGAATCTCGTTACTTTCATGAGTTGCTAAATGGCCAGTTAACTGAGGAATTGGAGGCTCCAACAATGACCGAAGATCATACTATGCTGCCGCCACCAAGCATAGACGAAGTTAGCAGAGCGATAAATGGGCTCAAAAATAATAAGACCCCATGATCTGATGGGAACCCAGCGGAACTGATAAAAATAGCAGGCCCCACATTACACCAAGCAATTTATGAAATAATAGTGCAAGTATGGGACGAAGAAGCTATACCAGAAGACTGGCGAAGAGGCATCCTGCGCCTTATACACAAAAAGGGAGATATCACAAAATGCAGCAATTAAAACGTTGATGAGTACCGCGTATAAGATTTTCTCCTCTATCCTTCAAGACAGGATAGCCCCATACGCTAAAGGGATCATTAGTCGATACCAGTGTGGCTTCATCCCAGGCAAATCAACAACTGATCAGATTTACACCCTAAGGCAGGTGATGGAAAAATGTCTAAGAGTTTCAAAACTCACTACACCATCTTTTTATAGACTTTAAAGCCGCCTATGATAGCTTAGCCAGAGTAGAACTTTATAAAGCCATGAGAGAATTCGGCATCCCAAATAAACTGACACGACTATGTAGGTTGACCATGACCAATGTTATAAGGCAAGGAAAAATATCCGAATTCTGTAACGGGCTCCGATAATGGTATGAACTGGCCTGCGTCCTCTTCAACCTGGCGTTGGAGAAAGAGATCCGAGACTTGGGTGCTTAGCAAAAAGCATTCTGACCTCTTAGCCGCCTTCGAGAGAAAAGTCTTACGGAGAATAGTTGGCCCCGTATGCGAGGAAGGACGATTCCAGAGACTCTCTTATGATGAGATATACGATCGATACTGCGATGTCGACATCGTGAAGAGAATTAAGCTCGGTAGGCTCCGGTGGGCAGCACAATTAGCTCGCATGAGCGAAGAGGATCCTGCTCGGAAAGTCCTTTGCGGTAGTATTTATGGAACATGATAGCGAGGCCGGCCAAGCATACACTGGAAGGATGGCGTACGCCAGAACGCCCAGAGCTTAGGGATGCCAAACTGGATGACATCGGCTCGAAATCAGGACCGATGGTGAGACTTTCATATTTTACTCGAAAGAATCTTTTGGAGAGATAGGATTCGATAAGGTCTACATATTGGAATGGAACTAGCAACTTCAACTTATTAATCAATCCTTCATGCAAGACCCTGTCAAAGTCTTGGTCAACGTCAAGGAAAACTGCTGAGCAAACCATTCAGCTTTCTATGGTCCTTTCGATAACATCGATATTTCTGATCCAGGGTAGATCCAGGGTAACTTCATATAAACAAGTTTTGTTGCGTGAAGTCAGAAGCAGAAAAAGAAGTTTGTAGTTTGTCGTACCCAATGGATCCAGGCAATTTTACAAGTGTAGTCAAAGGAAATATGCTTAATATGAAACAACATCTTCCAAACAAACAAACAAAAAACTTTCGACCCCAAATGCTTTGAATGAATTCTCACTCCACTGCCAAATGAAGTGCTACAGATGTATTAATTTGTTGGGTAGTTCCATTATACATGGTATACAATATACGAATACATATGGCAGCGCCACAGCACTTGTACTTGTGAATGATATGTACATAAATGTAGTTATATTTTCGTTTGAAAGCTCAATTTTACATTTCTTATCATCTCCATGCAAGAACAAGATGTACCTTCAAACATAAAAGAAACACAGCAAGTACTGTAGGTTGAGTGACATATTGCGTAGCGTTTTTTACCGGCAGAAGTTTAAGGTTCTGGGTTCGAATCAGCTGAAATTTTTGGATTTTTATTTTTTATGTTTTCCACGTAAAAGTGTCGCATAGATTGAGCTTGGAGTATTTTTTCCCTATTTTTGCGGATAATGCGGATTACTGATAAAAATTAATATTTTAATTTTTATGTTTATATATACGTTTTTTCTACATATACTTGTTTGATTTTAAATCAAAAATTATTTAAAATATTAGCCCTGAAGCAGAGACAAACAATACTCCAACATGATTGGTTTGGTTAAATAAGTTCTTAATTTTCCCTTTTTTAAATTAAAAAGAAAAATCTTTAAAAATCCCATGACATGGGAGAAATCCCACAACTATAACAAAATCAAGTACGGTTGTAGTAGTATCGATTACAAAATTCCACAGAGAATCGTCAAAGAACTCCTCTGAAAAAATATTTTCTTTATTCTGGCAAACTTCATTTGAATCAAACTATTCCGCTAATCCTTGGTGCAATGTTTGGCGTCAAGAAACACATTGTTTTGAGTGGAATTTACACGATTTTTGAGTCTTTTCAGTTTTAGAAGCTTATTTTTTGATAAGCTAATCGGCTCGATAGCTATGCGTCCCTTTTTCGTTTGTTAGGCCTGTAACTACAAACTAATCCGGTACTATTCACTATCACTATCAAGTTGTTAGAGTGTGGCTACACGATCATGGGAATGAAAGCCATGTCCAGCGAAACAGGTGGGTTTTAAGTGAGATGGAAGAAGAAAGCTTGAATCCACCGAGAATCCACCGAAAGCCAACTACAAAAAAATACTTACGGCGCAAGCGTGAACGTTCTATACGGTAAAACAACAACAAATTGACGAACATACACACAAACACACACAAATGCTTCGTTATGTGTAGCCAGAAGGTTTATTGGAATGACTTTCATTCCCATGGCGTGTAGCCAGTAGCCACGCTCTTAGCCTTCAAGAAAAACGCCAAATAGTTTCCTGATAACTGAATTTTTTTTGTGTTTTATTTCTGTCTTAAATTTATTGCCGCGTAAATCATTCAGCGAGTTTGCCAAAAAATGGGAAACGTGACAACAGAAATTAAAACCAACTCTACTCTACTTCGGAGCAACGATACTAAACATGGACGATTATTAATTAATCCATTTCTAAAAAAATTGGATTAAAATTAATTCAAATGTAATGAAAATGCATGGCATTGTTGTAAAATTAATCCTAATCTAATTCCAATAATATGTAGCTATGTTTTAAACATTATTTTACCCTACAAAATTCTTATCCATGTATCTTTTTACTACTTCAAGCGTGGCGGCTGCTCTATATTAAATTCGCGTCGGAATGTTTGCAGTCAGACAGCAAACATTCCGCTATGGCTGGTGGAATCTTATCTTATCTTATGAGCAATTTTCTAAAGCCCGATTTTATTCAAACATTGCACACATGTGTATCTCCGATGACAACAATTTTTGTAAAGATTTGTGATTGGAAAAACAATACTTATATTGTAATTTTAATGACAGACCGAGCCATTACATAAAAATCGAACAAAATTCATTGTTGGAAAAAAAAGAATTGATGATTTCTATGGCTATGGGAAAAAAGTGGTGGTCACTTGTCACTTTGTCGTCAACAACTCTTCTCATAACCGTTTAAAATTCTCCGAAGGAGCGCGAAATCGTTACGGCTGACGAACGCCTTTTTGGTCACCCTTTTTTGAGAACGTGGGTTTTTTTGTTGTTTTTGTTGTGTTTTGGGTGTTGTTTGTTTTGTTTGTTTGTTTGGTATTGAGTCGAATTCTCATTGAGACGCAATTAAGGGATGCGTACAACCTTTCAACTATGAGCTGACGGACCACCGAGTGGAACATTTTAAAGCAAGTATTTGTACTCCATTCTCCTGAAAAAAAATATGGGAATTTTATAGAAACGAATGAAAATTATTCCTACGGTTTCTTTTTATGACTAAAATTGAATATCGAATTTTCTCACGCAATTCAAGAAATTTTTATGTATTGGCATTTCCCGCAAATTCCAAAACTTCAGCTGCTAAATATTCCATTACTGCAGCTAGATAAACTGGAGCTCCAGCGTCAACACGTTCAGCATAGTTGCCCTTTCGAAGCAAACGATGAATCCGACCAACAGGAAATTGTAGACCAGCACGGTTTGAACGAGACTTTGCCTTTCCCTTAACTGTTGCTGTTTTGAATTATTATCTTTTTGAGAATTTAAGCATCACTAAAAGATAAATTTGAGAATAATTGAAAACAAACAAAATGTTTTTTGTTAAATCTCTCTAAATCACTGAATTGGTATACTGATGATATTTCATCTCAGCTTTAGAATAACAGTGGTGCGTGCGTGAGTGAGTGAATGGCAGAGTTATTAAGTATTTATATAGATTGCTGCATTGCATTTATATTTATACGATTTCAAGCAGAAATAAGTACTTATGTGTAGATGATAAATGAAGCGAAACAGACGCCAAATTAAAATATAACTACACATAAACAAAATCAAGTTAGTTTGCGTGCGGTTTGGTATGTTTAATGCTCATTGCAACACGCCATGATGTTCATCCAGTTCTGAGCTATGTTTGAAGTTTAAAGTCTCTAGCTCAATGGGAAATTAGTTAAAAATCAATTACAAAATTCCACCCGCACAGACAGACAGATATACGAAAGCGAGATAATAAAAACGTTTTAATAAGCTACCCTTTATTGGAATTGGATTAGGATTAACTTTACAACCACGGCAATAAGGTGGCTTTCCTTCATTAAAATTTAAAAAAATAAAAAAGTCGAAGGAATGCAATTTACAATTTACAAATTTACCTATCATTCCTCACGCTTGTAGCCGGTTTCAATTTATTTTCTTATACCTGATTCATTGAAAAAGCAATACGGAAAACGATCACGAAACTAAAACGACGCGAGTCCAAACGCTTTAATCAATGGAACGTCGTCAGGGAAAACTACAAAACCCTTGACCAAGCAAATATTACAAATATGACGTAAATGAGCCTTCAAAATTTTAAATCTTCCTACAATTCGGTTATCAGGAAACTATTTGACGTCTCTCTTGAAGGCTAACAACTTGACAGTTAATCGTACCGGATTCGTTTGTAGTACCAGGCCTAACTAACGAAAAAGGTGCGCATAGCTATCGAGCCAATTTGCTTATCAAAAAATAAGCTTCTAAAAGTGAAAAGACTCAAAAATCGTGTAAATTCCACTCAAAACAATGTGTTTCTTGACGCCAAACATTGCACCAAGGATTAGCGGAAGAATTTGATTCAAATGAAGTTTGTCAGAATAAAGAAAATCTTTTTTCAGAAGAGTTCTTTGACGATTCTCTGTATTTTTTCGTAGTTTGCGGCTATGCCCTCTGGAGCAACTTCCAATTCAGGTTTTTGATAATGATTTCCCATTACGGTTTTTTCGTTTTTATTTTGTTTGTTTGTTTAAATAATTAAAATAAAAATTTAGAATTTTGTAATCGAATCACCTACTACAACCGTACTTGATTTTGTTATAGTTGTGGGATTTCTCCAATGTCATGGGATTTTTAAAGTTTTTAATTTTAATTTTAAATAATAAAAAAAGGAAAAAATGAAGATGAAATGAATTTCTGATGAAAAATCAAACAAGTATATGTAGGATAAACGTATATATAAACTTCAAAATAAAAAAATTAATTTTTATCAGTATTGCTTAATATTATCCGCAAAAATAGGAAAAAAATACTCCAAGCTCAATCTATGCGACACTTACGTGGAAAACATAAAAAAATAAAAATCAAAAAATTTCAGCTGATTCGAACCCAGAACCTTACACTTCTGCCAGTAAAACAGGCTACGCAATATGTCACTAAACCTACAGTACTTGCTGTGTTCCATTAATGTTTGCAAGTACAATTAAGTACTTGCATGTAGATGATAGGAAACGTAACTTTTAGCTTCCAAAGGAAAATATAACTACATATATATATATTATTATTATTATTATTGTTTGGTTGTTTGGCTGAAAAGCCTGGTGCACTGCGAACTAGAGATCTATTGGGCATCCCAGATGATTACCACTTTATGTGGTGGCTTAGTTCCTTTATGAATGCCATTATGTCTGCCAATTCGATCGAAATGGCATTCTGACCTGGGACTGTGTGAGCCTTGAGGGGCTTAGTCTTTTCCGTGTGAGAGCATCACACATGAACAGTATGTGTTCTGGCGATTCTTTTGCCTTGTTACAGAAACGGCAACTGTCCGTCTGGGATTTGCCCATTTTCGTTAGGTGGCTATTGAATGGACGGTGTCCCGTTATGTTCGAGACTAGGGATCTAAGTGCATGACGGTTTGATTGCCTTGGCTATGTGTATAATGTTGTACTTGAGAAGCCTTTTGTTATGTTTCATCCCTGTCGACGATACCCATTCAGCTTCGATGGCATTGTTAGCCCACTCTTTGTTTTTGTTTTTGAGGTGGCTAAGGGAGTAGGCAATGCTTGGTTCCGACCCAGTGAAAGTACCTAGTGCGCCTTCTCTTGCGCATCGTTCCCTACAATGTCTGAGTGCCCTGGGGACCACATAAGGGTGATTTTATTGGTTTTGGCCAATTGTTTTAAGGGGCAGTAGCAGCTCCACGTTGTTCTTGTGTTGAAAGTAGGTCCTTTTAGTACAAGTTGTGCGGTCTGGCTATCTGAGATCCTGTAAATCTCAGTTCTTCTGTATTTTCTTTAAGTGCATTCCAAGATGCAGGCTTCAAGTGCAATTGTTTCTGCCTGGAAACGGTTGGGGAGTTACCTAGAGGTATTCGCTGTGTGGTTCTGGGTACGAATACTCCTGCTCCTGTTCCGGTGTCTGTTTTAGATCCGTCTGTGTACCAGATGGATGCATGATGGGGGAGGTTATTGATGAATGTTACGAAAAGTAGTTAGTAGAGTGCAGCAGGTTCGAATCCTAGATAAATCGCAATATACCAAAAATAATTAGTAAAATTAGAACTAAAAATACTGCATACTAAAAATAAGCACTTTTATGTAACATACTTTTAGGATGTAAGACTATTAGATTATTTGAAATTTGAAATGTAACCGCCTGCGAGTTTGAAGAAGTGGGATTTTGCAAATCGTGAGACATTAAAATTTTGCAAATTGAGAGACAATAAAACTTTGCAAATTGAAAGACAATAAAATTTTGCAAATCGTTTGACAATAAATAAATTAATTGGTGATTTTCAAAACCTTGAGACAGTAAATAAATTAAGTAAAATTTTGCGGATAGATAAACAGTAAATAATAAAATTGAAAGTGCAGTGAACATAAAATCCTATAGTTCTCAGGAGCTTAAAGAAGAGCTTGGAAGGCGAGGTCTAAGCAATGCCGGAAATAAGCAGGAGTTATATCTCCGATTGCAACAAGTCGTTAAAGTGGAAAATCAGCAAGCTGGTGAAGTGTTTTCAATCGAGACGGAGTTAGTGGAGAGAAAATCGTGCACTTCGGAAGAAAAGGGTGGTGTGCCAAACATTGAGGCAATGTTGAAAGTTCTAATGCAACAAATAAATAGCAACTTTGACTAGCAGAGAGAACAAATGCAGCGGCAAAGGGAACAAAGTGAAGAAATTAAAAAGGAGTTGATTCAGCAAAAGCAAGAATCGCAGCAACATAGTCAGGAGAATAAATAGATGAATTTAGAATTGATTTCCAAACTGACCGTTAAGTTTGAACAGCAAATTCAACAATCGCAGAAACAAAGCCAAGAACTGAAGAAGAAAATTTATCAGCAAAGTCAAGAGCTTATTACCAAATTTGATAAACAAAATCAATTAGAGGTGAAATGAGCGGAATTCAAGAAACGCTCTAGGGAGAAATAATTGGAGTTCAAACAACGCTAAAAGATGAGATGAGTGAAATTCAAGCAACAATTCAAGAAGAAGTGAAATCTTTCGAGACGAAAGTGACAGGAAAGGTGAGTGGTCTGAAAGGCAAGATTAAGGAGATTGAGACTCGTTTGGACAGTCGTCCCCAATTCGTCAGAGATAACATCCAACAATCCAGTTCCAGAGTCATTCCAGAATTTTCTAGCAACCAGAATGGAATATTGAAGCCTCCTTCGTTCGATGGCGATACAGCTTTTGAAAATTTCAAAGTCCAGTTTGCAGCTGCGGTACAGCATAATAGATGGGGCGCTGAAGAATGAATTCTCTAATCCTAGCGTTGAGGGGAAAAGCGGCTGATGTATTACAAATGATTCCAAATGCCGAGATGAGTTCCGGAAAAATCTTAAAAGAGTTGGACTTGCGTTATGGACAGTCTCACGCACAGGAGCTAATCAAAATACAGCTTCAGATGAAGAGACAAAAGCGAGGAGAACGCCTTCAAGGATTAGAACGTGAAATAACTAAGCTATCACGACAATCCTATTGTGGGGTTCCGGCTGGTAACTTGGACGGATTGGCAGTGGATGCGTTCATCAATGTTATTCGAGATGAACAGTTGAAGCTTCTTTTCAAGACAACAGCCAGAGGAAAGTCGATGAATGAAGTGTTGGCATCGGCTTTTGAATGTAAGCAGCTAGAGCCAGTTTGTCAACTGAAGTTAGATTGCGCAAGTTGGAAACTGAGGACATCACACAAATAAAAGCCCTCGCTGATGAGAAGATTCGAAAATCAAAGACTGGACGCTTCCAGAACGACACGAATTCCACATCAAATTCTCGTCGAAAATGTTTAAGATGCCACAAACCTGGACATTTCATGCGCGACTGCAAGGAGCCAAGACAGGTAAAAACTACAGTACAGCCTGTGAAGAGGCCTGAAAATTTACGGCAGATAGGCGCATAACAGATGAATGAGGTGCAGCAGCCAGCTTACCTCGTAGCTGCAGACCAGGAAAACTAGGTAACACCAGCTTTACGGGGCGGGGCGTAAGCTGGTTAAGAGGGGAGAGAGCCACAAGGTCACGGTGAACATTGTTAAACTTGGAAAAGACAGCAACAGCTTGGTTGTTAGTGGTGTGTTAGAAGGAAAAAAATGCACGTTTACTTTGGATATAGGAGGTTCCAGATCAGTTGTGAATCCCAAAGTGGTGTCCAAAGGTCAAGTGGAAAAAGTATTTCGCTATAATTTGAGGACAGCGACCGGTGAAATTGCAGCAATTAAAGGGGAGTGCTCCTGTAGTGTCATGTTTGGAGGAATACGGTTTTCTCATCGGTTTATTGTTGCCAGCATTACAGATGAACGCATATTGGACTTGGATTTCATGACAGAGCTCGAAATGTCCCTCGATCTAAAGAACCACGTGTTAAAATGGCGTTATGTGGAAGTACCGCTGCAAATAAACGACAACCAGAGTAATAGGAGAAGGAACAGTCATTGGCAAGACTCAGGGAGTAAGCTGCATCACAAACTGCCATCCAGTAAAAGTAAAGAATACGCCACTAGATCTGGAAAGCAAGCAGATAATTCGTTCGCTGTGTAAACATCTTCTAGCAGCACAGAGACAAGCAGCAGAAAAGGCACTAGAGCAATTTGCAGACGTTTTTGCTGTCAGCGACAACGACATGGGTAAAACCAATATAGTGTGACATCGAATCGATACAGGAAATGCTTTTCCAATTCGACAGGCGCCAAGACGATTACCACTTGCTAAGCAAAAAGAGGCAGACACATTGGTCAAGAAGATGGAACAAGATGGGATTATAGAGAAGTCTAAAAGCCCACCTGTGGTACTTGTCCAAAAGAAAGATGGTTCAACGAGACTTTGTGTGGACTATCGCAAACTGAACGATGTCACCAAGAAGGATAGTTATCCATTACCGCGTATAGATGACACTTTGGACACCTTATCGGGAGTCAGAATCTTCAGTACATTGGATCTGAAAAGCGGATACTGGCAGGTAGCAATTCAATTACTGCGGTAAACGGCTTGTATCAATTTTCTGTCATGCCATTTGGTTTATGCAATGCTCCTGCTACGTTCGAGCGATTGATGGAACATGTTTTGCGAGGCCTTAGCTGGAAGACATGTCTAGTCTATTTGGATGACATCATTGTTTTTGGTCGTACATTTAATCAGCACGTTAATAATCTTCGGCAAGTTCTGGAAACCATAAAAGCAGCAGGATTAAAGTTGAGTCCGCCGAAATGTAGCCTTTTCAAAAATGAAGTGAATTATTTGGGTCACATTGTATCGAGTCAAGGAGTGCGCACGGGTTCCAAGAAGTTGGAAGCTGTTAACGAATCGCCGTTATCAAAGAATTTACATGAGCTGCGAAGTTTTCTGGGGCTATGCTCCTACTATCGACGGCTTGTGCCTAACTTCGCAGATGTTGCACGAAGCCTTCATCGCCTTACTGAGAAGAACCAAAAGTTCCAATGGTCGAGTGAGCACCAAAAATCAATCGAATTGCTGAAGGGAAAGCTGTGTAGTTCTCCAATTCTGGCGTATCCACAGGCAGGATAACTCTTTATTCTGGACACTGATGCGAGCAATGCGGGAATAGGAGCGGTTCTATAGCAGAATCAAGAAGTAAAGGAGCGTGTAATAGCGTACTAGAGCCGTTCTAAGCCCGAGAAGAACTACTGCGTGACGCGAAGGGAATTGCTAGCTGTTGTCGATAGCGTCAAACACAACCACAACTACCTATACGGTCAGGAATTTCTCTCAAATGGTTAAACCAGTTCAGGGAACTAGAGGGTAAAGGGGCCAGATGGATTGAACGACTTCAGGCATACACATTCAGAACAGAGCATCGAAAAGGAATGCTGCACAATAATGCCGACGGGTTATCCAGAAGACCTTGTGCAACAAACAAGAAGTGCTCTGAAGTAGTTGCACAAATAAGACTACAAGTCGAAGATCGCTGGACAAAAGAGCAGCTAAGGGAGAAACAAGTGTGCGATGATTCGATTGCTCCAATATTTCAATGGATGGAGCAAGGTAAAAGGCCGGAGTGGCACGAGATTGCAACAGCAAGTCATACAGTAAAAAGTTACTGGGCTCAATGGCAGTCATTGAGATTGGAAGATGGACTACTGGTAAGGCAATGGCATTCGGCTGATGGTTGAAGCACAAAATCGCAGATTGTGCTACCAACAAACCGAGTCAGAGAAGTCCTGGAGGAATTACATAGCGGTACATCAAGAGCTCATTTGGGCGTTAATAAGACGCTAGATAAAGTAAGGAATCGCTTCTATTGGGTCAATTGTCGTAGAGATGTGGAAGATTGGTGCCGAACGTGTGACATGTGCGCAGCAAGCAAAGGACAATGTTTGAACACCATTTGAGCGGGTGGCAATAAACATAGCAGGTCCATTCCCAGAAACAAGAGATGGAAATCGCTATATACTCGTGTGCATTGATTTCTTCAGTAAATGGGCAGAAGCATATCCAATCGCAAACCAGAAACCTAGCACGGTGGCTAGGGCATTTGTGGACAATTGGATCTGTAGATTTGGAGTACCACTGGAATTACATTCCGATCAAGGGCGGAATTTTGAATCGCTAGTCTCTCAAGAGCGGTTTCAAGTACTCAACATCAAGAAAACGAGGACTACTCCGTTACATTCACAGTCAGACGGAATGGTCGAAAGGTTCGACAGGACGCTGGAAGAGAATCTGCGAAAAGAAGGAAATGCCAACCAAGATGAATGCGATCGTTGTATACCGTTGTTTATGATGGGTTATAGTAGGCTTTCGAGTTCGTAAATAAAACACAACACAAGTTTATTAATTTACTAATAACAACTTTAATAGACAAACAGTAAAATTAACACAAGTTCACAATCTATATTGGTGATAACTTTAAATGTACACAAAAACACTTATAACAACAATATTAGTATTTCACTATAATTCTCTTAGGTGGTAGCAGTACTACTTTACAACTTGACTGATTGAATTCTAAACAACTAATGATTTCTCTGTAGCGAAAGCCACCTTTTAAAGTCATTGAAAAGCTTCCAGAAACTTCCAATCTTATAGACAGAAATATCGAGGAAAGACCAGAAAATTGTAGCCTTATTCCCTTATTTACAACTAACGATACTTATATGTAATGAGTCATCTTTTAAAAATAAACTACATGTTCAATCACGTTCTTTCACAAAAACCGGCAAACCGCACAAACCGGTTGGACTACCTTTTCAACCGGTGCATAATGATCCAAACTTGCAGGCGGTTGGTTACATTTCAAATTTCAAACAATCAGCCTAAAAGTATGCTATTTTTAATTCTAATTTTAGTGCTTATTTTTGGACCTATTGGCGATTTATCTAGGATTCGAATCCCATTCTCTGCGCTACCCACTACTTTTCGTAACAATAACAAATACATGCCGAAATTTCATTTCTCCTAGGGATTTATATTTTTACAAGACTGAACATATGTTTATCCGTTGTTATATTGTTAAGTTTGTCTAAATTTTTAAATTCTCTATATTAACTTCACTTGCCCGTGTGTTTGTGGGTTTGTGGGCTTGTGGGCTTGTGGGTTTGTGGGTTTGTGGATTTGTGGATTTGTGTGTCATGGAATCTTGCGATCAATTTTTAACCCACTTCCTACAGCCCGATTTTATTGAACATGGCACACATGTATATCTCTCATGACAACACTTTCTATTAAAATTTGAGGCCCCTCAGGCCGCGGGGTGGGGGGGCTCCCACACAAATACTTTACAAAATTTACCCGATTTTCTTTAAATTAAATTGTACACATGTGTGTCTTCGATGGAAAAAACGTTTTGTAAAAATTTGGAGCGATCGGCCCCTTGGGGACCCCAATATACAATTTTTAAATATCGCTATATCGCATCAGATCACGGCAAAGTATGAGCTCTGTGCTTTGTGAGCAGCGCTGTTCGCTGCCGCTGCGGCATTTGGTGGATGATTTTGCCACAAAACGAGCACGCAGTGTGTGTGTGTGTGTGTGTGTATCACCGATTAGAGAATTTACAAGAAAAATTTTAATTTTTATGGGTTGTTTTTTTATCGTTTGGTTTTAAGTTTACCTGATTTTGCTGATTTGTTATTCAACATTAGTGCAATTCCTTTTTAAAGCATTATATACGCATTATATAGACTTGTTTTTTTTTTGCAACACACGAACTCTTCTTCTGAAAAGTAAAATAAAACCAATGTTGAACAAAAAAGAGTGCGTGTAACTTTTACGCGCGGTTGAAGTGAAACTTTTTTGACATTGTGGCATATATTACGATTAAATAACATCCTACATACCGAAATTTATACG
The DNA here is from genome assembly GCA_947095585.1 of Nephrocerus scutellatus. NCBI lineage: Eukaryota > Metazoa > Arthropoda > Insecta > Diptera > Pipunculidae > Nephrocerus > Nephrocerus scutellatus. The sequence continues at coordinate 102,000,153 of OX352763.1, read as the reverse complement.
AATCGCTTGAGAAATATTTCCAAAAAATTCCAGACTATATTGGCCAGATCCCAGAATTTCCATAGGAACAAGTCTTTTAGGCGCATATTAGTCCTACATTCCGAGTTTCATACGAATCGCTTGAGAAATGGCTTGGTTCTTAAAGTTCCAAACCCTATTGGCCAGATCCAAGAATTTCAATAGGAAGTCGGATATGAGTCCCATATTCCGAGTTTCATAACAATCGCTTGGGAAATGGCTTGGTTCCCAAAGTTCCAGACCCTATTGGCCAGATCCCAGAATTACCATAGGAACAAATCTTTTAGGCGCATATTAGTCCTACATTCCGAGTTTCATACGAATAGCTTGAGAAATGGCTTGGTTCCAAAATTCTAGACCCTTTTTGCCAGATACCAGAATTTCCATAGGAGCTGTGGCCCTAGTAATATATTTATGTATATGCCGGGTGACTGACTGACAAATTCAGACTGTCATTGCTGTCAAACCAGTGATGACAGAGCGCTCAAATTTACACTTATGACAGTTCATTCCATTGTTTACAAGCGTACAAAAGCATTTTAGTGGAAAATATTCACAAAAAAAGTTATCCGCAATGGAATTCAATCGTAATGTTGTGATTGCTCTATTTTTGGCTGGAAAACCACAGACGCAGATTGTTAACCAGTTGAAACATCTGCCTGTGAATAAAATGTTTGTGTATCGCACCATAAATCTTTATAACGATACTGGCAGCATTGCAAAACGCCATGGTGAAGGTGAAGGTGAAGGCCAAATTGGCTCGGAATCCGCGCCGTAGCGGCAGAAAAATGGCTTGTGAGGCGAACATTTCGATCGGACGGATGCAGCACATATTGAAAGATCATCTTGGACTAAATGCCTTGAAATTCCAAAAGACGCATGGTCTCACCGATGCTCAAAAAAAAGTTAGAGTGGGAAGAACAAAGGAGTTGTTACGCTTGCACGAAAGTGGCGACTTGCCAAATTTGGTTTTATCCGATGAGTCACCGTTCGTAAGTGAGCAATATGTGAACAAGCAAAATGACCGGATTTACTTGCCCGGCCGTTCTACTGAAAAATTGGACCAACGGATTGCCACTCGAAACCAAGCGCCGCCGATGGTGATGGCTTGGTAACGGCCGAAAGCCGTTCACCGCTCGTTTTTTTGGACCGTGACATCAAGATAAATGCTTAAATTTATCGGGATCATGCGTTGGAGGGTGCGTTAAAGCCTTGGGCACAAAAACATTTCGGCCGCAGAGCCTGGACATTTCAACAGGATTCGGCGCCGAGTCATAATCCGCGCGTCAATCAAGATTGGCTGAGAAACAACGTTCTGAGCTTCATTTCCACTGCCCAATGGCCATAAAATTCACCGGATGCAAATTCGCTAGATTTCTCGGTTTGGGGTATTTTGAAGAGCAAGGTTGGAACAAAAAAATACCAAAGTGTCGATTATCTCAAGCAAGCGATTCGCCGGGAATGGGCCAAAATACCATAGAGCCACTTTCGTGCTGCATGCAATAGCTTTGGCGGCCGTTCGAAGGCTATAATCGCGGTTAAGGGTGGCCAAATCGAAAACTGCTCGAAAATTTAAATATTTGTGAACATTTTTTACTTTGATTCAATAAAATTCATCAAAAAATAAAAATTCTGTGGCGTTTTGTTTTAGTAACACTTCGTGTCAGTCACCCTGTATATAGTTATATTTCTAGTTATGTACATATATAGTTATATACATATAAAATATATCTATAGAAAACGAGGCATAACATTAACAAAAGTGAACAACAGAGTAATGTGTACAACAGAGTAATAACAGTGTAACGCTTGAAAATTGTAGCCCCTTCCGTAAAAAATTTTAATACCCTGTGGCTCGCTAGAATCTGAAATGACACGTTTTCGTTTTTCAAGTGTGGCAGGGAAATTTCTTTCGTGCTGACTGTAACTGATTCAATTTATCTAGGAGTTCGCCCCCACCCTATCACCATGTGTGTACAATATGATATCGTCAGCAAACGCTAGTGTCGTGTTCCTATCCCTGAGCACCTCGCTGTTGTAAATAGAGAACAGGATCGGCGATTTTACAGCTCCTTCCAGCAGACCATTCGCAATATTAACAACTCTAGCTGTCATATCACGGTTGTCAGTTACAACAAACTTCTTACTAAATGTATATCATTTGCATTATTGTTTTAGTAATGCTCGGGTGGAATTCTAGTATTATTATCTTGTCAAAGGCTTCTCGATATCGACCAGATAGGCCGCAGTGCACCTCTTGTCATTCAGATGCTAATTGACATCTGAGATAAGTTTGGTAAATGCATGCACTGTCGAGTGATTCTTTCTGAACCCAAACACAGTTAGACGCAGCATGGCCGAAGCGCTGACAATTTCTGCATTGGAGAATATCGCTGCGTTTTATTATCTCCCATCTTACTATGTGGGAGCCGATGGCACGTAAATCCCTAAGTTTTTTTCATCACTGCCTGCCGACAGCTGCCTAGCTATAATTGGCAAAATTTTGTTTTCTCGTTTTGGACGAGCAGTAGCATTACGAAAGGAACATACAAATTGCAAATTTTTAACGTGAAGTTCCTTTAATTCTTTGGGAACTTCTTCTGGTGTGAAATCCACGTTAAGTCCTTTGATAAGGTACGTCGCTTTCTTATCTTTCTTGTCAGTGTAGGTAAAATGGTCAGTCTCTGTCAATATGTCCTTTATTTTATTATAATATATGTACCGGATGATTTTTTAAGCTGAAACTTTCAAATAACTCGGAAAATTAGCACTTTACGAAAAAAATTTCCAGGATCAAAATTTAATCAATCAGCGGGGGAAATACATTAGTGTTAAAATAAGTACTCCACTCTACTCCTTGTAGGTTGGTAACGTTTGAAATTTAAATAGGAACTACTATTTTTATTGCAGATTTGGATTCTACGGCTAAAAGTAAGTAGAATTAGTCTTAAACTTTTTTTCGATTCATGATATATACCGCTGTAAAACGATATTTAATTTTTTTGGATTTCTCCTACTGAGAACCTATGCATACCATTCTGCAATACGTTTGCAATAACAATGCCACGTTCGCGTAGTATGTGCTGCTTTTGACCAAAACTGGAAGGGACCAACAATTGAATGTCGAAAGGTGAGTAAAGAAGCTTTCGGTGACTAGTTAGTTATTACTCTCGGAAATTTTTCAGACATTCTCGAGAGGTGGGACTGCGAAAAATACTTTTAGGGTTTCTGGGATTCGAACCACTTAAATTTGCTCAAAAGTCTTAACTAGCTTTAGTTTATGCGTAGTTAGCTTTTGTAGCTTTTGTTGCGTTCCATTTATCAGCTACACATAAGTGCTTATTTCTGGTTGGCATCGTATAAATATAAATGTAATGCAGCTTGATGGCTCTGCCACTCACTCACGCACGGACGCACCATTGTTATTCTAAAACTGAGATGACACATCTATCATCAGTATACCAAATCAGTGATTTACAAAGATTTAACAACAACCATAATGGCAGCAACTTTTTTGTTTGTTTTCAATTATTCTCAAATTTTTCTTTTAGTGATTTTCAAATTCTTAAAAAATAATAATTTAGAAAAACTAATAAAAAAATAAAATACAAATAAAAAATTCGTTTCTGGAATTACGTGATGAACATTGATATTCAATTTTAGTCATAAAAAGAAACCGTAGGTATAATTTTCATTCCTTTCTATAAAATTCCCATATTTTTTTTCAGGAAAACGGAGTACAAATACTTGCTTTAAAATGTTCCACTCGGTGGTCCGTCAGCTCATAGTTGAAAGGTTGTACGCATCCCTTAATTGCGTCTCAATGAGAATTCGACTCAATACCAAACAAACAACAAAACAAACAACATCCAAGACACAACAAAAACAACAAAAAAACCCACGTTCTCAAAAAAGGGTGACCAAAAAGGCGTTCGTCAGCCGTAACGATTTCGCGCTCTTCGGAGAATTTTAAACGGTTATGAGAAGAGTTGTTGACGACAAAGTGACCACTTTTTTCCCATAGAAATCATCAATTCTTTTTTTTCCAACCATGAATTTTGTTCGATTTTTATGTAATGGCTCGGTCTGTCATTAAAATTACAATATAAGTATTGTTTTTCCAATCACAAATCTTTACAAAAATTTTTGTCATCGGAGATACACATGTGTGCAAAGTTTGAATAAAATCGGGCTTTAGAAAATTGCTCATAAGATAAGATAAGATTCCACCAGCCATAGCGGAATGTTTGCTGTCTGACTGCAAACATTCCGACGCGAATTTAATATAGAGCAGCCGCCACGCTTGAAATAGTAAAAAGATACATGGATAAGAATTTTGTAGGGTAAACGAATGTTCAAAACATAGCTACATTTTATTGGAATTGGATTAGGATTCATTGTACAACAATGCCATGCATTTTCATTCCATTTGAATTAATTTCTATCCAACCTTTTTTAGAAATGGATTAATTAATAATCGTCCATGTTTAGTATCGTTTCTCCTAAGTAGAGTTGGTTTTAATTTCTGTTGTCACTTTTCCTATTTTTTATGGCAAACTCGCTGAATGACTTACGCTACGGCAATTAATTTAAAACAGAAATAAAAAATCGAAAGAATGCAATTTACAATATATAACATTCCTTACGTTGTTTATAGCCGTTTTTAATTTATTTTCTCAGAATTATAAATTCATTGAAAAAGCAATACGGAAAACTATCGCGAAACTAAAACGACACGAGTTCAAAGGCTTTAATCAATGGATCGTGGTTAGGAAAAGCTACAAAAAACGTCGATCTAGAAAATATTACAAATAACGACGGAAATGATCCTTTTAAATTCTGAATCCTCTATTATTCAATTCGGTAATCAGGAAACTAGTTGGCGGTTTTCTTAAAGGCTAAGAGCGTGGCTACACAAAAATGGGAATGAAAGTCATTCCAATGAATCGTGTGGCCACACATAACGAAGCATTTGTGTGTGTTTGTGTGTATGTTCGTCAATTTTTTGTTGTTTTGCCGTATAGAACGTTCACGCTTGCGCCGAAATTAATTTTTTGTAGTTTGCTTTCACTAAAATCCCACCTGTTTCGCTGGACATGACTTTAATTCCCATGATCGTGTAGCCACGCTCTAACAACTTGACAGTGAATTGTACCGGATAAGTTTGTAGTTACAGGCCTAACAAACGAAAAAGGGACGCATAGCTATCGAGCCGATTAGCTTATCAAAAAATAAGCTTCTAAAACTGAAAAGACTCAAAAATCGTGTAAATAACACTCAAAACAATGTGTTTCTTGACGCCAAACATTGCACCAAGGATTAGCGGAACAGTTTGATTCGAATGAAGTTTGCCAGAATAAAGAAAATCTTTTTTCAGAAGAGTTATTTGACGATTCTCTGTGTTTTTCGTAGTTTGGCTATGCCCTCTGGAGCAACTTCCAATTCAGGCTTTTGATAAAGATTTCCCATTACGGTTTATTCGTTTTTATTTTTTTTTGTCTGTGGGAGTATTGTTTGTTTCTACGTCAGGCCCAATACTTTCAATAATTTTTGATGTAAAATTAAACAAGTATATGTAGAAAAAACGTATATATAAACTTAAAAATTAAAAAATTAATTTTTATCAGTTATGCCTAATATTATTCGCAAAATTAGGGAAAGAATACTCCAACCTCAATCTATGCGACACTTTTACGTGGAAAACATAAGAAAATAAAAATCCAAAAATTGCAGCTGATTCGAGCCCAGAACCTAAAACTTCTGCCGGTAAAACACGCTACGCAATATGTCACTCAACCCACAGTAATTGCTGTGTTTCTTTTATGTTTGAAGGTACAATCTTGTTCTTGCATGGAGATGATAAGAAACGTAACTTTTAGCTTTCAAAGGAAAATATAACAACATATATATGCACACCATTCACAAGAACAAGTGCAGTGGCTTATAGCCAGAAGTATTCATTTATTTGATGCTAAGTATAATGGAACTCCCCAACTAATTGATACTTTTGTAGCACTTTATTTTCATTCAAACCATTTGGGGTCGAAAGTGATAATTTTTTTTGGATTTTTTGTTTGTTTGGAAGATTTTGTTTCATATTAAGCATATTTCCTTTGACTACACTTGTAGAATTTCTTTGATCCGTTGGGTATACGACAAACTACACACTTCTTCTTCTACATCTGACTACACGCAACAAAACTTGTTTATGTGAATCTACTCTTGATCAGGTCCACAGAATTTGCTCAGCAGTTTTCGTTGACGTTGCCCAAGCTTTGACAGGGTCTGGCATGAACGATTAATCAATAAGTTGAAGTTGCTACTTCCATTCCAATATTTACATCTTACCGAATCCTATCTGCCCGAAAGATTCTTTCGAGTCAAATATAAAAAGTGTATATTCTCAACTTAAGGAAATCAAAGCAGGAATCCCCAAGGAAGGACAATCCGCTTCACTTAATTACAACCACCAATTATATTGATTTCAAATGACAATAACTTCCTCATTTCTCCAAATCTGATATTATTTTTTACATGCATTTGAGAGTACATTGTTACTTATGTACTATATCCACTTGTGGGTCCTGTGGCATCTACTACGATTACGCGCCATCGCGTGCGGTACCTGGCAATTAGCTTCAGCTCTCTCCAACTCTTCCCCAACTGCCGTGACTCCTCCTCAACTGTTCTGCGCCATGTATTTCTCGGACGACCCGTTCTTCTACCATCCTGAGATAACGGATTCCATGGCATAGCGTAGTCTGCAATGGAACTGTCGCCTTTCCGGAATGTATGACCAATCCACTGCCACTTCCGTCGTTGAATGGTTGTGCCTATTGGTTCCTGACCCGTTCTCTGGTAAAGATGTTCGTTAGAGATACGGTTAGGCCAGAAAACTGTGAAGATGTTCTGTAGGCACCTATTTACGAACGTTTGTAATCTTTTTGTGATAGTAGCGGTCACCTACTTTCAAGTGCTGCTGCACCCATACAACAGCACAGATTCAACATTTGAACGAAGCAGTCGCAGCTTGGTGTTTAAGCTGATCGAATTGCTTCGCCATATCATGGACATCCTGCCGATTCGGTTGACAATGTCCTATTCGGTCCCACCTTCAGTCGAGACAATACTCCCAAGATATTGGAAACTCTCTAGTCACTCTACCAGCTGTCCAGAAATGTTAACTGAGTTAGTGCCGAGGTTGATGATTTTGGTTTTGTCAGTATTAATCTTCAAACCCGCAACATTTGCCTCCCTTTCCACATTTGTTGTCATTTGATGCAGCTCCATAATCCTGCGTAGACCAGATGTTTGAGTTGAGATGTAAGCGTCCAACGAATTCCTCCGTTTCCAGCAGATAAAGCTGCGCGAAGTACATCGCTAATCACCAACAAAAAAAAGTATCGGCGATAGAATGCAACCTTGTCGTACCCCACTTAGGATCTGGAATTCCTCTGACAGCTTTCCTCTATGCAGCACATGACATTTAGAGCCATCATAAGTTGCTTTAATAATAGCTATTAGTTTATCGGGAGCCAGGTAAACTGTCTGTTGACTTCTCAAAATCGATGAACAGCAGGTGCAGTGGTGACCGGAATTCAACGCACTGTTCAATAATTATCCGCAGGGTGTTTATGTGGTCTACACAGGAGGATCTAGTGCGGAAACCTGCTTGTTCGGCATCGAGTGTATCTTCCAGATGTTGCTTATTCGCTCAAGTACTACTATGGCTATTACCTTTGCAACTGCAGGAAGAACGCATGCGCATGCGCAACGCAAATGGTCGCGAGAAGCTAGGCCTTGGACCGCAATGGTCTGTCGCCGAATATTATTATATGTTTGAAGAAGGAGGCTTATATTATAAGTAATCTTTTGGTTTCGTTTTGACCTTATAGGCTTTTCGGAGCATTTTACTAATTGTGTTATAGAAACTTTTTTTTTTATAATCACCTGATGCCACTGTGATTATTCCAATATCTACAGTCGACTGTAGATCTAAAGCCGTGTTTTAACTTTACACATAGCATCTAATGTATGTCGCCTCTAACTTAACTCGTCATGTGGCAGAGAAATAGACAAACCCCATTAATAATGCTATCAATTTAAGTGCATTTCTTTTCAACGATTGTCGAGCTACAATTGAATTACGTTGTTTAAATTAAGACCTGTGGAGAAATATCAATTTTCATACATAGAAAGCGTACATATGTATGTATGTATATAAATTGTGTCCTTCTTCACCTATATATTATCAAGGGAGAATCTACTGTTGACCGCTAAACAACGATTATTAACTCAACAACAACAATTGAATGTGCGGTGACGAAATGCGTTAATAACATTAAACATCTGTCTACTTAAATATGTTACAATCCACTAACAAGCAGCGCCCCCCCATAGTAAGTGCGGGTATTCTGTTATAAGAAAATTAGATAACTATTTAAAAAAAAAGTGTGATCGCCTTAGAACGATAGCAGCTAGAGTGTACAAGTTGTATAGCTGGCGCTGGCGCGTTGGTGTCAATTGATCATCTCGTTGTTCTCATACACTATTGCGATTGCGATGGTGAAAATTAGTTTAAGTGTAGCGTATATTGTAAGTACTTATGTATGTGTAGCTATAGGTTCACTTGAATCACGATTCGTTCATCATTTAGTAGCTTAGCAGCTGCTTGCAGTGGCGGTAAAACGTGGATCTCCATCTTCATACCATACATCATAGCATTTTACTTTGCACCGTCAAGCAGGACAGAATAATCAACTCACAATAATGTGTACCAAGTGCAATACTATTTGGTTGAATTAATCCCATTACAAGTTGTTTATTCGTTTTAATGTAAACTAGGTATTCCCATGACTCTAGTCGCGTTTCCACTTCCCATTAAACACAGCGCCTTCCCCCATCGAACACCGCTCAGGCACCAATCCCTCCTATAAGTCAACGCCACAATAGACAGCAACCCTAACCGACTCCCTTCTCATCGACTCACCATCACAGCGATTCCCTTCCCTCTTCCAGCAAATCCATTAACCACTCACCAAATCGAAATAAGGGTTTGTTTGGACAGCAAAGCGAGCGTGCTGGCGACTTTTTTCCGACTTGATTAACAACAATCGTTCATCATGACAATAAAAATTATATACTATAACCTACGGCAGATAACATATCTTTGAATTTAAAAAAATTGTATTTTATATAAAGGATTTTTTGTTTGCTTAGAATTAACTTACTGAAGGTTTAACTGTCCAAGAAGCTATCGCACTGCACTTTCCATTTAACATTATTATCAGAATACTCTGGCAAATTACCATGACACTTACGCTTAATTATAGAAATTTACTTTGAAAATCAATTGTTGATTCGCGCAACTTATAGACGACTTCGTGATTTTTATGGCGCACATAATCGTCTATCTGAGCATCGCGTTACAGGTCAATATAGATCGTTACCGCACCATGATCAATGACTTTTTGTTTGAAAATATTGATGACATTGATCCGGACGAGATGTGGTTTCAATATAATGGCGCTACGTGGCATATGTCAATCAACATTTGGCGATAAGTTGATTTCGAGAAATGGGCCTGTCAATTGGACTCCAAGGTTGCGTAATTTTACACCTCTCGATAATTTCCTGTATGGTCACGTGAAGTCACTGGTAAATGCTGATAAACCAGCAACAATTGACGCCTTTCAGGCCAAGATCGTTCGGGGGTCACCCATACAAATTTTATAAACAGAAGTACCCGATTGTCTTCAAATTGTATACACATGTGTATCTCCGATGGAGAACACTTTTTGTAAATATTTGGGTGTGATCGCGCCCCGGGGTCGGGGGTCACGCATACAAATCTTTTTAAAAAAGTACCCGATTTTCTTCAAATTGTATACACATGTGTATCTCCGATCAATATTCTTGTAAATATTTGAAAGTGATCGGGCCTCGCGGTGCCTCCATAAAAATCTTATAAAAATAGTACCGGATTTCTTCAAATTTTATACACATGTGTATCTCCGATGGACAACACTTCTTGTAAAAATGTTGGAGACCCCGGACCCATACAAATTTTTATAAAAATGAACCCGATTTTCTTCAAATTTTATATGTGTATATCTTAGATGAAAAACACTTTTTGTTACAATTTTGGAGATCCCGGGCGCCGAGGTCGTGATTTTAAAAAGAAATTAACTCGATTCTTTACATTACATTTTATTTTTTATTTTTGTAAATTTTGGGAGTGAACGGTCCCGAGGTGTGGCAATATAAATTTTTAAAAAATTAGCCCGATTTTCTTAAAATTTTAAACACATGTGTATCTCCTATGGACAAAATTTTTGGATCAAACGGGCTCTGAGGCATGAGGGGTGCCCATAAAAAAATATTAAACATTAGCCCGATTTCTTCAAATTTTGAGCACATGTGTATTTCCGATTGACAAAAATATTTGTAAAATTTTTGGAGTGAACGGGCCTTGAGGTGCGAAGTGTGCTCATAATTTTTTTTTAAAATTAGACCGGTTTTCTTTATATTTTAACACTCTCCGGTGGACAAAACTTTCTGTAAATTTTTGGGGTGAACTGGCCCTGAGGCCCGAGGACGACAATACAAATTTTTTAAAAATTAGACCGATTTCTTCAAATTTTAAACACTTGTGTATCTTCAATGGAAAAATTTTTTATATTAATTTTCTCAAAATGAACCCGTATCAAACTTTGCACACATATGTATCTACCTTTAGAGAATTTACATGAAAATTTTAATTTTTAAATTCTCTATATTAACTTCGCGTGCACTTGGCTGGCTGGCTGGGTGGCTGGGAAAACACTTTTTGTAAAAATTTGGAGTGATCGGCCTCCTGGGGACCAACATATACATTTTTTAAATATCGCTATATCGCATCAGATCACGGCAAAGTAAATGTAAAAAGACTTATTTTTTCGGGTGCAAACTTTTATGTATACTTCGACACACGCCACACAGTGCTTTATTATTTGGTAATAATCGCCAAACTATCTGTTTTTGAGGTAGGATCTATTTCAAAGAAAATTTCAGCCCTCTAGGTCGTACGAAAAGTGGTTAAAAAGGACCACAAAAAAACGAGAAAATTACGCTCCACACGGGAGCATGCGTCATAGGATAAATATAAGAAGACTCTTTAAAAAACTCGCCAAAATACCCGCAAAAGACCACAAAAAGACCGACTCTCAAAAGACGCCTAAAAAACCACAAAAAGACACCCAAAGACCCCCAAAAGACTCCCATAAGTTCCATAGAAGACACCCAGAATAGCCAAAAAATACTCTCAAAAAGACCCCAGAAGATCCCCAAAAGAGCCACAAAATACTCTCAAAAGACCACCATAAGACCCCAAAAAGACTCACAAATAGCCCCAAAAGACCCTTAAAAGACCCTCAAAAGATACCCAGAAGACCATACAGAATTTCATACAAATCGGTCGAGATTCCAGACCTTAATGACCATATCCCAGAATTTCCAAAGGAACAGGTCTTATAGTCGCATCTTAGTCCTACATACCGAATTTCATTAAAATCGGTTGAAAAGTTCCACTTCCTAATGACCGTATCCCAGAATTTCCAAGTCCTATAGTCGCATCGTAGTCCTGCCTACCGAATTTCATAGAAATCTCTTGAGAAAACGACTTAGTTACAAGAATTCGAAATCGCAACACAAAATTATTTTTGATACCATGCTAAATTTTCTCCTCACCGCCAGATAAAGTAGTTTTAATCTACAAAAAAAAAATTAAAAAAATTAGTGCGTGAACTTGCGTACGTGCATTAGTTGTACTCTTTGTTATACTTTGGTTTAGGAAGTAATTTAGCACCATTTTGCTTCCAACGTCAGCCAAAGGTTCGGGTTCGAATCCCCCAGTAATTTTAAATCTTTTTTTTGTGCTTAAAAAGTTTTCCCTGAAGTAATAGCTGTATTTTATTTGCCGAGGAATAAGGAATCACAACGACAGCCGTATTTTATTTGTCGAGCAATAAGGAATTACAACAACAATTCGACTGTCTTATTCCTTCGTTGGAATAAGAAAACCTGCTGTTTGGCTGGTTTTTAAATTCTAATGCCTTATTCCTCAGCAAATAAAATATAAACAGACAAACTACTAAAGAGTTCAAAATAAATTAAAAAGTAAAACAATATAAAAAAATCTCTTGTCTCGTCTGTTTTCTTACATTTTGTAGATGCGTCTAATCAAATGAACTGAAAAAATGTTTCAGATCAAAGCAAAATACTACACACAATACTCGTGCAATAACTTAAGATTGAAGAACATATATGTGCTCCATATATCAGCAATTATCGTGACATAACTTCAAGACGCGATAGTCCCATACGCTAAAGTCATTATTGACTTTGAGTTTCAAAACTCAATACACCATCTTATTATAGATTTTAAAGCCACCTTTAATAGCATTGTGGGCGCCGTGGCTCAGTGGATAAGAGCATGGACTTCTGAGCAGGGGGTTCGTGGTTTGAATCTCAGTAATACCAAAAGTATTTTTCACGGTTACCCGCGAAAGTCTGACAAAAGTTCGAAAGTAATGAACTTTGTCTGTCACGGAAAGCTTTCTTAATTCGCCGTTCAGATCTGGCTTTAAAATGTAGGTCCCCTCCATTTGTGTGCGCAAATATTACAGGCTCAGCACAAATGGTTGCGAGAAGCCTATGCTTGGACTACTGTCGCGCCGAATATTATTATTATTATTATTATTAAAATAGTATAGCCAGACTAGAACCTTATAAAGCCATGGGAGACTTCGGTATCACAAATAAATTGACATGACTATGTAAAATAATAGATAAAAATATCCGGATAACTATCAAGCCCATTCAACATCTATAACGGGCTCTAACAAGGGGATGAATTGCCACGGCAATTGGGCGGGAGTTGGAGAGAGCTGAAGCTCATTGCCAGGAACCGCACGCAATGGCGCGTAGTCGTAGGACATAAGTAAGTAAGTAAAAGCTCCATCTACCGGATAAAAAAAAAACTTACCGGAGCACAAGACGCACATATGATTCGAATATGGATTTGCAGACATGTGTATCTAGGAGACAGCACTTTCTATAAAAAAAATTTGGAAGTAATCGGGCTCCAGGGTCGACGGGGATCCATATAAATTTTATAAAATTAATCAGATATTTTTCAAAATTTGTGTGTCTCCAAGAACAACACTTCGTCTCCATCATCCAAACCATCCCAGACCCCATCAATCTCCCAGTTGAGACCCTTTTCAATACCCCACACAATACCATCTCAATAACATTCTAAGGACCAACCACAACACCACCCTCAAGATACTTAAAAACCACTTAAAAACCACTCAAAAAAACTCTTATGACCCTATCAAGATTTCGCTCAAGAACCATATCAAAACCCCATCAAGACTCCCTAAAACTACACCACAAGACCCAACATAACACATCCGAAAAAAGTCCCACAAAATTACTCTGTAGTACCAATTTTTATTTTTTATTTTTTGAGCTTTGAGACGATGTCCATTTCTGAAGGCTTCGGTTAGTCAGTCAAGCAAGGTAAGCAAGACAGCCACCTGAATCGATTAAGGATTAATGATGCTTCTTTAATGATTTAATGACAACGCATCACCATTATCATCGTGTCCTGAACCCCGGTTGGGGCATAGGGCGTTAACAAAACATCTCCATACTTCACAGTCTGCAGCAAGGTATTTTAGCTGTGGCCACGTCCTTCTCTGGGATTCTGCTTCTGCTAAGACAGTTGATTTCCATGTTTTTCTTGGTCTTCCAACCCGCCGTGCACCCTGTGGACTCCATTCAAAGGACTGCTTTGCAATTTCGTCGTCCTCAGTGTGTGACCAATCCATTGCCATTTAGGCTTTCTTATATCAACATCCAGCCGCTCTTGACTTGTCCTGCGCCACAATTCCTCGTTTGATACAATTTGTGGCCAGCGAATCTTTAGGATGTGGCGTAGACAGCGATTCACAAAAGCTTCCAATTTCCTCGAAATAGTAGACGTGACTTTCCAGGTTTCGCAGGCATATAACAGCACGGATTTGACATTGGATTCAAAGAATCTGAACTTAGTGCGTAAGGAGATTTGACTGGATTTCCAAATTGGGGTCAGACTACCAAAAGCAGCACGAGCTGTATTAATTCTACTTTTAACGTCCAGATCCGTACCGCCATTTGCAGAAACAATACTGCCAAGGTAGTTAAACTGTTCCACTTCCACTGGCGTCTCCTGTATAATAATACGCTGCTGTGTGGAGCGGCCTGTGAGCATTAGTTTTGTCTTTTTACTGTTTATTCTTAGAACACTCGATTCTCCCTTCACTTTCAGTGTTTGGCACACCCCGTTCAGCCCAGTGATGTTAGTAGCCAGGAGGCATATGTCATCGGCATAGTCTAAATAACTGAGCCTTTCAAACGGTCTCCATTGAATGCCATGTCGCTCCGCTCTACCAACACTGGCCGTCAATACGTCGTCCATCGCCGATAGATAGATAGAACATCCCCCTATCTGACACCCTGTTGCACTACGAAGGAGTCGGATAGCTGCCCATTGTGTAAAATAAAACACCTTGCGTTGTTGTAGGACTCTCTAATAATGGCAACAATTTTTGGGGGAATTCCTCTACAGAGCAACGATCTCCATATACATTCTCGGCTAACTCGAACAAAGGCCTTTTCAACATCCACGAACATGAAGTAAAGCGGTGATTGAAATCCCATCGACTGCTCAAGGACGATACGCAGGGTGTTAATATGGTCGACACATGATCGACCACTGCGAAAGCCGGCTTGATGCCTCTTGAGTATAGAAATTATGTTTTCAATGTAACTTAGTAAATTTTAAAAAAGATCTTTCTTTATTAAAATAATATTAGAAGTCACAAGAAATTATTTAAGACAATATCTTTATTGAATGATTCTATATCCTGTATCACTGTGTATAAATTTGTAGAATGGAAGTGTTAATAATACAATCCGTTAACTTAATGAATACCAGATACTTAATGAATGTTGGATGGAAACTTAATGAATCCCGGATACTTAATGAATTATGAATACTGAATGCTTCTGCTTTTATACTTATTTCTATATACTTATTTTGTTATGTGATCCAACTTGTGTTGTGAAATAGTTTTGGACTTTGAACTTGTTTTCGTCTTTGAGGACGTAAACATGTTATTGTCTTAGATCTGATTTGAGATAAGGTTGTTTTCATGTTCTAGCATGTTTTGAATAGATATCTAAATTCGTCGTAATTGACCATCTGGCGTTTTGATCATTGATTGGCCTTGAATTGAAGATGGTAAACATGTTGACAAAATTCGTATTGTGATATAAGATTGGCCTTGAATGTTAAAGTAGTAAACAAGATGATTTCATCATGTTGTGAAATTGGTAAACAAGATATGAAGTTGGATCGCATTTACATTATTCTTATTCTATGTGATTATGTGATTACATACTGTGAATATCTTATATTGTTATTCAGTATTTCTATATTATAACGGGTGCCTGTAGTGGGATATTCTCTATGTTAACACCCCCACCGCTAGCCTGAGGCTCCGACGAAGTAGTAGCTTTACATATTGATATTTTCTTATATTTTAAAAGTTTATAAATTGATAATATGATTATTAGTATGAAAATTATGGATATATAAGATGTATGAAAATAGGTTTGTTCTTTAGTTTTTATAGTAATTTCTTCAATATGTTTTCTATTGTTTTCTATTTTTTCGATATGAAAATCTTCTAATTTGATTATTTCGATACTTTTATTTTCTATTACTTCTGATACAAAGTATGGAAGAATGATATCATCTTTTATTTTAAAATATGAATTTATATATGTTTTATTTTCGATTTCTATATTACAGTTTTCGAATTTAATTATTTTGCTTCCATATATATCTATTTTTAATTGATTACAGTTATGTTTGATTTTAGAATTATTTTAGAAATATTTTTCGTTACTACAATTCCTGGGATTATTTCTTTAATTTCTTCCTCTGTAAAATTTTTCATTTTGCAATAGGCTTTTTCAAATTTAATAATATTTGTAGTACAGTTGTTTCTTATTTTATTTAAGTTTTTCTCTAACTTATCTTTTACATTTTTATCATATATATTATTATTTTGATCTATTATAAAGGTACTTTCGTTTAATGATATGGCTTTATTGTTTTTGTTTGGCATTGGTTCAATGATAATAGTGGAATATGAGGAGTTAGAATATTCAGGTATTAAGAGGATTATTATAATAAGTTCATATTCGAATATTACGGCTATTTTTGTGTCTTTAAGTCCTTGGATATTTTTTGCTAGTTTTAGTTCCTTTTCTGTTAAAATATTTCTTGTAAGTATACCAAGTTTGCTTGTTAGAATAATTTGTTCTATGTCGTCTATGTGATGTCGGAAAAGATTGATGTCATAATTAATTTGATAAATATGTTCTATGTAATTTATTTATTTTTCTATCTTAGTAATGTCCTTTTTATTTAGTTTATGAGTTACTTTTATGTGTTTTTCCTTTTGTTTTAATTGTTGGTGAATTGTAGTTTTGATATTTCTTTTTCCGTTTGATGTGTGATTTATAATATTTTAAATTATTTCGTTTATCGATTATATGATTTTCGTCTATTTTTTCTGCATCAAGTTTTCTGAATTTCGTGTGATTTTTTCCACCGCGTGTTTCTTTAATGAAAGTAGTTCCTGGTTGTATTTCTAAATCTTCTCTTTCTTTATTTAATTTATTTATGGAAGTTTGTTTTTTCTTGATTATTTTATCTTTAATAGAATCATATTCGTTGTTATGTATTTTTCCATTTTTAAAATCGATTGGTTTTTTATCAGTAGTTGAATGTATGGTATTGTTATAATAATTTATAATTTTTAATATCTTTTCCTCAACAGTATTATTATTTGTGTTTGGATCATGCCTTAATAATCTAATGTGTTCATTGATTGTGTTATGTAGTCTTTCTACATCTGAATTGGATGTGTGGTTATAATTTGAGGTATAATGAATTTCTATGTTTTCGTTTTGTAAAAATTCTTTAAGTGGAAGAGCTTTAAATCCTAGCTCGTTATCTACAATTAATTTATTTATTGGTCCAATAGCAGCGATTAACGTTAGAATGCTTCTTTTAAATTCTGTCCATGTTCTTGCTGTGATTTTTATTGCTTGAGCGAATTTGCTGAATTTATCTATGAACGTGACAAAGAGTTGTTTTTCAAGTGAATAGAAAACGTCTGCATGAATAATTTCGTTTGGTGCTGAAGGGGTTTCCGTTAGTTGATATTTATTTTTAATTGGATTTCGATCATATTTTTCTAAATTACATATTTCGCAATTGTTGATAAATTGGGTTATTCTAATATTGAACTTTGGATGATAAAATTTTAAGAATAGTTCTTTGTATACTTCTATGATTCCTCTGTGGTTATTTCTGAGATGTTCATTTTTTATGATTTCAAATAATTCTTCTTCATCTGTTATATCTTTTAGGAATTTGTTAGTTTTAATAATTTTTAATTGTCCTTGGTCTGCAAAATATTTTTGATAAACATCTTCTAATGTTTTTATAAATTCTTCGTTATCTGCATAAAGACAGTTTAAGGATTTTGGGTTAAAATGCGATTTTAAGAGTATTAATGCTGTTTCTTCATCCAGTGATTTGATATAAATAACTTTTCTATTTTTATTAAAAATTTTTATTTGTTTAATTCTTAATGAACCGGAAGTAATTTTAAAGATTGCTATTTGTGTTTTAAATATATTTAAAGGGGATGTACTAAGTGCAAATATGTTTGATCTATTTTCTTCATTTCTTTCTGTAAGATTTATTTCTATTCGGGAGAGTGCATCTGCATTTTTATTTTTGGTTCCTTTTTTATATGTGATTTCATAATCAAATTCGGATAGTTTTAGTCTCCATCTTACTAGTTTTGAATTTGGTTCTTTGATTGAGAAAAGCCAAGTTAAAGGTTTATGATCGGTTTCGATTGTAAATTTACGTCCAAAAAGATATGGTCTAAAATATTTTGTTGACCAGACGATTGCTAATAGTTCTTTTTCAATGGTGCTGTAATTTATTTCATGTTCATTTAATGTTCTGCTAGCGTAACATATCGGATGATTATTTTGAGAAAGTATTGCTCCTAAAGCATAATTACTAGCATCTGTTGTAAGGGTAAAATTTTTATTGAAATCGGGATAACTTAATATTGGATCATTTATTAATAATTTTTTAAGTGTGTTAAAACTTTCTTGATATTTTATATTTGAAATGTCTAATTTAGCATTCTTTTTTAAGAATAATGTCATTGGCTTTGCTATTAATGAATAGTCTTTAATGAATTTTCTGTAATAACCCGTTAGTCCTAAAAATTGTTTAATTTGTTTCGTTGTTTTGGGTATTGGAAATTTATTTACGCATTCTATTTTTTTTGGATTTGGTTTTATTCCGTTTTGTGTCACAATGTGTCCAAGAAATTCTGTTTCTTTCTTTAGAAATTCTGATTTATCTAATTGAATTTTTAGATTTGCTTTCCTTAAGCAATTAAATATTAAATTGATTGAATGTATATGCTCTTGTATTGAAGTAGAGAAGATGATAATGTCGTCCAGATAGACTAAACAAATCTTATTGATATAATCCTTTAAGATATTGTTCATAAGTCTTTGAAATGTCGCTGGGGCTGTCTTCAGTCCAAATGGCATTCTTAAGAATTCATAATGTCCTCCTTCTACGCTAAAGGCTGTTTTATAAATATCTTTTTCCTCAATTTCTATTTGATGAAATCCCTTAGCTAAATCAAGGGTTGTGAAATACTGGCATCTGCCCAGTTTATCTAATATATCATCAATATTTGGTAGAGGGTACTTGTCGTCTATTGTAACTTCATTTAGTTTACGATAGTCTATGACAAGCCTCCACTTTTGTTTTCCACTGGCGTCGACCTTTTTCGGTACAATCCACACAGGGGCTGAATAAGGCGAATGGCTCGGCCTTATAATATTATTTTTGAGGAGTTCTTGAATCTGGGTTTTGACTTCATCTTTATGTATGTAAGGATATCTGTATGACTTCGCGTTTATTGGTACATTATCAGTAGTACGTATTTCATGTTTAATTGCATTTGTAAAAGAGAGATTTGAATTTTCTTGATAAAAAATGTTTGAATATTGGTTTATTATTTTCAATAATTTTTGTTTCTCTTCTGCGTTGAGATGTTGAGTTCGTATTTGTTCCGTTAATAATTTATTATTATATTCTTCTATTATAGAGAAATTTTTTATATTAACTTCTTCAATTTCATTTGGATTTATTTCAAATGGACCTTGGCATTTTACATTCGTTTGAACTTCAATCTTATGATTTTCAACATTGTAAATTCCTTCATCAAAAATTATTTCGTTTTTCAAGAACTTCTGCTTCTTGAGGTAAACTAATCCTTCTTGTTGATTCACCAATAACTGTACAGTATGTTTGTTTGATCTTTCAAACAACATTTGTATAGTTTGTCCATTGATTTCTAATAGATTATGTTTATAACCGCATGCTTGGCCAACTCTCCGGGAAGTAAAAGACGAACAGCAGTCTGAATTTCCCGGCTTGTGATTGTCGAACGTTTATTGTAGTGTGCCAAGCGGGAGGCTTCGGCAGCGATACGTTCAAAAATATCATTGACAAAACTGTTCATGATACTCATGGCTTTTGATGAGATACCAGTATCCGGATGGACTTGCTTCAACACTTTGTAAATGTAAATTGCGTAGCTTTCCTTCCTCTTGCGCTTGTTCTTTTTACCAGGTTTAGTAATATTTTTTTAAAAAGGGGAACTGATACTCTTTCAGTTACGTTTATATTATGTTGTAGTGTTTTAATTTGAATTTTATTAATTGGTACTTTCCATTTAGGATTACAAAAACCTGGATTTATAATAGAGTTTGTTGCTCCAGTATCGATAATAAATTTTAATGGATTTTTATTAGATTTGATTTTTACATATGGTAAATCTCCTCCGAGGCTTGTAAGTGAAAATTTTCGCTTGTTTCGCATTTATTTATGTCCATAGGTTCGACAGTTTGATTTTGTTGGATATCAGGCAAATTATTTGGAATGTCACTTGTGAATTGATGATAATTTGGTTGTCTATAATTATTATAACTATTATTTCTATAATTATTGAACTGTCTGTTCTTATTCTGATATTGATCGGATCTATAATTATTATAACTATTATTTCTATAATTATTGAACTGTCTGTTCTTATTCTGATATTGATCGGATCTATAATTATTATAGCTATCATTTCTATAATTGTTAAGATGTTCATTTCTGTTTGGGTTTTGTTGGTATTTATTTCCATATTCTTGTTTATTTGGAGAAAAATTATTATTTTTATTGTAATTATTATTATAACGTATTTTCCTATTATTATTGTGATTATAGAATGGTTCTGGATTTGATTGATCTGCGTAGCCTGTTTGACTAAGTATATCAATTGCTGATTCTAAATTCTCAGGATTTCTACAAATTAGAATTGTTTTCATTGGTTCAGGTATTTTATTTTTAAATATATCAAGTGCAGTACGTATGTTATTTAATGAACATTCGTTCGCTATTTTACCAGGGCCAGTTACTAATAAAGTTTTGTTATTTAATTTTCGTAGTTTATCTTTTATTTCGTTGAAAAAACCTAAAACATTGTTTTTGAAAGTAACACCTCTCAATTCGTCGAAAAGTTGTTCTACACTACGTCTTTCGGCAAAGTTATCTTGTAAAACGATTTTGATATCATTCCAAGCAATGGCTTGGGTATTAATTTCTATTACTTCTCTAGCTTTTCTGATAAGTTTGCTTCTTATTATGTCCGAAAATAAATATTGAGAAAGGTCATCGTAAGTTATTAATAGCGGATTTATTCTGTCTACTAAATTAGTGAATGTTAATAAGTTGTCCGAATTTCCGTCAAAGTAAGGAAGGGCGTTTAGGTATTTAATAGGATTTAGGATTATTTTATTTTCTAAGATAATATTATTTTCTTGCATTAAATTATCTTGCATTAAATTATTTACTTGATTTTCCATTTTGATTTTATTAAATATTTGTTTGTAATAATAAAAAAAATAAAGTAACCTTATATTTTATATATATAATAAAAATTGTAGATTTTATTTGTTAAAATTATTTAAATTGTGTGTATATATTTTTTAATAGTAAAAATGTCTATGATTTCACCTTGATTTAATTTTCAGATCAGCAATTTGATGATAAATATTGATTGATGTTCTTTGTTAATTTATTATGTTGAATCGTCTTTAATTTGTCTTCTAGTGATATTGTGAATAATCGTCTTTTATTTGTCTTCTAATGATGCTGCGGATAATTGTCTTTGATTCGTCTTCTTTATGTTGATTTGACCAATAGTTTATTTTGTTAATGTTCTTTATTTTGTAGAAAATGTTCGTAAAATTTTTCACTTATTTTTGTGAGTAATGCGATTATTTTTGTAAAAAAGTGTTTGTAAAAATGGTTCACTTATTTTTGTAAATGATGTAATTATTTTTGTAAGAATGTTTATAAAATTGGTTCACTTATTTTTGTTAATTATGTAATTATTTTTGTAAAAATATTTGTAAAATTTCTGCACTTCTGCTGTAGAAATTTTGTTCACTATTATTGCGAATAATGCAACAATTTTCGTAGAATTTTGTGAAATTTCTGCACTTCTGCTGTAGAAATTTTGTTCACTATTATTGCGAATAATGCAATAATTTTTCGTAAAAATATTTGTAAAAATTCTGCACTTCTGCTGTAGAAATTTTTTTTTTTCACTTTTGTTGTTGTGGAGTGCTTTAAATTTTTTAAAAAAAATAAGTCTTAGTTGACTAGCACTATCCTACCGACTGCGCCAATTATGTTTTCAATGTAACTTAGTAAATTTTAAAAAAGATCTTTCTTTATTAAAATAATATTAGAAGTCACAAGAAAATTATTTAAGACAATATCTTTATTGAATGATTCTATATCCTGTATCACTGTGTATAAATTTGTAGAATGGAAGTGTTAATAATACAATCCGTTAACTTAATGAATACCAGATACTTAATGAATGTTGGATGGAAACTTAATGAATCCCGGATACTTAATGAATTATGAATACTGAATGCTTCTGCTTTTATACTTATTTCTATATACTTATTTTGTTATGTGATCCAACTTGTGTTGTGAAATAGTTTTGGACTTTGAACTTGTTTTCGTCTTTGAGGACGTAAACATGTTATTGTCTTAGATCTGATTTGAGATAAGGTTGTTTTCATGTTCTAGCATGTTTTGAATAGATATCTAAATTCGTCGTAATTGACCATCTGGCGTTTTGATCATTGATTGGCCTCGAATTGAAGATGGTAAACATGTTGACAAAATTCGTATTGTGATATAAGATTGGCCTTGAATGTTAAAGTAGTAAACAAGATGATTTCATCATGTTGTGAAATTGGTAAACAAGATATGAAGTTGGATCGCATTTACATTATTCTTATTCTATGTGATTATGTGATTACATACTGTGAATATCTTATATTGTTATTCAGTATTTCTATATTATAACGGGTGCCTGTAGTGGGATATTCTCTATGTTAACATATAGACTCGATTCTATCCTTTATCCGCACGAGAATAATGGTTGCCATTAGTTTTGGGAAAACGGACAAAACGGTGATACCACGCCCATTGTTGCAATTCTTAAGGTCACCTTTCTTTGGCAGCTTAACAATAACACCATCCTTCCAATCCTTGGGATAGCTTTCGTTTTCCCAAATAATTTGTATCAACGGATGTAGAATACTAACCGTTGTTACGGGATCGGCTTTCAGGAATTCAGCTGGTATTCCATTAAGTCCAGCTACTTTGTTGGTTTTGAGGAGATTTATTGAATTTTGGATTTCCGATTCTGAAGGGGGTTCGCTGTCGATACCCCTATAGGACCTGTGCATCTCGTTAAGTTTACTTAGAGTATATATAGTCTCAACAAAACGCCTAAGCAGTCGAGTTATTGAAATGTTAGTTCGATGACAGTGTTATCTCCAGTAATGAAGCAGTCAATTGATCGCACCCCATCAACATCTACACCTTCAATGCCATTATCATCTGCACAACCAACACCATCAACAGCTTCACCTCTTACAGAATCATCTCTTAATAATTCTACACCATAAGAAATACACCTCCGTCCGTGGGATTTTAGCCTTTTCGACTTAGTTCTCTGGAGCTATGTCAATAGACGACCTCGAGACCAACATTGAACGCGAAATTGAGGTCATTTACTCGTACAGGCGTTTCCGTGGAAGGCATTTTAATGATGTTGTGTTCCATTAATAATTATTTAAAAAACAAAACGGGTGACTCTTAGTCAAAAACCTTTTATTAGTAAATATATATTAACGAGCTGTGCCTATACATCCGCATTGACAAATAGGCGCAGCTGCCTATTGAAACGTATTGCGTCTTGAAACACACACGAGCAGCATACAAGCGTAATCTAGACGATGCAATCTCAAACATCATTCTTATTGGTATGAGAAAGTCTATCAAACCAAAGGATGATGGATGGTACGACTTTAGCTGTAAAGAGGCTTCTAGGATTAAAGAGGTATGCTTTCGGTTTTACAAAGCAAACCCTACTCAGGAAAACCGATTTTTTTTAAACGACCCAGAAATGATTGCAATGCTCATCTTCGGCGGGTCAAATTCGGAAAAGAATCAAAAATACAGCCTCGTCGTCCATTCCAACGCTCATTTATAATGATACTCGAGTTGTTCTAAAGACCAAGCCAATCTGTTTGCTGCACATTTTGCAGCTAGCTCCACGCTTCCAGATTGTGCATTGATGCCGCCTGCACCCCCAAGTATTGAACACTCTATGGGCCAGATCTTTATTCGTACTCGAGCAGTTGCTAGAGTTTTAAACGATCTCAACACTCACAAATCCGCTGGGCCAGATGGTATTTCCCCATTAGTTCTGAAGAGGTGTTCTTCCAAGCTGGCATTACCATTACGTAAGCTTTTCCATCTATCCTATTCTTCTGGACTCTTCCCGAGAAGTTGGAAAACAGCCTTTGTCCAGCCCATACCCCGAAAATGTGAGCCGTCGTCTACTTCTTCGTACCGACCCATAGCACTTACATCCATTCTTTCCAAGGTCATGGAAACGCTGATCAATTATCAGCTTAAGAAATATCTTGAAACCAACGAAATCCTTAGTGACCGGCACTATGGATTTCGTGGGCAACGTTCTACTGGTGATTTGATGGTATATCTCACCGAACAGTGGAACCGATCTTTACATCATTTCGGAGAAAGCAAAGCTGTTGCACTCGATATTTCAAAGGCATTTGACAAAGTTTGGCATCAAGCTCTTTTGTCTAAAATGCGTGCTTATGGTGTTGATGATAAACTGCTTCATTGGATTAGAAGCTATCTTTTGGACCGCTCAATTCAAGTTGTTTTGGACGGTTTCAAGTCTGAAATACACCACATAAATGCTGGCGTTCCCCAGGGCTCTGTTCTGTCCCCGACACTCTTTCTCATTTTTATTAATGATCTCTTATCTGTGACTTATAATCCAATTCACTCTTTCGCTGACGACAGCACTCTCAGCTTCTCATATTAGTTTGAGGAACGTCCCTCCACCTCTCATGTGGAACTCAAACAACTTTATATGTTAAGCACGTTAAATTCTGACCTAGACAGCATAATAAAATGGGGAGAAAACAATCGAGTAGAATTTAACGCTTCCAAAACCCAATGCTGTCTCCTGTCGTCTAAGCTAATCCCAAATCCCATGCCATTATCCATGAATGGCACTTGCATCGAGGAAACTGAAAAAATCGCATTGAAATGAAATGTGCGTTAACGACAAGCTTCGTTGGAATGACCACATATTTATCGTCGCCAAAAATGCTGCGAAATGTTTAGGTTTTCTAACCCGGTGCAAGAAATATTTCAATCCCTCTGATCTGTCTACTATCTACAAGGCTTTTATTCGCCCTAAACTTGATTACAATTGTCATATTTGGTCTAGTGCTCCTAAAACCACCTTGCATCAACTAGATAGAATACAAAACCGTGCGATAAAACTTTTCGGTGACGAAAACATTGCGAACTCAATAGATTCGCTTGAACACCGCAAGAACGTCTCATGCTTGTCACTTGAAGTTTTATCGCTTCTTCCACCAGCGGTGCTCAAGAGAAATAGCCAGTTGTATGCCACCTCTCCTTGAATTCAACCGCAATACTCGTGGCTCTCTAAATGCACATCAGTTTACCCTTAAGCCCATCTTCGGACGTACAGTTAAGCTCAGGGATTCGTTCTTTAGCCGTACAAAACGTACGTGGAATGCTCTGCCAAGCTCTGTCTTTCCACATCACTATGTTCCACGGGCATTCAAAACACAAGCTCATAGACATCTCCTCTCTTCTTCTCCTTTTCTTTAACGCCCACGCTGTACCAAGCATATAGCCGAACATAATAAGGTTGCGAACCCCTTATCGCGTGTGCAAATTATAAAAAAAAAATTAGCATGGTGAGAAAAATCTTTATGTTTTTTGGACGCGCCGGGAATCGAACCGGGCGTCCTCCAAGTGAAACCAACCAACCAACCAACTGTTTTAACTACTGCACCGCCTATTCTAACAAAGTTGCGAAGTTAAATAAATGCTTTTCTCGTGTCTAACATTCCTGGTTTGTTAAATCTCTATGATGCTTGGCTGCCTGAGCAATTTTTTCTTCTTATTCTATACCGACTGCGAGGGAGCGATCCTCTCTGAACCACCGGCCCTCGTTTAGCCTCTGTCAGAAGTGTGCGTAATTAAATTGATTAACAACTTTCGGTTACACAATTTCTACACAACGACTGTGTGTGAATTTAATTTCTCATCATGATAAACCTCGAAGAATCATCACAAAAAACTAGCGCCATCTTTTGTTGTTGTTAATGGAACACATATGCGTCCACCCCAGAAGAGGGGCATGAGGCAAACAATGATGATTGTAATAATTGTTGCTTGTATTGTGTATGGGACAATAATGTGTGGTGATTCCATACATCCTATGTATCCACCACCTCCGCCAATGGACGTCCAACTAAATTAAAGACGGACGACTAAATTAATCACAGCTCCAGTGCAACACAAATCAGGCCATAGTATCTGGCAGATAGTTTACTCTCAGTTTTGAATGATTAACCGCCGAGAATTGTCGATCGCAAGAAAAATACAAATCCCACTATTAGTATCGTATTTTTTGCTAAAATTGAATTAACTACGAGATAACGTTTTCTGATCCAATAACGAAAATTAACACCACAGCGCGTAATTACGATGATAATTTTTATTAATTAATTTAAATCGAGTGCAATTTATTGTATGTAACGAACGATAGATAATTCCCACTAAAATCGAATAAATCGAAATCGTTTTAGCATTAATTAATGCAAATCAAATGAAATACTAGATGTTTTTTTTAAATATATAGTTCTGTGTTTGCAAAAAAAAAAAAAAAAAAAAAACCAAACAAACATATCGCAGAGTTTCGATAATTCCCATGAAATATCGCAATTACAAATAATAAATTCATATTTTTCTTATAATTTAACCGTTGCATGCGTGTTTATAATTGTTATTGTTTTAATATATTTTTTTAAAGTTAACACCGACAAGTTATTCCCATCAGCACCATCATCATCTTCATCAATTTCGAAAGGAGCTGATTGATCATCGCTCGTAACAGTTTTTTTATTTTTTTTTTATAAAAGTGCGCAGTTGTGTAGTATTCCTTTCGAATAAAACGTCGCAATTTGGAGATACGATACTCCACTCCATTACACTCAGCAGCACACCACATCAACCGAGCATATTATCTCCGTTGCATCTAATCAACAATCAAATTAAAACAGAAAAACATTTTGAATGGAAACACTTTGTTGGATTTATGGTCACCAACGTCGTTTTGCTTTGGATACATTGTGGATTGTTAAATTGAATTGTCCAAAAGGTACGTACGTACTTTGTGTACTTGTGGGATAATAAAAGATAGAAGGGCAGCACAGATAATTTGAATGAATGAATGTTGGTATACAATGTATCTGTATGTTGTTATATTCGGACATTGTGTCTTGTATCTGTATGATGTTCATTCTATGTTAATGTTATGGTAATATCTGATACGAGTACATAATTATGTTTGTTTGTATAACAATAAAATTAGTATAAGCAAAACGTATAAATTCCATACGTACATATCTGTATAATACCATTTCTATTGTAAATTAACAAAGTATCTAAAATGTTTGCACAATTAGATACAAAGTGGAGCTAAACACATAAATGTTATATTAATAAAATTTATGGTATTACTATAGGCATATAGAGTATATTGAGAAAACCATAAAGCCTCTTTGAATGACCGGAGGTATGGTTTTGTTGATTAACGATCTATAGGCTTTCTGCAATAAATCTCTTCGTCGACACCGATTTCGATCCATCAATAACTTTGTTTTGCTCTCGTTTATGTGCAGGCACAGATTTTGTGCAGCTCGCTTTTTCTTTTCCATGAACTTCTTCTTCACTCCTTGAACTTCAACCCATCATATCAAGATTGTCTCTGTTAGCCAGTATACATGTATCTAGATTGACTTACATCGAGTTTTGTTCTTCGTTATTTTATATGAAATCGGATCACTTTCTTCTGCGCCAAAAATTTTAGAGCGATACAGTAGTTCATCCACTTGATGGAGTCTGTTGTGGTGTTAATTTCACCTAATGGTAATCTGGAGATCATTACTTGGTTCATAAAATCAGTCAAGATTTTCTGGGATGTCAAAACTTCTGCCGGTTTTCGACTTTGGCTATGCTACAATAGGTAACATCACGCGACCATTTGTGTTGCGCATGTATATATTTTGGACACAAATGGAAGGGACCTACAATTTAAGGCCGGATCCGAACGGCGAATTGTGAGAAGCTTTCCGTGACAAGTTATTACTCTCGGAACGTTTGTCACCCATTCGCGAGAAGTGGGACACCGTGAAAAATACTTTTGGTGTTACTGGGATTCGAACCACGAACCTCCTGTTCAGTAGCCACCCGCATTTCCACTGAGCCACGGTGCCCGATATATCATATCCTTTTCATGTATGGGATCTTATTGTCAGACTGAACCCACGAGAGACAAATCGTTACTCAAATCAAATGGAAGGAGCTATTAAATCTGATTATATCCTATACATTCAATATGTGTTCTGAATTTTCCCCCAAGACGTGGAGTATCTGCACAAAAATGCATCGATCAACTTAAACTTTTGGCGATGTTATTCTAAATAGAGCTACTCTGTATTTCACTGCGGTTCAATTGTAGACGTGTAGCGTAGGCTGGATTTCAAAGAGGGTCGTCCAAAATCAACTGTATTGCCAGATTTATACGTTCTTAGGCATCAAACTTTTAAGCGATCTCAAAACTCATAAATCCGCTGGGCTGGATGGTATTTCCCCATTACTTCTTCCAAGTGTTCTTACAAGTTAGCATTTCCATTGCCTTTTCATGCCTTTGTCCAGCTGGTACCAAAATGGAGTATTTTTCGTTGCCTTCTTTGTACCGAACCATAGCATTTGAGGACAAGGAAACGCTGATCAATCGACTGCTCATGAAATGTCTTAAAACTCATGAGATCCTTAGTAACCGACAGTGCGAGCATGTGGACTCGATGAAAAACTTCTTCGTTGGATTAATGTCTTTTGGACCGCTCAATACAAGTTGTTTTGAACGGTTTTAAGTCAAATCTCACCGCATTAATGCCGGCGTACCGCAAGGCTCTGCTTTGTCCCCGACATTCTTTCTTGTGTTCAGTATGATGATCTCTACTAATTCTAATCTAATTTATTCTTTTGCTGATGACAGTACTTTCAGCTTCTCAAAAATGTTTGGGGATCGTTCCTAGTCTTCTCATAAATTAAACGCTTGAAAACCCGAATGTTGTCTTCTGTCGTCCCAGCGAAACATAACCCTACAGCCATTATCTATGAATGGCACTTACATCGAGAAAACTCGCAATGATCCTTATGTGCATTAACGAAAAGCTAAGTTGGAAGGTTGGAATGCTTATGTACAATAAATATTTCACTCCATATGATCAGGCTAAAATTGGCCTACAATTGTCGTCATGTACACATAAACATTGCATCTGCTTGATAGAATAAAAAAAAGAGCAATAAAAGTTACCAGTTATGCGAACATTGTGAAGTCGACAGATTCGCTTGAACACCGCACGAATGTTTCCTGCTTGTCACTGTTTTATCGCTAAAATCATTAGCGTTGCTCAAGAGAGAGAGATGCCTGCCCTCAGGCTGATGTGAAAATCATTCTAGGCATATGAACACAAACATAGGTCGGGACCCAGTATTTATGGAGTGTATACTCCCTAAATACATTTGGGTACATCCAAAGTTTATATGAGATCTCTACTGGCAATGGGCAACGAGTCAACGAGATTGGCAGAAAGTAATATTTTGGTCCTACAAGCGAGTTAAGGCAAAAAATACTACAATGTCCCAAAGGTAGTAAAAATTTTTGGTCCTTCGTGAAAAGAATCAAAAATACAGCCTCGTCGTCAATCCCAACGCTCATTTATAATGACATTCCAGTTGTCAGCTCTATAGACAAAGCCAATCTGTTTGCTGCGCATTTCGCAGCTAGCTCTACGCTTCCAGATTGTGCATTGTCGCCTCCTGCACCTCAGAGTATTGAACACTCTATGGGACAGATATTTATTCGTACTCGTGCAGTTGCTAGGGTTTTAAATGATCTCAACACACACAAATCCGCTGGGCCAGATGGTATTTCTCCATTAGTTCTGAAGAGGTGTTCTTCCAAGCTGGCATTACCATTGCGTAAGCTTTTCCATCTATCCTATTCTTCTGGACTCTTCCCGAGAAGTTGGAAAACAGCATTTGTCCAGCCCATACCCAAAAAAGGCGAGCCGTCATCTCCTTCTTCGTACCGACCCATAGCACTTACATCCATTCTTTCCAAGGTCATGGAAACGCTGATCAATTATCAGCTTAAGAAATATCTTGAAACCAACGAAATCCTTAGTGACCGGCAGTATGGATTTCGTGGGCAACGTTCTACTGGTGATTTGATGGTATATCTCACCGAACAGTGGAACCGATCTTTACATCATTTCGGAGAAAGCAAAGCTGTTGCACTCGATATTTCAAAGGCATTTGACAGAGTTTGGCATCAAGCTCTTTTGTCTAAAATGCGTGCTTATGGTGTTGATGATAAACTGCTTCATTGGATTAGAAGCTATCTTTTGGACCGCTCAATTCAAGTTGTTTTGGACGGTTTCAAGTCTGAAATACACCACATAAATGCTGGCGTTCCCCAGGGCTCTGTTCTGTCCCTGACACTCTTTCTCATTTTTATTAATGATCTCTTATCTGTGACTTCTAATCCAATTCACTCTTTCGCTGACGACAGCACTCTCAGCTTCTCATATAAGTTTGTGGAACGTACCTCCACTTCTGATGTGGAACACAAACAACTTTGTATGTTAAGCTCGTTGAATTCTGACCTTGACAGCATAATACAATAGGGAGAAATCAATCGAGTAGAATTTAACGCTTCCAAAACCCAATGTTGTCTCCTGTCATCAAAGCGAATCCTTAACCCCATGCCATTATCCATGAATGGCACTTGCATCGAGGAAACTGAAAATCTCGCAATTCTCGGTATGTGCGTTAACGACAAGCTTCGTTGGAATGACCACATATTTACCATCGCTAAAAATGCTACGAAATGTTTAGGTTTTCTAGCCCGGTGCAAGAAATATTTCTCTTCCTCTGATCTGGCTACCATATACAAGGCTTTTATTCGCCCAAAACTTGAGTACAATTGCCATATCTGGTCTGGTGCGCCTAAGACTTCTTTGCATCAGCTAGATAGAATACAAAACCGCGCGATAAAACTTATCGGTGACGAAAATATAGCGAAATCAATAGATTCGCTTGAACATCGCAGGAACGTTTCTTGCTTGTCACTGTTTTATCGTTTCTTCTACCAGCGGTGCTCAAGAGAAATAGCCAGCTGCATGCCACCTCTCCTTGAATTCAACCGCAATACTCGTGGCGCTCTAAATGCTCATCAGTTTACCCTCAAGCCTATCTTCGGACGTACAGTTAAATTCAGGGATTCGTTCTTCAGCCGTACAACACGTATGTGGAATGCTCTGCCAAGCTCTGTCTTCCCACATCACTATGATCCACAGGCATTCAAAACACAAGCTCATAGACATCTCCTCTTTTCTCCTCCTCTTCCTTAACGCCCACGCTGTGCCAAGCATATAGCCGAGCATTATAAGGGTGCGAACCCCTTGAAGCGTGCGCGAATTATATAAAAAAACAAAAAAAAAAAGTTCAAGGTATGCGCGTAAAAATAACCACAAAGCCACCTGATGGCACCAGGACCGTGTCTATAAACACGTGGTCACAACCCTGATGACTGTACAAATGTACCGACTTGTAAACGTCGACTATCTTGTTGGTATAGTATTTCGATTTCGGTCGCGGATTGTAACAACACAAAAGCCTTCGGGAATTAAATTTGAGCCACGGCTGCTATTCACAACAAGAGACCAGAAATAACTATGATACCGATAGGAGCATTTTCGCGATGTCGACATCGTGAAGAGAATTAAGCTCAGTAGGCTCCAGTGTACAGGACACCTAGCTCACATGAGCGCAGAGGATTCTGCTCAAGAAGTCCTTCGCGGTAAGATTTATGGGAGACGACAGCGAGGCTGGCCTAGTTAACGCTGGAAAGATGGCGTAGAGCAAGACGCCCAGAGTATAGGTATGCTAAACTGGATGACACCGTCTCAAAATCCGGGCCGGTGGAGAGATTTTTTGCGGGAGGCCAGAACCGGACCCCGGTTGTAGAGCCAAATATGATGAAGATGATAATGATGTTTATATTTTTTCATAGACGAAAGTGACTGTTTCATACACTATAACCTAGCTTTGAAAGTAGTCGTTATACACACTAGTGAGTTAACATATAAAATAATTTTATTGCTTACTGCAGTCACAGCGAACACGTATTCCCAGAGTAATTTTGCAATGCGCATAACCGCTTTTGGTCGTGTGAAAAATAGCGTACATTACTCGCAGAAAAGTGCTCATCGTTAAAACTCCACTTTCCTCGCTCGTTGTGCAATATACTATTAATGCAGAATGATTGACCAGCATTGAGATTAGGATTTAGATGTTCTTGGATTCGTGCCAAAACTACTTTAACTATTATTTTGGACACCGCAGGAAGCACACAGACGACTCTCCAGATTCCACACTCAGGTTAGCCTTTTCGGAAGCTTAACGATTATCTTCTTATTTCAATCCTTAGGAAAACTTTAATGTTCCCATTGTGAGGAATTAGAATAATTACAGCCAATAGTGTCGTCAAAAATTCCGCGTTTTGTGTCCCATAAATCTTAGCTCAAAGCAGGTGTGACTGCATATTAAAGTTAGTCTCATCTGATTTCGCAATTGAAATAAAAAGATATCCATTCTATTATAGGACCAAACAAACAGACGCATTGAGTGTAGGCAGCAGAAATGTGCGTACATCATCAATCACCAATTAGGCTCGGGATCTTGCAAATTGGAAAATAATTTCTTATAACAAATACGTTTTTTTTTAATTCACAATTTCGAAAAGAAAACCGGTTTTTGTAAACATGTTATTGTATTTATTTAATTGGATTCGCACTTGAAAAAATCTTTTAATCTAATGGATCATCATCAGACGGAATAATTCATAATAATTACGTGTGCTTCGGTAATTAGCATCGTCGGCAGTTCATGCGATAAACTTGTAAATCATGAATATCAAATGGTTTTATGACAATCTTGTCTGGATTGTGAAAAACAAAGGATGACTACTTCAGAGAGGTTGACTGACTTTATCATATTTTCTTTTTCCCTTCCTTACTGCGCTGGGGAGCATACACACGTGCGCCAACGAGCTCGTTTTACGGCTAGGGGTTTCATAAGGCGCCACTTTGTCCCCTGAGATCCTCCTTCCAGTTCAATTGTCATATTTAGGCGGCCAGCATGACGATTACCCTGCGAGGTCCAGTTAAGAAATTGTATGGTTGTATCGTCTGCAGGTTTCCTTAATGTGTTACCACATCAGCTCCACATCCGTCATCCTCTAGATTTATACTAGTTGGTTATTTCACTCACTCGCAAAGCGGTGCTGAAACTGTTATGAACATCATTACAAACAAAGACATAGACCATTATTATACTTTAACAGCAGAATAGGATTTTTTGACATGCGAGTGCGAATCGTGAATGAAGTTGTGTCAAAAGACATCACATCCTTCATGGTATAACAAACGCTTATTAAAATTGATAATGGCTAAAAATATGGCACATAAACGGTATAATTGCGGGCTTGAAGACTATGCTTTGTTTTCTCGTTTTAGAAAATAGTTTTTATGTTTTGTCTATGTTACTCTATTGAAGCTATGTTAATAATTTAGAAAACAAACTTAAAGCTAATCCTAAACTTTTTTGGTCTTTTCTGAATACTAAGAGCAAAAGTGTTGGATTTCCTTTAAACATGCAATATGAGAATTCCAACTCATCTTATATCCTTCAGAGATACTTGAATTGTTTGCAAGTTTCTTCTATAATTGCTCTTTATCCTCTAATTTCTTCAATTTATAAGGATTGTTGTAAAATTGTTATTTATCCGGATGAAGAAATTGCTGTTTTATGTAGTATTGCCCGAGAAGTCACTCCTGATCGTCATGTTTTAAAAGCTGTGCTGACTGCTTGGCAATTCCCCTTTGTTTTTTTATTCAATGAATCCCTTCGATTATGAATATTTCTTGAAGACTGAAAAGTTTCTATTATATCCCCTATATTTAAATCGGGTGATAAGCATTGAACAAAAAATGACCGTGCTATTTCCAAACTAATTACTACTCCTTTTTATAAATTCTCTATATTAACTTCACTTGCCCGTGGGTCGATCGTCGGTCGTCTGTCGTGGAATCTTGCGATCAATTTTTAACCCACTTCCCATGGCCCGATTTTATAGAAATTTTGTACACATGTGTATTTCCGGAGATAACACTTTTTATTAAACTTTGAGGACCCTCGGGCTGCGGGGTCGGGGGGCTCCCATACAAAAATTTTAAAAAATGTACCCGATTTTCTTTAAATTTTACACACATGTGTATACCCAATAAACAATTTGGTAGTGATCGGGTCCCGGGTTCGGCCGCAAGGCCCTTATACATTTTTTAAATATCTATACTGGTATCAGATATTCGTCGCCCTTTATGGACTGTGCTGCGCAGTCGGCTGCGCTGCATGGTTCTGGTGGTAGAGAGAGAGAGAAATCTTAGCTCACGCACAAATGAACCCAGCAAATGAAACGAGACATAAATGTTTTATGCTTAATTCAACTTACTTACTTATTTACTGAATTGTATTTTTATTGATGTCGTTTTTTGTTGTCGATATCAACTTACAGATAGAACAACAAGTTTTCGCAATATTCTGTCATTTGGCGTTTTCATAAATTAGTTCAGAGCAGTCAAAGAGTTCTCAAGATAAATGTTCGTGTTTCTTATTTGCTCAGAGTATGAGCGTGCTCTAAGTGCTCAGAATAAAATGATCTGAGCTTTTTCAATTTTAACATCTGATGTCAAATGTTTGTTTCGATGATTTTCTCCTACAATAAAAAAAAATGGCCCAGGATCGAGGGGCTCCCATATCAATTTCTGCGATTAGAGAATTTAGATGAAAAATTTTAATTTTTATGGGTTGTTTTTTTTCATCACCCAGTCAAAGACGATAAATCTCATTCGTAATGTTGATGACTTTTTCTGGAACACTGTGGCTATCGAGGGTCTGTAACATCAGGTTTCGCGCCCCACAGTATCGAAAGAGCATGACTGACTTTAGAGACATTTATTTAGTTGGTTTTATTCCAATAACCATAAATAGAGTCAGTTGTCATTGGTTGTCTTAAAAGTAAAGCATTTCTTTACTTATTTTGATTTTTAACCGACTTTCACACGTCCTACCGAGCTGAGAGCTTTCTGTAACTAGTTCAGTTCCATCGTCCGCCAGGGAAATCCTTAGGGTGTTAGGCTGGACAACCACACGGACCATAGTCACATGGCAGCAGGTTTAAAATTCAAGAATAGGTTGCACTTTACGACGCGAAACCACGGTTATCTTACGTGGTGAGATGAGCCTTAGCCTTACGGTAAACACTCATCCGTGAATAATTAAAACAAATTATCAATAGTAAACCAAAGGTTTTCAACTCTGCATAGGGTAACGAGGAATCTGAGATCATTCCGGTGGTGGGTTGTTTGCACAGGTATTGGATATGCAGGCACAAGTCCCATCGATGGCTGAGAGGCAGCAGGCTTGTGGCTATTGATGGGGATGCAATATTTAGTGAGTTATCATCGAAGGGCAACAGGTTTATTGAGTCTTGTCTTCTTTTAAAGAATGACGTATAATTGAATTCAAGGGTCTTCTTTACCACATAAGTCGCGAAGAGAATCAATGAAGTTGCATCTGCTGAAACTCTTTATAAAGAATGGAAGTTTGCCGGTCGAGTAATTAGTAGTACCACTGCTTTGGATGATCAGGATTTAAGGACAGACAGTACAGGAAAGTGAAAGTCAACAAAGACCACCTCTGTTCCTAAACAAGAACGCGTATCCTGTACCTTAGAATATCTCTATGGTACGGGGGGGGAATGGGTAAGAAAAAGGATGAGAAGATATGGGCACTGTAAAGCCTAAACCTGTGTCTATTTGCTAGCGATAATACAATTTATTTAATCCATCAAACTTCTGTAATATAATACTTTGCAAGTGGAAAATTAAATAAACCAACCCATAAAAATCAAAATTTTTCCTGTAAATTTCCTAATTGATACACAATGTGCAAAGTTTGAATAAAATCGGGCAACATTTCAAAAAACAAATTTGGGAGTCCCCTTATCCTGATCACTTACAAAAAGTGTTTCCGTTGGAGAAACACATGCGTATAAAATTTGAAGAAAATCGGATACATTTTGTAAAATATTTGTATGGTAGCCCACCGACCCCGAGTGGCCTAATTTTTCATAGAAAGTGTTGTCATGTGAAATACACATGTGTGCAAAGTTTCAATAAAATCGGGTTTTAGGAAGTGGGTTGAAAATTGATTACAAGATTTGGTGTGCCTGCCCGCCAGCCAGCCAGCCAAGGGCACGCGAAGGTAATATAGAGAATTTAAAAAAAAACTCCGTGAAGACGGAAACAATATTATTCCCAAAGACGTGTCATGTTATGTATATTGGATGAAAAACTTTCTTTAAAAACTATATTGACATAAATTACAAAAAAGTACTTTTAGAATAAAGTTTGGGAGGTGGGTTTACTTACAGGGAATAACAAGACTGGAATTCATATTTTCAAGTTGGGACTTATATTGGAGGTAGAGGAAACAACTATACATCTCCATTGTTGTCGTTCTGATTTTTACGGTCTTTCCTGTTTCCTGCTTGTCACTGTTTAATCGCTTTAACGACAGATGTTTTACGGTTTTCAAAATAAACAATCAGTTACATCTTGCACATCTACCAAACCATCCGCAAAACTCGAAGCCATGGGTTAACCATTGAGACCTATTTCGGATTCCTTCTTTAGCTGTAGATTAATAATGTGGAATAAATTGCCTGGCTCTGTGTTTCCGCGTTTGTAATATCCTCTGATATATTTAAAACACCATGTGCATACCAATTTCCCACTTCCCAATACTTATAATTTCTTAATTCTATCACGACAACGCTTAGCTTAGCTTAGTTTGCAAATCCATCGATCGTGCAATCCTACTAAAATACAAAACCTCAATATCGTTATCCAACTATTCTTCCGTAATAAAAAATATGCAAATCTTAAAAAAATGTTTATCACAAATTCTTTCGATTGGAAGGAGAAAAAAATAAAATCATTAAATATCGTAGCAATTAACGATTAAAATAAAACCTTCAATTAAATTGTGACATATATGTATGCAAACAAGACACACCCTAGTTGCTGATGCAACACGCAGTTCGTAGACCATTTACGTCAATGAAAGAATTCCGCATCATTTAATCCTAGATTTAAAGTGATAACTACACGTACGTTGTAACGAAGTGAAGCGTATTTACAAGACAACCTATTTTACGATTATTGACTACTGATTCAGTGAGCGATTATTATATTATGATTCATAATGGCTAGGTGTGCATACATATAGCGTTCTAACTAACGAACGGTGGCTTCGATTGCAAAGCGGTTATTTTCGAAGGGCTGTTGTTTTGCAGCTTACATTTTGATTCGTGAACAATTGTGGATGTGGAAAATTCTCCATATAAAATAAATTTTAATTTTTTGACTTACTGGGTGTACTGGTAGTGAGGCGCCCCCGAATAGCTAGTATATCGAAATAATCAAAAACATTCGATAACATTCGGCAGTCAGCCATCAGCCATAACTATCTCTGACTGATGGAAGTTCGATCAAACCTCCACGTGTTACGGAACCTCAAATCAGTTTCGGAAAGAATTTAAGAATTTTCTCATGGAACGTACGCTCACTGTATAGAGGCCGAGCTGCACAGCAGCTAGCCGATACCCTGTCCAAATATATGCTGACATAGCATCAATTTAGGAGATGCGGTGGACGGGGAATGGTATCTTACAAAAAAAGAGCTGACGAAACTTGATTACATAACACCAGTGTTATGCTTTCAAAAAGGTTTTCGGACAACAGTACCCTCCAGAGAAGACTGCAAGAGTGGATTTGTAACCGATAATGAAACAAAACAGTTTTTCAAGGATGGCTCTAAGATAGACAGTAAAGTAGGAGCAGGAGTCTTCTGTGACAAGCTGAAAGTAAGCATCTCTGTCCGTCTACCTGATCGCTGCAGCGTATACCAGGATGAGGTGATAGTGATTGAAGAGCTTATGAACTGGCTGAAGCATAATGTACTATCTTTAAAGAAGATTATCATTTATGTGGACAGTCAGGCGGCCATAAAACCGTTCGAGGCGGTCTCGCTGAAATCTAAGGTGGCGTTGAGCTGTCACTCCTCTCTTAACGAGATGAGTGAGCAGTCCAATTTAAGGAGCGTTTGTGTTCCGGGCCACACAGATGTTGAGGTGAACTGCAGGGCGGACGAGTTAGCTAGACGTGGTACGACTCTTCAGCTGCTACCGAAAAGGGCAGAGGTAGGGAGTCCTATCGCGACACTGAAACTTGAGCTTCGGAAAGAGGCAGAAACAATAACAAATGTAAGGTGGGAAAACACCGACACTTGCAATATTTCAAGACAGTTCTGGCC
Source organism: Nephrocerus scutellatus (assembly GCA_947095585.1). Classification (NCBI taxonomy): domain Eukaryota; kingdom Metazoa; phylum Arthropoda; class Insecta; order Diptera; family Pipunculidae; genus Nephrocerus; species Nephrocerus scutellatus. The sequence goes on along the minus strand of OX352763.1, from coordinate 101,961,638 downwards.
GAAGCTGGACTTGAAGCGCTCATCTCTGCGCTTATCTCCCTACAAAGACGTGAACTAAGAATGGTTGTAGAGATAATGACAGGACACTGACTTCTAGGGAAACACCCGAGAAAGATGGGTGTCGAATATAATGACTTCTGTAGAAGACAAATGGAGGAGGAGGAGTAGGAGATCAAAGAACATCTTCTTTGCTCATATCCGGCACTAATGCACAAACACTTAGGTAAGCGGTTAATGAATAACCTATCAGATCTCGGAAATGGCAAAGTGCGAGACATACTTCGATTCCCTAAGAGCTCTGAATGGATCTTCTGAAAAGGGGAAAGTTCTACCAAAATGTCCACTGTAACTATCTCGGGCCAACTGTAGCAGCCGATAACAGCATGGAACCAGAAATACGCGCACGGTTTCTAAGACAACAAAGTCTGTCAAGACTCTTCAAATCCAGGAATTTGACCATAACATCCAAGATGCTGGTGTATAAGACAATATGGATCCGAGACTTGGGTGCTTAGCAAAAAGTATTCTGACCTCTTAGCTGCGTTATGAGAGAAAAGTCTTACGGAGAATTGTTGGCCCCGTATGTGAGGAAGGACGATTCCGGAGTCTTTAGAATGATGAGATCTACGAGCGTTACCGCGATGTCGACATCGTGAAGAGAATTAAGCTCGGTAGGCTCCGGTGGGCAGGACACCTAGCTCGCATAAGCGAAGAGGATCCGGCTCGGAAAGTCCTTTGCGGTAGGATTTATGGAACACGACAGCGAGGCCAGTCAAGCCTACGCTGGAACGATGGCGTAGACCAGGAGCCCAGAGTTTCGGGTAGCCAAACTGGATGACATCAACTCGAAATCGAAATCGGTGGGTAGATTTTTTGCGGAAGGCCAGGACCGGACACCGGTTGTAGAGCCTAATATGATGATGATGATGAGATAACATTCGGTTACTTCGATACCTTCGATAACATTCGATTACCTTGATAGCATTATTTTAATTTGATAACATTTGATTTCATGGATTACTTTGGGCACCTCGATAACAACATCGAAGAGTACTCAATAACTCGTCCATTTCGATAACATTAAATTACTTTGATAAGAATATTGATAACATTGGGTAGTTCGTCGATGATTATGTCGGACATTTCAATAACATTCGGTTACTTCATTAATTGGGTAATAACGCTCACTGGCTGTACGGGTAGCGAAGCGCCCCTGAACAGCTAATAAAAATATAAACATCTCAAATAGAAGTAGGGAACATCTATGAATCGAGGGTGGCATAGAACGAAATCAAAAATTTATTATTATTATTTACAAATTGAAACAGTTTGAGAGGTAGACAAGGATCATCGGTCTTGTGATTTTGGTCGATCATACCTTTTTCATCGAATTCCGATCGTTCATATCAAAAACAAATCAAAACAAAGAAACATAACCAGGCCTTAAACTATAAAAATCCGGTTTACATAACGCAATATTTCCTATATGCCATGCAATTGTCGTCTCTTTGTAATACAATTATAATTTATGAATAATTTTTTATCCGAATGAACGTATTTTGAATAATTGTTTATTAAGAAGACCCATTCTTATTTAGTTATTCAGCTAATACATACTTCAATGTAGATGATTCTTTAATGTATTTTAAAGCAATGGCAAGAGGTCGTTCATTAGTTGACATAAATGGCAAAATAACTGACTGCATTGTCATCAACAACACACATTTTACCATCACCAAGCGTAGGAGAATTGAGTAATCGAACGAGCGTAAGTTGGAGGTTGGTGATGGTGCAATTATGTATCACAGTTATTCACACGCTGCAAGAGTACAAACGCCTTTTGGTGTGCGACATCGAGTGAAATGATATAAGGGGCATTTTATTGGCACAAGAATAGGAATAGTATTTAACTTTCCCAATAAAATGAACAAGAATTATTCTATCTTCTCTTTCTTTCCTTTACTCCGCGGGGGAGCATAGGGCTTATACAAACGCCCGCCAACGAACTTGATTTATCGCCTGAGGTTTCAAGAGACGCCACTCGGTCCACTGGGATATTGTTTCCTCTTCTATTGTCCTTTTCCATGTCTTGCTAGGACGGCCAACTTGGCGGCTTCCTTGTGGATTCCAGTCAAGTGCTAGATTCCAGGAGATTTGCAAGGAGTTCCAGATATTATTTAGCATAGTATAGGAGTGTCGCGCCTTGTTTACACGAGAGCACACATCCGAGTCAGCACCAGCATTTTTTGACATCCAGCTGCCCAAATAACAAAACTTGTCGACTTCCTCTAATTGATGTCCGTCAATCGAGAGATCACATGTTCCACTATCGTTAAGCCGAAGTAGTTTTGTTTTTGAGACGTTACTTTTTAAACCCACCTTGTTAGCGTGGAATTCTAGTGAGTTTTATTTTCGCTCCATGTCACCTAACGATTGTGATAGGAGACAGATATCATCGGCATAGTCCAGGTCTTCTAGGCGATGAAAAACATTCCAATGCAAACCCGATGGAGTACGAGTTACTATTTTCATCACCCAGTCGATGACAATTGTGAAAAGCAATGGTGCGAGGGTGCAACCTTGCTTGACTCCCAAGTAGATGTTGAAAGGTGAGCCAAGCTGACCTTTATGAATTACGCGGCATGATGAGTCACGGTACAGCTCCTTAATGATGTTAATGAGTTTTTCCGGAACACCATAGCTAGACAAAATCTGCCACAACATCATGTTTCGTCCCACGCTATCAAAAGTGCGTTTAAAATCAACAAAACCCATATACAGAATATACAGAATATGGGTTTTGTTGATTTTAAACGCGCTTTTGATAGCGTGGGCCGAAACATGAGGAGAGCGATACTCAACTGACTGTTCTATGATTATACGCAGTGTGTTTATTTGATCAGTACAAGAACGGTTTAGGCGAAATCCTGCTTGTTCATTTCTCAAAATTGGCTCTAACGCATTCCGTAAGCGCCTAGCTATTATAGAGGAGATCACTTTGTTTATGGTATGAGAATTAAGCCTTCTTTAACGACGATGGAATGGATTCAGATTCCCAGATATCTTGATATATCGCATGCAGTGTTCGAGTAGGTAACTCGACGTCGGCTTGAAGGAGTTCTGCGTAGATGTTGTCATTGCCTGCTGCTTTACCTGATTGCAGTGAACGAATTGTTGTCCTTATCTCATCCAACAAAGGAGAAGCGACGCTGATGTTAAGTAGCCTATTGGGGTGCATATGTAAGTTGATGGACGTACCTGAAGGTGGGCGAAGTACAATTCAAAACATTCTTAAAAGTTCTGTCCAGCGGGTTAATTGTTATTCGTCCATAAGGTTCAAAGAGCGGTCTATTGCTATTAACAGGGTAGTTGATGTGGTGTTTCTTGTTGGCGAGCTTACGAGCGAGTTGGTAGACTGTGCTGTATTGTCTACTATCAGCGGCTTGCTGTGCTTGTGTTGCGATGTCGCTTAGCTATGCTCGTTTGTCGTTCCTAGCTGAACAGCCAACTTTCCGGTCTAGATACCTATACTTCCGCGCTAATGCGCTACGCACGGCACCACCTCTTTGATGGATTGGCGTTCAAGAATGGTGTTCCATGTGCTATCTGATATCCACTCTCTTCTAGTTTTGTCGGGATAACCTAAAATGGTTGAGGCTGCTTCCGTATACGCATTTGCTGTTTTCTCCCATTTAGACTCTAGGGTTTGGGACTGTATCTCACAGTGAGACTGTTGTACACGGGATACATATTGCAGTTTCTCTGCTGCGCCTACAGCTGGCTTTCTCGTTGTTTGACTTCGTGTGGTTGAGTGGACTGCGACCTTCAATCGCACACTGCCAACCACAAGGTGGTGGTCGCTGTAGGCGACGGCTGCTCTTCGGGTTCTAACGTCCAGCAACGATGATCGCCACTTGCGGCTTATAGCGATGTGATCAACCTCGTTGTTGTACATGTGATCAGAAGAGATCCATGTGGCTTTGTGGATGTTTTTGTGGGGAAAAATTGTGCCTCCAATGATTAGGTTGCGATTAGAACATAGATCAGCAAACCTTTCACCGTTGTCATTCATAGAACCAAGGCCGTGGTTTCCCATGCCATGTTCCCAATCACTGTTGTCGCTGCCTACCTTTGCGTAAAGGTCACTCATCAAAATAACGATGTCAACCTTCCGTAGTTGATCTAATGAATTAGGCGCAAGTAAAACCTGTCTTTTTCTTCAGAGTTAGCTTGTTCCGTTGGTGCGTAAACTTGAACAAACACGACCAGTCGAACAGCAGATTTAAATCTTGCAATAATAATTCTATCAGATATTGCTCGCCAGTCCTGCAACGATCTTCTCGCGGCTTTAGAGGGTAGAAATCCCACTCCATTCGCATGGTGTTCTCCTGCAGGCTTACCCGAAAAAATTGGAAACTCGCCGGTAGATGTTCGTTTTTCACCTACTCCAGGCCATCTCACCTCAATAAGACCAAGAATCTCTTAATGGTATTTACGAAATTCTTTTGTTAATTGTGCAATCGTTGTTGTCTTGACGAGCGTGCGAATGTTCCAAGTTCCAAAACGTGTCCTTTTCCGGGTGCCAAAGGTCATTGTTGATAAATTCGAGATGTATCCGAGGTTCGTATTAGTTTCAAGAATCAATTAATTCAATTGAGTGGTGATTGACCAACCGCAACCTAGGTCAATATGAACTCCGCCGACCGACCTTCTTACTTAGCCCCGACCTAAGCTAATACAAATCGAATTGGGTACCGAAATCGTTCACTTGATTTGGCCGAGTTTCCAGTGACGCGACGTGGACGCATAAGATAGGAGTTGTGATGCGAGACGCTTACGACACGACTGTTTATAATCGCGTCATCATCACTGTTTGTCACCGTACGTAAATCAGTTCAGTTGTTGAAGCCACACTAGTATGAGCTAACGATAAACTTAGCATATGAGGCTTATAGGGAAGAGAAGAAAATCGTATACGCGTTGTGATATCTCTAATTTTATGTATGGGGCATAGGATGCCTCTTTGCCAGTCTTCAGATATCGCTTCTTTCTTCCACACTTTCATGATTTGCTTGGTGTAATGCTTGATTTAATCAATTCCGCAGGGATGCCATCTTATCCCAAGACCTTATAATTATTGGACCGATTAATCACTCTGATGACATCTTCTACGCATAGAGGTGGCATCATAATGTAGTCATAGGTCATTGGCATAGCCTCCAATTCCTCAGTTAGCTGGCCATTTAACAACTTATGTACTTATGTGGAAGTACCTTTCCCATTGATCCAAAATGCCGTTGGTATGGGCGACTAGATTATCCACTTTGTCTTTGCAATATGCAATACATGCAACGCGATGTATATTGCCTTATACCGCGGATTCTTTGGTAGAACTTCCACGCCTTATGCGGTCCTAGATTTCTGTACTGTTATTGTTTAAGGACAAGATTTATGCTGGATCTGCCCCATAGATTGTACAATACTCAGAGGTACATAGGAAAGCAACGCACGAGCTAGAAGCGTCCATACGAAGCTCCAAGTGGTTCAACGAGTAGGTGTAGAATTTTCCTAGATCCTTGTGGTATTACAACGGGCCTTCCTGGTCTAAATGCGTCGGTTTTGACTGACGGCCACTTCAACCTAACCTTACCTAACCTAGAAGCGTTCAGCAACCAGATTTGCCTTGTCCTTAGACCTAAAAGCTGGAATATTATAATACTCATAAGTAGGCGATGAATTCGACTACGAGGCTGTATTTTTAAACCTCTTCACGAATGACTACAATTTATTAATGGTTCTGTCGTTCTGTCTGTCTTTTGTTCGTTCAGTGGTGTAATCTTGCAATCAATTCCCAAAGCCCGATTTTATAGAAACTTTGCACACATGTGTATTTCCGCTGACAACACCAGAAAAATTTTATCGGGCCTCTGGTCGGGGACTCCATTACAAGTTTTTTTTTTAAATCATGCTATATAGCGGCATCAGATCACGTCATACTTTGATGACTGCGTGCCTGTGTGCATCGCTGCGTTACGATTTGAACCACAAAAGCACGCAGTGCTTCGGATTTACATGAATGAAATGAAATAATTTAATTTTAATGGGTTGTTTTTTTTGCTAGCCCTTTGTAGAATTCTTTACCTCAACTTTTGGCCATATTTTAAGTTGTGTCGTAATTTTTTTAATTCTTTCATTCTTTTTAAGTCATCCTTCACAAGGTGCGTTCGTCACATAACGATTCACTCAGATTGTCTTTTTTTTATATACATATTTGAAATATTTATACTAATGTTAAGCATGATGCAAACATTCATAGTAAAAGTTGCTAATGAACTCGTAAGCATCATTGGTATGACCATCAGTGCCATTCACATTAACTTGTCATCCTAAATACGTTTTACTACGTAGATACGTTTATGTATGAATGAATTGACAGTTGCTGGCTTTGGATTAAGCAGCCAGCGTATTAATTAAGACCAATTAAAATCAATAAAATGGCAATAAAAATGGAAAGTGCGGTTCTTTCATTACATATCCCAAAGTCCACGAACCAGCTCTGCTTTTATTGACATTAACATCAATTCTTACGTTGCACGCAATTGCGCTGTGGTTAGGTGTAACACGAAAGGGGTGTTTTTCGGTATTGAACTTGACACACAAGGCAACTTCAAAACGAAGAAAATAATATCGGGATGTGAGATACTTAAACCCGATGCGTTTAAAATAGCTTTTGATTTTACTCTTGGAAGCCGAGTGAATTTTTTGTTTTTAACATCAGAAAGAAAGAAAAAGAAACTCTTTATAATCTCGCCGTGAAAATCAGCTGTTTACCGTCGCAATTGCGGTAGTATATTGCACGTATCCCAAACAAGCTAGTTAAAAAGACACTTCTAGATGGTTTTTAGCTTCTGTCGTTGAATACGAAATCTTAGAAATTAGAAGATGACTCAATAAGTACGAGTATTGCTAGGATGGATTGAAATTTTTGGCGGTTATATATGGGAACAACAATTATTTTCAAAAAACAGATATTTTTCCGAAAATATCTTTTACTCTTTTGTATTGGTATCGGAGAATTTGATGTCGGAAAATGAAATTAATAAAGAAAAAATTATTTCGGTATATAAATCATACAGAAGACAAGCAGACGCATTATGTAAAAATCGATCAAAATTCATTGTTATATAGGGAGGCCCATCGGATACGCCGGATTTAATTTTGAAATGAAACACAGTAAATTATTACTTAATTGGAACAATTTTTATTGATTTATAAATTAGAAATGTTGATATTAATTATTTAATATGATTTCGTGTAAAATATCTATTGTATCTTAGGGTTTGTTTGTTCTGAGAGACATAACACTTCACTTATGAATAATAGTACATCCTTAGTGACAGAATTTCTCACCTGCGCTGTCGAGCATATTTCCTTGTGAAAGATACGTCTTCTTAACCAAAGAAATGCTGGACAATCACAGAGAATGTGCTCAGATGACTCTTCGTCTTCCGAGCAGAACCAACATTCTGTGTCTGAAGCCACACTTATTTTGTTAAGGTGATATCGCAAGCCACAAAGGCTTAAGTGGTGCATGGCTATCTGAAAAGATATATATTCTAGCGCCTTTAATTCCTTTTTTGCGGTTAATCCCAGGGCAGATCACAATGGCGTGAAAAACGCAGGGACCCTTTCCCATTGGTATCGAGACTTTGGTGTTGGGTCCAAAGACACCAGCTCCAACTCCAGTTTCCATCTTCGAACCATCTCTGAACCAGACCCAGATCAGTCTACCCAGTTCTATATATCTACCTCAAATTTCCTTTCGAAACAGTACTCCCTGACCATAATGTCGGGGATATTGCAGAACATGTCTCTTTCAGGAATTGAGTCAAGAATTTTCAGGTGACCTACATAGTCACCCGGTTTGTACCCCTATTGCAGATGCAGCTTAATAACGCATCTACCAGCCGTCTTCCTGACGAAGATATTCAAGGGTGAAAGCCATACAACAGCTTCTAATGCAGTGGTAGGGCAGGTGCGCATGGCACCCCTTATACCTAGATAGGCAATTCTCTGTAGCTTCTGAAGCTTACTTGCCGTTGTCCGTTCACCAAACGATGGTCGCGTACGTGATAATAGGTCTCGCCATCGTTGGATACATCCAATGTATCATTTTAAGATTTAGACCCCAAGTTCTGCCGTATTGACGTCTACTGGCTTACAAGACCCTAGTGGCGCGTTCGATGACGGACTTGATGTGAGAATTATTTTCCTGTTAATGCGTTTGTCAAGAATGATGCTGAGATATTTAACTTCGCTGGAATAATCTAACAAGATGCCTTTGATGATGATAAGTCCCAAATCGATCAGTCTGCTTTTCGTGAAAGGCACTAGAACGGTTTTGCAAGAATTGATGAGTAGACGTTCTCTGCTGCACCATTCTAAAATTTGTAATAAATCACCTTTCCAAATTTTCCGCATAACCAATTGCGATGTAGCCTGATCTGTAAAGATCGACTAGAAGATTGTCAATGACTAGTTACCATAGAAGGGGAGAAAGAACTCCTCCTTGGGGACTTCCCTTACCTGCAGTCACAGACAAAGGCACTCCTCCCGAAGAGTAAATAATATCTCGACTTTCAAGCGTGGCCCTTATCCAATGATTGGTCGAGCCTTCGATACCTCTGCTACTGATTGTCCTTTCAATATAGTCGTAGCCAATGTTATCGAAAGCGTCCCAATGTCGAGGAAGGCATACAGGGCCACTTCCTTGGAACGAAAAGTTCCTTCTATCTTCTATACAAGATAGCAAAGGGCACCTTCTGTGCTTTTGCCTTTCCTGTACGCAAACTGTTTTGAGTGCAGAGGGGTAGAAAATCCTATCCGGCTTCTAATATGAACATCATCATCGCCATAGTTTTGAGGACAAATGATGTTAGACTTATAGGTCTCTACGATTTAGTCAGCTCACTATAGGTCTATTGCCTATTTTTTTTGTTTTGTTCGTTATAGTCCTGGAAAACAAAGACAATTACAAAACAAATTCGGACAAACAGCAAAAATCGTTTTGTTTGTTATGTTCCCGGAGATATTTTTAGCAAAATACAATTTGGGAAAATTTGGAAAACGACAAATTGGATATTTTTTGGGGAAATAACTCAATTGAATGTTTTCAGTGAAATGAAAACTCTGGAAAAACGCATTCCAGCCTAAATTAACAACAACAAAAGTCGTTATTTCATTTCTGTTCCAATAGATTCCAATTGCTTAGGTAACGTGCGCAAATGTCATTTGACAGCTGATCCATTTGCACGGTCTTTTTTTTTTTTTTTTGCAATCTGTCAACGCATCCCAATGATTCCGACCGACATGCCAGTAGACTTTAAGCGCTTGCAGTTTCGGCTGCGGTTTGCATTCGCAATTACAACAAATAAATCAGTTTTCGCGGCATTAACCTTCAAAATCCAAACGTGTGTTTAACGCTTGGAGTGAAAAGACCTCCAAAAGTCCCTCAAAATCCCCAAAAATCATTAAAGACCCCCCAAAATATCATCAAAAGATCCCCAAAAGAACCACACAAGATCCTCAAAAGACCCCCAAAGACCCCCCCTCAAAGACACCCCTAAAGACCCCCAAAGACCCTGAAAGGCCACCCAAAAATACCTCCAAAAACCCTCAAAGGACCTCCAAAAGACCCACAAAAGACCCTCAAAAGACTCCTCTAAAGACATTAAAAAGACCCTCAAAAGACCCTCTATAAAAAACCTCAAAAGACCCTCGGAAGACCTTCACAAGCCCCTTAAAAGACCATCAAAAAGACCATACCGAATTTCATACAAATCGGTAGAGAAATTACTTAGTTTTCAAAATTTAAAAATGTAACACAATAATGTGATCAATACTGTGACTCAAAGTCGCAAAACAAAATTATTTTTAATTATTATTATTTTATTCAAATATCTTTTCACAAGTTCACAAAACGATCACAAACAAATTTATTGAAAGTGGGACAGGACAAGGTCTGTACTGGGTTAATTTTTAATAATTTTTTCACACGCCCATAGACGAAAGTGACTGTTTCGTACGCTATAAACTAGCCTCGAAAGTAGCCCATAGCAACACTAGTTATGTTATGATATAAACGTCTTTTGTTATTTACTACAATCTCAGCGAACACATTGCGCATGAGCAAGAATTCTCTTTTGTTTGTCGTTTGTGATTTCTGCTTCTCTCTCGAATAAGCAGGAAAACCGGTTTGGACGCGTGAAAAATAGCGTACATGACTTGCAGAAAAGTGATCATCGTGCTCGGCTACCGCCTCGTTCGTCAAGCTTCGACCTCGCACGATAAACTCTACTTTTCTTGCTCGTCCTGTAATATACTATACATCTGAGGCCCGATTGGCCCCAAATTTTAATAGAATGTTTTCTCTCCAGAAATACAATCGGGCTTTGGACAGTGGGTTAAAAATTGATCGCAAAATTCCACGGCAAACAGACCGACCGACCGAGCGACCGACTGACAGACGTGTTACTGGCAAGCGAATTTAAAAATTGAAATTTTTCTTGTAAATTCTGATCGTAGATTCGATTTTGTGGTGAAATTTCCATTTGGTGGTGAAAACATAGCAGCCACAGCGCACAGCTGGTGCGACGTACACACAACGACGTACGAATTCGAAATACCACTAAAATTCTTTCTTTTAAGTTGATTTAAGCTGGAAAGCAGTTGAGTGCATAACCAGTTCATCATATACTGGTAATATTGTACTAAACACGAATTAAGAATGCACTCACACAACTGACTGAGTGTACAACACATTTCAATTGCTGCACCATTCAGTTTTGTATAAAATTATTTGTTCTACTTCAACAAAACAACCACAATCGTAAAGCAAACAGCGCATTAGCTCATCAGCACACACAGAAAACAGTCATTATAGTATGATATGATCTGATGCCGCTAAATGGAAATATTTGTATGGGAGCCCCCTGATCCCGCTGCCCGATCTCTCTGAAATTTTAATAGAAAGTATTGTCACCGGAAATATACACATACATGTGTGCAAAATTTCAATAAAATCGAGCTTTGGGAAGTGGGTTAAAAATTGATCAGAAAATCTGACCAACCAGCCAACCAGCAGCCACGGCACGCGAAGTTAATAATATAGAGAGTTTAAAAATCTAAATAAAATTTTCACTTTCGAATCAAAAGAAGCGAAAGGGTCTGAGTTCGAATCTGCTGAAATTTTTGATTTTTATTTTTTTATGTTTTCCACGTAAAAGTGTCGCTTTGATTGAGCATGGAGTATTTTTTCCCCTAATTTTGCGGATAATATTAGGCATTACTGATAAATATTTATTTTTTAAGTTTTTCTACACGTATGTACTGGCTTGATTTTACATCAGAAATTATTGATAATATTCGCCCTGACGCAGGGACTAACAATATTCCCACAAGTTTGTTTTGGTTAAATAAGTTCCTCATTTTTTCCTTTTTAAATTTAAAATGGAAATTCCTATGATATGGGAGAATTCTTTTGACTATAACAAAATCAAGACCCGTCAGAGTAGGTGATTCGATTAGAAAATTAAAAATTTTTATTTTAATTAAATAAAAAATAAATAAATAAAACGAAAACCCCAATTGGGCAATCATTATCAAAAGCCTGAATTGGAAGTTGGCCAAACTACGAAAAACCACAGAGAATCGTCAAAGAACCCTTATGAAAAGAGATTTTCTTTTTCCTGGCGCAAACTTCATTTGAATCAAACTATTCCGCTAATCCTACGTGCATCAAGAAACTCATTGACTTTTGTATAATTTGCAAGATTTTTAAATCTTTTCAGTTTTAGAAGCTGAATTTTTGATTGCCAATCGGTTCGTTTGATAGCTAGCTGTGCGTGCCTTTTTCGTTTGTTAGGCCTGGTATTACAAACTATGTCAATTTCAAGTTGTTGGCCTTCCAGAAAGACGTCAAATAGTTTGCTGAAAGACCGAATTGTGTAATAGAGGATTAACGAATTTTGAAGGCTCATTTATGACGTAAATTAATTTCTTTCAAAGGGCATAGCTCACCTTATTGCCGTGGCGCATTCAGGGAGCTCATCCTTGGCAATAAGATTAAAAATAAAGCTTACTCTTAAAAATTAAGAAAAAGTGACAACAGAAATTAAAACCAACTCTATTTGACGAAATGATACTCAAAATGGATTATTATTAATCCATTCCTAAAAAAGGTTGGTATAAAATTAATTTAAATGGAATGAAAATTTATGTCATCGTTGTTGTAAAACTGTTGTAATTAGTCGTCGGCATGACGTGGCTGGCTGGTGGAATCTTGTGATTAATTTTTAACCCACTTTTTAAAGCTTGATTTTAATCGAAGTTTGCACACATGTGTCTAATGATAACACTTTTTGTAAAAATTTGGAAAAAAAATGACAACAATTCTTATATTTTAGCTATTACATGAAAATCTATTAAAATTCATTGGTATATGATGTCCGATTGAAGAAAAAAAAAATTTTGAGACTGGAAAAAAAAGGAGAAAGGTCGTCAAACCACTCGCTCATATCATACACCGTATAAAATACTCCGAAGAGCGCGTTCGTACGGTAGGACGAACGCCTTTAAAATCACCCATAGAGCGGCACACCACCACCACCACAAAAAGCTTAATGGCTTTCCTCTTTGAGACGCAATTATGGGATGCGTATAACCTTTCAACTATGAGCTGACGGACCACTAATTGCTAGATTTAAAAACACATATTTGTACTCCGTTTTGCTGAAAAAAAATATGGGAATTTTATAGAAAGGAATGAAAACTATTCCTATGTTATCTTATTATGACTTAACCAACCGATTTTGTATTCCGATAAACATTGCCATTCATGGAATATTATTTACTCATTTGGAGATTTATAAAAACAATGGAAAAGAAGTATATGTATATTATAGATATTAAAGCATTGCATGACAATGTCATGTGTAGAGCATGAATGTACATACATTAAATTGAAATCGAATTTCATCACGCAATTTATGAAGTGAATTTTTTTATATGTATGTGCACACCGTTTGCTGTTTTGCAAAAAATTATTTATTTTGAAACGTTTTTATTAGCTCGCTTTCGTGTATGTCTCTGTCTGTGCGGGTGGAATTGTAATTGATTTTAAACTAACTTCCCATCGAGCTAGAGACTGGAAACTTTAAACATATCTCAGAACTGGATGAACATTGACAAATCACAAAAAAAAAGACAACAAATAGCAATGTTCTTCTTTGAGAATCAAAGAAAGAAAATTTTGAGATTCATTCAAATCAAACAAGTTGCTGCTATTATGGTTTATGTTACATCTTATTGTAAATCACTGAATTGGTATACATACTGATGATATTTCATCTCAGTTTTACAATAACAGTGGTGCGTGCGTGAGTGAGTGAGTGAGTTAGCTATATGCATTAAGTATATAGATTGCTGCATTTCATTTATATTTATACGATGCTAAGCAGAATAAGTAAAATTAAAATAAAGGGTGTCCCAACAAGAGCGCCGGATTCTCTTGTATTCAAATTCAAATTTTTGTATATAAATTTTAAAGAAAAAATACATTTATTTTTGGATTAAGAAAACATTCTCTATATACTTAAATCGCGGGTCCGTACGTGACAAATATCAAAAAAAAATCACCGTACAACTCGTATTAACGAAATGGCGGCCAATTTTAATCCGGCACTCTTGTTGGGACACCCTTTAATTTAATTTGGTGTATGTTTCGTTTCATTTATCATTTATCATCATAACTAAACATAAACAAAATCAAATTAGGTTGCGTGTAGTTGGATATGTCTAATGCAACACAGGAATTTTCAAAATTATGTCATTAATGCATTTGCTGGATAAAGTTAAGATTTCTCTATCGCTGTTTAAGTTTGGCGTTCAATTTACTAACTATACCTGGGGTAGGTTGCAATTTTGAGTCCGTAACATTTGCAAAGTAACAGGAAATTTTGTTTTTGACATTTGAGTGGTTCGAATCCCAGAAACACCATAAGTATTTTTCGCGGTCTAACTAAAGTCTGGAGAATGTCTAACAAATTTCCGAGAGTAAATACTAACTTGTCAGAAAAGTGAATGATGATAACACCACAACGGTTATTGTTTATTGTTATCATGCAGCCGAACAGATTGAAGTTTCAAATGAATGGTATGTAGATTCCGGAGCGACAAGTCATATGGTAAATAGTAAATACCACGGAAGATTTCATTGATTTCGATTATTTAATTCAACAAGATATCAAAATGGCTGATGGGAAAATTGAAAGAGAGTGCGTGTAACTTTTACGCGCGGTTGAAGTGAAACTTTTTTGTCATTGTGGCCGATATTACGATTAAAGGTGAGATGACGATGAGAAATGGCTTAGTTCCTAAAAATTCCAAACCTTATTGGCCAGATCCCAGAATTTCCACAGGGACAAATCTTATAGTCGCATATTAGTCCTACATTCCGAGTTTCATACGAATCGCTTGAGAAATGGCTTGGTTCCCAAAACTCCAGACCCTATTGGCCAGATCCCAGAAGTTTCATAGTAGCTGTGGCCGTAGTAATATATGTATTTATATATATATATATATATATATATATATAGTTATATTTGTAGTTATATACATATATAGTTACAAACATATAAAATATAACTATAGAAAACGAGGCATAAAATTAACAAAAGTGAACAACAGAGCAATGTGTACAACAGAGTATTAACAGTGTAACGCTTCAAAATTGTTGCACCCTCCGTAAAAAAGTTTCACTTCAAAAATCTTATGGCAAAGGTACGTGCATGATAAAATGTTTAAATAAAAATAATAAAGAAACCACAGCTAGTTTGGAAAATGTGCTATATGTTCCAAATCTTGATTGTTGTTTACTATCGGTTCCTAAACTCGTTAAAAGGATTTCGATGTTAACTTTAAAAGGGGTTATTTGTATGCCAAATCTCTAAAAAGAACATTGTTTTAGTCGTCGCATATCTAGTTTCTATAGCTTATATTTATTAAGACGAAATTCGCAATCAGAAACACTCACTGTAAGAACCCATAATGCAAATTGTTACCACAAGTGGCATCGTATATTTGACCATATAGATGTGCACGCACTTCAGCAAATGGTGAATGGTGAATATGGTAACTAACTATGAACTATGAAACTGTAACTATTAAAATAAACATTGGAGATTAAAGGAAACGTGTGAAGTTTGCGTTCAAGGCGTGTCAAGTAAACCATATCTAACGAAATCCGACAGCATAACCAGTTCGCCATTGGAATTGGTACATTCTGATGTGTGTGTGGACCGATGACAACTGTTAGATATATTATCACATTTATTTCGCGCACGCTTCAAGGGGTTCGCACCCTTATAATGCTTGGCTATATGCTTGGCACAGCGTGGGCGTTAAGAGAAAAAGAGGAGATGTCTATGAGCTTGTGTTTTGAATGCCTGTGGATCATAGTGATGTGGGAAGACAGAGCTTGGGAAAGCATTCCACATACGTGTTGTACGGCTGAAGAACGAATCCCTGAATTTAACTGTACGTCCGAAGATGGGCTTGAGGGTAAACTGATGAGCATTTAGAGCGCCACGAGTATTGCGGTTGAATTCAATGAGAGGTGGCATGCAGCTGGCTATTTCTCTTGAGCACCGCACGTTCCTGCGGTGTTCAAGCGAATTTATTGATTCCGCTATATTTTCGTCACCGATAAGTTTTATCGCGCGGTTTTGTATTCTATCTAGCTGATGCATAGTAGTCTTAGGCGCACCAGACCAGATATGGCAATTGTACTCAAGTTTTGGGCGAATAAAAGCCTTGTAGATAGTAGCCAGATCAGAGGGAGTGAAATATTTCTTGCACCGGGCTAGAAAACGTAAACATTTCACATTCTATAAGCGAATTGATGACAAATAAGTGACCACCTTTTTTTCCCAGAGACATCATTCTTTTTTTTCCATTCGGACCATATAACAATACATTTTGTTCGTAATGGCTCTGTCATTAAAATTAAAATATAAGTAGATACATCCAATCACAAATATTTACAAAAATTGTTGTCATCGGAGATACACATGTGTACAAAGTTTGAATAAAATCAGCTTTTAATGATTTACAAAGATTTAACATAAACCATAATGGCAGCAACTTTTTTGTGTTCTCAGTTCTCAGTTCTCAGTGATTCTTAAAGTTTCCTTTCAGTGATTCTACGATTCGCAAAAAAATAAAAATTTAGAAAAACTGAGAACTACAAAAACAAATAAAAATAAATAATTTTCAAAAAAAAATATTTCCCGAATTGCGTGATGAAGTTCGATTTTCAATTTTAGTCATAAAACGAAACCGTAGGAATAATTTTCGTTCGTTTCTATATAATTCCCATATTTTTTTTCAGTAAAACGAAGTATAAATATATGTTTTAAAATGTAGTACTCGGTGGTCGGTCAGCTCATAGTGGAGAGGTTGTACGCATCCCTTAATTGTGTAGAATGAGAAATTTTCTCAAAAATAAACAAACTAAACAACAAACAAACAAAACAAACTAAACAAAACATAAAGGCGTTCGTCTAGCCGTGGCGAAACGCGCTCTTCGGAGAATTTCGTACGGTGTTATGAGCAAAGTGTGACCACCTTTTTTCCCAGTCCGGTGGACATCCATTCTTTTTTTTCCCAATCGGACATTACAATGAATTTTGATCGATTTTTAAAACGTTTTTTTAGCTCGCTTTCGTGTATGGGTGAAATTTTGTAATTTATTTTAAACTAACTTCCCATAGAGCTAGAAGAGACTTGAAACTTTAAACGTAGCTCAGAACTGGATGAACATTGACAAATCGCAAAAAAAAAAATTTAGCGCGTGTTTGCAATTTGTTTCAGATCAAAGCAAACTACTACGCAAAATACTCGTTTAAGCGTTTTAAATTAAAAATAAATTTTTATTAGCTAACATGTTATGTAATGGCTCTGTCATTAAAATTAAAATATAAGTATTTTTTTTCAAATTACAAATGTTTACAAATTGTTGTTGTCATTGGAGGTACACATGTGTGCAAAGTTTGAATAAAATCGGTCGTTAGAAAGTGGTTTAAAAATTGATCACAAGATTCCACCATTTGTAGAGTCGGATGCTTTCCTAGCTTCGCCATTAAGCATACTCTTGAACTATTCCCATTTAGCGGTCCTCTCTTCGGGAGTAAACCATAAGCTCCCACGTTGCATCCCCAGAACGAGCTGGGTCTACATCCACAGTTGTCCTCAGACCGGTTAACGTGTGGGCACGGACAACTCGTGCGGTACCAACGCAACCTTGGTGAGGTCTGACATCAAGGGACTCGAAGGGATTCGTTCGGAGTGAATGCCTTTTTGCGAAGGAGAAAACCAGCACTGGCAAATCATCGAGCCTCGAACTCCATCATTTGTCACTAGGATTGCACCATATCCTAGGCCACCTGCGATAGAAACTATTCCAGGCCCTTCCCTCCTTGTGAACAAAATGAGCTACTAAATACGAAGAGTCGCCCATAAGGTTATTCTAAGTACCAGTAGCCCACTTTTGGTCGCAAAGTACGAAGACATTGCCCATAAAGAGCATACTCTAAGTACCCGCGGCCCTTATTAATATCCCGTAGTGCCGTAGTAAAGCCCAGCACCCCAACCATGAATAGGTTAAGACGCAATTGCAACCCCCACGGGGACAAGATTCCACCAGCTAGCCACCAACTGACAGACAGACAACATGCCGACGCGAGGTTAATAACTTAATATAAAGATTTAAAAGGAGGGTGGGTGGCCGCCACGCTCGTTAGAAGTGAAACTTTGAAGATACACAGATACACGAATAAGAACTTTGCAGGGTAAAACAATATTTAAAAAACATGTTAGCTAATAAAAATACATTTTTAATTCAAAACGTTTAATTTGATCTGAAACAAATTGCAAACTCGCGATGAATTAATTTTTTTATTTTTTTTTTTTTCGATTTGTTGTCAATGTTCATCCACTTCTTTTTTTTTTTTTTTTAATGTACACCCTTATAATGCTGAGCACAGCGTGGGCGTTAGGAAATTATGGAGAGGAAAATATGATATGTCTATGCACGCGTGTCTTAAACGGCTGCAGATCATATAAATGCGGAAACACAGAATCAGGCAATTCATTCCACATAACTATCGTGCGGCTAAAGAAGGAATCTCTGAATTGGTTAGTACGTCCGAAGATAGGCTTAATGGTGGACCCATGAGCTCGAGTTGAGGCACGGGTATTACGGATGGGTTGGAGAATGGGCGGGATGCATCTGGATATTTCTTTTGAACACCGCTTGTGGAAAAAGCGATAAAACAGTGACAGGCAGGAAACATTCCTACGATGTTCGAGCGATTCGATTGTTTTCGCGATATGTACGTCACCAATAAGTTTTAACGCGCAGTTCTGAACTCTGTCTAGTAGATGCAATGTGGTCTTGGGGGCACCTGCCCAGACAATGCAGTTGTATTCATGGATAAAGGTTGGGGGTTTAAATTACGCTTAGACGACAGAAGACAGCATTGGGTTTTAGAAGCGTTAAATTTAACTCTATTATGTAGTCCCCACCTTGTTATGCTGTCAAGGTCAGAATTTAACGTAACATACGTTGTTGTTCAAGTTCCACTTGTGACGAAGAGGGGCGCGCAGAAAGCGAGAAGTCATATGAAAACCTAAGAGTACTGTCGTCAGCAAATGAATGGATTGGATTAGAGGTGGTGGATAGGAGATCATTAATGGAAAATCAGAAAAAGTGTCGGAGATAAAACAGAGCCTTGAGGAACACCGGCGTTTATGCCGTGAACATTGGATTTGAATCCGTCCAATACGACCTGGATTGAACGGTCAGAAAGTCCAATCGAGCAAGCTGTTATTAATTCCATAAGCATTCATTTTCGACAAAAGAGCTTGATGCCAGACTCTGTCAAATGCCTTGGAAATATCGAAATATCTGAGCTAAGTTTAAAGTTTCAAGTGTCTAGCTCAATGGGAATTCAATCAATTACAAAATACTACCCGCACAGACAGACATACACGAAAGCGAGCTTATAAAAACGTTTTAAAATAAGGTCAAAAATATCATATACAAAAAAATCATTTAAAAAAAATATTCAACAAAAGTCTGAAAACATGACTTCATGGAAACCTTTTAAAGCACAAAAAAAAAGATTTAAAATTACTGGGATTCAAACCCGAACTTTTGACTCGATAGTACGACGTTGGCAGCAAAAAATTGTGCTAAATTACTTTCTAAACCAAAGTATAACAAGAAGTACAACTTCTAACGCACGTACACAACACCACGCATCTATTTATTTTTTGTTAAATAAAAGGCCTTTTTCTGTATATGATCCATCGATTTATTCAAAAATTGTATTTTTATGTAAATTTTTGAGCAAAACATCCATTGCTTTGTTTAATATTTCCTAACTATATAGGAAGAGTAGTGGGCGCTGTGGTTCTAGTGGTTAGTGATTCGAATCCCAGAAAACACCAAAGAATCTTTTTTACTTACTTACCTCTCGAGAATGTCTGGAAAACGTCCGCGAGTATAACTGTCTCGGCAAGATACAGGGTGTCCCCTAATTCGTCAATGATATTTTGGGAAATTATTCTTGGGGATTTAAGAAAAAGCTTACTTTGATTTATACCCTGACCCATGTTAACTGAAATTGCTCTGTTAATACTAATGGAAGAAACTTCGTTTAGGACTCTGTTTTTAGAAGTAATACTAGCCTTTGCCACTGCGTTTAAATAAAGTTGATTTTTGTTTGAGTCTTCAGATATCCAATTTCTATGCCTGTTCCATTTTTCTTGCCCATGCTAATTTTTAACTTTGATGTCAATTTTCTACAGAAAATGCGTAAAAAACATTAAGTTTTACTATGTTTATTATAAACCTAACTATAATAAAAATAAAAATACCCAAAAAGTTTGCGGAAAACCTGCAGCTTTAAGCTCCAAAGGCTATGAAGAAATAATGATTATGTGTGGCTTAGATAATTTTTATTTTATATGTTAAGTTACAACAGGTGCAGGTTGTGTATGCATATGTCAGAGCCTGTTTTTAGATTTAACTGCATCAGAAGCTTAGCTTCGCAATTCAATGTTATAAAATTTCTAACGTACCTACTTCATAGAGAAAATCTTTATCCATACCACGCTGGAGCGGAGATTGGATGACAACGAGTTTATTAGCAGAATTCTTTAGACGGACGAATCTCAGTTTACAAGAGATGGGATCACAAATTTTCACAATCTTCATACATGGGCTGCGGAGAATCCACACAGAAGGAGGGAGTCATCATTTCAACACAAATTCAGCGTCAATATGTGGGCAGGTGTAATTGGAATCAAGTTAATCGGCCCCTTAAAAGTACCACCCAGGCTGAATTGTACAAACTATCTGGAGTTTGTCAATTCTCTGGCTGGCTGGCTAGTGGGCAGAATCTTGTGATCAATTTTTAACCCACTTCCTTAAGCCCGATTTTATTCAAACTTTGCACACGTGTGTATTTCCTATGACAATAAATTTTAAATTTGATCAGGCTGCGGGATCGAGGGGCTCCCATACAAATTTTTTTCCATATAGCGGCATCAGATCATATCATACTACATAACTATAATGACTGTGTTCTGTGTGCGCTGATGAGCTGATGCGCTGTTAGCAGTACTGTTTTCTTTACGTGCTATTCTCAGATCCCGATGAAGATCGACATTTCTAACGTACCTTAAAACTTTATTTTGGAATCTTTGAATACATTCAATACCACTTGGTCTAGCACATCCCCAAAGTTTACTACCATACTGGTTTGATTACTTGATTGTAAAGCAAAAGTTTA
The DNA here is from genome assembly GCA_947095585.1 of Nephrocerus scutellatus. Lineage (NCBI taxonomy): Eukaryota > Metazoa > Arthropoda > Insecta > Diptera > Pipunculidae > Nephrocerus > Nephrocerus scutellatus. Next base: position 101,940,723 of record OX352763.1, on the reverse strand, counting down.
TTTTGGAGTGATTGTGATCAGTTTTTACCTATTAGCCAGTTCATTTTATTCAATTTGATGTTTAGTTCGATACTTTTCTTTATGACATGTTCTTTACAACGTAGTTTTGCGTCCTGGGTCATGCCCAAATACTTCGCACAATTTGAATGTGGGATCAGCGAGCCAAAGATGGTAACTGGGTGGAATTAAATTCTTTTATTTGTAAAGTCCACATGGATTGACTTCTTGTTGTTAAGATTTATTCGCCACAACTTTGTCCAGTTGGCTACCTTGTTATTTGTTTCTAGTAATTTATGACTAGATTCCTGTTATTTTTTCCAACTGGCAGAATTACCGTGTCATCAGCAAAGTTATCATACGAGTAGCTGTAACTGGTAGATCGCTAGTATATAAAAGATAGAGAATCGGTCTCAAATTATTTCATTGGGGGATTCCTGCTTTGATTTCTTTAAGTTGAGAATTAACACTTTGATATTTGATTAGAAAGAATCTTTCGGAGAAACATGATTCGATAAGGTCTACATATTGGAATGGAAGTAGCAACTTCAACTTATTGATCAATCCTTAATGTCAGACCCTGTCAAAGCTTGGGCAACGTCAAGGAAAACTGCTGAACAAAAAATTCTGCTTTTTTGGTTCTTTCGATAATATCGGTAGTTCTGATCCAGGGTAGATCCATAACATAAATAAGTTTTGTTGCGTTTAGTCAGAAGTAGAAAAAGAAGTGTGTAGTTTGTCGTATACCCAACGGATCAAAGCAATTTTACAAGTGTAGTCAAATGAAATGGGCTTAATATCAAACAACATCTTCCAAACAAACAAAAAATCCAAAAAAATTATAACTTTCGACCCCAAATGCTTGGAATGAATTCTCACTCCTCTGCCAAATGAACTGCTACAGAAGTATCAATTAATTGGGTAGTTCCATTGTACATGGTATCCAATATACGAATACATCTGGCTGTACGCCACTACACTTGTTCTTGTAAATGGTATCTACATATATGTAGTTATTTTTCGTTTGAAAGCTCAAAATTACATTTCTTATCATCTACATGCAAGAACTTAATTGTACTTTCAAACATAAAGGGAAACAAAGCAAGTACTGTAGGCTGAGATACATAATGCGTAGCTTGTTTGACTGGCAGAAGCGTAAGGGTCTGAGTTCGAATCAGCTGTAATTTTTGATTTTTATTTTATTTGTTTTCCACGTAAAGGTGTCGCTCGATTGTGCTTGGAGTATTTTTTCCCCTAATTTTGCGGATAATATAAGGCATTACTGGTAAAAATTATTGAGAATATTAGCCCTGAAGCAAAGACAAACAAGACTCACACAAGTTTGTTTTGGTAAGATAAGTTCTTAATATTTCCCTTTTTAAAATTAAAATTAAAAATCTTTAAAATTTTCCATGATATGGGAGAAATATACAACAAAATTAAGTACGGTCGTAGTAGGTGATTGGACTACAAAATTCTAAATTTTTATTTATTTTATTTAAACAAACAAAAAAACGAATAAACCGAAATTGGACATCTTTATCAAAAGCCTGAATTGGAAACCACAGAGAATCGTCAAAGAACTTTTTTGAAAAGGGATTTTCTTTTTTCTGGCAAACTTCATTTGAATGAAACTCTACCTCTAATCCTACGTGCATCAAGAAACTCATTGATTTTAGTGAAATATACGAGATTTTTAAATCTTTTTAGTTTTAGAAACTTAATTTTTGATAAGTCAATCGGCTCGATAGCAATGGGTGTCTTTTTCGTTTGCTAAGCCTGGTACTACAAACGAATCCGGTACGATTCACTGTCAAGTTGTTGGCCTTCAAGAAAGACGTCAAATAGTTTCCTGATAACCGAATTGTAGGAAGATCGTTAGTTGTAAATAAGGGAATAAGGCTACAATTTTCTGGTCTTTTCTCGATTTTTCATTCTATAATAATGGAAGTTTCTGGAAGCTTTTCAATGAGTATAAAAGGTGGCGTTCACTGCAGAGAATTGATTAGTTAATTGGAATTTAACCAGTGAAGTTGTAAAAGTTCTTGCAAAGTGATTAAGCTACTACCTAAGAAAATTGTTGTTAAGTACAAGTATTATAAGTGTTATTGTGTACATTTAAAGTTATCACCAGTATGAATTGTGAACTTGTGTAATTTTTCAATTCTCTGTATTAACTTCGCGTGCCAGTGGCTGGCGGTCTGGCTGGCTGGTCAGATCTTGTAATTAGTTTTTAACCGACTTCCCAAGGCCCGTTTTTATTGAAATTTTGTACCCACGTATATTTCCGGTGACAATACTTTCTATTAAAATTTGGGCCACCTCGGGCTTCGGGGTCGGGTGGCACCCATACAAATTTTATAAAAAAAAGTACCCGATTATTTTCAAATTTTATACGCATGTGTATCTCCGATGGACAACACTTTTTGTAAAAATTTGCTAGTGATCAGGCTCCGGGGTCGGGGGGCACCCATATAAAATTTTATAAAAAAATCACCGGATTTTCTTCAAATTTTATATGCATGTGTATCTCCGATGCCGAACACTTTTTGTAAAAGTTTGGTAGCGATCGGGCCCCGGGATTGGGGCGCATCCATCCATCTCAGGTTTTATAAATTTTACTTTTTTGAGAATTTTAGAATCACTGAAAGAAAAATTTGAGAATCGTTGAAAACAAACAGGTTGCTGCCATTATGGTTTATGTTACATTTTATTGTAAATCACTGAATTGGTATACTGATGATATGTCATCTCAGTTTTAAAATAACAGTGGTGCGTGCGTGAGTTAGTCAGTGGCAAGAACAATAAATATTGTTACGAAAAGTAGTTAGTAGCCCAGATAATGGAATTCTAATCATAAGATAAATCTCAATGAACATACTGCATACTAAAAATTTAAATTAAGCACTTTTGAATAGCATACTTTTAGGCTGTAAGATTTATTAGCCTGTAAGTTTAAATCATTATGTACTGATCGAAAATGTTGTCAAAAAGCGTTGTTCATAGGATTAAACATGTGTGTATAAAATTTGAAGAAAATCGGGTAAATTTTTAAAAATTTTAATGGGGCCTTCCGTCTCCAGGGCCCGATCATGCCAATATGTTTACAAAAAGTGTTGTACGTCGGAGATACACTCGCACATACAATTTTAAGATAATCGGCAACTTTTTTTTACAAAATTTGTATTGGTGCCCCCCGACCCCGGGGCCCGATCACTACCAAATATTTACAAAAAGTGGTGTCCATCGGAGATACACATGTGTATTAAATTTGAAGAAAATCGGGTACATTTTGTAAAATATTTGTATGGGAGCCCAGTGGCTCCGCGGCCCGAGGGGCCTCAAAAGTGTGGTCATGGGAGATATACATGTGTACAAAATTTCAATAAAATCGGCCAGTAGGAAGTGGGTTAATAATTGATCACAAGATTTGGTGTGCCAGCCAGCCAGCCAGCCAGCCACCCGGCCGGCACCCACGGGCAAGTGAAGTTAATATAGAAAATTTAAAAAGAAACATTTCTTTCGATTCGAAATTGTTATATTGTTATATTTTCCCTCGAAAGCTAAAAGTCATGTTTCTTATCATCTATATGCATGAAATTAATTGTAGTTGCAACATAAAGGGAAACACAATCAGAACTGTAAGTTGAGTGACACAAAGCGTAGCGTGTTTGTCTGGCAGAAGCGATAGGGTCTGAGTTCGAATCTTCTGAAATTTTTGATTTTTATTTTAAGTTTTCCACGTAAAAGCGACACTTGGATTATTTTTTTTCTAATTTTGCAGATAATATAAGGCATTACTGATAAATATTTATTTTTATTATATAAGTTTATATATACGTTTCTTCTTCATATACTTGTTTGATTTTATATCAGAAATTATGGAAAATATTCTCTCTGACTCAGCCTTAGAGTGAGGCAAAGACAAATAAAACTCCAATAAGTTTGTTTGGATGAAATAAGTTCTTCAATTTTATCTTTTTAAAATTAAAATGAATAAATCTTTAAAAATATCACGATATGGGATAAATCCTACGACTATAACAAAATCAAGTCCGGTTGTAATTACAAAATTCAAATTATTTATTTTAGTTATTTAAACAAAAGAAACAAAAACGAATAAACCGAAATGGGAAAATTTTATCAAAAGCTTGAATTGGAAGTTGCTCCAGACTTGGACTTGGCCAAAGTACGAAAAACCACAGAGAATCGTCAAAGAACTATATATTTTGAAAAGAGATTTTCTGTTTTCTGGCAAATTTCATTTGAATCAAACTCTTCGGCTAATCCTTGGTGCAATGTTTGCCGTCATGAAACACATTGATTTAAGTGGAGTTTATACGATTTTTAAGTCTTTTCTGATCTAGAAGCTAAATTTTTGATAGCCATTGGCACGATAGTTGTGCGTCCCTTTTTCGTTTGTTAGGCGGAGAAATACAAACGAATCCGGTATTATTCACTGTCAAGTTATAAGCCTTCAAGAAAGACGTCAAATAGTTTCCTGATAATCTAATTGTATAATAGACGATTCATAATTTTTAAGGCTCATTTACGTCGTATTCGTAATATTTTCTTGATCAAGGTTCTTTGTAGCTTTTCCTGACTATAAAGATCCAGTGATTAAAGCATTTGTAGTGCGTCGTTTTAGTTTCGTGATCGTTTCCCGTGTTGCTTTTCCAATGAATTTATAATTCTGAGAAAATAAATTGAGACCTGCTACAAACGTAAGGAATGTGATATATTGTTAATCGCATTCCTTCGATGTTTTTTTTTTTGTCTTAAATTTTAATAAAGGGCATGGCCCACCTAATTGCCGTCGCGCAATTCAGTTAGGGAGTTCGCCCTTGGCAATAAGATTACATACAAAATTTACATATAAGAAATAGGAAAAGTGACAACAGAAATGAAAACCAACTCTAGTTAGGAGAAAAGATACTAATATGGATTATTATAAATCTATTCATAAAATGAAGTTTCGAATAAAACTAATTCAAATGGAATGAAAATATATGTTTGTATGAAATTGTACAATTAATTCTAATCCAATTCCAATAAAGTGTAGCTAATGTTTTAAACATTCTTTTACCCTACAAAATTCTTATCTATGTATCTTAAAAGTTTCACTACTAACGAGCTAGGCAGCCACGCCACCCTCTTTTTAAATTTTCTATATTAAGTTGTTAACTTCGCGTCGGCATGTGTCTGTCTGTCTGTCGGTGGCTGGCTGGCACTCATTAAAACCCGAACTTTAAATCTCAAACTTTTTGCACAAATGTAAAATTTAGAATTTGTAAAAAATTGGAATTTGGAAAAAATATTTTTTTATGCCAGACATAGACATGGTCCGACTGGAAAAAAGGTGATCACTTTGTCAAGAACGCCCATACACCGTAGAAAATTCTCCATGAGCGCGAAAACGTCGGCAGTCGTTCGCCTTTAACCTGTCCATGACGGGTTTTTTGTTGTTTGTGTGTGTTTGTTTGTTGGTTGAGTTAAAGCGTAATGGCTTCCCTCATTGAGACGCAATTAAGGGATGCGTACAACCTTTCAACTATGAGCTGACGGACCACCGAGCGGTAGCTTTAAAAACATTTATTTGTTCTCCGTTTCGCTGAAAAAAAATATGGGAATTTTATAGAAAGGAATGAAAACTATTCCTACGATTTCGTTCTATGAATAAAATTAATAATCGAATCTCATCACGCAATTCGAAAAGGGAATTTTTTTTATAAGTATGTAGGTGCACAGTGTTTGCTTTTTTTATTAATACAACTTTATTAGAGAAATCATGTAGCAATTCATTATAACTATATAATTTATATCTACATTAAATATTCAGTCGCTCGAACCAATCCTGGTTGTAGCGCAACTTCACAATAAATTATTTTCTGTGAATTATCAAGAATTTATAATACAGTGTTGAGGGAGTTGTCCCTGTTACAATTATTATGAAGCTTTTTAGTAGAGTAGTGCCAGGGGAAATTGCATATTAATTTTAGTATTTTATTTTGTGCAACCTGCAATTTGATGTAGTGACAATGGGCACAATTTATCCAAACTGATGCAGCATACGTCAAAACCGGTTGGAAAATTACTTTGAATATCAGTAATTTGTTTTTGTAACTAAGCTGTGATCGTCTGTTGAGAAATGGCTACAAGGATCGGGTTATTGATTGTGATTTTTGAATAGACGTTAGCGTGTGTTTTTGAAAAGTGAGTAATTTGTCAAGAGTGATTCCAAGATATTTTATAGAGTCATTACAGTCAATATCGGTTCCGTTTTGATTGAGGGAGATTAGTTGCTTTTCTTTTCCGTGTGAAGAATGTGGCGGCTGTTTTGTTGGGATTTATTTTGATTTTCCATTTATAGAAGTAATAAGTCGTATCGAGTAAGGCCCTTTGCAAGTTATTCATAATGGTGTTGCAGTCCGACGAGCTACAATACAAAGCAGTATCATCAGCAAAAAAGGACCTTTGAACGAACATTAACAAATGTTGGGAAATCCGATATGTATATGTTGTAGAGGATGGGGCTCAAAACGGCTCCTTGAGGAACACCAGCGGAAATATGGTGAGAATTAGACTTGGTAGAATTTATTTGTACGTAGAAATAGCTCGCTATTAACTTGATAATTCTTGTGGGGAAATTAAATTTAACCATTTTATAAATTAAGCCATTGTGCCATACGCAGTCGAAGGCTTTTTCTATGTCAAACGTTATAAGAGCTGTTGATTTTTTGGTAAGAAATGCTTCACGGATGTCGTTAGTTAAGCGTTTAGCTTGAAGGGTGCTGGATAGTCCTGTAATAAAACCAAATTTCTCTTTTGGTATGATGATGATGAGAATTAGAAAAATTTAATAAAATGTATTTAATGACCTTTTCAAATATTTGGCTAATCGATGTTAAAAGACTTATAGGCCTATAAGAATCAACACTATCCTGTTTTTTATTAGGTTTTAGTATGGGTATAACTTTGGCAATTTTCCAGACATCGGCAAAATATCCAAGTTTTACGCAACTATTGAACAAATGCGTTAGGTAGATTATTCCTTTCTTGGGAATATTTTTGATCATGACATTATTTATACGGTCAAATCCTGGGCTTTTGTTGCTTTTTAGTCTCTTAATTATTCCCTTATCAGTTGATGGCGTTATATGTTCAAAAATGTCATTTGAACTATAGCTAGTGTTTACGGATTGAATGATTTCCTCCACATATTGAATTGTATTCGGATCATTAAAGTTTTTGGTAGCATTGTGTATGTTCTCACAATGATTAGCAAACTCCGAGCACTTTTCAATATTTGTTAAGGGTGGAATACTTCTGTTATTTTTCCTTAAAATTTTAGCCAATTTCCAAAAGGGTTTCCCACCAATAGGTAGAGTACTTAAAATGAGTTTCATTTAAGATTTTGGAAATTTCTTACTTTGAATCGAATAATATCATTTAGATATTTAACTTCCGCTTTTAAATCTCTTCGCCTTGATCTTTGCCATTGACGACAGAAGTAGTTCCGCGTATTCATTATTACTTTTATGTCATATGGGAAGTGGATCATAATTTGATTTCTTTACTGTAGCAGATGGAATAGACAAAATTTTGGCGTTTTCGAGTATGTATTGCTAAAACTTTTGTTATCAAAGTATCAATCTTAAATTTAGAGTTTATTATATCAGGTGACATGTTTCTTAGATCAACTGAATTGTTTATGAAGTATTTGATCATATTCCAGTTAGCTTTATGAAAATTAAAAATATTTTTTGAATAATGACTATACAGGGTGTACAAGAATTCGTGGCACAAACGAAGCAGGGTAATAGCGGAGGTCACTTCCAACCAAAATAGCCAAATGAAGTTTTATCGAATTGTTGATGGTTAAAAAGTTATTCCATTTTTAGTATTTTTGGGTAAAATCGCATACGCCGCCACTAAAAAATTAATTTAAAAAAAAACCAACAGTTCTTTTGTTTATTTATATTTTTTAATACGATCTGGAGGAGTGTGCCTTTCCAATAAAGTCATTTTTATAAACTTTTTTATCTTCTGTCAAATTAAAACAATAGATTTGTGCTGTCTTTTTGTTATCCAGAAATTTTTGATTGATTTTTAAGTAGCTCTGGCGGAAAAACAATGTACTACAGAAAGTTGACCGGCTATCAGGAAAACTTGCGACATTAATGCAGATTCTTAAATGGTATTACAATTTTAATCCTGTTCCTGTTGACCTATTGCAGAAATATTATGGGGTGAAGTTGTAGAAAATTCAATGGGCTTTAATACTGCATTTGTCAAAAAAAAATTATCCAGAACATTTTTCGAAATAATCGCGTTTGAAAATAACATTTTAAAAAAACCTTTCGTTTATATCGGTAATGGTTTTAAGAATTTAAAAAATAATTACATTTTTTTTACCATAAAGATTTAGTTTTCTATCAAAATAGACCAACAGTGATATTGTAGCTAGATCAAGGGTTACAGTGTGTAAAGTGATGTAAGGTCAAAAGTACGTATCTCTGTTTTAAAACTCTACGTACACCACAAAACAATTGATAAAAACCATTCTGTTTTGAATATTTCTATGCGTAATACCACTAAAGAATCTGCATTAATGTCGCAAGTTTTTCTGATAGTCGGTCAACTTTCTGTAGTACATTGTTTTTCCGCCAGAGCTACTTAAAAATCAATCAAAAAATTTTGGAAAACAAAAAGACAGCACAAATCTATTGTTTTAATTTGACAGAAGATAAAAAAGTTTATAAAAATGACTTTATTGGAAAGGCACACTCCTCCAGATCGTATTAAAAAATATAAATAAACAAAAGAACTGTTGGTTTTTTTTTAAATTAATTTTTTAGTGGCGGCGTATGCGATTTTACCCAAAAATACTAAAAATGGAATAACTTTTTAACCATCAACAATTCGATAAAACTTCATTTGGCTATTTTGGTTGGAAGTGACCTCCGCTATTACCCTGCTTCGTTTGTGCCACGAATTCTTGTACACCCTGTATAAGTATGTATAAATGGTTGTATTATTTATGGTGTATGTAAATATTTTTGTTCTAGCATAACTGTGGAACGCCTTGCTCAATTTTAACTAAACTTGTTAGTTGGTACACACATTACTTAAAAAACACCGCTATCATCTCTATTAGTGCTGGTGGGGAGGGGAATATATGCAAAAATAATCTAGAACAACCGATGTTAGTCTGATTTTATCCCATAGTTTTGGGATCGCTGTTATTATTAGTGACAGTTAGACATCTATATTTTCGCTAGGGGATTACACGTGAAATAATATATTTGTATTACTGTTACGTTCATAAGAAAAAAATAGTAAAACGTTATGTTTATTACGCATTTTCTGGAGAAAATTGACGTCAAAATCTTCAAATAGCATGGGGAAGAAAACTGGAACAGGCATTGAACTTGAATATCTGAAGACTTTAACAAGATAACAACTTTATTTAAACGTAGTTACAATGCCTAGTATTTCTTCTACAAACAATTTCCGTAAACATGGGTCAGGGTGCACGAAAGTAAGCTTTTTATTTTATAACCAATAAATCATGTCAACATTGGAGAAAGACCCTAACTGTAGAACGGTTTTTTTCTTAGAATATACCCAAGAATCATTTCCCAAATTAATGAGCACAAATAAGGGGACATCCTATACACACAAAACTATCAACATTTATGCTTAGCGGTTAATTCGAACAAAAAATTTGTTCAAGAAAGTCTAGACTTATTCTGTCAAAAGAACTCAGTCAATTTCAACATTTCTATTTGCAACTGATGTCATGACAAACACGTCTTTGTTGACGTCTTTTTTTATATGACTTGTCTAGCATGAAAAAACCTATAACAAGAAAAACCCAAAAATATAAAATTGTAAGGAAATAGCAATCTATGTATGAACATACATACATATGCCTGTAAATATTATACAACACAACAGACTAGCTGAAGATCTTCTGGCTGGGTTTCAATAAAAAATATCAACAGAGAAATTAAGTAACTTTAAATGCAAGAGTCTTGCAGTCTTGCAGTCTTGCATACATATTTTTGGTCTTGGTCTTGGTCTTGGTCTTGCACACTCAGTGTTGGTCTTGGTCTTGGTCTTGCAACTGAATGATTGGTCTTGGTCTTGGTCTTGCATTTTTTGCAAGACCAAGACCAATTTTGCTCATCACTAAGTAGAAGCGGGATTGTTATATTTAAAGGTTACAGGTAAATGATCTGAAGACAGGGCATTAGTGACAGTAGTACTGAAGGATTTCCTCTACCATTTCGTGGCATGAATGTTGGACAATGCGGGGCGATAATATATTAATGGGTTCTGTAATATTAATGTTGTAAAGTATTTTACCCCACTGATTACTTCTGGAACAACCCCAGTTCTGATGACGGCAGTTAAAGTCACCACATATAATGTACTTATTAGGTTGTCTACATAGCTTTAAAAAATCATATTTGAAATCTAGACCTTTAGCTCTGGTGTAACCACCTCCCGGAAAATAAACTGCATATAAAAGAAAACTATTATTATTTGCGCATGTTATTTTAATAGAGATAGTTTCTATAATTTTAGTTGTGGGGTGAGATTCTAAATTATGTTTTATGTTTTTTTTTTAATTAGAATTGCAACTCCTCCATGATTACGTTCGACTCGATCCAGTCTATATAAACAAACTCAAAGAATTCAACTTTTTTGTTGGAAATGCCCATTGCGTTCCATGACATTATATTGATTGGGTGATTAATTGACATTTTTATAGACATATTTTAATACTAGTTCGGAAGTCTTTTTTTACATCAGCTCATTGTATTGAGCATTTCATTAGTTAATGAAATAATCTCGTCGATAGAGAACATCGCTCCTTTCGAGTTTTTATTATCATAATTGTTGCTAAGCACAGACTTATAAGTAGGCACTTCGTTATTGATAATTTTGTAACCGTCCGGAATAAAAGCAGCAGAGAAAGAACTAGACTTTGTTCTGTCTTGCAGGTGAAAGAGTAGGAAAGTCATGATGATTACTATTATAAAATTTGTTTTCTCTTGGTCTTTCTGTAGTATTGTGGCGTGATAACAGGTGTTCTCTTATTTTAGTAAATTCACGACGTTTCGGGCAATTAAGATCCCTAGCGTTATGATTACCGTTACAGTTAATGCACTTTGGTGAATTGTTAATGTTTGAGCATTCTTGTATGTGATGGCACTTAGAGCAATGAGCACAAGCCGATTTTACGAAACATTTTTCAGAACCATGGCCATACTTTTGGCACTTATAGCACTGAGTAATTTTATTTTGACTTTTTCTATAGGGATCCCATTTTTATTCACTGTACTAAAAACACTACGAAATGCACGGAGATCATTAATTTTAATAGATTTTTGGTGTAAGAATATCAAGTAATTACACTGATTGTCAAGAAAATTAATTTTTTTGATTTGGTGGATTTTAAGATCGTAAGCAGTTTCGAGTTCGGATTTCAGTGCTTCGATGTTCATGTCGTGAATCGAGACATGTAACTTTGATGAACAGTTTATTGAATGCAGAGAAGATTTGAATAAATATTCGTTTACCACTGTTGTATATATATACAATTGAAAAAAACAATCATGATACAAAAATTGAGGAAACAGTCAACTGAAAAGCAGGATGTTTTTATAGAAAAGCAAACAGCTTCTTCAGGAAGTGTGATAAAGAAACCAGCTTATTTAGATGAGTTTGAGTTGTTTGCTGCTTATTGTTTTCCAACTGCTGAAGAAAATGTGCCTCAAACTTTTGATGAAGCTCAGGGTTCTAACCAATGGAAAAATGCAATACAGAGTGAATTTAATTACATCGAAAAAGTAAAAAGTTGGAAAGAATGCAACCTATCCGAAGATGCTAAAGCCATAGATACGAAATGGATTTTTAAAGTGAAACAAAATGGAGAGAAGAAGGCTCCTTTAGTTGCTAGACGATTTCAAGAATCATAATTAAAATGAATTTTTGTATTCTCCTGTTTGTAGAATATCTTAGGGAACGTATTTTATTTTCTGTTGCATCGCCTAATAACATATTTCGCGTTGTCTGTTTGTTTATACAGATAATAACGCTTTATGTTGCCATCATCCCGCCTAAACCACTATATGTATCGAAGCTATATTTACACCATATGATTGTTTGGTGCTCCGATTGATATTGGCTTTTTGCAATGACCATCAACAAGAGTAAAGGCCAGTCTTTTGATCATGTCGGTGTATATCTTACTCAATAAAATCAGGCTTTGGGAAGTGGGTTAAAAATTGATCACAAGATCTGACCAACCAACCAGCTAGTCCGCCAGCCACAGGCACGCGGCGAAGTTAATATAGAGAATTTAAAAAAAAGGTCTTACCTTTTGGCGTTTGTGGACTGTATATATTCCTTTCTATTATAATATAATATATTCCGAAAGCTCTGAATCAATTGAATAAAAAATCGGCCTGATTTTTAAAAAATTTATACGGGTACTGTCCAAGTAGCGTTAAAGCTGAGTTTTCGAAAAAGAAAAAATTCTTAAGCTTTTTCAAAAGTATATTATGCGAGACAGTGTCCAACAACGCTTTGGAGAAATCCAGTAAAACCAGAGTTGTAACTAAATTATTATCAATTTGCTGCCGTATGTCATCAGTTATTTTAAGAAGCGCAGTTGTGCAGCTGTGTTTTGCTCTGAAACCAGATTGCGTCGGTGTTATCAGGCTATGGGTTTCCAAAAACGTCATAATTTGTCGACTCATAATTTTTTCAAATGCTTTGGAGATGAAAGATAAGATGGAAATTGATCGGTATTCTTTTTGTTACTTGCTTGACTTCTTCAGAATTGGAATTATTTTTGAAGCTTTCCATAATTTTGGATAACAAGACTTTGTTAGGATGGTATTAAAAATGTGTGTCAGGAAAGGAGATATAAAAATGAGAATAATTTTGACAAACTTAGGATGCATATTGTCTAATCCAATAGCTTCCGATTTTATGTCTTTTACAGCTTTGTATGCCTCTACTTCAAAAACACTTTTAAAACTGAAACTCGAAAGAAACTCATCATTTCCGTTAAAAATTCTGTCAAGCTCTGCACCAGCATTTGTGTCTGAGACCGAATTTACAAACTTATTGTTTAGCTCATTTACATCACAATTATCTTCAGCATTCTTTTTTTGCCTTGCAATACCAAAAGATTTGATATTTTCCACAGTTTTTTGGAAGACAGATTATTAAATTTTGAAGCAAAAAATCTTCGTTTGGAATTTCTTATTTCAACATATACTGCATTTCTTAAATTTTTATACTGGTGTAACATTTGTGGTAGTCTGAATCTTTTCCAGCGTCTATAAGCTGTATTTCTTCTTATGATAAGGTTATCAATTTCGCTACTGTACCATCCTAAAGCAGGGTTTTGAATTGTTATAGTTTTAATAGGTACAAAAGTTTCAAACAGATGGATTAATTGTATTTGTAAAAAATTGCACTTGCTCATCAACTTCAGAGAGATGATATGTATTTTCAAGATTAGAGCTAGAAATACTTGCTATTAGTGATTGCATATCTATGGAGTTAAAATTTCTAAACGAAATGTTTTCAATTGCTACACTCGCATTAATTCGAATGTTATAGAAAACGACAATTAAATCGTGCTTGGAAAAACCGGGCACATCAAGTTGCCCATAAAAGTTGACAAGATCAGGTTGGTTGACCAAGAAAACATCAAGCAGAGTAGAGCTAGAAGATGTAAAATGTGTAGGGGTATCACTGTCAACAGGAAACAAGTCGAGAGATAGGAGACTATCTCTGAAATGTTTAATCCTATTATTTTGAATATCTAACAGTTCAATGTTTAGGTCTCCCCAGATAAGAATGTGGTTAAAGACAGATGTTAATTCTTCTAGAACATCTGTGATGGTGTTTGACTCAGTTATATGGGGAGGTTTGTAGATTACACCAGCCAGCAGTTCTTATTCTATAAAAAGGTATTGTATTTCATTGCTACTACTGTCATCACTCTTAATAAACTTGATTTTTAAACTTTTTTTTTATAAAAATAGCTACACCTCCACCCCTGGAAACTACACGATCAGAACGAAATACATTATAGCTAGCCGTGATCGAAAAAGCGCTATCTACTTGTTCAGTCAACCATGTTTCTGACACACAGATGATGTCCATAGCTTTATAAGTAAAAATGCTTTTGAATTCGTCCAAATGCTTTAGCAAACTTTGAGAATTTATATGACAAATAGATAACTATTCTATCTATCTATTCGTATCTATCGTATCTATTTTGAAAAACGTTTAACATTGTCCCAGTTTTGTTCAAACTTGTTGAACTGCCAACCTGTGAAACCCCTCTACCGTCAACTGCACTCATTACCATCGATAATTTTAAGACGCCCCCTGAGGAGGACCTAACACCTATTCCATGATTGAAAACTTGCTATTACAAAAGGTTTGCTGAAAGTATTTCCCATTGATTCTGACAGAAATTGGTAAAAAATTAATTGATATTTATATATAAGAAAAATTTTGAAAAACTCTAATTCATAAATAGAAAATATTGATAAAAGAAAAAGTAGTGAAATAATTGTGAAGAATGCAATAAATGTTACATACAGTAGGAAATGAAAGAATACGCAAATTACTAAAGTTGCTCCAGCGACGAATCTGGTTCATCATTATTGTAATTTTGTGCAGCTTCGTAGTGTTTTTGTTTTGCTCCTCTTTTGACAATTCTTCATAATTTTTTTTGTTTGTTTGTTTTTGTCGTAATTGAATTGAATAGCATATCTACGGAATTAACTGTGGCACGTCATCGCTTGTAAGTTTGATGTAAACAAGTCCACTTGAAGTGAAAACCCAAAATAATTGGTGCTTACGCCTAATACGAATTGCTTGTCGAAGAAAAAAAAGAAAAAAAAATATAGTTATATTTGTAGTTTAATACATATATAGTTACATACATATAAAATATAAGTATAGAAAACGAGGCATAAAATTAAAAAAAGTGAACAACAGAGTAATGTGTACAACAGAGTAATAACAATGTAACGCTTGAAAATTGAAGCCCCCTCCGTAAAAAAGTTTCACTTCAAAAAATCATTTTAAAAATAAAAAAAAAACAAAAAACAAGAGTCTGAAAAAAACTTTTAAAGCATAAAAAAAGTTAAACCTACTGTGATTCGAACCCACACCTTTGGCTCAGTAGTAAGATGCGAGTGCTGATGCTGAATTACTTCCACAAGTCCTATCATTTATATTTGATCACATTGAAAGCGTTTATGAATCGGCTTATGTAGACATACATACAAATGTAAAAAACACAACGTTTTTTGGGTACAATCTTTTATGTATACATCAACATACACCGCACAGTCCTTTATTATTTGGTATTAATCGCCAAAATATCAGTTTTGGAGGTCGCGACATTTCAAAGTATTTCCTTTTTTCCACACATCAGACGCGCCACTCACAAAATTTGAGTTCTCTAGGTCGTATGGAAGGTGGTTAAAAAGGACCTCAAATTAGTCGAAAACACTGACAAAAAGGGGTGAAGTCTAGTCAAGTAAAACAACAATCATAATTGACGCCTCACTTTTAAAAACAAAACAAAAGAAACTAACATCGAAGAAAGAAATACAAAGTCTTCCATCCATTCCATGGATTTATGTGTTTTTCTGGTGACAATACTTTCTGTTAAAATTTGGGGCCACTCTGTCTTCAGGGTTGAGGGGTGCCCATATAAATATTTTAAAAATTGACCCGATTTTCCTCAAATTTTAAACACATGTGTATTTTTGATGTACAAAACTTTTTGTAAAATTTTCGGAACATGAATTTTACGAACATTTAAAAAAAAGTGAGAAAAAAGGTTCAGCCGTTCTCAATTGATGCGCTTATCAACGAACAGTATTTAAAAAAAGGTGATCACTTTTTGTCAACAACTCGCTCATACACCGTATAAAATTCTCCTAAGAGTGCGAAAAACGTCACGGGCTTGTTGTTTGATTTGATGATGCTGCTGCTGCCCCTCCCTCCACCTGCTTGTAATAAAATTTCATTATCATATAACATTGCAGTGGTTGTTGTGTTTGTTTTTTGAGTCAAGTTTTTTAGCTTCCTCATTTTGAGACGCAATTAAGGGATGCGTACAACCTTCCAACTATGAGCTGACGGACCACCGATTGCTGGATTTAAAAGCGAATCTTTGTACTCCGATTTGCTGAAAAAAAATATGGGAATTTTATAGAAAGCAATGAAAACTATTCTTATGTTTTCTTTTTATGACTAAACCAGCCGACTTTGTATTCCGATAAACATATCCATTTCTGGAATATTATTTATTTTTATTGAAGATTTATAAAAACAGTGGAAAAGCAGTGTATATAACAGATATTAAAGCATTGCATGGCAGTGCCATGTGTAGAGAATGTACCTACATAAACTTAAAAATCGAATTTCATCGGGCAATTCCAGATTCTTAGTTTTTCTAAATTTTTTTTTTTAGAATTTGACAATTATTGAAAGAAAAATGTGTGAATCATTGAAAATAAATGTTTCAAATGTTCTTGCAAAGCCCAATTAAGTTTCCGCTTGACGAAGAACATCTTGTGGGAACATGACATCATCTAATAAATAAGTGCAGAAGTCACAACTCTATTCTTTTATACAACTTCTCTCATTAAGCCTAAACAATTTCTTGAATCGGAATAAGAGCAAAAAAAAGTTTTAAAAAATAAAAAATATAAACATATTAATCCCAGGGGATTTGAACCCGTGACCTTGCTCTTTCAATCAGCAAAACTACTCACAATCATTCTGAGATGTTTTTCGCCTACGCGTCCAATTCCGTTAGCGTTTTTCGATGTACACGAAAAAAGTGTACACTGTGTTTATTTCTGTTCCGTAAGTGGTGAATATGCACTTTTTTTGAAGATATCGCATACATAATTGTCTGTACTGATTATGAGTGATGGCCCTCTCATCGAACTGCTAACTATGGTTTAACGCAGTTCTAGTAAAATGATAAATTGAATTTTTTCGGTGGGAATATTATACGGAAAAAAGTTTTATGCGAAGTTTAACAATAATCAGAAATTAAAGATGGTAGAAAAAATTAAAAACAAATTAAATACATCTCAAGGTTTGAGATGATCGCAGAAAAAATAAAAATAAAATTTCAGCTCAGGTGATTCGAAGCAGCGACCTCACACTTCCAGTTAGTTTTATTTTGATAGAGATTAGTTAAATAGGCTATAAGAAGACCTAGAAATACTAAACCGACAATAATACAGAAGCTCCATAATTTCTGAGCATCATAATGAAGTTTGAGCTTCGACGACTTCAACAACGATAGAATTCACAAAACTTTAGTAGATAATAAAATGATCTATCTCTCTTATCTATCCGCTAAATTGCTACTTGTCTTAAATATTCATATTTATATTTGAATATCTTTCTTTGTGTATCTTTCACAATGCAAGCGTTGATAGCGTAGATACATACGTGAATCGAATATACTTTTGCTATTTATTTACATACTCTACTATTGCGATACTTGTGTTTTGTCTATGATACTTTACTCGTAGATATTTTTAGTATACAGATAACGCACACTCGATTCTTGGGTGCGCAATAATGTGACAAAAACTATTATTAGCACTCCAGATGGCCGAGCAACAGAAGAAGTGAGGCAATGTTTCGTCATAAGTCATACTTGGCATACGGATTCGGTTGACGGCAGGTGGTGTAAATGTTGGGACTTACATATACATACCGACGTGTTATTGTAAACTAATTCATCAACGATCATTTGGGAAATGATTCTTTGGTATATTCTGAGAAAAAAGCGTTCTACAATAAGGGTCTATCTCCAATGTTGACATCATTTAACGGGGATTTAAGAAAAAGCTTACTTTGGTATACCCTGACCGATGTTAATGGAAATTGCTCTGTTAATACTAATCGTGGACTTTATTTTTAGAAGAAATACTAGCCTTTGTAATTGCGTTTAAATAAAATTGATATCTTGTTTAAGTCTTCAGATATCAAATTTCTATCCCTTTTCGATTTTTCTTGCCCATGCTAACTTCTGACTTTGAGGTTAATTTTCTCCAGAAAATACGTAATAAACATAACGTTTTACTATTTTTTTCATATGAACGTAACAATAATAATAAAAAAAAACAAATAAAAATAAACTAATTAAATAAATAGTCAACTGAAAAGTTTGAAAAAAATCGGGTAACATTTTAAAAAACAAATTTGGGAGCTCTGAGCCCTTATCCTGATCACTCCAAAATTTTTACACAAATTGTTTCCACACGAAAGTTCACATATGTATAAAATTTGAAGAAAATCGGGTACTTTTTTTTATAAAATTTGGATGGGTGCCCCTCGACCCGGGGACCAATCACTACCAAATTTTTACAAAAAGTGTTGTCCATCGGAGATAAAAAATTTGTATGGGAGCCCCCCGACCCCGAGTCATGAGAGATACACATGTGTGCAAAGTGCGTGCTTATGGTGTCGATGATAAACTGCTTCATTGGATTAGAAGTTAACTTTTGGACCGCTCAATTCAAGTTGTTTTGGACGGATTCAAGTCTAAAATACACCACATAAATGCTGGGCTTTGTTCTGCCCCCGACACTCTTTCTCATTTTTATTAATGTTCTCTTATCTGTGACTTCTTATCCAATTTACTCTTTCGCTGACGACAGCACTCTAAGCTTCTCATATAAATTTGTGGAACGTCCATCCACCTCTCATGTGGAACTCAAACAACTTCGTATGTTAAGCACGTTAAACTCTGACCTAGACAGCATAATAAAATGGAGAGAAAACAATCGAGTAGAATTGAACGCTTCCAAAACCCAATGCTGTCTCCTGTCGTCCAAGCGAATCCTAAACCCCATGCCAATATCCATGAATGGCACTTGCATCGAGGAAACTGAAAAAATCGCATTGAAATGAAATGTGCGTTAACGACAAGCTTCGTTGAAATGACCACATATTCGCTGTTGCCAAAAATGCTGCGAAATGTCTGGTTTTCGACCTCGGTGCAAGAAATACTTTACTCCCCCTGATCTGGCTGCCATATACAAGGCTTTTATTCGCCCTAAACTTGAGTACAATTGTCATATTTGGTCTGGTGCGCCTAAAACCACCTTGCATCAACTAGATAGAATACAAAATCGTGCGATAAAACTTATCGGTGACAATAACATTGCGAAATCAATAGATTCACTTGAAGACCGCAGGAACGTCTCCTGCTTGTCACTCTTTTATCGCTTCTTCCATCAGCGGTGCTCAAGAGAAATAGCCAGTTTCATGCCACCTCTCCTTGAATTCAACCGCAATACTCGTGGCGTTCTAAATGGACATCAGTTTACCCTTAAGCCCATCTTCGGACGTACAGTTAAGTTCAGGGATTCGTTCTTCAGCCGAACAACACGTATGTGGAATGCTCTGCCAAGCTCTGTCTTTCCACATCACTATGATCCAC
Organism: Nephrocerus scutellatus; assembly: GCA_947095585.1. Lineage (NCBI taxonomy): Eukaryota > Metazoa > Arthropoda > Insecta > Diptera > Pipunculidae > Nephrocerus > Nephrocerus scutellatus. The sequence continues at coordinate 101,921,195 of OX352763.1, read as the reverse complement.
AGGCATTCAAAACACAAGCTCATAGACATCTCCACTTTTCTCCTCCTTTTCCTTAACGCACACGCTGTGCCAAGCATAGAGCCGAACATAATAAGGGTGCGAACCCCTTTTCGCGTGCGCAAATTATAAAAAAAACCTCACATAAAAACCAAACTTAAATTTTAACTGGAGGTATTGTTATTTTTCATTGTTTGTAACAAATTAAAATTAAACATACTACACGGAATACAATAAATGAATTCAAAAGCAAACTTCCCCTTCAAAATGGCCTATATAGACATTTGGTGTAGGTCCATAATGCGAACTCTTCAATCCAGGAATTTAACCATATAACATCCAAGCTGCCATAACATCTTACGGAGAATTGTCGGCCTCATGTGTGCGGGAAGACTCTATAACAATGAGATCAACGAGCCTTACCGCAATTTCGACATAAAGCTCGGTAGGATCTGGTGGCCAGGACATTTAGATGGCATGAGTGAGGAGGATCCTATTCGTCCTTTGCGGTTATACACGACAGCGAGACAGATAAAGCTTCCATTCATAGGTTTGCGTAGACCTATTAGCAGACCTATAGAGCTTAGCGATGCCAAAACTGTATGAAATCGGAACCGGTTGAGATATGTCTTGCAGAAGACCACGACCGAACCACGGCCAAATGCGATGATGGCGATGATAATGATCATGATAAGATTGTGAAAAAGTCGTATTTTCGTATTACACACACCACTGTATACAAAAGCTCTAAGATGCCTTATCTGCAGCAATAAATATTAGTCGCTCCTGCAAGTGTTATATTTGCTCGTGAAAAAATAAAAATTCCCCGCAACAAGAGATGCCTTCATAGAAAATTTTCTGTGACATTCTCTGCGTCAAGATAAGATAAGATAAGATGCTCGTCAGCGCTGCTAGTCCTCTCCACATCATCTGAAGGTGAATAGAACTTGTCATCGATATAATAAATAATAAGTAATTTTATGATTCAAAAACAGCACAACAACAATAAATCTAAAGTGAAATATTGTCACTAAATATATATACATTCATACATCCATCATATAAACGAGTATGTGATAAAATTTTATAAATAAAGAAAATGCAAAAACTTTAGCGAGATAATCCAAGCAGATAAGATGTCCGTCCGTTCCTGTTGTTTAACAAATCATCATCTCGTTTGGTGCGTGCGTATAAAAACCCGATTTGCGCCATATTAGATCTTATTGCCTGACGGTTTTTAGAGCTGTTAGGCTCATAAACCCAAGTGTGTTAGTCTCGGTGTTTTATTCCTATTTTTTAGGATACCCATCAACAGTCAACCTCAGGTTAGTAAAATCCAAAATTTGATATCAGAAAGGACTTTTCTAGTGCAAGGAGGATTCAGGATTCAGTTACTGTGTTTTTTTGTTGTGGTTGTTGTTAATTTTTCAAACCCAACTCAAATGTGAATGCTTTATACAAAGTGTGTTCGTGTCGTCCTATGTTGAAATGTTGAAAAGTTCAAATTTTATTTGTAACAATTCATTAAACGATCGTTGCTTTGCAGTTGTGTACGAAAGTGTCACTGCTTTCAATTTCGTTTCCTCAAAACAAATGGAGAAATAACAAAAATTAGCGATTGACTGTTATGCATAAAATGTGTGATCGATATATACAAGCGGTGATCGGTGCATATCGGATCGCAAACGATTTGCCGTTTTTGTCTCTTTTCAGAGATTGTTATCTCATGTAGTGCAGTGAAAGGGAAAGGTGAAATAACAAGAATTAATTTAATTGTGACGAGTAGTTATTACAAATTGTCCAACGACCTCACATATTACGTCTTAATTCAGATTCAGATGCATTCTCTTAAATAATGAGCGCAATCCTTGCAGTTCTGATTGACCGCGCCACTGGTACTGATGGACAATTATTGAGTTGAATATGAATTCAATGAATAATTAATTATGCGGAAATTTTACAAACGTCATTGTGGTATTAATATACAATTATTTTTAATTTTTTAATTTTATTCGATGTTATTTTTAATTTCAATTTAGGTTTTAACTTTCGCTTCATAAGACAACTATTGTTGAAATTAATTCAAAAAGTTCATTGCACGCCTATAGATTTGTAAAAAAAATTTGATTTATTTCTATAAGAATACGTCTTTATTACCACATAACATTAGTCCCTTGTGGGTGTTCATATGTGACATTTTATTTGGCAGTTAACTTTGTTGTATGCTGTGCTATGTTAGTTTAGGTTAAGGTGGCTGTAAGTGAAACCGACACACTTAGTCCATTTTGATACCACACGCATCAGGAAAATATCTTCCACCTACTCGATTAACCAATTAGAGCTTTGTATGAAGCGTAGGAGACCACCAATATCAATGTTCATGCGATCATTAGTTGTAGAAGAAAGCTCCCATATGGAGTTTACGTTTTTGGAAGAGCAGAGAAGATGGACGATTGTGTCCTCCTAATCCATGCAGATCTGCAGAAGTCATTCGAGAAGACTCCAAGTCTTGCTGCATGCCTGCCTGTGAGACAGTGTTCAGTGATAACACCTACAATAGCACCGATGTGCGATCTTTTTTCATCCATCCATCCATTTTGGGCCAGATCTACTTTGTCGTGTTGCAAGTTGTACCGTTTGACCACCTACAGTTAGTTAGTTAGTTTCGTGCCACCTCCTCGATCTGGACGAAAGCTTCCTGTACAGCTCTTGCGTTTTACCAACGATGTTAATATCGTCTGCGTAAGCCAGTATCTGAATGGACTTATAGATGATTGTCCCTTTCGCAGTTACGTTAGACACACGGATCACTTTCTCCAACGCCAGGTTAAAGAGGATGCAGGCCAGTCCATCCGCTTGTCGGAGGCCGTTATAGATGTTGAATGGGCTTGATAGTGATCCGGAAATTTTTATTTGGCTTATAACATTGGTCATGGTCAACCTACATAGTCGTGTCAGTCTATTTCGTATACCGAATTCTCTGATTATTGTATAAATTTATACTCTGGCTATGCCATCGAATATGGTGTAGTGAGTTTTGAAACTCTAGACATTTTGCCATCATCTGCCTAAGGGTGTGTGTAAATCTGATCAGTTGTGTATTTGCCTGGGATGAAGCCACACTGGTATCGACTAATGATCCCTTTAGCGTATGGGGCTATCCTGTCTTGAAGGATAGAGGAGAAAATCTTATATGCGGTACTCAACAACGTTATACCACGATAACTGCTGCAGGTTGTGATATCTCCTTTCTATGTATATGACATGGGATGCCTTTAAGCCAGTCTTCTGGCATCGCTTCTTCCTCCCATACCCATAATCCGTTCCGCTGGGATCCCATCTGATCCTGGGGTCTTATTATTTTTGAGCCGATTTATCGATCTGCTAACTTCGTCTATGCTTGGCGGCAGTTAACTGGCCATTTAGCAACTCATGAAAATGCTCTTTCCATTGTTGTTTTAAAAGTATGTGCAATGCGGTGTATTTTGCGTTATACCGCGGACTCTTTGGTCGAACTTCCACGCCAATGTCCTCGCGGTCCTCGCTCTCTGTACTTTTCTAGTTCACGGACGAGATTCTTCTCCCAGGCTGCTTTCTTTCGCCGGTGAACTGTTTTTTTTTCATATCTTCTGAGCTCTTTATATTCATCTTCGCGTGCCCGCGTTCTATGATTCTTCTATGGATTGCTCAGTACGCAACATATTTACGTTCAGTTGCTAGCTTACATTCGTCATCGAACCAGTCGTTTCGATCTCTACGACTACTGCCTAAGATGGAGTCAGAAGTACTAATGACAGTATTCTTAAGGCGTGTCAATTTCTCTACTACGCCCGACAACTCAGCCCCAGAACTTACTCTCCTTGCATTTAGGGTGAGTCCTATCGCTTACCGTCTTTTTTCTGGTCTCTTCATTGCGAAGGGCAGCCGTGTTGACTCGAATCTGATTCGCGGATGCTGTCTTTCTTGATCATGCAATCCGCGCTCGGAGCACCATACCAACAAGATAGTGGTTCGAGTCGTCGTTAGCACATCGGTACGTTCGTACCGTCATCAAATTCGGGTTGTGGCGGCGGTCTATCAACACATGGTCTATCTGGTTGCGAGTGGCTCCATCAGGAGATACCCAGGTTTCTTTGTGGATATTTTTACGCGCAAACCTTGTACTCCCAAAACCAAATTATTGCTTGCTGTCATCTCTATAACTCGCTGTCCATTGTCATTAGTGTTCTCGTGTAAGCTATGGGTGTCAATGTACTGTCTCAATACTGGCTCCCTACTTAATTTGGCATTCCTATCTCCCAGAATGATTTTTATGTCATACTGTAGACAGGCATGGAGTTTCCGTTTGACTGATTCAAAGAATTCATCTTTTTCATCATCTGGGGAATCCTCTGTAAGTGCATGAACGTTTATGAGGCTTATTTTTTTAAATCTGCCCCGCACGCGAAGGGTTCATTTACTGATGTAAGGCCGATAACGGTGGGTTTCATTCTTTTGCTGACTAGAAACCCCACCCCGAGCACATGATGTCTTGCATGACAGCTGTAATATATGTCATATTCAGATTTTTGTAAGACACCATTCCCTGTCCACCGCATCTCCAGAATTGCTGTTATGTCAGCCTTATATTTAGACGGGGTATCGGCCAGCTGCTGTGCAGCTCGAGCTCTGAGCCTACGTTCCATGAGAAAATTCTTAAATCGTTTAGCCGTTTTCGTTGCCGTGGTCGTCGTCGTTCATCAGTGTATCCGAGGCTGATTTTGGGTTCCGCAATATGGTTTTTTACAGGCGAGGTTATTGGCCTCGCGTCAACCTTACTTTGAAGGGACTAGCCCGATCATTTCGCTTTTCCTGTTTTGGAGGAAAATTACCAGCGGCCACCACGTGGAAGCTTGATCGCACCTCCATCTGTCAGAGATAGTTGCGGCCACATGCATTTGTAAAGCATTCTGCATTCGCACTACTCTGCTGATGGCTGACCGCCGATCTTAACTTAGTCTGCGTTAAATATTCACAGGGAAAAAGTAAAATATATGTTTCATTACCCAAACGTTCAAAAATTACCCAAAATGACCCACTATTTTTTAAAAAACATTCCCTAGCACGCAAGTTACATTTCATATAAATTTTTGGAAATACAAAATAAAGAACTAAAATGAATTGTTTGCAGTTGTTCTTTGTTGTTGTGGTTTTTAAGTTTATTTACGAAATGGCATACAAATGTTTTTTGGTAATTTTTGTCGCATTTAATTCACGGAATAATAATGACTCAAAACCAGAAAACTCCGGGAATTACCCGAAAAATTGTGTATATTACATTTTTTTGTGAAATGTAAGATCGGATCATACATACGCTCGTATATTGTGATCACTTCAAACGATAAACAACACATTTTTGAGTAGTTTTTTGCTAACTGCAAACACCATTTGGGTTTTTAATTAAATCTTTCAGAAATACACAAAAACAACCCATCAGTCTACTACTCGAACAATGTAAACAAAAATTAAGATTTTTTTTTAATTTTTTCGACCGGCAGCGCTGACAACTTCATTCCTCCTCATTGATGCGCTATAAATGAATCATTTTCGAGTGAATGATTTGCATCAAAGGTTCGCTCTTTTACACCACACGACTTGACACCACACAATTAGCATGATTTTGTGAAAAGTTTGAACTTTTAATTAGAATGCGAATGACGATCATCGCAGTGTTCTGTTCTGTGCATTGTTGTGTGCAATCAGAATCATATCGCCAGCACATTATCAAGTTGTCAATGTTGTGCCACTTAAAGATATGCAGTGCTCTGCGTCTTTAGTGGCTATTGCCAATGTAAAGTTCATTGAGCGAAAAAAATTACTCCGATAAAGAAACAAACAACATTACTACGATAATGAGATTATCATCGCTTATTGTGGCGTACGTGTGATTTTCCGCCGCCACTTGCTGTAGCATGAAAGCGACCAGTCTAGTAGCCGACAGCTACTCGTAGAACTGTAAGTAGTCGGGGCAATTGTAATCTTACAAAATTAGATGATTCAATTACACGAACATTTTACGATAGTGAATTCTGACCTGTTTTTTAGGTTGCATTAGTTTAGTGTCCGAAATTTACCGCATAAATTCTGGTGTTCCCCAAGGCTCTGTTTTTTCCCCGACACTCCTTTGTATTCCAATTGTCATCAATGATCTCTTGTCTGCTACTTCTAATCTGATATGTACATTAATTCCTTGGCTGACGGCAGTATTTTTTTTTTTAAGAATGCGGCCTGCCTAGTGACCGACAATGCGGCTTTTGTTAGGAAACGCATCACCTCCTCTATGGAAGTGAGTACATCCCTGGTGTTCATGTTAACAAAATTTGCTGGAGTAAGGATCTCCTTGTGGATGACTATTCATGGCACCCGGAATTAATTTTGGTACCCGCCAATAACATACTCCTTAGTTTCCACTTCCTCCAGACAGTCACCGGAGATAGGTTCAGTTTTTAGAGATGGTATCTTAGTCTCCAATTACCGGTAATAAACCACACTAGCATTTGTAGACGTTTTTTGTCTGCAAGGAGCACCATCGCTTAAGTTATTAGTGAATTGGAATACTGAGCGAAGGGTTCAAAGTTAGAACTCAGAAAGGACCAACGTGAAATTCTGACAAACTCAGAAAAGACTCATCGCTTTTTTTAAATTCTCTATATTAACTTCACTTGCCCGTGGGTCGTCGGTCGTCGGTCGGTCGTCGGTCGGTCGTCGGTCGGTCGTCGGTCGGTCGTCTGTCGTGGATTCTTGCGATCAATTTTTAACCCACTTCCCATGGCCCGATTTTATTGAAATTTTGCACACTTGCGTATTTCCGGAGACAACACTTTCTATTAAATTTTGAGGCCCCTCGGGCTGCGGGGTCGGGGGGCTCCCAAACAAAAATTTTAAAAAATTTACCCGATTTTCTTCAAATTTTACACACATGTGTATACCCAATAAACAATACTTTTTCGAAAATTTGGTAGTGATCGGGTCCCGGGTTCGGCCGCAAGGCCCTTATACATTTTTTAAATATCTGTACTGGCATCAGATATTCGTCGCCCTTTATGGACTGTCTGCGGTGTGTGCTGCGCAGTCGGCTGCGCTGCATGGTTTTGGTGGTGGTGGAGAGAGAGAGAGAGAAATCTTAGCGCACGCACAAATGAACCCAGCAAATGAAACGAGACATACATGTTTTATGCTTACTTCAACTTACATTTAAATTATATACTGAATTGTATTTTTATTGATGTTGTTTTTTTTGTTGTCGATATCAACTTACAGATAGAACAACAAGTTTTCACAATATTCTGTCATTTGGATCTGAGCTTTTTCAATTTTAACATCTGATGTCAAATGTTTGTTTCGATGATTTTCTTCTACAATAAAAAAAAATGGCCCAGGATCGAGGGGCTCCCATATCAATTTCTGCGATTAGAGAATTTAGATGAAAAATTTTAATTTTTATTGGTTGTTTTTTTAAATTCTTTATATTAACTACACGTGCCCGTGTGTTTGTTTGTTTGTCGTGAAATCTTACGATCAATTTTGAACCCACTGTTGTCATCGGATATATGCGTGTGTGCAAAATTTCAATGAAATCGGATTTTGGGAAGTGGGTTGAAAATTGATCGCAAGATTCCACGACAAACAAACAAACAAACACACGGGCACGTGAACTTAATATAGAGAATTTAAAAAAAGCAATGATCCTTTTCTGAGTTTGTCACTCAAGGAATGAACTTCCTTTTATAGAAATATGGCTTCACTAATCTTTTGTATTGTCCGAGCTTAGTAGTACCAGTTCAGTCTACTAGTTGGAATGTCAATGGCTGTCTTTCCCTGGAGTAAATTTTTATTATGGCAATAGCACTATTGAATCAACAAAAGGATTCCGAGCCTTGAAAGACGCTGAACCATTAATTGTTAATTCGTTCGCAAGCCGTGTATGACCCTGACACCCAGAAGTTGCAGGGATTCACAGCAGCATCTGAACAGCCTTGAGATCACCAAGTGGGAAGCAAGAGCTTTCAGGGCCACCTAACTGTCTGACACGCCTGCGAGCAAAAGATCCAACATTGGTCCCTTAAAAAGGGTTTTGCATATTTAAAGTAGTTCCATCCTTTAAGTAATAATTATAATATTCGGCGCAACAGACTGCGGTTCAAGGCCTAACTTCTCGCGACCATTTGTGTTATGAGTGTATATTTTTGCACACAAATGAAATGGACCTAGAATTTATTGCCGTATCCGAACGGCGAATTGTGCAGCTTTCCGTGACAAGTTATTACTCTCAGAGGTTTGACAGACATTCGCGGTAGTTGGGACCAAGAAAAATACTTCTGGTGTTACTGGGATTCGAACCACGAACCTTCTGCTCAGAAGACATACACTTATCCACTGAGCCACGGCGCCCACGCTATCCCTTAAGTATCTCTGATCAAAGCCGATAACAGCATGGAAATAGAAATACGCGCACGGTTGCTTAGATCCAACAAGGCCTTCTATAATCTGCCAAAACTTTTTAAATCTAGAACTATAACATTAACATACAAGCTGCTGGTGTATAAGACAATTGACATACCAGGACTTACATATGGATCCGAGACTCGGCTACTTAGAAAACATTCGAGAGGAAAGTTTTACGGATAATGGTTGGCCCCGTTTGTGAGGAATGACGGTAACAGAGACTCTATCATGACGAGATCTACAAGCGTTACCGCCTTGTCGTCAGAGTGAAGAGAAGCTCGGTATGCTCCGATTGGCAGAACAACTAACTCGCACGAGCGAAGACGATCCTTTTCGGAAACAGAAACAGGAAAGTCGACTTTTCGACTTTCAGTTAATCTTTTGCACTTTCTTGATTAATTTTCTATTTGTGAAGCAAGAAATCAAGCAAACAATACATCTGCAATCATTAAGAATACGTAGAGCTTTATCTCACACAAATGAGTCATAAATCCAGTCGAGAATTGAGACCCAGCAACAATATGTTTCTGATTTCTTAATGATGTGCATGGCGTTCGTGTCTTCCTCTACATGTGAGTCATAAATTTATTTTACAATTGTCAATATACATGCACACTTATTAACTGATCAATGGGAAGACTTTATTTTCAATGAAATTCTTTGCATTGAATTTCACAAGACTTTGACACCGAAAATGGACTAATGTCCTACGATGTCAGAAACTAAAATTCTAAAAAATAATTTTCAATAATTAGGCCTTTTTGAGAGCAATGTAAGGCATGTACATAAATCTGTGGAATGTTGATAACCAAAATTAATTATATTTTTTTTTTTGGGTTTTTAAAAGTTCATAGTATTTTTTAACATATTTTAAGAATTTAACAAAAGGCGAACGTCTTATGATTATCAGGTTGAATTTCGCTTTTTCTCGGGTTCACCAAAATTTTTGGCGACGGATGACATAAATATTGGACTGTGCGTTTGCTCTCGAAACTAAAGCCGCCTAAATTTTGAGTATTATTGGCAAGGTTAGGTTTGATGGCTGCTCCAGCACAATTAGATCGGTAACAGTTTATTGTTGTACCACGGCATCTTTACCTTTCCCACTTTACAGAATCCATTCTGAGTATTTTATAAATCTTAGGATATCTCACACTTTACAGCTTTCGGTATCTGATAAATGGTTTTGGCTTGGGCATGCTTCCAAAGAACCGGACATGAGCATAGTAAGTGATCTACAGTGTCTTATTACTTAACATTCTTACAGCTTCACTTACTCACACTTACAGAAGTCACTGAATTCAAGACCCAGGATTCTCGCTGTCCGAAACGGCAGTGCACAGTGTCCTGTTAATATCCCTACGACCATTCTCAGATCTCTCTTTAGCGATTTTTTAATCGACAAGTGTCCTGTCTGTCTGCCCTGTTTCACTTCCCCGAGGGGGCCGCTGTATCTTACGTTATCGTCTGGTTATTATAAGTCTGATACTTGGCTTAATTCGGAAGATTAAATGGACAGGGGGCTTCTTCAAAAAAAAATGTCAGAATGGGCGCTGTTTTTTGCATGAAGCGCTCCTACCGGACACGGACACTGTAGTGCCTGGGATAGTTTCTATCCCGGGCGGCCTAGTGGCAAATGATTAGATACGAGGTTCCGGACGAACGTGCTGCCATGGTCTGCTGTGCAATTGCCCAGACACTCATTCTGAAAGAGCTGAGTTCCTTGATGTCAGACATCACCAAGGTCGCGTTGGTACTACGGGGGTTGATTCCGCCCACAGATAAGTTTAATCTCCTTGGAGGTTAGCTGAGTCTGGGTCAACCATTGGTTGAGGACCAGTTTTGTAGTGGCTCACGGTTTACTCTCGAAGAGAGGACCGCTTAGTGTAGTATTTCTAACCATGAGTTTGCTTAATGGCGGATGAGTAATGTCTTCGTACTTGCGACCCGAAGTGGACTACTGGTACTTAGAATTACCTTATGGGCAAGTCTTTGTATTTTGTGGTTCATTTCGTACAATAACACAGGTCTGTGATAAGGGACAGACGGGAATATTGTATTTCAAAAGGCCTAGGAATTGAAACACCTTAGTGTCAAATGATAGGGTTATCGGTTCCGGACGAATGTGCTGCCAGGGTCTGTTTTGCAATCGCCCAGGAACTCATTCTGAAAGAGCTGAGTCCCTTGATGTCAGACCTCACAAAGGTCGCGTTGGTACCGCGGGTGTTGTCCATGCCCACAGACAAAATAAGGCCGACCGTAAGGTTCGACCGGTCTGAGGATAACTCTGGATATGGACCCAGCTCGTTCTGGGGATGCAACGCGGGGGCTGCGGTTTACTCTCTAAAGAGAGGACTGCTTATATAGTACTTATTCTTACGAGTATGCTTAATGGCGCAAGCTAGGAAAGCGCGGGGCTCACGCTCCAACTCACCAACGATGGCCTGTTTCACTTCCCCATGGGGGTTCCAAGTGGACTACTGGTACTTAGAATTACCTTATGGGCAAGTCTTCGTATTTAGTGGTTTATTTGGCACTATTGTACAGGTCTGTGATTGGGAAAGACGGGAATAGTTATATTCCAAAGGCCTAGGATATTACAGGTCATATCCTAGTGACAAATGATGGGGTTCGAGGTTCCGGACGATGTGCTGCCAAGGTTGGTTTTTCTACGCCCAGGCACTCATTCTGAACGAACTGAGTCCCTTGATATCAGATCTCACCAAGGTCGCATTAGTACCGCGGGAGTTGTCCGTGTCCACAGATAAAATAAGGTTGCCCGTAAGGTTGACCGGTGTGAGGACAACTTTGGATGAGGACCCATATCTTTCTGGGGATGCAACGCGGGGGCTTACGGTTTACTCTCGAAGAGAGGACCGCTAAATTGTTCATAGTTCATGAGTATGCTTAATGGCAAAAGCTGGGAAAGCGCGGGGTTCATACCTCAACTCTACAACGATGTCCTGTTTCACTGATCTGTTGCTGAAAGTCGCGTAGCCATATTGGCCACTCTCTGTCTATCTTTTATATGCATCTACTTGAGGAAAGTAAAACATAACCTTTAGGATGTATGTAGTTGTTATCCTCAGCACACCACTAATGTGCAGACAGGTTGTTCTTTGTACCTTCTCTCTTATTTTTATGTAGGAATATTTTTATGAGCTGACACCAGACGCTTACCCCGTACATAAGTATAGGTCTTATTACTGCCAGGGGATCAGCTTCGGTTTTAACCCCTAACTTTTAGCAGCGAATTTTTACAAGCGTATGAAGCGTATGGTAGCCTTGTTCGTCCTGTGGCATGTACATACATGTGTGGAATATTGGTAACTAAAATCATTTTTTGTTTGTTTCTTAGATCCGCCTAATTTTGAGTTTTACAAGACAATACGAAATGGCAAAAGTTATACAATACGTTTTCCCGTTAAAAAGAACTTCCAGAAAAAAAAAACAAATACAGCTAGAAATTGTGTGCGAAACGGCGCACGCGATAACCTACTAAAAAATTTTCCATTGTTCGTTTTTGTATGCATCAGCGAGCGATAACATCGCCAAGAGCAACAACACTGACGGACTGCTCTTCTCCCGTAATCAGCAAACAACATGATGTTCCATCTAGTATTTCGAGTAAATAGAAATTAATTTTTTTCGGCAAATAAAATGATAAAAAGTCTGTTTCATTGTCATTTTTTGTTTGCTCTCTATGACGCCAGCAATCACACAAACGTTACCGCCTGGCCATGCCCGGCCATCATTCCAAAAGCATTTTTGGATGGAGTCTAATGCTATGGCTGTCACTGGGCGATGCTTACTCTGTTCACATCACTTTACTTGGTAAATTCATATTTGGTTCATTATTTGTCTGACTTTTTTTTTATTTAATCAAAAATTCGCAAATACATACACACACGAGCTGAGAATATGAGAACTCAAAAAGTAATTTTTATGTCAAGATTGTCAACAAAACAAATTTGGTGTCATTAGAAATTGAACAGCCGGAGCGGTCAGTCCAACTATTTGAGGTGAATATTGGTCAGCGATTTCTGATGACACTCACTGTTCTTCCTCTTAAAATGCATTTTCTTTAGAGGTTACTTGAATCTTGAATGAGGCAATATGTTCACCAGTTGTACAAATTCCGTATCTATGTTATACCTTGTCAGTCAACCGCTTTTCCTCCTTTATTTATTTAAACCATTTTCCCGTTTCCGAACCTCCCGCGAATGTTTGACAAACAACCGAAAGAAATAACTGTCACTTTTGGTGGCCGGTGGCAACTGTAAGTTCCTTCCACGCTAGCACAACACGAGTCATCGCAAGAAGATAGACTTTGAACCACAACGGTATGTTGCCTTTGGCCTAGTCTCCTGTATGAAACCCACAGGAAATTTCGTGAATGGCTTAGTCTTGCGACAATTTTCGTTATTACCGAAGTCATTGAACCAGAAATGGATTCACCGTGCATCCGATGTACCTGCGATGAACCTCGTTGCTATGGGCAGCGACTCTATAAAGAGAGTCAGCTGTTCAATGATCTCCGTCAGGGAACGGGCTCTTACATTCCATTCTACTAAGGCACAACTAAAGAGAAATGACTGGACCAACTGTTCTATATTTATAGCGATATGATTACCTACAATAAAAGTACCGAGCTGATCGCCAGATTGCCGGAAAGAAATTTCTAAAGTCGTGGCTATTATCACAGGCCACTGACCAGTGAAAAGCCACGCAGCTAAACTGGGAATATCCCACAATAACTTTTGCAGGAGTTGCAAGTGTTAACTGGCTTTTGTTATGATTTTTAGTATACGTGTATCCTTTGTATTGTTGGTATATTAAAATTTTATCTTTTTATCTTTATATATGTTGGTGTATATATCGAAATTGTTAATATACGAATTGTTAATTATTCCTTTTAATATTATTAATATATTAAAATAATGATAGTTGCTTATACATCTTTTAATAGTCCGCATAAGTGATAATGTTAAGTAAAATTATTGTAATACGTATTTATTGGCATGATCGCCATGTAATATATAATATCTTTTTCTGTTTTTTTTTTAATTTGTGCACGCAAAAAGAGGGTTCGCACCCTTATTATGTTCGGCAATATGCTTAACACAGCGTGGGCGTTAAGGAAAAGGAGAAGAAGAGAGGAGATGTCTATGAGCTTGTGTCTTGAATGTCTGTGGATCATAGTGATGTGGAAAGACAGAGCTTGGCAGAACATTCCGCACATACGTGTTGTACGGCTGAAGAGCAAATCCCTGAACTTAACTGTACGTCCGAAGATGGGCTTAAGGGTAAACTGATGTGCATTTAGAGCGCCACGAGTATTGCGGTTGAATACAAGGAGAGGTGGCATGCAAGTGGCTATTTCTCTTGAGCACCGCTGGTGGAGGAAGCGATAAAACAGTGACAAGCAGGAGACGTTCCTGCGGTGTTCAAGCGAATCTATTGATTTCGCAATGTTATTGTCACCGATAAGTGTTATCGCACGGTTTTGTATTCTATGTAGTTAATGCAAGGTGTTTTTAGGCGCACCAGACCAAATATGACAATTGTAGTTAAGTTTAGGGCGAATAAAGGCCTTGTAGGTAGTAGCCAGGTCAGAGGAAGTAAAAACTTTCTTGCATCGGGTTAGAAAACAAACATTTCGCAGCATTTTTGGCGACGGTAATTATGTGGTCATTCCAACGAAGCTTGTCGTTAACGCACATACCGAGAATTGCTAGATTTTCAGTTTCCTCGATGCAAGTGCCATTCGCTTTAGACGGCAGGAGACAGCATTGGGTTTTGGAAGCGTTAGATTCTACTCGATTGTTTTCTCCCCATTGTATTATGCTGTCTAGGTCAGAATTTAACGGGCTTAATATACGAAGTTGTTTGAGTTCCACATGAGAAGTGGAGGGATGTTCCTCAAACTTATATGAGAAGCTGAGAGTGCTGTCGTCATCGAAAGAGTGAATTAGATTAGAAGTCACAGATAAGAGATCATTAATAAAAATGAGAAAGAGTGTCGGGGACAGAACAGAGCCCTGGGGAACGTCAGCATTTATGTGGTGTATTTCAGACTTGAATCCGTCCAAAACAAATTGAATTGAGCGGTCCAAAAGATAGCTTCTAATCCAATGAAGCAGTTTATCTTCGACACCAAAGGCACGAATTTTTGACAAAAGAGCTTGATGCCAAACTCTGTTAAATGCCTAAGAAATATCAAGTACAACAGCTTTGCTTTCACCAAATTGATGGAAAGACCGGTTCCACTGTTCGGTAAGATATACCATCAAATCACCTATGGAACGTTGCCCACGAAATCCGTACTGCCGGTCACTAAGGATTTCATTGGTTTCAAGATATTTCATGAGCTGAAAATTTATCAGCATTCCCATGACCTTGGAAAGAATGGATGTAAGTGCTATGGGTCGGTATGAAGAAGGAGACAACGGCTCGCCTTTTTTGGGTATGGGCTGGACAAAGGTTGTTTTCCAACTTCTCGGGAAGAGTCCATAAGAATAGGATAGATGGAAAAGCTTACGCAATGGTAATGCCAGCTTGTAAGAACACCTCTTCAGAACTATTGGGGAAATACCATCTGGACCAGCGGATTTGTGAGTGTTGAGATCGTTTAAAACTCTAGCAACTGCACGAGTACGAATGAAGATCTGTCCCATAGAGTGTTCAATACTCGGGGGTTCAGGCGGCAACAATGCACAATCTGGAAGCGTGGAGCTAGCTGCAAAATGTGCAGCAAACAGATTTTGCTTTGTCTTTAGAGTTGATAACTGGAGTGTCATTATAAATGAGCGCTGTAAAAGATGTATCTTGTGAATCTGCAAACAAAGATTAATTTAAACAGGAATGGAAGTGTTGGAGAAACCGTAGTCTACTTATAGCTACGAGGATAAGTGTTTGGACATGCGCCAAATTCTTCTTCTTTTGCTATTATCAACAAGGAGGCAAAAGCAGGAAGAATCAATGAGAAAGACTAAAAAGTTTGAATGTTTAATACAATCTATTTTCTAACATGGATTTCTTATTATCTAACAGAGAGAAAAGAAAACAAAGAAAATACTTATTGATCTACTTGACCGTTTTTCAAATTTGAATGTAGCGCACTGCAAGTGTCTTTCTGGCATTATGTAAGTTTTTATGTAACAATACCTTTTTTGTTTAGATAAGAGAATTAAATCTGTAAGTTTTAATGTAACAGAAGGATGGCAATGAGAAGGAAGTTATCATTATCTATCTCAGCAAATGTCCCCTCTCGATTCCGCATATTGTGAAAACCCTTCTTTTGGAAAATTTGGAAAGACAAAATAATCCGAGGGGGCTGTATTTGCCGAAGAGGAAGCAATTCGAACTTTAAAACCGCCGTTGCGATAATGGATGTGTGACCTGGTGCATTGACTGGTCTTGATGAAACAGCCCTTCTTTATGCTCGATTCTCCTCTTTCAGTCCATTGTTTGGACTGTTCCTTCATCTTATGTGTGAAATAATGGACCAATGTTTCATCCATGGTTATGCATCGACGCGAAAACTCGGCTTTATTTTTGTTCAACATCGCCGAACACAAATTTTGATTCAATATGCGATGTACAATGTGTACAGTATATCCAATACAATTTTGTGGATTTTTTTACCTATTTTGGCGTTAGGGTCACCTCATTTGGTCGACTTACTGCTATGTTCGTATTCACGGCAGCTCGTGCGGCCTCGTTTAAGCTCCAATATTATTTTTTTGTTAACGAAGGAGCAGACTCCGTTAGAGTAGAATCTAGCTCAGCTTTGATATTGATATTGTTTGGTCTGAGACCTTTCAAATGAAAGTACGAGTATTGTATCACATAATGATGACCAATTTGTTTCCATGTTTACAAACTCACTGAGAGCGTTCACTATTGGTGGCTGCCAAATAGCAAATAACGTAGCGTTTTCTAACTTCAAACTTGAACTTTTAAGGTTAGTTCTTTTGAACATAATAATTTTTTTCCAACATCAGGTCGGGTACTTTGTAGCACGCACAACGAGTGGTCCCAAGAAGCTAGGCCTTGTGCGCAATGGTCTGTCGCGTCAGATGTTATTATTATTATAGTCTACTTCTTGACTTGACAAAGAAACTCGGTTGGAAAAATGGAGCGTCCTAATTAAAAAATCCATTTGAATTAAGAATAACGAAGACCCATATCTCGATAGTTTCCATCTTCTGGTATTGTTTTTTACTCCACTTCCACACATAATAATAAACACTTTGCTGATAAACTATGGCCAATTTCAATGTCAGTGGATTTATCGACTTGGTTCAATTCTTTATTGTCAACTAGCACAGAATCAGCAAGGCTTAAGACTTCCACTTTAAAAGAATCTTCAACCGATCTACCGCATTTTCAAAAGTTTCAAAAAATTTTATCCAATCAAAAGGAATCGAACTAAACGAAAAAAAAGGCACTGCAAAGAAATAAAGGGTCCGCTAAATAACTTTTTTTTTTTGAAAATGCTATAAAAAAAAACTACTGAATATTTTCTCAAATTTCTTTTTTTATTTGAAAGTACAATCCTTCCGGTTAACAATGGAATATAATTTCATTCAAATGGCTGCCTCGGCTGGCCATGCAGTAGCCTACACGATTGGTCCAATTTTTAAGCACATTATCGATTGTGTGCAGCTGTATTTCACCAATGGCTTCACGAATTTTGTCCTTTAAAGCGTCAATTGTCTCTGGCTTGTCGGCGTAACACTTATCTTTTAGGGCACCCCACAAATAATAGTCCAACGGTGTCAAATCGCAGCTCCGAGCTGGCCAAACGACATCAGCTCTGCGGCTGATAATGCGATCTTCAAAAACAGGGCGCAAAACTCGAGTGTAGCTTCGGCTGTGTGGCACGTAGCGCCGTCCTGTCGAAACCAAATGTTGCCAATATCCTCCTCTTCAATTTTTGTGAACAAAAATTCGTTCAACATGGCCCGATAACGAACGCCATTGACTGTAACGGCCAC
Source organism: Nephrocerus scutellatus (assembly GCA_947095585.1). NCBI lineage: Eukaryota > Metazoa > Arthropoda > Insecta > Diptera > Pipunculidae > Nephrocerus > Nephrocerus scutellatus. The sequence continues at coordinate 101,903,712 of OX352763.1, read as the reverse complement.
TCCTTGCTCATTTTCGAAGAAAAATGGCCCAATTATGCCTCTGGACCAAAATCCGCACCAAACAGTGACTCGTTTTTTGGGTGTACCGGCTTTTTAATGTATGCGTGCGGGTTTTCTGTGCCCCAAATGCGACAATTTTGCTTGTTTACATACCCGCCAAGATCAAAATGAGCTTCATCCGAAAAGATGATTTTTTTTGGCAAAATCGGCATCTTCTGTAAGTCGATCGCAGGCCCACTCAGCGAAGCGAAAACGCATTGGATGGTCAGTTGGCTTCAACTCCTGAACCAATTGGACTTTGTATGGCGTCATACCAAGGTCTTTATGCAAAATTCGTCTCAATGATGTCTCCGAAATGTTCAATTGTTGAGAACGACGGTGAATTGATGTTGATGGCGCTTCACGCACACTTTCTGCCACAGCATCAATATTCTCGGGTGTACGCACTGTTTTTGGCTTTTCACGCTTTGGTTTATCGATGAGGATGCCAGTTTCTTTCACTTTTTTCACAAGATAACGAACATACGGAGCTGACGGTGCTTCTCTTCTTCCAAAATCCGTACGCAATTTTCGCACACATTCTGCAACATTACCATGATTTTCAAAGTAATGTCGCAATATTTCCCAGCATTGTTCAAGCGTACACACAACCATATTCGTTCAGCGGAAGGATATAACTAATTATCTGTCAAATCAGACATGAGCTAAGTGTTACCATTCACGAAATAAGTACTAGTTGAAAAAAAAAACTTTAAATGGCGGACCCTTTACATTACCTTTTCTGTGTTGCCGCTCTATTTGACTACTTTGTCGGGTGATTAAACAGAAGCACTCATCAATTAATATTAATGTTTTCTTAATACATCCTAATTTTTCTGAATTAATTAGAAATAAATAAAAAGACCACAGCTCGAAAGATATTCTATACATATCTTTCGAACTGTGATAATTTTGGCAATTTATTTTCAAAAGAGCAAGAAATGTTTAAGGCGTCATTTAGGCACAGGTCCTGCTTTTCGATACATTACATTATACAACAGTACTATATAGTCCCTTCTTTAAATTGCGTCTTCCGCAATTTGGTGGCAATTCAGTTCTGGAAGAATAACGATGCCGTACCGACAACAAATCACGGAAGGGCCTTAAAGTCAATTAATGTTTTCCCAGTGTATGGACGCAATAAGAGAATATCAATTTTGTTATTTTGTCACACGTCATACACAACTGATCTGATTCTAAAAGATATCAGGAACGGAACGATGGAGTGTAGTATCATCAGTCCTCCCATCTTTCTCTGGCAACTCACTTTAAAACCGCTTTGTACTTGCTGAATGCGGCGAAAGCGAGAGTAGCCCGTCTGTGTATAAATATTATAAATTCCAAAACTTCGATTTAATACTCGTATTAAAAGGAAATAAAAAAGCAAAGCAATTCTTGGACAATTTGTATAGGGTGTAACAACAAGAGCGCCGGAGAATTTTTTTCTCGGTCTTAATAATTAAACGTTGGTTTGAATACTTCTCCATATTCTTAAATCTTTAGTAGTCTGTCTGTACGTGACAAATGTCAAAAAAAAATCACCGTACAACTCGTATTAACAAAATGGCGGCAAATTTAAATATTCTCTCTTGCTCTTGTTGGGACACCCTTTATAAGAAGTACAAAAACAAACCTACAAAAAAACGTAATTTTTCTGGGATAAGTTTTTATGGCTTAACCCGTTGAAAATCAAGCCACACAATCGAATCTTATCGAATTTGCTCTAAAAAGCATTTTAGCGAAAGAATACATCCCGATGAAATTTTTTTAGCTTCTTTAGACTCTAAACCGTCGAAAAAATATATTTTTTTGAAATAAGTTACGCGACCAATATTAGATCTTTTGCTCCTTCCGATCTAGCTAATATCTACAAGGCTTTTATTTGACTAAGCTTGAGTACAATTGTCATATCTGGTCTGGTGCGCCTAAAACTACCTTGCATCAGCTTGACAAAATACAAAACCGTGCTATAAAACTTATCGGTGACGAAAACATTGCGTAATCAATAGATTCGCTTGATCACCGTTCGCTTGGTACTTTTTTATCGCTTCTTCCACCAGCTATACTCAAGAGAAATAGCCAATTGAGTGCCATCTCTCCTTGAATTCAATCGCAATACTTGTCGCGCTCTAAATGCTCATCAGTTTACCCTCAAGCCCGTCTTCGGACGTAGAGTTAAGTTCAGCAATTCGTTCTTCATCCGTACAACACGTATGTAGAATGCTCTGTCAAGCTCCGTCTTTTTACATCACTGTGGATCAGGTACTCAAAACACGAACTCATAGACATCTCCTCTTTTCTCCTTCTTTTCCTTAACGCCCACGCTGTGCCGAGCTTATAAGGGTGCGAGCACCTTTCATCATCATCACATTTGGCTCTACAACCGAGGTCCGGCCCTGGCTTCCCGCACAAAGTCTCTTTACCGGTCCCGATTTCGAGCCGAAGTCATCCAGTTTGGGCTCCCTAAACTCTGGGCGTCCTGGTCTACGCCATCCTTCCAGCGTAGGCTTGGCCGGCCTCGCTGTCGTGTTCCATAAATCCTACCGCAAAGGACATTTCGAGCAGGATCCTCTTTGCTCATGCGAGCTAGGTGTCCTGCCCACTGGCCCCTATCGAGCTTAATTCTCGACATCGCGGTAACGCTCGTAGCTCTCATCATTATAAAGTTTCCGGAATCGTCCTTCTTCACATACGGTAAAACCTTTTTCTCGAGAGAGTTCGGCATCCCAAATAAACTGACACGAATATGTAGGTTGACCCTGACCAATGTTATAAGCCAGATAAAAATATCCGGATAACTATCAAGCCCATTCAACATCTATAACGGGCTCCGACAAGGGGATGGACTGGCCTGCGTCCTCTTCAACCTGGCGTTGGAGAAAGTGAATCGAGACAGTGGTTATACCAGTAACGCTCTCATTATTATAGAGTCTCCGGAATCGTCCTTCCTCATATAAGGTTCATGTGTTTTATCTCTATATATTAATACGTGAGGAGAAAACTTTGTACCCCTTTTTAAGCATATTGCGCGCACGGATGCGTATAAGATAGTTAAAGTTTATATGAAGAAGGAGTGCACAAAGTTAAATTTTATGTAGACATAATTTCAATTTTTTAATTTATATATAATTTAAAAGGTATTGCAGAGAATTAAGGCAAACAACACACGCTAATGACGTATTTGTATACGATCGTAGCTGACGTAATAAAACAAAATTCAATAAAATTATATGCAATGATTATAGATAATAACCAAATAATAAAGGACTGTGTGACGTGTGACGATGTATACATAAGAGTTTGTACCAGGAAAACGAAGCTTTTTACATTTCTTATTTTTATATTGTTTTTTATGTTTATTTGAAAAGTGAATTTTTTATAACATTCATTAAAGAATATGTATATTGTGTTTGATTAAGCTAAGTCGCTTTTGTGTGTATAGACATCGCTTCTCTCGGAAATCTTTCGCAAAAACAGCGTCTGGAAACGAGTTTTAATTAGCAAAATATGCTGAATTTTTGAAGACTTATCTAAGATATTTTTAATTCCATTAAAGATAGTTTTGCCTTAAAAACTTGCGCTCACCCTGTGATACTTATTTGTTAAATGAATCTTTCACTCGCACTTTTCATTCTTTGGAGCATTACAAAATCGCATTCCCAAAGCCATTAATTAACATCCATGTTAGCAACTTAGCTCCACCACTGTCCTAAACGTGCCTCGGATCTGTTTGCTATAGCCTGCACACCAAACTAAACCCATAAATAAAACCACCTCAAACCAATTCTTACCACTATCAATTTTGCGAATGCAATCGCTAAAAAAATTAAACAATTCATGCATATACTAACTAAAGCAAGCAGACAATTGTTATTTTTATTCAATTCAATGTATCTGCGTGTTTATTTTTAATTCATTTTATTTGTACCATGCCGGTTGGTTCCTACAAAAACAAAACATCGATCGATCGATCGATCGATTTCCATTCAAATTAGCGACACTACTGCACCAAAGGGAAGCAAAAATCTTCCTTCGGACGATTCAAGAATTAAAATTGAATCAGCAAGCGGAGATCGAAGATTGGAGTTTTTTACGCGTTATTCGTTTTGTTGCGTCTACATTTACGACAATAAGTTATTAATAAAATATATTCGTAAGAAATTCTTTATCTTAAGCTTTCGTTGACGTATATTTTTCCGATTCTATTATTGTGAATTGAAGTGCTTTTATTGTTAATCATTATTATGTTTAATTAGAATGTATATTTTTTTGTTGTAGTTCATGTCTTGGGTTCTATGAACTCTTAGTATTGACGCCTGTAAAAGTAGAGTAAGCGTCTCTTGCAGAAAATATTAAAAAATACAATAACCCAGCAACATGATATAGATGACATTTCTTATTTGTTTCATCGCCTTGAATCATGAACATCAAATTGATTGTAAAGAGTGGGCAATTTAAAAGTTTGTTTTTACCTTATTTTTTTATTGTGAAGGTTTAAGTCTCCGATTTAAGAATCAAAAACAATTTCGTTTATTTGGCTAACTCTGTTGTCCTAACAGTAAGCCGCATCCTGTGAGTCCAGTTTTCAATAACTTTTTCGATCATTTCGGCGCCTCTCTCACAAATAACAATCGCAATGTTATGTTTTAAAGCTGGAATTGTCTTTGGACTATCCGCATAATATCTATACTTAACAGCACCCCATAGAAAAACGTTCATCGGCGTCAAATAGCAGCTCCGCCAATTGACATCTCCAAAACGGCTGATTATTCGGTTGCCAAATTTGGCGCGCAAGAGATCAATAGTCAGTCGGCGTGTATGGCATGTGGCGTCATCTTCTTGAAACCAAAGGTCGTCCACATTCATGGCCTCGATTTGAGGCTATTAAAAGTTGGTCAGCTAGCCCTGTGACGGTCGCCATTGACGGTAACGGCGTTTTCAGCAGCGTTTTCGAAAAAAATCGGCAACTACTCCAAAATCCCAACAAAACTGTCGCTCTTGGTGAATACGATTAATTGTGGCTGTTCCGAACCCCAAATCTGGCAGTTCTGCTTGTTTATATAGGCCCCGAGATGAAAATGCAATTCTTCTGAAAAGATGATTTTTCGACCAAAATCGAAGTCATTATCAAGCAGGTTTATGGCCCACACAGAGAGCTGATATCAAAGCGGCTGGTCATTTGCTTTTAACTCCCGATTCATTTGCAAGCGGATAATCCGTGGTCTTTGTTCAGTATTCTGCTCAGGCTTAGACACACCTAATGGCCAGTTTCTGCGATCAGCGTCGAATTGAGGTTGATGGATCCTGTCCCACACTATGGGCCACAGCCGCAATATTCCTGGGTGTGCGCACTGGCCAACGTCGGGGACCACTTCTGTTATCCAATAGCGAGGCTTTCTCACGAACTTTCTTCACCAATTTCACCACAGCGGTTCCATTTTGAGTTCTTTTACGACCCATATTTATTTTTAAAATTCGTACAATTTCTGCTACACGACACAGACATTGGAAATAAGTTTTCAAAACGATTCTCAAGCGAAAACATGATTGTTTCGTGCCGCGGAATATTAGACTGACCGGGTTGTCAAAATTTAAAGCAAATCGTTTAAAAAAAAGTTGGCATAGCCTATAATTTATAAATAAACCAGTTGATTGCCAACCCTTTATATTAGATTTAAAATTTATCCACTGAGGGTTCGTGATGCTGGAATCGTCAATAGACTGTCAAAAAAAAGTTGGAACATCCCAAGATGCTTAGAAGAATTTCCCCAGACGCGAGGCGCTAAAATTAACTTGATTGTAATATTCTCAGATATAGCTGAGCGGCTATAAAAGCATGTAGTTCCTACTCGGTAAGCTCAAGACTGGCCAAGAGCTGTTTCGATACCTTGTGACTTTAAGCGAAACATACCAAAAGGAATCGCAGGCAACGAGACTGCAATAAAACTATTCCGGAGCTTTTTTAAGCGTCACTTGTATAACTATTACGGCTTACTTTCCCGGCATCCAGTTTGGCATACCTTAGCAGTGAGCGTCCTGATCTACGTTATCCTCTCGGCGTAAGCTTGGTCTGTCTCTCTCTCTCTTAATTTTGAAATAAATTGGTTTTACAGTCTCTTGCAGACTAAAGACACCAATGCAAGTCCAATACCATAACTCCGTCCTACACTCTATAAGACTGGTCTTGTGTTTGCTTATCACTACTTGCTGCCGTGTACCATAAATCCTACCGCAAGATACTATAAGAGCAGCATCCTCTTCGCTCATGCCATCTAGGTGACCTGCCGACCAGAGCATATTTCTCTTCACAATGTAAATATTGTTGTAACGCGTTGAACATCAATTCATTAAAGAGTCTTCTTCCTCATTAACGGCCAAAAAAATTATCCGTAAGACTTTTCCCCTCAAATGCGGCTTAGAAAACTCAGAGTGATTTTTGCTAAACACCCAAGTCCGTATGCCGGGGTTTTGGAGAGTCATGACTAGTGTATAGGCTTTGTTGGCTTAGAGTGCTATCGGCTGCTACAATTGACCCGAGATAGTTGCAGAATTGCACTACTTATAATTTTCGCTGCACTATCTTAATGTCTGCTTACACGGTTTGTATTATTTCTTAGACAAAACAGCCTCGCGTAATCCATTGGTAAAGAAAAGAACTGAACGGATGTTAGACTTGCCAGGTGATATGACTTCAAGGAAGTCTATTTTTACCGCTTTTATCACTTTCTTGAAGTTGGTCTATTCCAATCCAGTCAGCTTAACAAATACATTATAATAAAGCTTCTTACCACAGCTCAGATACCATTTAGAGAGGCATGTGACGATCGCTAGTTTTCGAAAATGGATGGCTTTCATTCGAAGGCTAAGGTGGTCAGGAAGTCGAAGCTCGCATACTCATAGGAGAAAACAATGCACTTCGAGTTAATTATTTTTAATTTTTTTTTAACGTACACATGCTTAAGGGATTCGCAACATTTTAATGTTAAGGATAAGAGGTGATGTCTATCCACATGTCTGTTGAATGTCTGGCTATCATACAAAGCGAAAACACAGAACTGGTGCTCAGCAGCTGAATTGGAATAAAATATATAAAAATAAAAAATGAAAATAAGAAATAGTGTTGGAGACAAAAGTGAGCTGGTGAACGCCAGCGTTTATGAGATGAACAGTACATTTGACACCATACAGTGTGACCTGGATTGAAAGGAAAGGAAAAAGCACTATCTTGTAAAGAATATAGAAGGAACTTTTAGTTACATGGAAGTAGACCTGTACGCCTTTCTCGTTATTGATCCCGCTTTCGATACAGCATGCTACGATTCTATTGCAAGGATAATCAGTAGCAGATGTATCGAAGACTCGACCAAACATTGGATATCAGCCATGCTTGAAAGTCAAGATATTATTTCCTCCTCGGGAGGAGTGTCTGAGTGTGACTGTGCAGTTAAGGGATGTCTCCAAGGAGCAGTGCTTTCTCTCCTTCTATGTTCACTAGTCATTGACAGTCTTCTTGTCGATCTTCACAGATCAGGCTGCATCGCCATAGTTTATGTAGACGATTTGGCTTTTTATTAGTGGTAAGCACTGCAACTAGTACGGAACTAGTGTCATGGAAGGTGCTTTAATATACGTTTTAGAATAGTGCAGCAGAGAAGGACTATCCATCAATCCTTGCAGAACCATTATAGTGCCTTTTACGAAAAGAAGACTGGTCGTTTTGTGACCTATCATCATCAAAGGCACCACGTTAGATTATTCCAGCGTAGTTAAGTATTTCGGCGTCATCCTTGATAAACGGCTAAACTGGAATTTTCATGTCACTAGGGCCTTGTGGGCCAGTAGACGCCTCTACGGCAGAACTTGGAGTCTAAATCTTATGGTAAATGGTACATTGGATGTACAAAATGATGGTGAGACCTATTATCACGTACGCCGCTATCGTTTGGTGACCGAAACGGACAACGGCAACTAAGCTTCAGAAGATACAAAGAATTGCCTGTCTAGGTATAACGGGTACCATGCGCGCATGCACTACGACTGCATTAGAAGCTGTTGTAAGGCTTTCACCTTTGCATATCTTCATCAGGAAGACGGCTGCCAGATGCACAATTAAGCTGCAACTATGTGGGTCACCTGAAAGTTCTTGACTTAATTCCTTAAAAAGAGACATGTTCTGCACTATCCCCGACATTATGGTCAGGGAGCACTGTTTCGGAAGGAAATTTGAGGTAAAAATATTGGACAGGTCAAACTGGTGCAATGGTGTTCCGGTACTGGACGCTAGAGAGGTCTGGTCTGGTTTACAGATGGATCAAAGATGGAAACTGGAGTTTGGAGCTGGTGTCTCTGAGCCCAACACCAAAGTCTCGATACCAATGGGAAAAAGTCCCTCGGTTTTCCATGCAGAACTCTATGCCATTGAGATCTGTTCCAGAATAAACCTTAACAAAGGAATGAAAGTGCTATATTATATATCTTTTCAGATAGCCAGGCAGCACTTGAAGCGCTGTCGTCCACTTTGATAGACTCGATATCAGTCTAAAACTGTTACGATGCACTGCAATCTCTTGCGAGACACAACAAAGTCAAACTCGATTGGAATTGCAGGCAACGAATCTGCAGATAAACTAGCTAGGGTTGGCTCGGAATTCATAGGATCTGAACCCTACACTAATACATTGTTGGGAACACAAACTGTGTCTGGCGCACTAGGAAAGCGTCACGGGGCGTAGACAATCCAAACCCTTTTCCTACAAGGAAATCCTTACTTTTAATAGGGATAGCATTAGGAAGCTGGTGATTTTTCTAACAGGCTTGCGATTTCACCTTAACAAAATTGATGTGGGCTCAGAGACAGAATTTTGGTTCTGCTCGAAAGATAAAGAGCAATCCGAGCACATTCTCTGTGAATGCCCAGCATTACTTTGGTAAAGGAAACGCATCTTTCACAAGGAAATATGCTAGACAGCGGAGTTGAGAAATTCTGCCACTAAAGATGTACTATCGTTTATGGGAGGTGGTACATCTCTTAGTGGGCGCCGTGGCTCGGTGGATTAGAGCATGGACTTCTCAATTCGCCGTTTGGATCAGGCAATAAATTGTAGGTCCCCTCCATTTGTGTGCAAAAATATACATGCTCAACACAAATGGTTGCGAGAAGCCAGGCCTTGGACCGCAATGGTCTGTCGCGCCAATATACATCTCTTAAAACAAACAAACCCTCAGATACATTAGATCTTTCAGGTCACAGTTGCTTAGGGTATTAATTAAAAAAACAACTAATGAGGAAAATCTTTCTTTGAATTACGCATGTAATTTTCAAGGAATAAATGGCAGGTTTAGTTAAAATGTTAAAAAAATCGGAGCTACCTTCCCATATAGCTAAGAAACCCTATTGGAAAAATGCGGCGTCCCAATTGAAGAACCCTTTATAAGTATGGTTGATGGACAATCGCACAAAAACCTAAAGTACAATCTCTTAAAAATGAATCTGTCTCCAAATTCTAGTGCACTAGAGTGCAGACTAGGCTAGGAAGCAGCATAGACATCCAGTAAACATCCTCTTGTTGTTTCTGATCATTAATTGCAAGTCAGTTAAGATAAATTCTTTACTTGTGACTATGATTCAAGTACCTAAGTCTACCAGTATTGTCCGTTTTATTTAAAATCGAACAAGCTGCGTGTGGAATGGCAGGAAATGTAGCAAAACGCTGACAAACGATCTTTAGATGTCTTGAAAATGTTGCCATCACACGTTCCTAACTCTAAATACTAACAACGTACCAGTGAGTGCAACTATGCGTACGCAGCAACAACAAACAATAACAACAATAATTTGTGTGAATTGAATTGTTTATTATTTTTAGTTTAGTATCTCATGAACGGCTGTTTGAGCAGCGATTGTTATTAATCAGCAATGCAGACACAGACACATATGGATGACAATCCAAAACGATCAAAGAAAACAAACACAGGAGTAATTACCACTACCACCAAACAAACGAACGCTGATTCTGCTGAATGTGACTGCAATGCGACAGCGACACAGTCTATACGCCACAACCACACGATCGGTTTTGTTGTCGCCGAGCTGTACTTAAGCTCAGTTTTATTTAAGCTTTCCATACGATTGGTTCAATTCCACTTTGAGTGACGCTCGCTTAGCATATAGCACTCACGCACACCGGACACGGACAACACGCGAATTCGTACAAATACTTCCTTTCGATTAAGAAAATTAAAAAAAAAAAAAATCCAACTCGAACTCAAACCAAAGTGAAAATCCATTATAAGCTTGTGATTCTCGGCTTATAGTCGTAGTATTTTTGTTGGAAAAACAGACTTAGTTTGTGACTCTCGCCGTGGTGGGTGGTGATTTCCTCTGAACGGTCGATCGATCCGCGAATTCCTTTTTTTTACGAAACTTTCAATTATTTTTTTGTTACTTAATAAAACGGATTATAAAAGTGAAATATTTTGCTAACTATTGCCAACGTTGTTATTTTTGTTGTTGTTGTTTATTTTTTGTATACATAGTGGTACTAAACACATTGATATATGGATTGCATAAAATCTAAGAACATCAGTCAACAAGTGCACGGAATTTTTTGGTAAAAAATTAATTCGCTGAATTTGATGATTTCGTTCAAAACGAACAGTTTGCAACATCATTTTGAATTTTTGAAAAGTACACGAAGAACTAAAAAATACGAAATTGGATTAATATAGCATTGGCTTAACTGAATAAAAGAAAAAGTGAAAAGAATTTTAAAAAATTTGATTCGAAAAGAAAATCAAAAAGAAATCAACTTAAGCTGCGTTTAGCTCGATTTTAAAAAGTAAGTTTCTTATTAAAGATGATAGCAAGTAATAACATTAGCTCCTAAATAACAGAATTATATTATTTTTTTTACAAGGTTTTTAACTCTTGATAATGACTCCCAAGGAACGAACAAAAAAAGTAGTCACTTTGACATCGAAACAAGGCAGGATAGAAACTTATTTCAACGCATAGTTAACTCATAATAATAATAATCAAAAATAGTGGTAGCCAACTGTATCCGTCTTGTTTATCACAACATAAGAATGGACAATGACCTCCAGATAATAGACTACCCCCTTACTTTTTGTACTAAAAAAAATTAAAAGAGTAAATTTACATTAAAATCTCTTACACTCTCTCTCCTGTCAAAGGAGGGGCAACATCAAACGATCGCCACATTACTAGTTAGTTGTCAATCAATTCGTTTTTGACAGTTTGTTCACTTTTACTCACAAAAATTTTTTGTAGTAAAAGTTTGCAAAATTTAGATTGAGGGGAAATGAACTTACTCTCCTATTTTGCACTTCTTTTTAAATTCTCTATATTAACTTCACTTGCCCGTGGGTCGTCGGTCGGTCGTCGGTCGGTCGTCGGTCGGTTGTCGGTCGGTCGTCGGTCGGTCGTCGGTCGGTCGTCTGTCGTGGATTCTTGCGATCAATTTTTAACCCACTTCCCATGGCCCGATTTTATTGAAATTTTGCACACATGCGTATTTCCAGAGACAACACTTTCTATTAAATTTTGAGGCCCCTTGGGCTGCGGGGTCGGGGGGCTCCCAAACAAAAATTTTAAAAAATTTACCCGATTTTCTTCAAATTTTACACCATGTGTATACCCAATAAACAATACTTTTTCGAAAATTTGGTAGTGATCGGGTCCCGGGTTCGGCCGCAAGGCCCTTATACATTTTTTAAATATCTGTACTGGCACCAGATATTCGTCGCCCTTTATGGACTGTGTGCGGTGAGTGCTGCGCAGTCGGCTGCGCTGCATGGTTTTGTTGGTGGTGGAGAGAGAGAGAGAAATCTTAGCGCACGCACAAATGAACCCAGCAAATGAAACGAGACATAAATGTTTTATGCTTACTTCAACTTACATTTTTATTATATACTGAATTGTATTTTTATTGATGTCGTTTTTTTTGTTGTCGATATCAACTTACAGATAGAACAACAAGTTTTCACAATATTCTGTCATTTGGCGTTTTCATAAATTAGTTCAGAGCAGTCAAAGAGTTCTCAAGATAAATGTTCGTGTTTCTTATTTGCTCAGAGTATGAGCGTGCTCTAAGTGCTCAGAATAAAATGATCTGAGCTTTTTCAATTTTAACATCTGATGTCAAATGTTTGTTTCGATGATTTTCTTCTACAATAAAAAAAAATGGCCCAGGATCGAGGGGCTCCCATATCAATTTCTGCGATTAGAGAATTTAGATGAAAAATTTTAATTTTTATGGGTTGTTTTTTTTAATAGTTCAACAGTATATGCGTTACGGGAACGCTTTTGTGGTGATCGTAACTTTGTTAAGCATTTTTGAACAGACATATTAATGTTTTTAATCATAATTGCGAAAACACTTCAAAAATATATTTTAAAGTCAAAATAAACTTCCAGCCTACCGTCGTGACAAAAAATGCAAAGCAGGGCGCACGCTACTGAAAAATAAAACACAACACATCTTTTGTAATATTAGGAGGATGCTTCAGTTATTATCAGTAATAAATGATTTACCGCCAAAGCACAATGTAATGCTTTCAAGTTAAAATAAATCTAACACTTACATCTTACTACTGCTACAACATTAAAAACATAAACAAAGCAATCAAGCTAAACCGACAAACACTAATATCCCTTGTCTGGTATATGACAGGACATGGTCCATTTAATGGCCACTTAACAAAAATAGGAAAATCTCAGACAGATCGCTGCCGTTTTTGTGGCGAGGCAGAGGTGACGCCAGAACACATACTATTTATATGTGATGTCCTCACCCGGAAAAGACTTCAATACCTCAAGGCTCACACAGTTCTATGGCAGAATGCCAGACCTATCGAGGACTAGGCCACCACAAAATGTGGTAGGCATCTGGGACGCACAATAGACCTTAAGGTCGCAGTGCACAATGCTTTTCAGCCCACTAACAATAAATAAATAAAATAAATAATACTACTGCTACAGCTACCAATTGTGTGCGGAGTATTGATCTTGCATGCATTTCTATAATCGTGGTGTACTTGGTGTACTGGGTATACTGGGTGTACTGGGTGTACTGGGTGTACTGAATTTACACCCAGCACACCAAATTAGTCATACCACCGTTAATTTTTAGAACATAAAAGTTATTTGTTGGGGCCACTTTGTATGCCAGTTACCTGAACCCATTGACGGACAAACCATAATCTTTGCCTTATTCTAAGAAACACTCCAGCAAAGGAATTTTCGATCTTTCCATTCTGGAGTTAACATGCATCCCGTATGGATTTTTGTTTGTTTTGCTTTTACTTTCTTTTACATAGTAAAAGGAAGTATAGTAATCATGAAATTTTCGAACTGTATCTCCTGAGTCAGAAGAATAAAGTTAATATTTAAGCTTTTTGCATAAATTGGAAGGGGCCAGTTGATTTTGACGGAAATATGACAACCGGAAGTGACAGTTTACTTGGACAGTTTTTCGAGTTTTTGCAAATAGATCAAAAAGTATAGCACTTAGGAGAAATCTGTTAAGTGCAAAAAATGTAAAAAAATAAAAAGAAAAAATTAAAACATTTACTGAAGACTCCGACCCAGTCTGTAAAAGAAAGTGTGTTGTGCCCACACCTCTATTTTTATTAAATTCTCTATATTAACTTCACTTGCCCGCGTGGCACGGATGTCGGACCTCTTTCGGTCACACGTCTGTCGTGGAATCTTGCGATCAATTTTTTAATTTTTTTTTTGCACACATGTGTATTTGCGGAGACAACACTTTCTATTTAAATTTGAGGCCCTCGGGCCACGGGGTCGGGCGGCTCCCATACAAATATTTTACAAAATTTACTCGATTTTCTTCAAATTTTATACGCATGTGTATCTCCGATGGACAACACTTTTTGTAAAAATTTTGGAAAGCCCGGGCCCCGGGTTCGTGGGGCCACATAATTTTTTTTTAAAAAAATTAACCCGATTTTCTACAAATTTAATACACATGTGTATCTCCGATGAAAAACACTTTTTATAAAAATTTTGGAGACAAATTTTTAAAAAAATGAACCCGATTTTTTTTAAATTTTATATACATCTCCGATGGACAACACTTTTTGGTGGCCCATAAAAATTTTTCAAAAAAATTAACCCGATTTTCTTCAAATTTTACATACATGTGTATCACTGATGGACAAAACTTTTTGTAAAGTTTTTGGAGTAATCGGGCTCTTAGACCCGTTGAGATTTTCTTCAAATTTTAACACATACCCATCTCCAATTAGAGAATTTACATGAAAATATTTTTTTTGGGGTTTTTATGTTTTTCCGAGTAATTTCAACACTTCGTTTTTTTAACCAAATTAACAATCGTTTATAACATGTGTTCAATTAACTGCTAACAACTTTTAATTACATAAGTACGTTTTTCAGTATTATTTATGTAAAGGGTTATAAGTGGTGTTCGATTTGTTTTTTTTTTTTTAACAAAATCCAAAATAAATTCAAAATTCAAAGTAGATTAGATTAGATTTTAATTTATTTATCATTCGTTTTAAATGTTACAATAATTTTATTTATTATTTAATTATGTTGTAAGAGACTTTTTTTAATCGTTTGTAAAAATATTAATATTTGCCAATATTTCGGTCTTGCTGACAATTATTAACGAAAAAATTTCTGACTTTAATATTTTTACAAACGATTAAATAAAATCAATAATAAGCAACACAATTAAATAAAAAAAATTTAATTAAAGACTTAATAAATTAGTAATAGTCAATAAAATAATTTTTTACTTCAAAATAAAAAAAAAAGCTGTCTGCCGATTGACAACTTTATAGATTAATTCTGCATAATACTTTACTAGTTTAACCACAAATTGTTTAATAAAATAAAAATAAAAAATTCAAAAAAATAAAATAAAAAATTTATTACAGATAGGAAAAGTAGTTTTGAGAATAGTAGCGTGTTATTATTTGATTTTGGTACACCAGAGCAACTTTGCAATAACGATACAGTTGAGACACATTGGGCTCATTCAAGCATTCTAGTGTTTGAACGTCCGGTATGAAATCAGTCCCGAAAAAGTGTCTTCTCGTTTTCCTAAGCATTGGGCATCCGCCGAGGAAATGTATGACATCTTCCCTTTCTCCAAGGTCATATAGGGTGCAAATAATTGGGAGTTCATCCCTATGTGGAATGAAATTCAGCTGGAGTAATTCGCATCGATAGTTCTTTCACACTGAATTCGGTCCAAAAGTAACTAGAAAGCAGAAAACGTCATGAATTTTAACGAAAATAAAAAAAATTTAATTTCGTATGCTGTATCAAAAGAGTGTTTGTGGCGATGTTCAGCAGCTATCCGAACGAGTTTCGTAACCGTGGACGAAACATCCATCACAACACACCAGAGACAAGGAAACAATCATGACAGTGGGGTTTTCCGGATGAACGTTGACCATAGAATGCCAAGGTGGGTCTGTCGGCCAACAAGGTCATGTCGACAGTTTTTTGGAATGCACGCAGTGTCATTCACATCGATTACCTTGTAAAGGGTAAAACGATCACTAGCGAATATTATTCAGAGCTTTTGGACAAATTCGATATTGATTTGAAGCAAAAACCGCAGACCGCATTTGGTGAAAAAAGTGCTGTTCCATTAAGACAATGCACGGGTGTACATGTGTTCAGTCACCATGGCAAAAATCCATAAATTCGCGGTAAGAGATTAGGGTCAAACGAAGAGGTTCACATTAACAAACGCCTATTTAAGAAAACCTATTATTTGGAAGGAATAAAAATATTGGAAAAACGCTGGACTAAATGTATCGAGCTTAAAGGAGGACTATGTTGAGAAATAAAACGCTTTTTTGCCGAAAAAAATCGTTGATTCACAAAGTCACTGACCACCCTTATCCACTGCTGCATCTCTTAAGGAGCTTTCCCTTAGTTGGAGGTCCACTTTATTTATGAGGTGATAGAGCGTTGGTGTCCAATTGTGATATTTTTTTATATTAAGTTGAAGCTCTAGCGCTTTAAGAACCTTCAGGATATAGTCCACTTGCGTCCTTAGAGTTTTTATGAGTACCAAGGACAGTCCTGTCTCAATCATTAGCATGTAGTTACGCGCACGCGTAAAGGGGTTCACACTCTTATAATGCTCAGCTATATGCTTGGCACTGCTAGGCATTAAGGAACCTGAGGAGAATAGAGAAGATGTCTCTGAGCTTGTGTTGTGCTTGAGCCTGTTAGGTGTATTCGGTGGAAATCGAAATGTTTTTTTTTATGTAGAACGGCATCATACCTTTTGGTTCCCCATACTTGGGCTATATACAGCATAAGACTGCTTCAAAAACCTTTTTTTTTTTGCTACTAAGCGTTATATGCTTGTTGGCCAAACATCACCCTACAGATAGCATTTATTAATATTTTTGCCTTTGCAATTTTTTCATTGAAATTTTTTTCATTGTTCAAGTTTTTTGTGAAATAAACACCTGTTTCAATTCTCTCACTATTGTACACCCAATTTACGTTAGCACAGTTTCTGCCACCTCCTCCCTTGAATATTATTAACTTAGATTTCTTCAAGTTAACTATGTACTTAGCTTCATTATTGGTAATATTCCTAAAAACGATTATTCATCCGCTGGAGAGTATCAGGTGAGCACGCAAGCATGACTATGTCGTCTGCGAACATCAAGGCCTCGATTAATGTACCTGTGAACTCTATACCTCCGGGTAGAAAATCGATTAGGTCTTCGATGAACAATTCCGGGCTTAAAGAATATCCTTGTCTTAAACCAGCCTCTATTTGGAACCACTCTGAAGATCCTTCTCCATCCTAACTGCCGATTTTGTGTCTTCATAAAGGTTTTGTAGGGCCCTGCTAAATTTGAGTGACATTCCCATACCATAAAGGTTGTAAACCAATTCATTTCGGTCTACTGTGTCGAAGCAAAGAGTATAGAGATATCACAGATTTTTTATGGTAAACGAATTTTTGGGAAACAATTTTTGGTTCTACTTCTCTCCTCTTAATATCTTTATACTCTTTGGTCGAAGGCTGCTATAAAAAACACACATAGCTTTTTCTTTTGTCTCACAAGAAAATAGCTCCGAAATACTTCTCAAGACGAATATATGATCTACGTTCGAATATCCTGATCTAAATCCTGCTTGAAATTTTTTCAACAAATTAATTTTCCCTAATTTATAACGTAAGCCATTTTTGCAGAATCGTTGTGTAGATCTTGTAAGAGGCAGTCAGAAACGAGACACCTCTATAGTTGGTGGTGTCCGATTTATTCCCTTTTTTGTCGATGGAAAAGATCAGGGCTCCTTGAATTTCTGCGGGATAATGCCACTCTCGATTATTTTACCAAAGCAAAGACCGATCTTATCTGTAAGCTCAATGGAAATTTATAAAATTCGGTCGGTATTCGGTTAGATCCAGGCGCTTTCTCATCTTTAAGCCCAGCCATTATTTCCTCGCGGTTATTATTATTGGTTCATCCAACACAGGATTTGTGAAAGCGAGAGCAGCATAATGAATCCTATCAGTCTAACTACTTCAGATCAATAATAATAATAATAATAATAACATTCGGTGCGACAGACCTTTGGGGTTCAAGGCCTAGCTTCTCGCGACCATTTGTGTTGTGCAGCAATATTTTTGAATTTTTTAGTTTACTTAACGGTGGCTTGCTTAGGCCACTTTTGCATATTCGCTTTTCACGTAAAAGGTTAATGAAAATGTGGTCTGGAGAATGTTAAAACAATAAAAAGCTTAAAATTCTTGTTTTGGAATTATTATTTTTATATAAAATTTTTTATATAATCTTCATCATTGTAGCATTCAAATGCATTCAAAACTTCTTCAACCCATGCATTGCGTAACATTTGTTGATAGAATGTATGATGGATTAGAGGGATCAAGTCAAACTATTATAGCAAATCCTTGTATTTGAAGACTTGTATGGAATTGGAGCCTAAAAACTAGTGAATCTAGCTAGTTCTTGAAATACTTTTTTTACCTTTCTTCATATCAACTTCATTAGAAGTGACACACACCATCATTGTTTGAGTATATTTAAATTGAAGAACACTTTGGCTTTCTTTTTAAAATCGAAGTCAATATTAACGTAATCATTCGATTTTACTACCAGTTAGTTCTTTTTTACGGTAAAGGAGGGGAGAAGAGGAGATGTCTGTGAGGTTATGTCTTGAATGCCTGTGTTTCGTATCTATGTGAAAAAACAGAGCATTCCACATACGTGTTGTACGACTGGAGAACGAATCTCTGAACTGTACGTACGAAAATGGGCTTGATGGTAAAGTGATAATCATTTCGAGCGCAACGACTATTGCGGTTGAATTCAAGGAGAGGTGGCATGCAACTGGCATCGACTCCATAAGAACTCATTTTTGACAAAAGAGTTTGATGCCAGACATGCCTTGGAAATATCGAGTACAACAGCTTTGTTTTCAACAAATTGATGCAAGGACCACAAGTTCCAATTTTGCGGCAAGATATGCCATCAAATTACCAGTATACCGTTGGTCACAAGATCCATACTGTCGGTCACTAAGCATTTCATTACATTCAAGATATTTCATGAGCTGATAATTGATCACCGTTTCAAAATGACCTTAGAAAGAGTGGATGTAAGTGCTATAGTAAATGCTATGCTATGGTATGATATGCTAATTGTATCAAGTCTCTAGGAACATAAATATATTTTTTTAATAATTCTTATTCCTTTGAATGAGTCCAAAGTCAAACTAAAAATGTATGGTCATTGGTTTCAATCTTAAAATCGTTAGACGATACCATGTATGAGCAAAACAAAGCCATTTTATAACTGCGATTTTTTCACCACGTTTGTCGCGCTATACCATGATCAGCTTTCGTGTGTTAACGTGCACGTCAACAGTGGTATTACGCGAAGAAAAACTTATCCGAGTAATCAAAATAATGTTCCACATATATAGATTAGGAACTGTTCTTGGCTTATTCAAGGTAACGGGGTATATCATTTATAATATTCTCATGGAAAATTCTGTGTTAAATAATTTTTTTTTGAAAATCTGCTGTCCCATTGTAATTTTCAATTAACTTTAATTACGTAAATATATAGATAATAGCGTTATATATAGCGACGTGATTTTGATCACGAAACCATAAAAGCTGAGTTATTGTCGATGTGAAACATTTATGACACGCAACCTCGCAACTCTAGATACTCGTACCTTAGTGAACTAATTAAACGCGACCATTCGCCATTGCATTTCGTGTTTGTATTTATTTTTGTTAATATCTGAAAGAAAGCACGAAAGTTTAAAGATAGAGTGTAGATAAATAAGCTTTTAAATTTAATAATTAATATTTGAGTTAATATGCTCAAACTGAATGACATCGGCTAGAAATCGGGACCGGTGGATAGAATGATGATCTAATAGCAAGATAGAATGAATATCTATTAACAAACAAAACTGAAATTTCGTATATACTTTACTGGATTCTTTATCATCATACTTGGCTTTACGACCACTGGCTTCCCGTCTTTACTGGATTGCTTTACAATTATTTCTTTAATTACATGAATAACAACGTGATGCGATAAAATAAGAAGAACTATTTAAATTCTATCTAGCAAAGTGTAATTTAAAAGTATTCCGGCATACTTGCATACTGCAATAAGTTAAAAGATGACCAGAAGATTAATTGTATCTCAATCACATTGTCGTTAATTTAACCAATAATCCTGATGACAAATCCAAACAAGTCTTTAATTCTATGAAATATAGATCTTCAATAAAATACGAGCACCACCTCACTATCCCAATTAATTTGTTCGAATCCAATTTAAACCGCGCACCAGCTCGCCTATCTTACTGACATCATATATGTTCGTTGCGAATACTTGCAATAACTAAATTAATAGTATATAGTTAATGCTCGTATTACATATCTCATATATAGGTTTATATTATATGCAAAATAACAACTACAAAAAAAAATTCAAGTGGTTACAATTCACTTTCAAGAAACTTCTTCAATTAAGAAACGTTCACGTCCTTCAGACATTATTGTTCTTGGGGTGCTTGCGTTTTTTTTAATCAAGATCTTTTTCATTAAAATGTAATAACAAGATTCAACTGGAATTAAATTTGAAGGAAATTTAGAGTTAGAAAAGTGCAATGTCCAGTATTTGAATTAAAACTAATTTGCACATTTCAAGGAGAAGTAAAGTAATTTTGACTTTGCATTGAAAGTGGAGTTGCAAGCAATAATTGTAAAGAAAAAACAAACCATAAAAATTAAAATTTTTCTTGTAAATTCTCTAACCGGGGATACACACACACACACACTGCGTGCTCGTTTTGTGGCCAAATCATTCACCAAATACCGCAGCGGCAGCGAACAGCGCTGCTCACAAAGCACAGAGCTCAGACTTTGCCGTGATCTGATGCGATATAGCGATATTTAAAAATTGGATATTGGGGTCCCAAGGGGCGGATCGCTCCAAATTTACAAAAAGTGTTTTCCATCGAAGACACACATGTGTACAAAATTTAAAGAAAATCGGGTAAATTTTGTAAAATATTTGTATGGGAGCCCCCCGACCCCGCGGCCCGAGGGGCCTCAAATAATAGAAAGTGTTGTCATGGGAGATATACATGTGTGCAAAATTTCAATAAAATCGGGCTGTAGGAAGTGGGTTAAAAATTGATCACAAGATTTGGCCAGCCAGCCAGCCAGCCACGGGCAAGTGAAGTTAATATAGAGAATTTAAAAATAAAGGTCAGAATACTGAAATGCTCCACTGAAGAGCGTGAAGGGTTTTTCTTATTTTACTTTAATTTATATCGAAAAAAATAATTAATTAATCAAGTGATTAAAAGAAGGTAAAAAGTTCGAGGCAAAGATTTGGAAGTAAATATGAGGTTTCATTAAAAAAGCGGAATATTTTAATTTTTGTAGGCTCTTTTAGTCCAAACGTATAAAGTTTGTATTTTTGTTGTGTTGGTACAATTGTCCCTGTTATATCATTCGTGGGCGCCGTAACCAAAAGTATTTTTCACGGTCCCACCTATCGCGAATGTCTTACAAACGTCCGAAAGTAATAACTTGTCACGGAAAGCCGTTCGGAAACGGCATGAAATTGTAGGTTCCTTCCATTTGTGTGGAAAAAAATGCATGCACAACACAAATGATCTCGAGAGGCCTTCAACCACAACGGTCTGCCGCTCCGAATCTTATTTTTATTATATCATGACGTTGGTGGCTATATTACCAGCTAGTTTATTGTATGTAGAGCCCTTACTTACTGCCAAAGACCTTGACTATGGATCTCTTAGACCATTTCTGAATGGTGATTTACATAGCTCTGCCATTAATTCCTCGATCTGTTTATTGCATTTCTTGAGGGTATTGCATAGTACTTAGAGCACCTCGTAGGCAAGCCTCCTTCGTTTTTTGCTTACACATCTCTCTCTGGTTACAACGCCATCTTGTACAGCTTACCTTTTGCAAATACCATCATCCCCACACTGGCATACAGCTCATCTCCACTAAGAGCCTGCATATCTTCGCAGCCTATCTGGAGCGTAAGAAAGAGGTTTCTGCGAACTATAGAGTTTCGCTTTCAATCTCGTCCTTATTCCACTTATCTTTTCCGAATCGGATCATTGCATTGCGCCATACGGCATATCTACAGTAAGAGTCTGCATCTCTCCGCAGCCTATCTGGAGCATAAGATATAAGTTTCTGCGAACTTTACTGTTTCGCTTTCAATCTCGTCCTTATTCCACTTATCTTTTCCGAATCGAATTATCAGATTGCGCCATACGGCATTTCTCCACTAAGAGTCTGCATCTCTCCGCAGCCTATCTGGAGCATAAGAAATAAGATTCTGCGATCTTTAGTGTTTCGCTTTCAATCTCGTCCTTGTTCTATTTAGCTTTTCCGAATCCGATCATCGCCATAGAGCTTTACGGCTTATCTACACTAAGAATGTATATCTTTCAACTGCACTCGAAGGATATTTTTGAGAAGTTGGATATTGAGCTATCAATCTTGCCTATTCTGTGTAGGTAGGCAAAAAGAGTCCAAGCCTTTTAAGGAAATGAACGACTGATTAACCTCAGTCCAACTGTCTCACTATTCAAGCACTTCTACTAGAGACACTTAGACCCTTCTTAGGTTTTCTTTAAGCTGATGCCTCTTCACTTTCCGACTTTCTGTCGTGGTAATACTTCTTCTCTTCGGCCTTAGGGTCGTTAGCCATCACCCATGCTACTACCAATATCACAGTATCCTAGACAATTGAGTAAAAGCTACTCTTCTCTATACGGGGCCATATTCTTTCTGTAATTTTTGCTCTTGAGAGCTTCACCCTCAATTTCGCATCCAGTATTGCAGGTATGACATGTATGGCAGTCACTCCCCACTTACTCTCCATCGGTTTTTATTCGTTGGCAAATCTCAACTGCTTAGCATAGTAGCTACGTAGAAAGTCGCCTCTTCTATAATTTTGGAAATACGAAAAGTTTGGTGTTCATTCGCATCAAGAGATATTTTTCTATCCTCTTGGACCCCACAATTAAATTCTTAATGTTATCCGGGTACTGGTGGGTTAGCAGTACGACATCCGTAGCTAGGCTTAGGACAACTTCTTTCAGCCAAGACCGCTTAATATCACTTGGCTTAGCGTGGCCATCACCGCTGTTATGTCGTCTGCGTCTCCTATTAGGCGATAGTTTTCTGACATTTAAGAATCTCTTCGTACGGCGAGTTATAGAAATTTGTGCTAAGTAATGTATTGGGCCTAATTTTCAAGTTCCTCAGGATATTTGGGATTATCCAAAGAAGGCAATCTACTTAACACGTAACATATTTATCCAGCCTCTAGAAAACCGGCTGTTATCTGCGGATTAATTAGCCTATCGAGGACTTTTTCTGCAGTATAAAGCTACGGGCTATGTACACTAAAGATAGTACTTACATTATCCATTGTTTGTGCAAGGTTCCTTATTTATGGGAAGAACATGCGACTTTCCTTAGTGCTTCCGCGGTTATTCTATCCGGTCTTAGTGTTTTTTTATTTGACAACATAACTCTACTTCCTGTAATGGAATTAAGTTTATCCTTCGTGTTCTCACTTGGTGGGTTGGTTACAAACTTCTAAAAATGTGTACCACCTTTGCTGCCTAATTTTGGGGCTGGATGTAGAGGACTTAAGTTTGTTCATCACCGTCCCATGGAAAAGGATCAGAGATTTGTTATTATAATAGAACGCTTAATGGAGGAGGCCAGTAAAAATAGTACATTTCTCTGTCGATCCTCCATAAATACGCCATCTAGAGCTCTACCTTAAAGAAACGACCAGCGTCAGCTTTTTAACTAATTATGTAATGATCCCTCGCAATCTAATATATATCTTCCTAGAGATCTCTTCGGTTTTTAGGGCTTCACTGATCTTCATTAACCTGAGTATGATTTTAATAAAATCTTTGCTATTGTATCACCTACAATTTCGTGGTGCAGTGGTAAGCGGCGTTGGGGCTGGCACCGGGTAAATTCCCAAACCGTCTAAAAACGATTTTTTCTCACTGAATGAGTGTTAGGGTGTGATTTTACAAACAACTCTATTCACCACAAGATTTTCTTTCCTTCTTCTAACGAAATATTTCCAAGCTCACGCTGTGCCTGGGTATCTAGGATATCTCTTGAAGCGTGCGCTAATTATATTAAACAACACTCAATGTAAAGCTTTTCTTACAAGTTGTACTTTTATACATCTTTGCTCATTTGAGACCGGTATCTCATGGTCCACATGCTAGAGCGCATGCCTTTAAGGAAACAAAAATGCCTCACCCCTCAGCCAATCCAGTTTTCCCAGAAAAAATTCACGGTCACTGGATTTGTAGCAAAAATTATAACTGTTTATGGAATCTCCACATGCGATTGATTATTTTTGTATTTCCAAAAATAAACTTGTCACTGATCGATATAATGAAGTTGCTGTACAGATACAGATAGCCCCACTGTCCACTGCTAACAACAACTTAATAAAAAAAAAATATTTCCTTTCCGGCTGTCCGTCCGTATGTCCGTCTGTTCCATTTGCTTATAATGTAAGCTCCTGAAATAACCGTAAATGGTGTAAGATTTACCTTCGTTTACGCTTGCACCGTCAATGGATTGACTTGTATTAAACTTGAATTTGTCCAAATGAAGGAAAACAGGAAATATCCACCGGTATGCCATGTACGACGCTACACAAGTCGTACCTGCAGTATGCAATGGAAATAAAAAAAATTGTCAGATTGCGAATGCATTAGGCAACATACTCACACATTATCTATCAATTGTGTTACACCCTGAATTAATGGATATGCACATAATGAATTGAACTACGCATTTACTTGCTCGATATGTGGACATTTAGATGGCGCCAATGATAGTATAGCCTGAGAAAGGTTTGCCTACAATTTAATTGCGTCTAATTAATTCATAATCGTCGCGTTGTAGAAACCTTCGAAAGCATTTTTTCATAACACCTCTAATCGCATTTCATATTGACACCTTCTAATTGAATCAATGAATGAATTGAATTTGAATTGAGTTGCAGCAACAACAAAAATGGATGTGAAATGGCAAAGATTTTGTTTGTTGTGGTTGGAATTTTGCCGCCTCCTTTCGATGGCATGAGTTGATGTAATGTATACATACGTATTCTTGATTACATGCATTCATGCATGCATACATTTCAATAAATATCAATATTATTGTTAACAAAGTAGAATCTTTTTTTATTAATTTTCTTTCGCTAGAATTTTCACACCACACCTTTTGTTGTACTTCCCGTACTTTTTGTTGTAAAATGAGTAACGGAATAAATTGACACAACAATTTCTCACAGAGAACAGACACACAAAAAAGTACGGGAACGTATTAAGCCACAACAATTTTTGTCTTGACGGGAACTGTCAAAATATCTTAACAGTAAAGGGAAAATCGTGCAAAAGTAATAAATAATAATTCAGACAGCAATAAAATATTACAATCCTGCAAAACAGAGGCTAACAAATGAGAGTATTTTCTGAAAGTTCTCCACTTCTAATGTTGGGCGGCCCTGGAAATCTTAAGACGCTAAGAAAATTCGAATATCTCTGTAAAAATAAGGTTAATATCTTGAATAACGCAGAAATAAATTGCCTATATGTTCTAGGATCAACATTTGTTTAGTAAGGCACCATATCTACTCCAAAATAAAAGTTAAAAAACGCATTTAAAAGAAAATTATGAAAAGTATTCACATAGCAATGATTGTAGGGCTAATAAGGACAGTATTTCCTGAAAATTCTCCACTCCTAAGTGTTGGGAAACACTGGACATCAGGAAACGCTAAGAAAATGGGAATAATAATAATAATATTCGGCGCGTCAGACCATTTTGCGGTCTAAGGCCTAGCTTCTCGCAACCATTTGTGTTGAGCATTGATGGAGGGGACCTACAATTTAAAGCCGGACACGAACGGCGAATTCAGAAGCTTTCCCTGACAAGTTATTACTCTCGGACGTTCGTCGGACATTAGCGAAAGGTTAGACACTGTGAAAAATATTTTTGGTGTTACTGGGATTCGAACCACGAACCTCCTGCTCAGAAGCCATGCTCATATCCACTACGCCAAGGCGCCAAAAGAAAATCGGAATATCTCTCCAAAATAACAGTAAAAAAAACTTCAAATTTTACAGATATGGCGGCGCTCTCCAAATGTTGTTCCTACATGTCGATAAATTATTTCTGCCTTATTCAAGATAATAACCAAATTTGTACTATTTTATTTATTTTTTGGAGTTTACTTCTTAAGAATCGATTTTCATTTATAGAAAAAAATTACGCAAAACATTTTATGGGGAGGGGAGTGAAATCGTTTCTGTTACGCGTTAACAAAAAGTGAAGCCGTTATTTTTCGACCTTTCACACGACCAAGAGAGCTAAAATTGTGTGAGCAGCTATATCTCACATAGCTTTTTTGACATTCCGCATGTGACGCGTGCAAAACCTTCTCTATAGAAAGCCCAACTCTACGCATACTAATGCTGTAAACCAAGACCAAACGCATGTGTGTTTGTGGGATGTGAATACGGTGTACAAAAAATAAGAAGTCGCAAAGAGCGAGAAACGTAAGATGTGGTAGTGGGAAACAGAAAAATTTTATATGGATTTTGCTCTTTAGTTGATTACTAAATACAAATACGTTTGGTCTCAATCTAAGCATGTATCTGTGTACGATCGGAACAGTTGGGCTTTCTATAGAGAAGGTTTTGGACGCGTGTCAGCGTCGTGTTTTAGTAGTAGTTGCAGTAGTCGTAGAGACCGGAACGACTGGTACGATGACGAATGTAAGCTAGCGACTGAACATAAGAATGTTGCGTACCGAACAATGCAACAATCTCATAGCACGCGGGCACGCGAACATGAATATAAAGAGCTCAGAAGGTATGACGCAATATACACAAAGAGGATAATCTAATCGCCAATCTTAAAGGCATCTTAGAGCGATGGGAAGAGCACTTTTATGAGTTGCTAAATGGCCAGCTAAATGATGAATTGGAGGCTCAACCAATGACCGAAGATCATATTATGCTGCCGCCACCAAGCATAGACGAAGTTAGCAGAACGATAAATGGGCTCAAAAATAATAAGACCCCATGATCTGATGGGATCCCAGCGGAACTGATAAAAATAGGAGGCCCCACATTCCACCAAGAAATTCATGAAATAATAGTGCAAGTATAGAAGCTATGTCCATAAGACTGGCGAAGAGGCATCTTGTGCCCCATACATAAGAAGGGAGATATCACAAAATGCAGCAATTATCGTTTCTATCTATATCTATCCTTCAAGACAGGATAGCCCCATACGCTAAAGTTATCATTGGTCCATACCAGTTTGGCACCATCCCAGGCAAATCAACAACTGATCAGATCTACACACTTAGGCAGGTGATATGGAAAAATGGCTAGAGTTTCAAAACTCACTACACCCTCTTTTTATAGACTTTAAAGCCGCAAAAAGCATTCTTACCTCTTAGCCGCGTTCGAGAGAAAAGTCTTACGGAGAATTATTGGCCACGTATGTGAGGAAGGAAGATTCCGGAGACTCTATAATGATAAGATATACGAGCTTTACCGCGATGTTGACATCGTGAAGAGAATTAAGCTCGGTAGGCTCCGGTTGGTAGGACACCTAGCTCGCATGAGCAAAGAGGATCCTGCTCCTTTGCGGCAGGATTTATCGAACACGACAATGATGCCGGCCAAGCCTACGCTGAAAGGATGGCGTAAACTAGGACGCCCAGAGTTAAGGGAAGCCAAACTGGATGACATCGGCTCGAAATCGAGACCGGTGGAGAGATTTTTTGCGGGAGGCCAGGACCGGACACCGGTTGTAGCGCCAAATATGATGATGTATGTGCATTTTTGATGTTCAGCGCCCAGGGCTTCCACACCTGAAATTATGATGAATGACTATCAACGAGTTAAGGTGCCCGAGATTGCTAAGGCTTAGGTAAACCTGTGACTATTTGGAAGAAGTATTTGGTGATGTTCAACCACAATTGGAAGGACTTTTTTCGCTGTTTAGTAACCGTAAACTAAATATGGATTAATCCGAGCAGACCGGTGACCAAGAAACACACGATGCAGGGGACGAAGGCGAAGAAAGTCGGGATGGGTCTATTGGCCAACAAGGCTTTTTGGAATGTCCCTAAAATCATTTACATCATACCATTAAAATGGTAGAAAGATGAGAGGCGCATATAATTCAGATATAATCAACGCTGATTTAAAGCAAAAACAACCGCATTTGGGAGGAAAAACAGTGCTGTTCTATAAGGACAACGCATCGGCGCACAAGTTCTTAGTCCCAAAATTATGAATTTTGCTACGAATTGGTTTCACATCCACCATATTCTGCAGATTTGGCTCCCTGCAACTATTATCTGTTTCCAAACTTGAAGACATGGCTTGGAAAGAATTTGGGTTGAATAACTTGAAACGCAGGGCTATTTAGACAACCTCGACAAATTGTATTATTCGGAGGGCATACAACAATTGGATATTAAGAGTATATTAATAAATAAATTGAGTTATGTTCAGAAAAGCTTGGTGTTCTTGTCTAAGCCGATTACCCCACGTAATATTCAGAGTCACTTTTGTCATCTGCAGTGTTAAGTCGCCGCGTTGCACTATTAGAAATCACACTAAATCCACTTTCGGCAAAATATGATTGTAGATAAAAATTTTATTTTCTTTCAAAAAAGACCAACAGTAATCTTTTTTCTAAAGGCATTCAAGAGTTATACGGTGTGAAGTCATGTAAGATCAAAAGTACTGTTTTCGTTAATTTCACAAACTTTAAATTAACCCTGCTTCTGTTGACCGAATGCATAAATATTATGAGATGGATTTGTAGGAAATTGAATTGGCTTTAATACTGCATTTGTAAAAAAAAATTATCCGAGAGCATTTTTTGAAAGCTTTGAAGTTTGAAAATAAAATTAAAAAATTTTTTTTTTTACTTTGAAGACGTTCAATTAATAATGGTTTTAAGAATATAAAAAATGTACACATATAGAATTAAATTTTCTTTTCAAAAAGACCAACACTGACCTTATAGCTAGAAACGTTCAAATGTTACAGGGCGTGAAGTGATGTAAGGTCAAAAGTACGTCTCTTCGCATTAAAGCGCCACGTACACCACAGGGGATGAAAAAAGGCCGCCCCCCCTCCAATACGATTTTTTCACGAAATTACCCCAGGAATCACCCCTTTATGTAATTGTTACCTTAACGGATACACCCTGTATAGATAGATGTTAATATCACCTACCACGATGGTATAGGTGGCAGACGGAGGTTCATTTGTGCGGGTAGTGAAGCGCCCGGTAACAGCTAGTATTACCATAAAATTAAAGTTAAATTATATTTATTAATTAAATCATTAAATTTTCTTTAAATAAATATCAGTTGATAAATGCGAAGTAAATTAAAAGAGCAATTGTCGCCTCATTAACATGTAATTGCTTAATTATCTACTGTTGGTAAACAACGCAGTCGACGAGTGCTTGTTAGCAGATCAGTTAATTTGAATATTACTTTATAAATATGTAGTACAATATAAAACATGTGCAATTAATGCTATACAAGTTTCTTTGTAGCATTTAAATTTATAAAAGCTATAATTAAATTCGTTCGCAATACAGAAATGCTTTACGTTGTGATTATCATAACTTACGATCACAAACAAATACGATCTCTAAAATATTTCCAACGTCACGGTAAATAGTCCCGTGCATAAGCAAAAAGTGGAATAATTTATTTCAAAATCTATGCAGCAAAAGCTGTCTTATGCAGTGCTTCTGATTGGAATATGCTCGGGTGCTGTACAATTTCTTCAGATCCCTTGGCGCACGCACTGCCTCACCAGTTCCTTTTTTCCTTTCTTTTATTCATCCGTATACCATTTTTTTGATCCAGGATGTATTCGGTATTTAGTTTGAAACCCGTATTCTTTCTTGGTGTTCATTCTGACTTTAAAATTTTCATTATAGTCGAACTTGACTCTTATTGTGGCTAAGGATCAGATCAGCTTCGGAATTTTTTCTAAAATTATTTGCGTGGACCTTGGTCCTTTCTCTTCTTGCTACTGGTCAGTAAATGAAGACTGATATAATTATCACACTATACATCCAGTACATTCGTCTGGGATCTAACTCCCCATGATTTGCCTGCAACTGAGGCCTTGTTCTTGCATTATAAAGAGAATTAAGCCAAGTAGACTCCAGGACATCCAGCTCTCGTGAGCGAAGACGATCCTGTTTGGAAATTATTTTGCAGTAGGATTCATGGAACACGACAGCGAGGCTGGCCAAGCCTACGCCGGACGGAAGCATGGCGTAGGCCAAGAAGCCAGGTCATCAGAGATTTAGGGATGCCAAACTAAGTGACATCGGCTCGAAATCGGGACCGGTGGAGAGAATTTTTGGGGGAGGCCAGGACCGGACCACGGTTATAATAATAATAATATTCGTCGCGACAGACCACTGCGTTCCAGGGCCTAGCTTCTCGCGACCATTTTTGTTGCGCATTAATATTTTTGGACACAAATGGAAGGGACCTACAATTTAAGGCCGGCTCCGAACGGCGAATTGAGAAGCTTGCCGTGACAAGTTATTACTCTTGGAACGTTTGTCACCCATTCGCGATAAGGGGGACACCATGAAATATACTTTTGGTGTTATTGGGATTAGAACCACGAACCTCCTACTCAGTAGCCATGCGCATTTCCACTGAGCCACGGCGCCCACCCGGACCACGGTTGTAGAGCCAAATATGATGGTGAATACTGCTGTTGGTGTTTGTTCCTTAGCAAACTGCTGTCAAATACCAGTCCAAGATGTTTGACCGGTTTGTTAAACGCGCCACAGCTCTCTTGTGTTGGTGAAGAGAACCAGTGTGGTCTCACTTGGATTAATCATAAGTCTCACTTCTTGTCACCAACTGCTTTTCTCTTATCACGATGCTTATATCGTCCGCATAGACCTCGGCATAGTTTCTTACTTCAGCCAGTCCCTCAAGATATTCATCTTCTATGGATTTCTTGCTGCTCCTCGATGATCCACGGCGACGAAATTGTGGGAACTGTCCCACTACCCACTGGGACAGTACCAATACAACTGATATTTTCAATGGCTTTCAAGGTAAACGAAGTTACGCTGATTGTTATGTAGGACTTGGGTTGGTTTTGTTGGAATTCAATTAAACAACGCTAGTAACATTTGATTGAAAAGTAATCTTCGCTTCACTGAGAAGCACCACCAATCTATGGCTACAGACATTTTAAGTGCGGGTGCGAATAATCAAAACACTAAGTCGAAAGTAGTTATATCGCTGTACTGGATGATATCGGCTCGAAATCAGGACCGGTGGTATGGGAGGTCAGTCCGAACCCTGGTTGTGAAGCCAAATATGATGAGGATGAATCACTATTGGCAATTTAACATGCAGTGTTAAGTACCACTAACAAAATCGAACTCTCTAATCTAGAAAATGTTTGTTGAGAACGTTGATTAATCTTGAAATCGATACCAGAATGATGATCATATTACTGTAGGCAATTTGACACACTGTGTTAATTACCACCAACAATATTGAACTGGAAAATGTTCGTTGAGAACAATGGCTTATCTTGCGCTAGTTATTAAAAACCTTACCTGCCACCTCATTATCTGATTTTTTAAAACTTTTGGCATTTTGTTTCCATCAAAATTTTTCTTCACTGGCAAGACTCGTTGAGTCTTCTTCAGCTGTAGTTTTCCAAACTGATTGCCACATTGATTCGCGACCTAACGTTTGACACATCCTTTACTTTTCGAATTGCGCAATTGTTGTTAACTTAAAAATTCAAGCAATAAATTATTCTCTTTTGTTTCCTTTTATTTTGCTAATTTTTACCTTATATTAGGATGAATAAGTCAACAGCGTGAGGTTCTGATGTTATTAGCGTGTGTGTCGGCTCCATGCTGATGCTGGTCACGTTCCATAGACTTTTTGTTTACTTTCCTTTTCTTTTGTTATCCTTTTTTCGATTTACACCTAACACACTATGGAAGTGTGTATAAAATCCAGTTATACCAGTTGGTATTAATTATTATTCATTAAAATGATGAATCATCAAATAATTTCAGTACATACTTCAAAATATTCAAAACAAAGTACCAGAAATTCAAAACAATGCAATTGAGTCATCTAAGAGTACCATTACATGGCACATACTCGTATGCTTTTACGTTATATAACAGAAACAGTCGACCCATGATATAAATAACAAGCCTTCAAAGCAGAAGCACTTGTAACAAATTTATTCTTAAATCTTTGTAGCTTCAAGTTCAATTATGTTCCACCCTCCATTTAGATTGACCATCTCTCGACCTTAATTATTTCTGGCCGATCTGAGTCGTATCACAGATAAAGTATTTCTTGATGTAATTCGTACTTGGAGCCCCACACCAACAAGTTACTGGTCCGAGTTACTAATATCTAAGCATACAGTTCAAGAAGAACTTCAGAACAAAGAATTTTCAAAAACTATCGCTTAGCTTGAATCTGCTGTAGTTGATCATTACAGAGAGTATTCAAATTCTTAAGGTATCACCAGATACGTGACTTGCTGGTATGACATTTTGGCTAAAATCACGTTTTTATTTATTCTCTTCCCATAAAATTTGCACATCTAGTGCAAGAACTATTATTTAAGATGTTTATTCAAAATATCACACATTAAGTGCGCAACACTTAGCACGATTTAAATGAAAGAAGTACAAACAGATATCTGATAAAAAGATCAACAATTGAATAATAAAAGGAAAAACAATTGCACTCTGTTGTGTTGTTTTGACAATGAGTGCCTACGTTAGACAAATACATGAAATGCATGATGCGTGACACAAAATCTTACTCTTGATTGCAATGTATCTTTTAGCGTTTTTGTTGTTATTGTTTCGTCTGTTTACTGATAAAGTTTAGTATTAATCAACAAAAAAAAACAAAAAGCGTTTATAGGGTTTCCGCGCACATAGTCGGTATTTCATTAAAATATCTTGAATGAGTTTGTCCGTTGCACTTCTAGCAATATGGTAGATCACTGGAACTTTGCACCAGTCCGACAAATATCCCAATGCATCCACATGCAAGAATGCCTTAGATGGTATAAAGGCGCTCTCTAAGTACTGAGGATTTGGATTAAAACCTCTCGAAATTAAGTCGTTTTTAGTAGAGGCGTTGACCGAGCAAATTGGTTCCGAGTAAGACACAGAAAAGAAATTATCGATTCACGACACTCCGACAGCATCTTAGATTTTTAAAAGAATTAAATTATACTCTATTGTGTGATCCCCACCTTCTCGTACTGTTAAGGTCAGAACTTAACGTTCTTAATATACGCTGTTGTTTAAATTCCACCTCCAAAGCGAGGTAAAAAGCTTAGAGTGCTTTCGTCAGCGGAAGCATGAATTAACAATGATGAAAAATAGCGGGCAGGCGGATCAATAATTTCATTAATGAAGGGCGAATATACGCCTTGTAAATAGTAATAGTTGCCAGATCTGAAGAAATAAGAGCCATCTTGCACCGTTTTAGGAAACCTAAACATCTCGCAGCATTCTTGGCGGTGGCAAATATGTGGTCGCTTGTTGTTGACGCACATACCGAGAATTGAGAGGTTTTTGAGTTTCTTTGATACAAGATCCATTCATGGATAAAGGTTGGGGGTTTAAATTACGCTTAGACGACAGCATTGGATTTTAGAAGCGTTAAATTCAACTTTATTATGTAGTTCGCACCTTGTTATGCTGTCAAGGTCATAATTTGACGTGCTTAACATCTGCTGTTGTTCAAGTTCAGAAAGCGTGAAATCATATGAAAAGCTAAGAGTGTGTCGTCAGCGAAAAAATGGATTTGATAAGAAGTAGCGAATAGGAGATCGTTAATGAAAATGAGAAAGAGTGTTGGAGAGAAAACAGAGCCTTTGGGAACACCAAATTGTATTTAAAACGACTTTTTATTGTATACTGTGTATTGTATGTCCAATACGACCTGGATTGAACGACCAGAAAGGTATAGTTACTAGTACAATCAAGCAGGGCCTTATCAATTCCATGGGCATTCGTTTTCAACAAAAGAGCTTGATGCCAAACTGTCAAATGCCTTGGAAATATCGAGTGCAACAACTTTGCTTTTACTAAATTTGTGAATCGACTGGTACCACTTTCCAGTGAGATAAGCCACCAGGTCACCTGTAGATCGTTGTCTATGAAAACCGTACTGCTGGTCGCTCGTTCACGTCATTAAAGGTATGGCATAAGCTTACGATTGATCAGCGTTTCCATGAGAAAGTATGGATGTAAGCGCAATTGGTCGGTACGAGGAAAGAGATGACGGTTCGCCTTTTTTAGGATAAAGGCTGTTTTGCAATTCCTTGGGTCGACTCCAGAATAATAAGAGAAATAGAAAAGCCTTCGCAGGGGTAATGCCAACGTTGAAGATCACCTCTTCAAAACTATAGCGGGAATACCATCAACCCCAGCAGATTTATGAATGTTGAGATCTAGCCACTTGACGAGTACAAAAGTAAATCTGTCCCACAGAGGATTCGACTCTTGCAAGTACGACTCTTGCAACGCGCTATTTGGTAGTGTGAAGCTAGCTGCGAAATGTGAAGCAAGCAGATTGGCCTTGTCCATACAGCGGACAGTTGGAATGTCATTGAATGACCGAATATTGTTACTTTCTTTTGGACATTGAAGTATTTTTTGTCTCAGTTTCTGGTCATAGTCAAACAAAGCCCTGGTGAACACCAGTGCTTAAGCGGTGTAGATTTGATATGAACCCGTCCATTACGACCTACGACTAGTCCAGTCAAGCAGGGTTTGATCAATTCCATGGGCACTCATTTTCGACAAAAGATCTTGTTGCTTGACTCTGTCAAATGCCTTTGAAATATCAAGTGCATTAACTTTTCTTTAACAAAATTTGTAAACATTATGGAAGCGTGGATCTAGCTGTGAAATGCAAAACAAATAGATTGACCATTTATCTATAGAGCTGACGGTTTAAACGGTTTAGTGGTGGAATTGACGACGAGGCAGTATATTAAACTGGAAATTTTTACTTCCTTTTGAACATTGAAGTTTTGTTTGTCTGAGTTTCTGCTCAAAGTCGAATTTAAATCGCCTAAGGTAGGACTTGTAATCATTTCTGGATCCTCTAAATGTTGTTATGTTTTTCACAGTGGGGATTTTTTTATGTATATGACCAAAAGCATACCTCTTTGCA
Source organism: Nephrocerus scutellatus (assembly GCA_947095585.1). Lineage (NCBI taxonomy): Eukaryota > Metazoa > Arthropoda > Insecta > Diptera > Pipunculidae > Nephrocerus > Nephrocerus scutellatus. The sequence continues at coordinate 101,868,765 of OX352763.1, read as the reverse complement.
GCTTTAATCATATCAGCCATTTACTTTCTGTAAGCGTCAGTTTGACTGTGTACCCGAAAAATTTGTTCACTCTCGTTTTGAACGTGAGTTTCTTGTGGAAAATTAGATATCAAAGGGAGCTTTGGGGTAGCCAGTAAGACGCACGCCTATGGAATCTGGCTTTTGGTAGGGATAAAATGTCTCATAGTCATGATGGTTATGATCGATTAAGATCTAACCGACTTTACACCCTTAGCAAATCAATACAGAGAAAAAGAAATGGGCTTAATGATATAGGTTGTTCACAAGTCAGTTAAGTGCATTTAATAGTCCAGAACTAATTAAAATAAAAATATCAACAATCCTTCTTAAAAATCTAATTATTTTTTCTTTGATTTTCCTCCACAGATCGATAAAAGTTTCTCAGCCAAAGCGAAAAGAAATTCGATTCTCAAGAATTTTTGCAGCAACATTTCCATCCAAACAACAACAAATTTTAGTTATTGCCGACAGCTAAATAACTCCACGAATTAATTTCGCATAACTTTATAATTTTTTTATAAATATTTATAATAACTCGACTCGATACAGCGAGAACAGAACAAAACAACCGAACTCATAGAATGGTAGAAGGTGATTTGCATAAGAAACAAAGTGAAAGTAAGTGAATTTTTTTTTTACTGATCTGTTGACCATCGATTAATAATCTCTTGATCTCTTTATTTTTTCAGACTGTAATGTAGAAGAAGGCCTACAACCGAACCGATACATTTCAGCTAACAACTCCATTGACAACCGCTCGATTCTGCAGCCGTGCGCGCTCAGTACCGGTCCCAAGGACAGCGAATACCAATTTGCATCGATCAATCGAGGCTTCGAGACTGATGTAGCCAATAGCGCTGGTACTGGTGGGGACAGCCGTGACGGTGCCTACACTAAAGAAAATGATTTAGAAAAAGGAAACGGCATTGTTGCCCTAAGTGGCAACAATAGCAATAACAATGGTGCAGTTGGTGCCGGTGGTACCGGCGGTGGCGCGGACGGCATTCGTGCCGACTTCGAACAGGCCATCGAAATGTGCGAATATGGGAAATTCCATTATTTACTCCTAGCTATTTGTGGTCTTGTCAGTACCAGCGAGGAAATGGACGTCATTTCGATGTCGTTCATCTTGCCGTCGGCCCAGTGTGATCTTGAATTGAACACACAGACAAAGGGTTGGTTGAACTCGATCATCTTCATTGGCATGATGGTCGGCGCTTACTTCTGGGGTAGTATAGCGGATTCGATGGGCCGCAAGAAGGTCCTGATTGCCATATCCTTCATGAACGGTTTGTGCATTGTCGCCTCGTCGTTCACACAAAATTACTCTTGGTTTATGCTGTTTCGATTCCTTAATGGAGCTGCGTAAGTATTTTTTCTTTATTCCATTTTATATGTTTACATACATCTGTTTTTTTTTGAGGATGCTAGTTTTTCAAAGCCTCTCCACTCCCAAAAAAAAAAGGTTTACATTATTATATATTAATAGTTAGCCTAGAGCAATTTCACAAACCCAACAAATAAAAAAAAGAAAATAAAAATTTTAGATTCGAACCTGTGAAATTGCACAAAATCGCAAAAAATAAACAAAATCTGAAAAGAATCGCTGAGATTCGAACCTGTGCATAAAACTAAACTGATAAAAATTAAAAAAATCTGAAATGACTCGGTGAGATTCGAACCGGTGCAATTGCATAAAACCGAGAAAAATAAAAAAAATTTCAAGGAGATTCGAACCTGTACCAAGACTCGGTGAGATTCGAACCGGTGCAATTAAACAAAATCGAGAAAAATAAAGTAATCTGAAAAGACTCAGTGAGATTTGAATCTGTGCAATTGCATAAAACCGAGAAAAATAAAAAAAAGTTTCAAGGAGATTCGAACCTGTGCCATTGCACAAAACCGAGAAAAATGCAAAAATTTGAAAAGATTCGAACCTATTCATAAAACTGAGAAAAATAAACAAAATCTAAAAAGACTCGGTGAGATTCGAACCTGTGCATAAAACTAAACTGATAAAAATTAAAAAAAATCTGAAAAGACTCGGTGAGATTCGAACCGGTGCAATTGAATAAAACCGAGAAAAATAAAAGAAAATTTCAATGTGATTCGAACCTCTGCAATTGCACAAAATCGATAAAAATAAAAAATGCAACCTGAAAAGACTCGTATAGCCACGGTTTTTCATTAAGAACGCCCCATTTTAATTTTTAAATAAAATAATTTGTCAATGAGATATCGAAAAAAAATTATTTTGAGGGAATGCGCTGAACAAAATTTGCCAAAAAGGTTATATACACTCGCGGTGGCAATTTGACTTATGTTTTATCATCAGCAAAATTTCCATAGAACTTCATTTAAATAACAAGAGGCAGACGAACTTAGCTGAATAAATTTTGCTGAATTAGCTGAATCAGTATAAGAAGTTAGAGAGCTCAGATCCATTTCTTCCCTTCTATCACAAGCTCAACCACAAAAGCGCAAACGTGTCGCTCACCACTGTCCGCTTTGCCGGTTCGCTTAAACATGACTCATACCTCATTCCTCCTATACAAATATCGTGCACCTTTCAACACAACTGTAATTGGTGTCATAAAATATAATTTGAATTATTTTTTAATAAATAGAAACATTAAAACTCACCTCGTGATTGTTTCAGTTGTTAGCTCATCAACATTCCGTTGTGATACAATAAATAATTTTTATTACAATACTCTAAGCGAAGGCATTTTTTGCAATTAGTTGGTCGTAAATGTCGTTAGTTTTATTGTTTTTTGTTATTATTACATTGTTATTCAATTTTCTATATTAACTTCACGTAGGCGTGTGGCAGACGGACTCTTGTGATAGATTTTTAACCAACTTCTTAAAACCCGATTTTATTCAAACTATGCACACATGTGTACCTGTGATTGAGAAGGTATCAGGTAAAAACATTAATTAACCCATTTTTTTTTTCAAATTTTGTAAACACGTGTATCTCCGATGAAAACACTTTCTGTAAAAATTTAGAAGTAATCGGTCCCCAGGGCCGAGGGGTTCTGATATAATTTCTTTAAAATTCACTCGATTTTATTCAAACTTTGCACACATGTGTATCTCCTATTAAAGAATTCACATAAACATTTTTATTATTAGGTTTTTTATGGGCTGTTTTTTATCGTATGCATTAATACTTTTTGAAATACAATTAAGTTTATGTAGATAAATAGTTGAGTCTACTATATGAACTTAAAGTGTGGCGCAATTTAGAGCGATAATGGCAAGTTTAAATACTGCTGATGTAAATGTAAATCGAAATTGGCATATCTGCGCGGTCAAATTTTTATGACCGAGCCTAATTGGTTACACTTCCAAATGTGTCTGAACGAATTTCGTTATAGCTCATATTTCTATGAACTGCTACTTGAGGGATGCTACTTGTAGAGAAGATATTTGTTAAGTACGAGTACGTTGTGTAAACATAGACACATATTCTTCTCCTGCCTTATTAGCTCGTTAGTGGTAAACTTTTCATTATACTTTGCATTATCTCCAAACTGGTTCCAAGTTATACAAAGCATTCTTTCTTACTCTCCGATGCCTTATTTTTCGCAAAAACTCTCTACTCCGATTGATGTTATCTAAAAGTTGTTCTAACAAAGGCATTGTCCGAGTCTTGGTGTCGTGCCGGTTATCCAGGAAGGGAACTTTTCTAAATAATGTTGTTTACTCATGCTCGCTTACATATCTTTGCTTCTTCTTTAAACTTCTTCGTTATTTCAAGGTAGTGCCTAGTTACGCCCTACCACATTCTTGAAAAGGGTTTTATGGGCTTTTCGTTTAGTTGGCTACGTCTTGTCTGACGTTTCAATACGTCTATACATGCCATTTAATCATTTAATTACCCTTCAAAAGCTTTTGTAAATTCTGTAAAAAAAATGTTCAAAGTTTGCCATCGATTACGACAATATTACGTGCGCTAATCATTCTCAACGATGAAGCCAATTTCTCGTTCAACTGCGTTGTTTTGACGTGACAACGTCTGACTACATGGTTGAAGTGGTAAATGTTCAAAAAGTTAAATGTCCCATGTTAAGTCTCATGTTAAGTCAGACTTTTATTTCAATATTTTATGCCTCCTTTTATATATTTTATATTTTATACGTCTATAGGTAGGTCGGTAGAACGGTGGATCCTCCTGTACATGCGAGGTCCTCAATTAGCGTTATTGTGCGCCATTTTGATGCCACAAATCTAGAGGGACCCAGCATGGATATTTAAGTTGTTTAAATCCACCTTGTAGCGTTTAGATACGAGATCAACTTGATGACCCCGTAATCTGAGAGCTCTTTCAGGTCGTGAAAAAATGGTTTACCTAAAATGCAGTATCTTGACCCGGCTAGGACCGGACAACTGCAGAGGAAGTAACTAGATGCTGTAGGGTTGCCATATAAATATTGATATGGCGCAGTTTGATAGACTGCTCCACCTGACCTGAGAGTTATTATTAAAAAATGAGAGAATTTGTTCCTTGACTGAGCTCATTGGACAACTAATCCTCTCAATAGAGCCGGTCCATAGCGATGCCCATCTTAGCCAATTCGTCCGCTCTCTCATTACTCTCTATATTACTGTGCCCCGGCAACCATACTATAGTGATGTTCAGGAATTGGCTGATCGATGGCAAATTTTCTTGGCGCTGTTGTACGAGTTTCGAGTTTATTGTAGTCGCATAAATTGCCCTTGTGGCAGATTGGCTATCAACAGATATACCAACTCTTCTGATTTGTGCGTTTCTGAGGCTTATTGCCCTGAAAGCCTCCTTAATTGCTAGAATCTCTGCCTGAAAGATGCTAGCTGAATAGGGTATCTTGTATGACCTTGACAGATTTAGATCATCCGAGAATATACTTGCGCCGACTCCGTCTTTCATCTTGGATCCGTCAGTGAATATTCTTGTGTCATGCCCCGTCCTTCCAGTTTCCCCTGGTAGGAAACGAGGAGTTAAAGCTAAATTTAGGGATGCAGTAGTCAGTAGTAGTAATAGCTGGCCACCAGACCAGCGATCCATAGGTAAGAATTGGCCGTACAATTGCTGTGTACATCCATATTTGGTTGAAGACCCCATTTCTTGCCGATGGTCTTGCTGCTGGCATAGAGGGCCAAGCACGCTTTCTTAGCCCTGTTCTCTATGTTAGCCTTCCAGTTAAGCTTCCTATCGAAGATTACTCCGAGATATTTGTATGATCCTGCTACCGAGCATGGATATGATCCATTGCGTAAGGAAGGATTCCACTCATGACTGGGTCAGAGATTCCTTATGCCCCTAAATGTGAACATTGTTGAAGGCCCCTTCTATATCTAAAAAGGTGGCAAGCGTAAACTGCTTGTAGTTAATTGTGTACTCAATCGTTCGTACTATCTCATAGAGGGCGTTTTCCGTGTATCTGCCCTTGAGATATGCGTGTTGAGATCTCTTGTGTGACTTCAAACCGTTGTCTGATATGGCCTCTTCTACCTGCTTTGGGTACAAAAACCACCCGAACTCCTCTCCAGCTTCGGGGGACATAGTTGAGTAGGAGATAGCTTCTGAAAATCTTCATTAGCCAGGAAGTCGACAGCTCCAGTGAGTTGTGTAGCATAATCGGCTGTATGCCATCCAGGGCAGGAGATACGTATATAAATAACTATACATATTATTTAGTTATTTATTTTATATATTATTTTTTTACTGTAAGAGAAACTACTTTATCAATTCTGGAGTGTGGTCATTAGGGTCAGGAATTTTTTTGATCTAAGCCATTTCTCAAGCGATTTGTATGAAATTCGGTATGTTGGACTTAGATGGGACTATAAGACTTGTTCCTATGGAAATTCTGGGATATGGGCAATAGGGTCTAGGAATTTTGGGAACTAAGCCATTTCTCAAGCGATTTGTATGAAATTCGGTATATAGGACTAAGCTGCGTTTATAAGACTTGTTCTTATGGAAATTCTGGGATATGGTATGGAATTTTGACATCTATGCCATTTTGAGATTTTGAGATATCCGTTCGTGTTTCCGTCCCACAGATAAGAAGATCTTCGTTTTCTTTTCTTTCGTCCCGAGCAGACGTTGTCATGCTCAAAACCCACGGCAGTATATAGGCTGTGTCGGCCTACCATTTTTTAAGCAACATTGTCGCATTTAGGCAAATCAGTAACACGAAGCTATTCTAGAAATACCATTTTATGCGGGTTTCATGCAATTTAACCCGATATCTCAAATACAGGCTGTTTTATTTTAAAAAAAAAACAACCCATTAAAATTAAAATTGTTCTTGTAAATTCTCTAATCGGGGATACACACACACACACACACTGCGTGCTCGTTTTGTGGCAAAATCATCCACCAACTGACGCAGCGGCAGCAAACAGCGCTGCTCACAAAGCACAGAGCTCAGACTTTGCCGTGATCTGATGCGATATAGCGATATTTAAAAATTGTATATTGGGGTCCCCAAGGGGCCGATCGCTCCAAATTTTTACAAAAAGTGTTTTCTATCGAAGACACACATGTGTACAAAGAAATTTAAAGAAAATCGGGTAAATTTTGTAAAATATTTGTATGGGAGCCCCCCGACCCCGCGGCCCGAGGGGTCTCAAATTTTAATAGAAAGTGTTGTCATGGGAGATATACATGTGTCCAAAATTTCAATAAAATCGGGCTGTAGGAAGTGGGTTAAAAATTGATCACAAGATTTGGCCAGCCAGCCAGCCAGCCACGGGCAAGTGAAGTTAATATAGAGAATTTAAAAATTAGCCGCTCTTCATCAAAAACTTATTATTTAGGTTCTTAAAATTATTTACATTGTCTGGACGTTGTTGCTTCTTTCTCCCATTTACATTCTCCGAAGAGCATAATGTCTACAGAGTGTTGCAGCGTTCATTTCCCTGTCGCTGCAAGTCAGCCTCTTTCAATGCAGACCTGATTCTGAAACACTTTAAGGAAATTTAGTGGCCGTCATCAATGGGGTGAGTCTACGTACTGGCCAGTAGAGTGAGTTAGAGAACACCTGTTGGAAACTGAAAACTGGCTGACTGAATGACGTGCTGTCAACTGGCACATTGTCTCTCTATGCCAGTACTTATGCTAGAGGCGCCTGTATTTTGCTTTGACCTCTTTTTTCGCTGAAGATTCTCTAGATGTTGGCTACTACGGTATCTTTTCTTATCCATAGATATCATGTGGAAAATGGATTACTACTACTATAATATACCGACGTTTTGCAGGCTCCGTTGACTTTCGATACGACTAAAGTCCCTTAAAGCTCCTGCTTTCTGTACTTTTCTTTATTGAGGCGTCAACGAATTTAAATATTTTTCAAAAGTATGGCTCGAATTAAATTAATTTCGAGATACAAAAATCAGCTACTCATGTCTTGCCGCAAGACTTACGTCTACTAATATCATTCTTGATATTGATGACTTCACAAAAAACTTAGAAATGCTCGCCGACATTCTTTTGCTTTCGAAGATAAATAATTTTCGTTTGACATATTGCGTATCCTTTATTTAATGCTACCACTTACATGAACCTTTTCCAAAGGACCTGACCTGGTTCTTGCAGATTCTTATAATTTCTGTAGGATTTCTTTTTTATCATCCGATTTTTTTTTCAAATACGAGCTAATTTTTTATTCCAAACTTCTAATTAATTATATTTTAATTTTTTTGTTCTCTTCCCTCTAACAGACTCGGCGGCAGCGGTCCCGTCATCTGGTCATACTTTGCAGAATTCCAACCGAAGGCGAAACGTGGCTCTATGTTGAGTTTCATGGCAGCTTTCTGGACATTTGGTAATCTTTTTGTCGCCGGCTTGGCATGGCTTATAATACCGACTGGCATTGGTTTCATCACGCCCTACTTTACCTACAACTCGTGGCGAATCTTCTTGGTGGTCTGTTCGGTGCCATCATTTCTTGTGGCCTTTCTGCTTTTCTATTTGCCTGAATCGCCAAAGTTCCTGCTGTCAAGGGGCAAACACGACAAAGCTATGGCCATATTCCGTGGTATTTTCGTAACAAACACAAAGAAATCCGCCGACATGTATCCAGTCAAGTCACTAATTATGGACGAGAAACTGCAGCAAGAAATTCGCGATAGAGCCAATTCGCTGAAGGGCAAATACAGCAGAATGGTGTCGGGCATGGTCGATCACAGTCGTCAATTGTTCCGGTCGCCCATCCTCAAGTTTACTCTCGTCTCGATTAGCATTAATTTCACCTTTCACATCGGCTACTACGGCCTGATGATGTGGTTTCCGGAATTGTTTCATCGCTTTGACGAATACAGCACAGCACACCCGGGCGAGAATGCTGGCGTCTGTCAAGTTACCGAATATGTTGTCGGCAAGTCACATGAAGCCGATGCTACCTGCTCGTCGCACATACCGTCGGCTGTCTTCTTGGAGTCGCTCATTTCGTTGGCATCTGCTTTGCCAGCGAATTTGATCGCCATCTTGGGTATGGATCGTTTCGGTAGAAAGTTCTTCCTCATCTTTGGCACAATGTCGGCTGGTGCCTGTTCGGCAGCCATGTACTTTGTCACCAATAAAAGTCAGAATTTAATTGTATCGGCGATCTTTAGTGGCGCCATATCAATGGCCAATGCTGCACTGGATTGTCTCATCACAGAAGTCTTCCCCACCAATTTGAGAGCAACTGGTGTTGCGATCTCCATGGTCGCTGCACGTCTTGGCGGTATCATTGGCAATGTTGTGATCGCCACATTGCTGGATACCTTATGTCCGGCTCCGACCTTCATTGTTGCCATCCTGTTGATCAGCGGTGGGCTGATGTGCCTTCTGTTGCCTAACACGACGCGAGTTTCATTGAAATAATCTGTCGGATTCATCTGCATCAGCCATTAATTACCAAATATGTAACTAGATCTAGAACTAGAAATCACCCGGATTTTCAAATTTGAATTTATTTTGTTTTTGCTTCTATATTGCATTTGTAATGTTATAGATACACTGTACGTATTTGTAGCCCCGCTTTTTTTTTATTTTTCTTTTTCTTTTCTAATGTTAACAGTATAGATAATTGAGTTGCTATTTTAGATGCTAGTTTATTATTTAATTCTTATTACCTCTTATATCCTTTTTCAATGTGACGACACATCGATTAAACATATCCGAATTTAAATTGTAAAGAAAAAGTGTATTTTTAGTATTTACATATATTAAATATTAACAATAGTTTTAAGTAAAATTTTGGTTTTTGTCTATGATGTACAGTACATATACAAAGTAAATCGAACTTGTAGATTGTTTTGCAATTGAAAGAAAGAAATACACAAAATAATAAAACCAACAAATTAATAAATAAATATGAATCGAAATGATTGTTTAAAATATTCGGTGTTTTTCAATTACTGCATTTAATAAATACTTTAAATGAGTTTTCAGGTTTTATTAGCTTTATTATAAAATTATTTTTGTTTGTTAAGAAGGCGGAAGAAGGTAATACTGGATAGTATAATAAATATACGATGTAAGAGAAACACGTCTTGATTGATTGGTAATGCAAACGGAATAGAAAGGTATATTATGACATTAAAAACTAAATTCAATAAAAGACATTTCGATATGTAATGGACCGGCTACAATAAGGTACACTAATATTCCTCCTTTACCTGAGAATTATAATTGAATTCCAATTGCCTCTCTGAATGGTCCCAATATTATATTGTCCAATGGTTTCGTGCGAACATCAGTGATTTGGTTTTCTTTGAAGCTGGTTTTTGAGTCCATTCCCCCAGAATGCTTCTTAAACAGTGGCGGAAAGTGTCATATACTCCGCTTCACAAGATGAGAGTGCAACAGTTTTTTTTATATATAATTCGCGCACGCTTAAAGGGGTTCGCCCCTTATAATGATCGGCTATATGCTTGGCACAGCGTGGGCGTTAAGAAGAAGGAGGAGAAAAAAGGAGATGTTTAGGAGCTTGTGTTTTGAATGTCTGGGGAACATATTGATGTGGGAAGACAGAGATTGGCAGAGCATTCCAATTACGTGTTTTACGGCGGAAGAACGAATCCCTGAACTTAACTGTACGTCCGAAAATGGGCTTGAGGGTAAACTGATGAGCATTTAAAGCGCTACGAGTATTGCGGTTAAATTCAAGGAGAGGTGGCATGCAGCTGGCTATTTCTCTTGAGCACCGATGGTAGAAGAATCGATAAAACAGAGTGACAAGCTGGAAACGTTCCCGCGATGTTCAAGCGAATCTATTGATTTCGCTATATTTTCGTCACCGATAAGTTTTATCGCACAGTTTTGTATTCTATCTAGCTGATACAAGGTAATTTTAGGCACACCAGACCAGATATGACAATTGTAATAAAGTTTAGGGCGAATAAAAGCCTTGTATGCAGTAGCCAGATCAGAGGGAGTGAAATATTTCTTGCACCGGGCTAGAAAACCTAAACATTTTGCAGCATTTTTGACGATGGTAAATATGTGGTCATTTCAACGAAGCTTGTCGTTAACGCCACATACCGAGAATTGCGACATTTACAGTTTCCTCTATACAAGTGCCATTCATGGATAATGGCATGGGATTTAGGATTCGCTTAGAAGACAGGAGACAGCATTGGGTTTTGGAAGCATTAAATTCTACTCGATTGATTTATCCCCATTGTATTATGCTGTCAAGGTCAGAATTTAACGTGTTTAACATACGTAGTTGTTTGAGTTCGACATAAGAAGTGGAGGGACGCTCCTCAAACTTATATGAAAAGCTGAGAGTGCTGTCGTCGGCGAAAGAGTGAATTGGATTAGAAGTCACAGATAAGAGATCATTAATAAAAATGAGAAAGAGTGTCAGGGACAGAACAGAGCCCTGGGGAACGCCAGCATTTATCTAATGAACTTTAGACTTAAAACCGTCCAAAACAACTTGAATTGAGCGGTTCAAAAGATAGCTTATAAACCAATGGAGCAGTTTTTCATCGACTTCATAAGCACACATTTTAGACAAAAGAGCTTGATGCCAAACTCTGTCAAATGCCTTAGAAATATCGAGTGCAACAGCTTTGCTTCCTCCAAATTGTTGCAAAGACCGGTTCCACTGTTCGGTGAGATATACCATCAAATCACCAGTAGAACGAAATCAATACTGCCGGTCATTTAGAGGAACCTTGCTTATGTTAACTAAGCTATGCTTGGTTGGAATGTACAACTGGTCGAATGCCGTGGAAATAATTTTCATTCATTCCTTTAAAATTCCCATATATTTTCAGCAAGGCGGAGATCAAATAATTGTTCAAAGAAGCAGGAGTCGGTGGTCCATCAGCTCATTGTTGAAAGGTTGTACGCATCCCTCAGTTAATTGCGCTCAGGCAACATGCCAACAAATGGGTTAAAGCTTTTCTCAAAAAAGGGGTCTTTTGGGGGTCTTTTTGGAGTATCTTTTAGTAATCTTTTGATGTCTTTGGAAAGTCTTTTGGGGGTCTTTTGAGGGTCTTTTGGGAGTCTTTAGGTGGTCTTTTAGGGGTCTTATACGGGTCTTATGAGAGTTTTTTTTGCGTCTTTTGAGTTTGTTTTTGTGGTCTTTTGCTGGTCTTTTGGGGATTTTTTGAAAACTCTTTTGATGGTCTTTTTGTGGTATTTTAGGGAGTCTTTTGGGGGTCTTTTGGATGTCTTTTGAGGATTATTTTGCTTCTTTTTATGATTATTTTGGAGTTATGGTGGTCTTTTGATGATCTTTTGTGGTCTTTTATGTGCCTCTTGAGGGTCGTTTTGCCCCACAACATCAAAGAAGTTTCACTTACACCACGCGTAAAAGTTACACGCACTGGTTTTTTTTTTGTTCTTAACAGATTTCTCATAAGTGCAATACTTATTGCGATATTTGCAAAAACTCGAAAAACTGTACAAGTAAACTGTCACTTACGGTTGCGCTTAAGACAACTTTGTAGAAATAAAACTTCTTATCCACGATATAAATATAAATGAAAAACTAAAATTGTTTTTAATAATTATTAACAACTAGCGGAAAACCTGGCGTTTTCCGGCTGCCCCACCCCAGCATTATTTGTGCATTTTTATTTTTGCACACAAATGGAAGAACCTAAAATGTAATGGCATATCAGAACAGCGAATTGAGAAGCTTTCCGTGACAAGTTATTACTCTCGGACGTTTGTCAGACATTCGCGAGAATAGGGACCGTAAAAAATACTTTTAATGTTTTTTGGGATTCGGACTACGAACCCATTGCTCGGAAATCCATGCACTAAACACTGAGCCATGGCGCCCAGTATCTTACAGTCCAGGCGCTAGTATCTTACATTAGATAAATATACACAGCCAAGTACAATTAAATACTTGAGTGTGAATTATAAACAAAACGCAATTTTACCGCTCCAAAAAATTTGTTTGTCAGAAATACGCTTACGGTTACTTCAACACATCAATGAAGCATCCTAAGAAAATGAGAATTTGTATAAAAAAACAAACATACTTTCAAATTTATATTTACAATGTTTATTGTAATAACACAACTACTATATTCAGTATGGGACGGCCGTATTAAATTCAATGGTAGAAGAGTATGAAAATGCGATACCTGCATTTCTGTTGTCAAAATATTAGCTGGGACCTAAAATATAATGCCGTAACCGAACGGCGAATTGCGAAGTTATTACTCTCGAACGTTTGTCAGACATTCTCGAGAGGTGGGAACGTGAAAAATACTTTAGGTGTTACTGGGATTCAAATCACGAAATTCCATGCACTTATCCGCTGAGCCACAGCGCCCACACATTTTGGAATTCCTAAATTCTGATCGTCTTAATTCACGCCTTCCTTCCAGAGTAGGCCGACCTCACTGTCCCATAATACTCACCCGTGGTGGTCAATCTGTAGCATGTGTTCTTATCTGGTATGTTGCAGGACCTAAACACTGAATATAAAAATATGGATTCCTAAATGATACGAAATAAGGAGTATGCTTTAAGGCGAAATCTAGGTAAACGCGGGGCTCAATCCCTCATCTCCACACGACTTCTGTCCCATAATACTGGGTCGTGGGGTCCATCTGCAGCATAATATCTAACAGTTATGTTGCAGGACTTGAAGCGATACATTAAGAAATGGTTTACTCCCAAGGGAGGACTGCAAAATAGTACTTATTCTCAAGAGTATGCTTAATGGCGCAAGCTAGGCAAGCGTGGGGCTCAATCCCCAACTCTACCGACACTCGACACTCGATGTCCCATAATACTACCATAAAGGACATTTCGAGCAGGAACCTATTCGCTTATGTGAGCTAGGTATCCTGCCCACGAGAGCCTCACGAGATTAATTTTCTTTACGATGTCGATATCGTAAGCACTTACTCGTATGGTCATTTTCTTATACACCGACAACTTGGACGTTATGGTTAAATTCCTGGATTTGAAAAGTCTTGACAGACTAAAGTAGGTTTTGTTGGCTTTAAGCAACCTTGCCCATGCTGTTATCGTCTGCTACAGTTGACCCGAGATAGTTAAAGCAATGCACTGCTTCAAATTCGTGTTCCAATATTTTAATTGCGGGACCAATGTTGGATCTTCTTAGTACTTAGTTTTGCTCTCATTTTCAGTGTCAATTAAAAAACTTTGCAAATGAAACGAACACAAAATTGTAACGTACCTCGGGTTTGTAAATGGAACGTTAAACTTAAACGGCGAGAGAGAAATCTAAACTTTATCCAACAAATGCAAAAAGATATAGTTTTAAAAATTGCTGTGTTCCCAAAACCTTCTCTATAGAAAGCTCGACTGTTCCGATCGTACACCGATATATGCTTAGGTTTCATCCAAAACGTATTTGTATTAGTAATCAACTAAAGAGCAAAATCCATATAAAAATTTTCTGTTTCCCACTACCACATCTTACGTTTCTCGCTCTTTGCTATTACTTATTTTTTGTACACTGTATTCACATCAAAACCTTCTCTATAGAAAGCCCAACTGTTCCGATCGTACACAGATCCATGCTTAGATTTAGACCAAACGTATTTGTATTAGTAATCAACTAAAGAGCAAAATCCATATAAAAATTTTCTGTTTCCCACTACCACATCTTACGTTTCTCGCTCTTTGCGACTACTTATTTTTTGAACACTGTATTCACATCAAAACCTTCTCTATAGAAAGCCCAACTCTACGCATACTAATGCTGTAAACCAAGACCAAACGCATGTGTGTTTGTGGGATGTGAAGACAGTGTACAAAAAATAAGTAGTCACAAAGAGCGAGAAACGTAAGATGTGTTAGTGGGAAACAGAAAAATTTTATATGGATTTTACTCTTTAGTTGATTACTAATACAAATACGTTTGGTCTCAATCTAAGCATGTATCTGTGTACGATCGGAACAGTTGGGCTTTCTATAGAGAAGGTTTTGATTCACATCCCACAAACACACATGCGTTTGGTCTTGGTTTACAGCATTAGTATGCGTAGAGTTGGGCTTTCTATAGAGAAGGTTTTGTTCACATCCCACAAACACACATGCGTTTGGTCTTGGTTTACAGCATTAGTATGCATTGAGTTGGACTTTCTATAGAGAAGGTTTTGATGTGAATCAATCAGTGTACAAAAAATAAGTAGTCGCAAAGAGCGAGAAACGTAAGATGTGGTAGTGGGAAACAGAAAATTTTTATATGGATTTTGCTCTTTAGTTGATTACAAATACAAATACGTTTGGTCTCAATCCAAAACCTTCTCTATAGAAAGCCCAACTCTACGCATACTAATGCTGTAAACCAAGACCAAACGCATGTGTGTTTGTGGGATGTGAACAAAACCTTCTCTATAGAAAGCCCAACTCTACGCATACTAATGCTGTAAACCAAGACCAAACGCATGTGTGTTTGTGGGATGTGAATACAGTGTTCAAAAAATAAGTAGTCGCAAAGAGCGAGAAACGTAAGATGTGGTAGTGGGAAACAGAAAATTTTTATATGGATTTTGCTCTTTAGTTGATTACTAATACAAATACGTTTGGTCTCAATCTAAGCATGTATCTGTGTACGATCGGAACAGTTGGGCTTTCTATAGAGAAGGTTTTGTCTCAATCTAAGCATGGATCTGTGTACGATCGGAACAGTTGGGCTTTCTATAGAGAAGGTTTTGATTCACATTCCAAAATACAGACGCGTTTTGGATTGGTTTACAGCATTAGTATGCATTGAGTTGGGCTTTCTATAGAGAAGGTTTTGTGTGTTCCATAAAACATTTCAGACTACACGCAAACTAACTTGCTTTTGTTTATTTGTAGTTATATTTTCATTTGGCATCTGTTGCGTTCCAGTTTGTATCTACACATGAATACTAATTTCTGCGTCGCATCGTATAAATGTATATTTACTGCAGCAATCTATAACCAAATTTTCTTTTAGTAATTATCAAATTCTAAAAAAAAAAAAAATATTAGAAAAACTGAGAATTTAAAAAAATAAAAAATAAATAATTTTCAAACAGCACAACCCTGTGCACCTAGATACATATAAAAAAAATTCGCTTCTGGAGTTGCGCGCTGAAATTCCATTTTTAACGTTATGTAGGTACATTATCTACACAGGCACTGCCATGCAATGCTTTAATATCTGTAATATGCACTGCTTTTCCATTGTTTCTATTAGTCTTCAATAAAAATAAATAATATTCCAGAAATAGATATGTTTAGCGGGAAATTAAAATCGGCTTGTGTAGTCATAAAATGAAAACATAAGAATAGTTTTCATTGCTTTCTATAAAATTCCCATATTTTTTTTCAGCAAATCGGAGTACAAAGATTCGCTTTTAAATCCAGCAATCGGTGGTCCGTCAGCTCATAGATGAAAGGTTGTACGCATCCCTTAATTGCGTCTCAAAATGAGGAAGCTAAAAAACTTGACTCAAAACAAACAAAAGACACCAGCATCATTCAAGACAACAAGAAACAAATCAATCCATCACATGTTGTTTGTGGGGGGGGTAAAAGGCGTTGCGTCTAGCCGGTGACGTTTTTCGCACTCAGGAGAATTTTATACGGTGTATGAGCAAGTTGTTGACAAAAAGTGATCACCTTTTTTTAAATACTGTTCGTCGATAAGCCATCACTTTAGAACGGCTGACAGACCTTTGTTCTCACTTTTTTTTAAATGTTCCGAAAATTTTACAAAACGTTTTGTCCATCGAAAATACACATGTGTTTAAAATTTGAAGAAAATCGGGTCAATTTTTAAAATATTTATATATGGGCCCTGAGGCCGAGTGGCCCAAAATTTTAACAGAAAGTATTGTCACCAGAAAAACACATAAATCCATGGAATGGAAGGAAGACTTTGTATTTGCTTGTTGTTTTATTTAACTTGTCTGTATTTTCGACTAATTTGGGGTCCTTTTTAACCACCATCCACACGACCAAGAGAACTCAAATTTTGTGAGTGTCTATGTCCAAAATAGAATTTTTGTATATTCCGCGTATGACTAGTGTCGCATTTCGTGTGTAGGCGCATGTGATGTGTGGAAAAATGAAAATACTTTGAAATAGTCCCGACCTCCAAAACAGATATTTTGGCGATTATTACCAAATAATAAAAGACTGTGTGGTGTATGTACATAAAAGTTTGTACCCAAAAAACGTTGTTTTTTTACATTTGTATGTATGGGTACATAAGGTAAGCTTCACAAACGCTTTCAATGTGATCAAATATAAATCGTTGGTGTTGCGGAAGTAATTCAGCACAGTTTGTTGCTACTCGCATCTTACTACTGAGACAAAGGTGCGGGTTCGAATGCCAGTAGTTTTAATTTTTTTTTTGCTTTAAAAGTTTATTTTCAGACTCTTGTTGAATATATGATTTTTAAAATGATTTTTTGAAGTGAAACTCTTACGGAGGAGGCTACAATTTTCAAGCGTTACATTGTTATTACTCTGTTGTACACATTGGTTACACTGTCACAAGTGATTCGTATGAAAATCAGAATATAGGACTTAGATGCGACTATAAGACTTGTTCCTATGGACATTTTGGAACTAAGCCATTTCTAATCGTCATCTCATCCCATCTTTAATCGTAATATCGGCGACAACGTCAAAAAAGGTCCACTTCAACCGCGCGTAAAAGTTACACGCACTCTTTTTTGTATATGATACACATACTTGACACAAGAGAAAGCTGCTATTTTTTTACTATGCCTATTTAGCCAATTAAAGTGTGAATAGCAATTGTGTCAGACCGCAAAGCAATAAAACTAAAGCTGCATATTCCTCCTCTTTAAATTCATTGTCCGAATCCTCTTCGCCGTTGCATAAATTCAAAAAACTCACTAAAAATTGGTCATCTGAATTCATTTTCTAACAATTTCAGTACTGAAATATTCATTTATTTTATTTACTTTTTAATTATTTGATATTCATTTATGATAAACTAGCTAAAACACCCGGCGTTGCCCGGCTAAATAAAATACGTATATGTTTGTTATTTTAACAAAATTGCTTATTAGCAAAAATCATTTTATTTGACTTTCATCTCATTGTAGTGCGTGTGGATAAATAATATTTTTGGTTTTTCCATTTGGTGAAAAAATGAACAATTTTGTTGGCGTTCCTACCCTAGAGCAAGAAGCAACGTACAGTTGCCAATGTGAAAAACATGGATATTGCAAACTTCAGGCAGCAACGCTTAGTAATTGTCCTTGGGTTTTGTTGATTGTAATCGCGAAAGTAAGGCGGACTGGAAACTGCAGTCGTTTGAAATCGAAAGGCAACTCGGTAGGAAACATTGGGATACGCGGAATCAACACATGTTCACCTTTACCGCCAATAATTTTTGCTTCAATAACATTTGGCAAAGGTTTTTAAACGGAAAGTCTTGTTCCGTTGCACAACTTATGTGGATCTAAATTCCTTAGGAACATTATCGGCGAACCCACTTTTAGAGTTAATATGTGTGCTGGCAATCCAGACGGCTCCAATGAATTTAGAAACTCTACATATTGGATAATTGACAGCTTGATCCTTATTTACAACTGTGTCAACAGATTTGTATTTTATCGGCTTACCGGGAATTGTTAATTGTATTTGATCATTTATTTTGTTAACGTCATCATTGTTGGGACCAAAAATTGAACGTTCTCGAAGCCATTCGTGATTCTTGAAGTTGCTTGTTAGGGAATACCATCTTTACTACATCCTCAATGGTCGATTGAATTTTACAAAAGTCAGATGGAATGTTTTTTTAAATACCAAACAGTTATTCAAAATGTCAGGACGCTACTATTTGAAAATTGTAATAAATTCATAAAAATATGCAATTTGTGAAATTGTGACCCCTTGACCCAGGGAGTCTGAGCACTTTCAAAATAAAACACGTTTCAAGACATTCATTATTATTTGGGTTCCCATCACTGTTGTTCTCTAAGCTTAAAATCTAAAACGAATAGTTCACCTGGTGGGTAGTTCACCCATTCTCAACAAAATGTTAAATGCAGTGTACTTACAAAGAATGGGTTCAGTACACTGAGTCACTGAGTACACTGAGTACACTGAGTACACTGAGTACAGTGAGTACACTGAGTTTCGCGTGCCCGTGGCTGGCTGGCTGGTGGGCAGAATCTTGTGATCAATATTTAACACACTTTCTAAAGTCCGATTTTATTCAAACTTCGGCCGTTGGTGATTTAAGAATCCCTTTAGGTGATGAGACTGGTAAGGAGGCAGCAGCATCTTTCTCCTGACACAGTGTTGCCAAGCGGCTAGCTTCTTCAAAATCGGCGGAGCCAATTGCGTTGCGAATCTGGTTTTGATGTCTTCTGGTTAAACCTCGATCAGTTTGTACAACGAACATTCGCGTTCCGATTAAAGCAGTCGTCTTCGCCGGTATCCACTTAGGTCCTCTGGAATAACTTCTCTGCGAAGGCATCAAATGTCTTACGACACGCGGAGCTAGCTGCGACAACAATGTGCGGAGTTGTCTACCGTGTAAGATTTCTGCAGGTGATTTCCCCGTAGAATTTGGTAAGCTCCTGTAAGACTCAAGAAAATTTAGTAAAGCTTTACGTTTATTATTACCTTCATGATTAAGTTTTTTCATGGCTGTTTTAAACGTTCTGACCATCCTTTCGGCTTCTCCGTTTGATGCTGGATAAAAAAGAAGCAGATTTAAGATGTTGAATGCCCTTTTCCAAAGAGAAGCGTTGAAATTTCTCTGCTATAAACTGGGGACCATTATCAGATACCAAAAGTTCTGGCAAACCCTCGATAGCGAAAATGTTTTCCAAAGCACGAATCGTAGCATCGGCTGATGTGTTTAACATCTCGACGACATATGGAATATTTGAGTATGCGTCCACACAGATTAAATACATGTTTTTTAGAAAAGGACCAGCGAAATCAACATGTACCCTTTCCCATGGTTTCGATGGAGTTGGCCAATTTGTGAATTTCTGGCGAGGACTCGAACTATTTTGCAGACAGGTTGTGCAACTATTTATCAGGGCACTAATCTCTTTGTGTATCCCCGGCCACCAGCAGTGACGGCGAGCAAGCTGCTTGGCTCTCACGATGCCCCAATGGCCTGTATGTAGCATTGCAAGTACTTTATTACGTAGTTTGGTTGGCACAAAAACCCTTGACACGTTCGATTGTTCCATTAGCACTCCATTATGCTGAGCTATAGCAAGACGTCTGAAGAAAAACGGTATCAGCTCCTCACTAAGAGCTTTGGCAGATTCAGGCCACCCGGTTTCTAACATCTGAAACACCTTTCTGAGCACTGGATCTTTAGCAGTTTCCTTTGCTAACGCTGTAGCCTTGACTGGAAAATTAGCAATTTCTTCATCAAGCTCTACCATTGTTTGAAAACAGCTTTCTTCTTGTTTATCGAATTCAACATCAGGACCTGATGGTAATCGTAATAATCCGTCAGCATTTCCATGAAGATTTGTTGGTTTATACTTTATCGTATATGTATATCCCATGAGGATTATTTCCCACCGCTGCAATCTGTGAACTGTCATGGTTGGGAGCTGTTTACTCGGAATAAATATTGATAAAAGCGGCTTGTGATCTGTCACAAGCTCAAACGTTCGACCATAAACATATTGATTGAAAATTATGGCTAATGCTTCCTTTTCAATCTGACTATACTTCAGTTGTTGTGCGTTTAATGTTTTAGATGCATGAGCAATTGGTCGTTCAGATCCATCTTGATAGCGATGTAGGAGCACAGCCCCGATTCCATGAGATGACGCATCTGTAGCTAGGATTAATGGCAAATTATCCGTGAAATGCGCAAGGCGAGTAGCTTCTACAACTGCAGCTTTCAGTTTGAAAAACCAATGAAAAACGATATTCTGCTTCCTACGATCATTCAGTGGCGCTGCAATTTGAGACAAGTTATCAATAAATTTTCCATAATAATTTACCTTTCCAAGGAAAGCCTGTAACTGTTTAAGATCTGTTGGCGCATTCATCTTATTTATTGCTTCAGTTTTTGTGTCTGATTGTTTAATCCCCCTTGAATATATCATATGACCTAAATATTCAATATTCTGCTGGGCAAATGAACATTTATTTATATTACACCGAAGGCCATATGACGACAAACGGTTTAACAGCTCTTTAACCGTCTCAACGTGTTCACCGGTATTTCGACCTGTAACAATGAAATCATCTAAATAGGCAGCACAATGATCCATGCCACTAATGACTTGATCCATTAGTCGTTGAAAAATCCATTGAGCACTTGCCACTCCGAACGGGAGTCGCTCGTACCGGTACAAACCAAATGGCGTGTTTGGTTGTACCAAGTACTTTTTTGAATCCTCATCCAAAGGTATTTGAAAATATGCATCACTTAGATCAATCTTTGTGAAAAACTCACCACCTTGTAGCTTATGGAAAATCTCCTCTGCCCTTGGAAGCGGGTACCTATCGACTTCCAACTGTGGGTTAACCGTTACTTTAAAATCGCCACATATGCGCGTAGCGCCTGAATGTTTTTTTACAGGTACAATTGGAGCTGCCCAATTACTTGTAGCTACGGAACTTAGTATACCAGCATTTACTAGATGTTCTATTTCCGATTTTACAGCATCTCTCTGAGCGAAGGGAATCGGCCGTGGTTTAAAAAATTTTGGTGTAGCATCTGGCTTCACATTAAGCTTAGCGTGAAACGAAGTACAGCAACCAAGATTCTTATTGAAAACGCTATATAAAATACGATCAGCACAACTCACTTTTAATTCCAGAACATCAAACCAATCCATGCCGAGAATATTTCCTCATTCATATGTGTCAATCACTAGCAGATTTAGATTATGCTCATAACTTTGAAACTGAACCAATACATCGACGATTCCTTTTATAGGCAAACTGTATAGTTTGCATATGTCCGAAGAACAGTAGCGGATTCCGAACAATTTAGCTCACCCAATTTTTTATATGCTCTCAACCCAATCATCGAACACGTCGCTCCTGTATCCAGCTGTAAATCTAGCAATACACCGTTTACCATCAACTGTACCATAAAATTTCTTTGATGTCCTGTAACTTTTAATAAACTCTTTTTGCTTAAAGCTTGTACTTCTTCAATTCGTAGCGTTTGAATTTGCTCAATTCGTTCGTACTGCCTGCTTGATTTTTCTCTGCGCAGTCGACAAACAGATGAATTGAGTCCCTTTTCATTGCATTGAACATAACTATGTCGAACCCCACAACCTGGACACGATCGCTTGCCTTCTCTGATACCATTGCCTCTTTTATCATCCATTCTCTTTCGCGAATGCGATCGACCTCTATAGCCTGAATATTTTTTATCAAAATTTTTTCCCATTGGTTGCACGTGATGAACTTGCATTTCATGGTCACCTTTAATAGCCAAAACAGACTTCTGCGTTGATTCGAAGGTTTCAGCGATTTTTAACACTTCGTTCAAGCTTGGATTTGACTTTTGCAAAATTGCTAGGAAAACAGCAGGAGTGGATGACTAGTGTGTTAACTGATCAAAAAATATTTGTTGAAAAAATTATGCAAAATGGAACTGCAACAAAAGCAAGCGATAACAGTGCCGGACCAAGACAGGAAAAATGCCTTTTTTTGTATATTACTTACAACATTATAAGATTTTGTAAAATATTTGTATGGGAGCCCCCCGAGCCCGAGACCCGAAGGGCCCCAAATTTTAATAGAAAGCGTTGTCATCGGAGATATGCATTTGTGTAAAGTTTCATTGAAATCAGGCTTTGGGAAGTTGGTTAAAAATTGATCGCAAATTCATGTAAATTTCATTTATTTGCCGAGGAATGAGAATGAATGAATTAGAATGTCAAAACCAGCAAAACAGCAGGCTTTCTTATTCCAAAAAAGGAATAAGATAGTACAATTGTTGTTGTAATTCCTTAATCCTCGGCAAATAAAATACAGCTAATATGTATTTAAAATTTGAAGGAAATCGGGCTAATTTTTAAAAAATTTACATGGGCACCACTCAGGTCTCAGAGTCCGATCACTCCAAAAATTTTGCAGAAAGTTTTGTCCATCGTAGATACACATGTGTTTAATAACATGGGCACCCCTCGGGCCTCAGGCCCGTTCACTCCAAAAGTGTTATAAAAAGTTTTGTCTATCGGAGATACGCATGTATATACAATTTTAAGAAAATTTGGTTATTTTAAAAAAAATTTTGTATGAGGCCTTACGACCCGGTCTCCAAAATTTCTACAAAAAGTGTTGTCCATCGAGATACACATGTATATAAAATTTTAAGGAAATCGGGTTAATTTTTTTAAAAAATCTGTATGAGGAGGCCTTTTACGACTCCGGGCCCCGGGGGGGTCTCCAAAATTTCTACAAAAAGTGTTGTCGAATTGCTCAAAGACCGCGTATAAAATTCTCCAAAGAGCGCGACCGTCCCGATTAAGACGCGCCTTTTAAACGCTTTTTTGAGAAAAGCTTGGCTGTTTGTTGGTTCTGCTATGTTTTTATGTAATTCATGAGCGTAATTAACTAAGGGATGCGTACAACCTTTCAACAATGAGCCGATGGACCACCACCTACTTGTTCTTAGAACAGTTATTTGTTCTCCGATTTGCTGAAAAAAATATGGGAATTTATTTTTATTTTGGTTTCTTTTAAAAAGAAACCAGCCGATTTTTGTGATTTTTAATGAACATTCATCATTTATTTGAAAAATATATAACATTGTCAAATATGTATAAAAAATATATAGACAAAGCAGTGCCAATGCCATGTGTAGAGTAATCTAATACCTGAAATTTTACGGAAAATTGAAAATCGAATATCATCGCGTAGTGTGAGAAGCGTGTCTTTTATACTTACCAAGCGTTTGCTGTTATGGAAATTATTCTACAAAAGCTGCATTACATTTATATTTATACGTTACCAACTAGAAATAAGTCCTTATGTATAAATTAATAAATGCAACGCAGCTTTATACCTAGATGCTAAATTAAAATCTAACTTCACATAAACAAAACCAAGTCTAGTTGCGTGTATTCAAAAGTAGAAGAAGAAGTTTGTAGTTAGTCGTGCATAATGGATCACAACAATTTTTACAAGTTTTGTCAAATGAAATATGAAACAACATCTTCCGAACAAGCAAAAAGTCAAAAAAATAATTATTTCGTTCGACCAGAAATGTTTTGAATTCTCACTTTTCTACCAAATGAATTGAAATTCTACAGAAGTGTCAAGCTGTCAAGTTCAATATGCATGGCATCCAATATAGGAATAGTTCTAGCTATACTCCACTGCACATGTTCCTGTGAATGGTATGATATATAGTTATATTTTCGCTTGAAAGCTCAAAGCTACGTTTCTTATCACATACTGCAAGAACTTAATTGAACTTGAAAACATGTAAGGAAACACGACAAGTATTGAAAGTCGAATGGCATAAAGAGTAGCGTGTTTGATTGGCAGAAGCCCAGGGGTCTTGGTTCGAATCTTCTGAGAATTTAAATTTTTTTTATATTTTCCACGCAAAAGTGTCGCTTTCAGTTGTCCTTGGAGGATTTTTTTCTTCCACTTTTGTGGAAATCATGATCTTTAGTTCTAGTGTTTTGTGGCATGATCATCTAAAGATTTTTTGCGATTCATTTCGAAAACAAAGCATCTAATTGAACTAAATCGCAATAACTTTAATCAAAGGAATTAGGAATTTGACACCTACCGGGTCGAAAAAAATTTTCTTCTTATAATACGCGCACGCGTAATGGGGTTTGCACCCTTATAGTGCTCGATATATGCTTGGCACAGAAGAGGGAAAAAAACAACAACTCAAATCGGGAATACACAATGTGCACAGTTGGAATAAAATCGGGTAAATTTTTTAAAATTTTTGTTAGACAGCCCCCCGACCCCGGGGCCATTTCACTTCAAAATTTTTACAAAAAGTGTTGTCCATCGGAGATACACATTTTTATAAAACTTGAAGAAAATCGGGTACATTTTTTAAAAAATTTGTATGGGAGCCGATAGACCGCCCCAACCCCGAGGCCCGAGATGGCCAAATTTTAATAGAAAGTATTGTCATGGGAAATACACATGTGTGCAAAGTTTGAATAAAATCGGACTTCAGGAAGTGTGAACACGGTAAACTTATAACCACTAACTTTGTTAATGAACTTGACTCATGCTTACGGTATTAAACATGACAAGTTCCTGCATCAACCCGAATATAGAAGATAGCCGCATTGTAGACGTCTCCCGTGCCTCCGTGGAGAAGGCGCATACAATCATCACCAAACGTGCAGTGAGCAACCTAACGAACAACACCCCACAAAAATTGCAAGTTTCGAGCAACTTTTACAACAGAAGAGGTCAGGACTGCTCTTAGCGAAGTAAAAATAGGGAAAGCGACAAACCCTGTGGTATGCATCCGGAGTTTCTTGTGCAAAGCGTTAAAACACAAGACGGTGGCTAGCAGAATTCTGCAGCAATATACTAGAAACAGGTACAATCCCAACTGCATTAAAGGGAACGAAAATCATTGCTATCCTCAAACCTAACGACCAACCGGAAAGCTATTATCCTATAGCGCTTCTAAGCACCTGCTACAAATCCCTCGAACTGGCTGCTTTCCGTGTAGGTAGAAATTGCACGAGCCAATTATTATCCTTGACGAGACACATTGAGACAAGTTTGGAATGGTAGCTCAAAACATTTGTTGCTTTTGTCGAGTTAACCACAGCATATGATACTGTTTGGAAGGATGGACTCATATTAAAGCTGCTGAAAGTAGTTCCCTATCTAAGGACATCACGCCCTTATAAGCAACATACTATTAAACCTCTTTCTTCAAGTTTTTATTAACGATGAGAAAAGCAAGGTAAGAAAGCTAAATAATGGACTTCCCCAGGGCTCCGTCCTTGCCCCTCTCCCTTTCAACCTGTACATCAGCGATATCCCTGCGACCATATCGAGAAAATTTGCTCCATCACGTATGCCGTTTCCCGCTCTCCTGAGATAACTGCCCGAAAAGTGGAGGAACACCTCTGAAATCTTTGGGAGTTCTACCTAAAGTGGGGACTGAAGATCAACGCCAACAAAACGGAACTCATCTGCTTCCGAGTACCAGCAACCGAAACAAGGATAGGAAAAATCGCAAGCCGGTGCAGAGCCTTAAAAATTACCCTTCCGGATTTTCAAACTGCAAAATTGTGTGCACCTAGATACATAATAAAAACCGCTTCTGGAATTACGCAATGAAATTCGATTTTTAACGTTATGTAGGTACATTATCTACACAGGCACTGCCATGCAATGCTTTAATATCTGTAATATACACTGTTTTTCCATTGTTTTTATAAATCTTCAATAAAAATAAATAATATTCCAGAAATAAATATGTTTAGCGGGAAAACAAAATCGGCTTGTGTAGTCATAAAATGAAAACATAAGAATAGTTTTCATTGCTTTCTATAAAATTCCCATATTTTTTTTCAGCAAATCGGCGTACAAAGATTCGCTTTTAAATCCAGCAATCGGTGGTCCGTCAGCTCATAGATGAAAGGTTGTACGCATCCCTTAATTGCGTCTCAAAATGAGGAAGCTAAAAAACTTGACTCAAACAAACCACTGCAATGCTGCGTATGTATGTTAATGAAATTAACAATAATACAAGCAGGCAGACGGCCAGCATCAATCAATCATTCATCATTCACAAGCAACACAAAGAAAAAAAATCAATCCCACAATGTTGTTGTGCGGTTTTAAAGGCGTTGCGTCTAGCCGTGGCGTTTTTCGCACTCTTAGGAGAATTTTATACGGTGTATGAGCGTTGTTGACAAAAAGTGATCACCTTTTTTTTAAATACTGTTCGCGCATCACTTGAGAACGGCTGACTCACTTTTTCTCACTTTTTTGTAAATAATAATAAATAATAATAATAATAAAAATAATAAAAAAAAATAAGTCCATCCAAAAAACACATGTGTTTAAAATTTGCAGAAAATCAGGTTAATTTTTAAAATATTTATATGGGCACCCCTTAGCCCTGAGGACGAGTAGCCTAAAATTTTAATAGAAAGTACTGTCACCGGAAATACACATAAATCCATGGAATGGAAGGAAGATTTTGTATTTATTCGATTTTTGTTTCTTTTGTTTTGTTTTTAAAAATGTGGTGTCAATTATAAGTTTGCTACCTGTCGGCGATCTCGACGTGTAAGGTTTCGTTTACTCAGCAAGCAGACTAATTTCTCAGTTTGTTGTTTTTGTCAAATTTGGGTTTTGTGTGGCGTTCTATTTGCAAAGCATTAACCACGAAAAGCCTACCTGTAACTTTGACCACTTACCTGGGGCTATTGTTTCGAGCTATATATATATATTTTGAGCTAATCGAAAGAGGCATTAACAAATGTCGATGGCCAAAGCGGTGTACAAACTAGGGCGGAATTAGTTCTCTTCACAAAACCGTCTCATCCGAAAGGCTTCATGCTATTTTTAGGAATATCTAATTTTGGGACAATTTTGCGCCAGGTACTAAAATAAATGCAGATTACTACAGAAGCCACTTTTCAAAGATTGGAAACTCTTATATCTAAATGGTAACTGGATATCCCACCAAGAATCGGCTCCATCACATACATAAGGCAAAGAAAACACTTGCATTTCTTCAACAAAACAACATATCATTTGTTCATCCTAATTTAAACCTTCCTTCATCACAGAACTTGCGATTTTTTCTTGTAGGGCCACTTGATGTTGGCAAAATATAAAGTTGATAAAGCGAGAGACCAAGAACATTCCTCTTGCAATGATTCAACGGGCCCTTAAATCTTCGTCAAGCCGGTGTTTGACTGTTTATAAAAACAAAGGGGAGGTGTGGAAACAATACGACTTTCTTTTGCGGACGGGGCCGGAAGCTTCAGTTAATGTGTATTACATTTTTTTAGTTATTTTTTTAATTTATTTTGCACTAACAGATTTCTCATAAGTGCTATACTTTTCGAGATATTTGCATAAACTGGAAAAACTGGAAAAACTGTCTAAGTAAACTGCCATTTCCGTCCGGTTGGCCGAATTCTGCCAAAATCAACTGGGACCTCCAAACACATCTTTTTTTTTTCTCTTTTTCTGACTCGGGAGATACGGTAATGTATCTGCAAACATTCCTGTTCGAAAATTCTCATGATTTATACTTTCCTTTAACCAAAGAAAGCAAAAAAATGCACAAAAAGGTGATCACTTCATCATTTGCTCACCGTTTGAAATTCTCCGAGATTTTATCTGCGAAGCGCGAAAACGTCCCGGTTAGACGACCGCTTTAAACTTAACACCATGAGGAATTTCATAATTGTGTGTGTGTGTGTGTTATATAGTTTTTAAATATCATCGGTGTACACCGATGATTTATTAATTAATTCCACCTTTTTTGCACATCAGGATCAGGGCATTTTTGTAGATTGTCTCCTCCGATGACAGCGCGACACATGCATTTGTCACTACATTTGTCATTTACAAAGAGGAGAAGAATCTAAACCAATACTACGCAATTAAGGGATGCAGTACAACCTTTCAACAATGAGCTGACGAACCACCCGGCTGTGAGCTTTTAAAACATCTATTTGTTCTTCGTTTTGCTGAAAAAAAATATGGGAATTTTATAGAAAGTAATGAAAACTATTTGGTTGATCTTTTTAAGAAACCACCATTCATTTGAAGATTTACACCAACAATGCCAAAGCTGAATTTAATATAGATATCTGTTGCTGTACTGCTTTGGCAGTATGTAAAGAATCTAATTTAGAATTAATCGAATTAAAAGTCGTATTTTATCACTAACTTAACTTGAGACATGCGTTTTTTTTTATATAAAGCTTTTATATTAACTTGCTTACCAAGAGGTTTGTGTTTCGGAAATATGTAGATTGATTTATTCACTGGTATCCAATTGTTATTGATTTTTTAATATGAATGTTAATCCATTTTTCTTATTAATTAAATGGTTTTCTAATTTTGATTAATTTATGTTAATTATGTAGTAGATGATAGAAGTAATACTACTTTTATATTTGCTGTCAAACTTTTACATTCGCAAAATTTTTTGCACGTGAATGCGAATTGAAAAAGATATTAGTTGTTGTTTTCAATTATTCGTTCCGAACGAAGTACCTCTGAATAGATATTTAAAGGAAAACTATTAAATGTACTGTATTCCATTATAAAGAAAGGAGAACTTCTTGCGATACCGTCTGTCTCCTCGCAGCCAATTTCTTTTAATGAGTAGCTACTTCTTTGCCTCACAAATATAGAAACATATTAATTCTCTTTTTAAATATTAATATTGCGATCCAAAGCCTACCTTCTCAGGATCGTTCTTGTTGTGCGGTTAGTTTTTTTTGCACACAAATAGGAGGGACCTACAATTTAATGCCGTATCCGAAAGGCAAATTGAGAAGCTTTTCGTGACACATTATTACTCTCGGACGTTTGTCAGACATTAGCGAAGAATAGGATCGTGAAAAATACTTTTGGTGATTCTGGGATTTGAACCTCAAACTTAGATTAGTACTAGAATACTAGAGCCAAAGAGTATAGAGATATCTATATTACTCTTTGCTAGAACGAAGTTTTAACGTGATTTTTTTGCAATGCAGGACAGCAGGTAGGGGACCTAGTACGAATAGGTGGATGCTACCCAATGGTACGTTAAAAAAAAACTGTAGAACCAAACCGCAATCTCATCATTTTATCAAATGTTGATTAATTCAACTACGTTTGTTGTCGGGATTAAATGTAATTGATTTTTTTTTCGTACATTTCGTACGTGCAGAAGATTCAACATTGGTCCATCAATAAAGATAGTGTAGCACGGTTTTAATGTAGTACTTTCCTTAACTATCTCGGGTCTATTGCCGGTAAGAGCATAGAACCAGTGTTGCCAGATTTTGGGATTCCGCCATTTTTGTGGGATTTTTCGAACCAAAAGAGCGAAAGGCATGAAAAATGGTTTTTGCAGTTACACTGTATTGCACAATTGAACAAACAGTTTCCCCTTTGCTACTGACTTTTAAAACCTTTAGTTTGTTCAGTTCGGAATTGCATTTGTGTAAGCAGCTTTACATAACATAAAATAAATGCGAAATCTTTCCTAAGTACACCCTCGGTAAGTAAGTTTTTAGTATCAGAAAGAAAAAACCACTGTACAAATATTTAAAAATAAACGGAAATAAAACTGTCAGCTTTTTTTGCCGATAATAATGGTATCTTTTCGCATAATTGATTCGCTGGTGCCATTGGACGACGTGAAGACGTTTTGCCGAATTTTAAAAATAGCAAGAAATTTAAATTTAAATAAAGTAAATAAATGTAAACGTTATTTGTAGAAGTGAATGTGACAATTTAAAGAATTCCATCTTTATTGATGCAATTTGTATTTGCGAGATTCTTCAGCGCTTGTGGTTAAAGCTGCAATTAATTGTTTATCAGATGAATGCAGTAGCGGCTAAGAGGGAACATATTCCAAAAAGTTGTGCTCACCAAACGGAGTTTAAAGAATCCTTCAATCCTTCTATTTTTCTTGTACCAAGATGACATCTTCTGCGTTAATATATAAATAAAGTGGTTATCTATGTAACCATGCGTCAAAAAACTGGTCTATGCTTAAGCTTTTTTTCTATATGAGCATATTTCTATAATAATTGAAAATTTTTACTATTTTAAATAATAATCTAATAAGAGCATATCTCCATTTTTAAGAATATTCTAATGCGCTTTCATAAGTTGAATGCCTCTTTATTTCAGAATAAAGATGAACTTATTCATAAGCTGTTTGATGAAATAAAACAAATGTTAGTAACGGTATCAATAAAAAAAAATAATCGTACTTAAAAATGAAGTTATACAAGAAATTATGGCAGGTAATGAGATTGTATTTACATGACGACATTGTTACTGATGGAAGAACTCTTTTTCAACCTGAAAATATGTTATTTCACTGTGAATTACTTAAAGTTATTAATGAAAAGCAAAAAATGTATACTTTCCTTTTAACTTAGATATTATATATGCACAACCTTTTGTGTGTATCTCCCGATGACAACAGCATATTTTTAAAAAATTTACATGGGCATCCCTCGGGCCTCAAGCCCGTTCACTACAAAAATTTTACAAAAAGTTTTGTCCATCGGAGATACACATGTGTTTAATAACATGGCCACCCCTCAGGCCTCAGGCCCGTTCACTCCAAAAATTGTACAAAAAGTTTTGTCTATCGGAGATACGAATGTATATAAAATTTTAAGAAAATTTGGTTATTTTAAAAAAAAAATTGTATGAGGCCTTACGACCCCGGGGCCCGGGGTCTCCAAAATTTCTACAAAAAGTGTTGTCCATCGAGATACACATGTATATAAAATTTTAAGGAAATCGGGTGAATTTTTTAAAAAAATCTGTATGAGGAGGCCTTTTACGACCCCGGGGCCCGGGGGGGTCTCCAAAATTTCTACAAAAAGTGTTGTCCAATTGCTCAAAGACCGCGTATAAAATTCTCCAAAGAGCGCGACCGTCCCGATTAAGACGCGCCTTTTAAACGCTTTTTTGAGAAAAGCTTGGCTGTTTGTTGGTTCTGCTATGTTTTTATGTAATTCATGAGCGCAATTAACCTAAGGGATGCGTACAACCTTTCAACAATAAGCCGATCGACCACCACCTACTAGTTCTTAGAACAGTTATTTGTTCTCCGATTCTGCTGAAAAAAAATATGGGAATTTTAAAGAAAGGAATGAAAACTATTTCTACGGCGTTTATTTTCGTTTCTTATAGTTAAAAAGAAACCAGCCGATTTTTTGTGATTTTTAATAAACATTCAGAACATTCATTATTTATTTGAAAAATATACAACATTGTCAAATATGTATAAAAAATATATAGATAAAGCAGTGCCAATGCCATGTGTAGAGTAATCTAATACCTGAAATTTTACGGAAAATTGAAAATCGAATATCATCGCGTAGTGTGAGAAGCGTGTCTTTTATACTTACCAAGCGTTTGCTGTTATGGAAATTATTCTACAAAAGCTGCATTACATTTATATTTATACGTTACCAACTAGAAATAAGTCCTTATGTATAAGTTAATAAATGCAACGCAGCTTTATACCTAGATGCTAAATTTAAATCTAACTTCACATAAACAAAACCAAGTCTAGTTGCGTGTATTCAAAAGTAGAAGAAGAAGTTTGTAGTTAGTCGTGCATAATGGATCACAACAATTTTTACAAGTTTTGTCAAATGAAATATGAAACAACATCTTCCGAACAAGCAAAAAGTCAAAAAAATAATTATTTCGTTCGACCAGAAATGTTTTGAATTCTCACTTTTCTACCAAATGAATTGAAATTCTACAGAAGTGTCAAGCTGTCAAGTTCAATATGCATGGCATCCAATATAGGAATAGTTCTAGCTATACTCCACTGCACATGTTCGTGTGAATGGTTCGCTTGAAAGCTCAAAGCTACGTTTCTTATCACATACTGCAAGAACTTAATTGAACTTGAAAACATGAAAGGGAACACAACAAGTATTGAAAGTCGAATAGCATAAAGAGTAGCGTGTTTGATTGGCAGAAGCCCAGGGGTCTTGGTTCGAATCTTCTGAGAATTTCAATTTTTTTTATATTTTCCACGCAAAAGTGTCGCTTTCAGTTGTCCTTGGAGGATTTTTTTCTTCCACTTTTGTGGAAATCATGATCTTTAGTTCTAGTGTTTTGTGGCATGATCATCTAAAGATTTTTTGCGATTCATTTCGAAAACAAAGCATCTAATTGAACTAAATCGCAATAACTTTAATCAAAGGAATTAGGAATTTGACACCTACCGGGTCGAAAAAAATTTTCTTCTTATAATACGCGCACGCGTAATGGGGTTTGCACCCTTATAGTGCTCGATATATGCTTGGCACAGAAGAGGGAAAAAAACAACAACTCAAATCGGGAATACACAATGTGCAGTTGGAATAAAATCGGGTAAATTTTTTAAAATTTTTGTTAGACAGCCCCCCGACCCCGGGCCATTTCACTTCAAAATTTTTACAAAAAGTGTTGTCCATCGGAGATACACATTTTTATAAAACTTGAAGAAAATCGGGTACATTTTTTCAAAAATTTGTATGGGAGCCGATAGACCGCCCCAACCCCGAGGCCCGAGATGGCCAAATTTTAATAGAAAGTATTGTCATGGGAAATACACATGTGTGCAAAGTTTGAATAAAATCGGACTTCAGGAAGTGTGAACACGGTAAACTTATAACCACTAACTTTGTTAATGAACTTGACTCATGCTTACGGTATTAAACATGACAAGTTCCTGCATCAACCCAAACATAGAAGATAGCCGCATTGTAGACGTCTCCCGTGCCTCCGTGGAGAAGGCGCATACAATCATCACCAAACGTGCAGTGAGCAACCTAACGAACAACACCCCACAAAAATTACAAGTTTCGAGCAACTTTTACAACAGAAGAGGTCAGGACTGCTCTTAGCGAAGTAAAAATAGGGAAAGCGACAAACCCTGTGGTATGCATCCGGAGTTTCTTGTGCAAAGCGTTAAAACACAAGACGGTGGCTAGCAGAATTCTGCAGCAATATACTAGAAACAGGTACAATCCCAACTGCATTAAAGGGAACGAAAATCATTGCTATCCTCAAACCTAACGACCAACCGGAAAGCTATTATCCTATAGCGCTTCTAAGCACCTGCTACAAATCCCTCGAACTGGCTGCTTTCCGTTTAGGTAGAAATTGCACGGGCAAAGTATTATCCTTGACGAGACACATTGAGACAAGTTTGGAATGGTAGCTCAAAACATTTGTTGCTTTTGTCGAGTTAAACACAGCATATGATACTGTTTGGAAGGATGGACTCATATTAAAGCTGCTGAAAGGAGTTCCCTATCTAAGGACATCACGCCCTTATAAGCAACATACTATTAAACCTCTTTCTTCATGTTTTTATTAACGATGAGAAAAGCAAGGTAAGAAAGCTAAATAATGGACTTCCCCAGGGCTCCGTCCTTGCCCCTCTCCCTTTCAACCTGTACATCAGCGATATCCCTGCGACCATATCGAGAAAATTTGCTCCATCACGTATGCCGTTTCCCTCCTGAGATAACTGCCCGAAAAGTGGAGGAACACCACCGAAATCTTTGGGAGTTCTACCTAAAGTGGGGACTGAAGATCAACGCCAACAAAACGGAACTCATCTGCTTCCGAGGACCAGCAACCGAAACAAGGATAGGAAAAATCGAAAGCCGGTGCAGAGCCTTAAAAATTACCCTTCCGGATTTTCAAACTGCAAAATTGAGTGCACCCAAATACATATAAAAAAATTCGTTTCTGGAATTACGCGATAAAATTCGATTTTTAATGTTATGTAGGTACATTATCTACACAGGCACTGCCATGCAATGCTTTAATATCTGTAATATGCACTGCTTTTCCATTGTTTCTATTAGTCTTCAATAAAAATAAATATTCCAGAAATAGATATGTTTAGCGGGAAATTAAAATCGGCTTGTGTAGTCATAAAATGAAAACATAAGAATAGTTTTCATTCCTTTCTATAAAATTCCCATATTTTTTTTCAGCAAATCGGAGTACAAAGATTCGCTTTTAAATCCAGCAATCGGTGGTCCGTCAGCTCATAGTTGAAAGGTTGTACGCATCCCTTAATTGCGTCTCAAAATGAGGAAGCTAAAAAACTTGACTCAAACAAACCACTGCAATGCTGCGTATATATGTTAATGAAATTAACAATAATACATGCAGGCAGACGGCCAGCATCAATCAATCATTCATCATTCACAAGCAACACAAAGAAAAAAAATCAATCCCACAATGTTGTTGTGCGGTTTTAAAGGCGTTGCGTCTAGCCGTGGCGTTTTTCGCACTCTTAGGAGAATTTTATACGGTGTATGAGCGTTGTTGACAAAAAGTGATCACCTTTTTTTTAAATACTGTTCGCGCATCACTTGAGAACGGCTGACTCACTTTTTCTCACTTTTTTGTAAATAATACTAAATAATAATAATAATAAAAATAATAAAAAAAAATAAGTCCATCCAAAAAACACATGTGTTTAAAATTTGAAGAAAATCAGGTTAATTTTTTAAATATTTATATGGGCACCCCTTGGCCCTGAGGCCGAGTAGCCTAAAATTTTAATAGAAAGTACTGTCACCGGAAATACACATAAATCCATGCAATGGAAGGAAGATTTTGTATTTATTCGATTTTTGTTTCTTTTGTTTTGTTTTTAAAAATCAGGTGTCAATTATAAGTTTGCTACCTGTCGGCGATCTCGACGTGTAAGGTTTCGTTTACTCAGCAAGCAGACTAATTTCTCAGTTTGTTGTTTTTGTCATATTTGGGTTTTGTGTGGCGTTCTATTTGCAAAGCATTAACCACGAAAAGCCTACCTGTAACTTTGACCGCTTACCTGGGGCTATTGTTTCGAGCTATATATATATATTTTGAGCTAATCGAAAGAGGCATTAACAAATGTCGATGGCCAAAGCGGTGTACAAACTAGGGCGGAATTAGTTCTCTTCACAAAACCGTCTCATCCGAAAGGCTTCATGCTATTTTTAGGAATATCTAATTTTGGGACAATTTTGCGCCAGGTACTAAAATAAATGCAGATTACTACAGAAGCCACTTTTCAAAGATTGGAAACTCTTATATCTAAATGGTAACTGGATATCCCACCAAGAATCGGCTCCATCACATACATAAGGCAAAGAAAACACTTGCATTTCTTCAACAAAACAACATATCATTTGTTCATCCTAATTTAAACCTTCCTTCATCACAGAACTTGCGATTTTTTCTTGTAGGGCCACTTGATGTTGGCAAAATATAAAGTTGATAAAGCGAGAGACCAAGAACATTCCTCTTGCAATGATTCAACGGGCCCTTAAATCTTCGTCAAGCCGGTGTTTGACTGTTTATAAAAACAAAGGGGAGGTGTGGAAACAATACGACTTTCTTTTGCGGACGGGGCCGGAAGCTTCAGTTAATGTGTATTACATTTTTTTAGTTATTTTTTTAATTTATTTTGCACTAACAGATTTCTCATAAGTGCTATACTTTTCGAGATATTTGCATAAACTGGAAAAACTGTCTAAGTAAACTGCCATTTCCGGTTGGCCGAATTCTGCCAAAATCAACTGGGACCTCCAAACACATCTTTTTTTTTCTCTTTTTCTGACTCGGGAGATACGGTAATGTATCTGCAAACATTCCTGTTCGAAAATTCTCATGATTTATACTTTCCTTTAACCAAAGAAAGCAAAAAAATGCACAAAAAGGTGATCACTTTGCTCAAAGACCGTTTGAAATTTTCCGAGATTTTATCTGCGAAGCGCGAAAACGTCCCGGTTAGACGACCGCTTTAAACTTAACACCAAGAGGAATTTCATAATTGTGTGTGTGTGTGTTATATAGTTTTTCACTTTTCAAAGATTGGAAACTCTTATATCTAAATGGTAACTGGATATCCCACCAAGAATCGGCTCCATCACATAAGGCAAAGAAAACACTTGCATTTCTTCAACAAAACAACATATCATTTGTTCATCCTAATTTATAACCTCCTTTATCACAGAACTTGCGATTTTTTCTTGTGGGGCCACTTGATGTTGGCAAAATATAAAGTTGATAAAGCGAGAGACCAAGAACATTCCTCTTGCAATGATTCAACGGGCCCTTAAATCTTCGTCAAGCCGGTGTTTGACTGTTTATAAAAACAAAGGGGAGGTGTGGAAACAATACGACTTTCTTTTGCGGACGGGGCCGGAAGCTTCAGTTAATGTGTATTACATTTTTTTAGTTATGTTTTTAATTTATTTTGCACTAACAGATTTCTCATAAGTGCTATACTTTTCGAGATATTTGCATAAACTGGAAAAACTGTCTAAGTAAACTGCCATTTCCGTCCGGTTGGCCGAATTCTGCCAAAATCAACTGGGACCTCCAAACACATCTTTTTTTTCTCTCTTTTTCTGACTCGGGAGATACGGTAATGTATCTGCAAACATTCCTGTTCGAAAATTCTCATGATTTATACTTTTCTTTAACCAAAGAAAGCAAAAAAATGCACAAAAAGGTGATCACTTCATCATTTGCTCAAAGACCGTTTGAAATTCTCCGAGATTTTATCTGCGAAGCGCGAAAACGTCCCGGTTAAACGACCGCTTTAAACTTAACACCATGAGGAATTTCATAATTGTGTGTGTGTGTGTGTTATATAGTTTTTATATATCATCGGTGTACACCGATGATTTATTTTAATTCCACCTTTTTTGCACATCAGGGGATCAGGGCATTTTTGTAGATTGTCTCCTCCGATGACAGCGCGACACATGCATTTGTCACTACATTTGTCATTTACAAAGAGGAGAAGAATCTAAACCAATACTACGCAATTAAGGGATGCAGTACAACCTTTCAACAATGAGCTGACGAACCACCCGGCTGTGAGCTTTTAAAACATCTATTTGTTCTTCGTTTTGCTGAAAAAAAATATGGGAATTTTATAGAAAGTAATGAAAATTATTTGGTTGATCTTTTTAAGAAACCACCATTCATTTGAAGATTTACAACAACAATGCCAAAGCAGATTTATATGTAGATATCTGTTGTTGTACTGCGTTGGCAGTATTTAAAAAATCTAATTTAGAATTAATCGAATTAAAAGTCGTATTTTATCACTAACTTAACTTGAGACATGCGTTTTTTTTTATATAAAGCTTTTATATTAACTTGCATACCAAGAGGTTTGTGTTTCGGATTGTAGATTGTAGATTGATTTATTCACTGGTATCCAATTGTTATTGATTTTTTAATATGAATGTTAATCCATTTTTCTTATTAATTAAATGGTTTTCTAATTTTGATTAATTTATGTTAATTATGTAGTAGATGATAGAAGTAATACTACTTTTATATTTGCTGTCAAACTTTTACATTCGCAAAATTGCACGAAAGTGTGAATTGAAAAAGATATTAGTTGTTGTTTTCAATTATTCGTTCCGAACGAAGTACCTCTGAATAGATATTTAAAGGAAAACTATTAAATGCTGTATTCCATTATAAAGAAAGGAGAACTTCTTGCGATACCGTCTGTCTCCTCGCAGCCAATTTCTTTTAATGAGTAGCTACTTCTTTGCCTGACAAATATAGAAACATATTAATTCTCTTTTTAAATATTAATATTGCGATCCAAAGCCTACCTTCTCAGGATCGTTCTTGTTGTGCGGTTAGTTTTTTTTGCACACAAATAGGAGGGACCTACAATTTAATGCCGTATCCGAAAGGCAAATTGAGAAGCTTTTCGTGACAAATTATTACTCTCGGACGTTTGTCAGACATTAGCGAAGAATAGGATCGTGAAAAATACTTTTGGTGATTCTGGGATTTGAACCTCAAACTTAGATTAGTACTAGAATACTATAGCCAAAGAGTATAGAGATATCTCTATTA
Organism: Nephrocerus scutellatus; assembly: GCA_947095585.1. Taxonomy (NCBI): domain Eukaryota; kingdom Metazoa; phylum Arthropoda; class Insecta; order Diptera; family Pipunculidae; genus Nephrocerus; species Nephrocerus scutellatus. Next base: position 101,830,739 of record OX352763.1, on the reverse strand, counting down.
CTCTTTGCTAGAACGAAGTTTTAACGTGATTTTTTTGCAATGCAGGACAGCAGGTAGGGGACCTAGTACGAATAGGTGGATGCTACCCAATGGTACGTTAAAAAAAAACTGTAGAACCAAACCGCAATCTCATCATTTTATCAAATGTTGATTAATTCAACTACGTTTGTTGTCGGGATTAAATGTAATTGATTTTTTTTTCGTACATTTCGTACGTGCAGAAGATTTAACATTGGTCCATCAATAAAGATAGTGTAGCACGGTTTTAATGTAGTACTTTCCTTAACTATCTCGGGTCTATTGCCGGTAAGAGCATAGAACCAGTGTTGCCAGATTTTGGGATTCCGCCATTTTTGTGGGATTTTTCGAACCAAAAGAGCGAAAGGCATGAAAAATGGTTTTTGCAGTTACACTGTATTGCACAATTGAACAAACAGTTTCCCCTTTGCTACTGACTTTTAAAACCTTTAGTTTGTTCAGTTCGGAATTGCATTTGTGTAAGCAGCTTTACATAACATAAAATAAATGCGAAATCTTTCCTAAGTACACCCTCGGTAAGTAAGTTTTTAGTATCAGAAAGAAAAAACCATTCTAAAAATATTTAAAAATAAACGGAAATAAAACTGTCAGCTTTTTTTGCCGAAAATAATGGTATCTTTTCGCATAATTGATTCGCTGGTGCCATTGGACGACGTGAAGACGTTTTGCCGAATTTTAGCAAGCAAGAAATTTAAATTTAAATAAAGTAAATAAATGTAAACGTTATTTGTAGAAGTGAATGTGACAATTTAAAGAATTCCATCTTTATTGATGCAATTTGTATTTGCGAGATTCTTCAGCGCTTGTGGTCAAAGCTGCAATTAATTGTTTATCAGATGAATGCAGTAGCGGCTAAGAGGGAAGATATTCCAAAAAGTTGTGCTCACCAAACGGAGTTTAAAGAATCCTTCAATCCTTCTATTTTTCTTGTACCAAGATGACATCTTCTGCGTTAATATATAAATAAAGTGGTTATCTATGTAACCATGCGTTAAAAAACTGGTCTATGCTTAAGCTTTTTTTCTATATGAGCATATTTCTATAATAATTGAAAATTTTAACTTTTTTAAATAATAATCTAATAAGAGCGTGTCTCCATTTTTAAGAATATTCTAATGCGCTTTCATAAGTTGAATGCTCTTTATTTCAGAATAAAGATGAACTTATTCATAAGCTGTTTGATCAAATAAAACAAATGTTAGTAACGGTATCAATAAAAAAAAATAATCGTACTTAAAAATGAAGTTATACAAGAAATTATGGCAGGTAATGAGATTGTATTTACATGACGACATTGTTACTGATGGAAGAACTCTTTTTCAACCTGAAAATATGTTATTTCACTGTGAATTACTTAAAGTTATTAATGAAAAGCAAAAAATGTATACTTTCCTTTTAACTTAGATATTATATATGCACAACCTTTTGTGTGTATCTCCCGATGACAACAGCATATTTTTAAAAAATTTACATGGGCATCCCTCGGGCCTCAAGCCCGTTCACTACAAAAATTTTACAAAAAGTTTTGTCCATCGAGATACACATGTATATAAAATTTTAAGGAAATCGGGTGAATTTTTTAAAAAAATCTGTATGAGGAGGCCTTTTACGACCCCGGGGCCCGGGGGGGTCTCCAAAATTTCTACAAAAAGTGTTGTCCAATTGCTCAAAGACCGCGTATAAAATTCTCCAAAGAGCGCGACCGTCCCGATTAAGACGCGCCTTTTAAACGCTTTTTTGAGAAAAGCTTGGCTGTTTGTTGGTTCTGCTATGTTTTTATGTAATTCATGAGCGTAATTAACTAAGGGATGCGTACAACCTTTCAACAATGAGCCGATGGACCACCACCTACTTGTTCTTAGAACAGTTATTTGTTCTCCGATTTGCTGAAAAAAATATGGGAATTTATTTTTATTTTGGTTTCTTTTAAAAAGAAACCAGCCGATTTTTGTGATTTTTAATGAACATTCATCATTTATTTGAAAAATATATAACATTGTCAAATATGTATAAAAAATATATAGATAAAGCAGTGCCAATGCCATGTGTAGAGTAATCTAATACCTGAAATTTTACGGAAAATTGAAAATCGAATATCATCGCGTAGTGTGGGAAGCGTGTCTTTTATACTTACCAAGCGTTTGCTGTTATGGAAATTATTCTACAAAAGCTGCATTACATTTATATTTATACGTTACCAACTAGAAATAAGTCCTTATGTATAAGTTAATAAATGCAACGCAGCTTTATACCTAGATGCTAAATTAAAATCTAACTTCACATATACAAAACCAAGTATAGTTGCGTGTTTTCAAAAGTAGAAGAAGAAGTTTGTAGTTAGTCGTGCATAATGGATCACAACAATTTTTACAAGGTTATGTCAAATGAAATATGAAACAACATCTTCCGAACAAAAACAAAAAGTCCAAAAAATAATTATTTCGTTCGACCAGAAATGTTTTGAATTCTCACTTTTCTGACAAATGAAATGAAATTCTACAGAAGTGTTTAAAAGCTGTCAAGTTCAATATGCATGGCATCCAATATAGGAATAGTTCTAGCTATACTCCACTGCACATGTTCCTGTGAATGGTATGATATATAGTTATATTTTCGCTTGAAAGCTCAAAGCTACGTTTCTTATCACATACTGCAAGAACTTAATTGAACTTGAAAACATGTAAGGAAACGCGACAAGTATTGAAAGTCGAATGGCATAAAGAGTAGCGTGTTTGATTGGCAGAAGCCCAGGGGTCTTGGTTCGAATCTTCTGAGAATTTCAATTTTTTTTATATTTTCCACGCAAAAGTGTCGCTTTCAGTTGTCCTTGGAGGATTTTTTTCTTCCACTTTTGTGGAAATCATGATCTTTAGTTCTAGTGTTTTGTGGCATGATCATCTAAAGATTTTTTGCGATTCATTTCGAAAACAAAGCATCTAATTGAACTAAATCGCAATAACTTTAATCAAAGGAATTAGGAATTTGACACCTACCGGGTCGAAAAAAATCGATTTTCTTCTTATAATACGCGCACGCGTAATGGGGTTTGCACCCTTATAGTGCTCGATATATGCTTGGCACAGAAGAGGGAAAAAAACAACAACTCAAATCGGGAATACACAATGTGCACAGTTGGAATAAAATCGGGTAAATTTTTTAAAATTTTTGTTAGACAGCCCCCCGACCCCGGGGCCATTTCACTTCAAAATTTTTACAAAAAGTGTTGTCCATCGGAGATACACATTTTTATAAAACTTGAAGAAAATCGGGTACATTTTTTAAAAAATTTGTATGGGAGCCGATAGACCGCCCCAACCCCGAGGCCCGAGATGGCCAAATTTTAATAGAAAGTATTGTCATGGGAAATACACATGTGTGCAAAGTTTGAATAAAATCGGACTTCAGGAAGTGTGAACACGGTAAACTTATAACCACTAACTTTGTTAATGAACTTGTCTCATGCTTACGGTATTAAACATGACAAGTTCCTGCATCAACCCGAATATAGAAGATAGCCGCATTGTAGACGTCTCCCGTGCCTCCGTGGAGAAGGCGCATACAATCATCACCAAACGTGCAGTGAGCAACCTAACGAACAACACCCCACAAAAATTGCAAGTTTCGAGCAACTTTTACAACAGAAGAGGTCAGGACTGCTCTTAGCGAAGTAAAAATAGGGAAAGCGACAAACCCTGTGGTATGCATCCGGAGTTTCTTGTGCAAAGCGTTAAAACACAAGACGGTGGCTAGCAGAATTCTGCAGCAATATACTAGAAACAGGTACAATCCCAACTGCATTAAAGGGAACGAAAATCATTGCTATCCTCAAACCTAACGACCAACCGGAAAGCTATTATCCTATAGCGCTTCTAAGCACCTGCTACAAATCCCTCGAACTGGCTGCTTTCCGTGTAGGTAGAAATTGCACGAGCCAATTATTATCCTTGACGAGACACATTGAGACAAGTTTGGAAAGGTAGCTCAAAACATTTGTTGCTTTTGTCGAGTTAACCACAGCATATGATACTGTTTGAAAGGATGGACTCATATTAAAGCTGCTGAAAGGAGTTCCCTATCTAAGGACATCACGCCCTTATAAGCAACATACTATTAAACCTCTTTCTTCATGTTTTTATTAACGATGAGAAAAGCAAGGTAAGAAAGCTAAATAATGGACTTCCCCAGGGCTCCGTCCTTGCCCCTCTCCCTTTCAACCTGTACATCAGCGATATCCCTGCGACCATATCGAGAAAATTTGCTCCATCACGTATGCCGTTTCCCGCTCTCCTGAGATAACTGCCCGAAAAGTGGAGGAACACCTCTGAAATCTTTGGGAGTTCTACCTAAAGTGGGGACTGAAGATCAACGCCAACAAAACGGAACTCATCTGCTTCCGAGTACCAGCAACCGAAACAAGGATAGGAAAAATCGCAAGCCGGTGCAGAGCCTTAAAAATTACCCTTCCGGATTTTCAAACTGCAAAATTGTGTGCACCTAGATACATAATAAAAACCGCTTCTGGAATTACGCGATGAAATTCGATTTTTAACGTTATGTAGGTACATTATCTACACAGGCACTGCCATGCAATGCTTTAATATCTGTAATATGCACTGCTTTTCCATTGTTTCTATTAGTCTTCAATAAAAATAAATAATATTCCAGAAATGGATATGTTTATCGGAATACAAAATCGGCTGGTTTAGTCATAAAAAGAACACATAAGAATAGTTTTCATTCCTTTCTATAAAATTCCCATATTTTTTTTCAGCAAATCGGAGTACAAAGATTCGCTTTTAAATCCAGCAATCGGTGGTCCGTCAGCTCATAGTTGAAAGGTTGTACGCATCCCTTAATTGCGTCTCAAAATGAGGAAGCTAAAAAACTTGACTCAAACAAACCACTGCAATGCTGCGTATGTATGTTAATGAAATTAACAATAATACAAGCAGGCAGACGGCCAGCATCAATCAATCATTCATCATTCACAAGCAACACAAAGAAAAAAAATCAATCCCACAATGTTGTTGTGCGGTTTTAAAGGCGTTGCGTCTAGCCGTGGCGTTTTTCGCACTCTTAGGAGAATTTTATACGGTGTATGAGCGTTGTTGACAAAAAGTGATCACCTCACTCACTTTTTCTCACTTTTTTGTAAATAATACTAAATAACAATAATAATAAAAATAATAAAAAAAAATAAGTCCATCCAAAAAACACATGTGTTTAAAATTTGCAGAAAATCAGGTTAATTTTTAAAATATTTATATGGGCACCCCTTGGCCCTGAGGCCGAGTAGCCTAAAATTTTAATAGAAAGTACTGTCACCGGAAATACACATAAATCCATGGAATGAAAGGAAGATTTTGTATTTATTCGATTTTTGTTTCTTTTGTTTTGTTTTTAAAAATCAGGTGTCAATTATAAGTTTGCTACCTGTCGGCGATCTCGACGTGTAAGGTTTCGTTTACTCAGCAAGCAGACTAATTTCTCAGTTTGTTGTTTTTGTCAAATTTGGGTTTTGTGTGGCGTTCTATTTGCAAAGCATTAACCACGAAAAGCCTACCTGTAACTTTGACCGCTTACCTGGGGCTATTGTTTCGAGCTATATATATATATTTTGAGCTAATCGAAAGAGGCATTAACAAATGTCGATGGCCAAAGCGGTGTACAAACTAGGGCGGAATTAGTTCTCTTCACAAAACCGTCTCATCCGAAAGGCTTCATGCTATTTTTAGGAATATCTAATTTTGGGACAATTTTGCGCCAGGTACTAAAATAAATGCAGATTACTACATAAGCCACTTTTCAAAGATTCGAAACTCTTATATCTAAATGGTAACTGGATATCCCACCAAGAATCGGCTCCATCACATAAGGCAAAGAAAACACTTGCATTTCTTCAACAAAACAACATATCATTTGTTCAACCTAATTTATAACCTCCTTCACCACATAACTTGCGATTATTTCTTGTGGGGCCACTTGAAGTTGGCAAAATATAAAGTTGATAAAGCGAGAGACCAAGAACATTCCTCTTGCAATGATTCAACGGGCCCTTAAATCTTGGTCAAGCCGGTGTTTGACTGTTTATAAAAACAAAGGGGAGGTGTGGAAACAATACGACTTTCTTTTGCGGACGGGGCCGGAAGCTTCAGTTAATGTGTATTACATTTTTTTAGTTATTTTTTTAATTTATTTTGCACTAACAGATTTCTTATAAGTGCTATACTTTTCGAGATATTTGCATAAACTGGAAAAACTGTCTAAGTAAACTGCCATTTCCGTCCGGTTGGCCGAATTCTGCCAAAATCAACTGGGACCTCCAAACACATCTTTTTTTTCTCTCTTTTTCTGACTCGGGAGATACGGTAATGTATACTTTTCTTTAACCAAAGAAAGCAAAAAAATGCACAAAAAGGTGATCACTTCATCATTTGCTCAAAGACCGTTTGAAATTCTCCGAGATTTTATCTGCGAAGCGCGAAAACGTCCCGGTTAGACGACCGCTTTAAACTTAACACCATGAGGAATTTCATAATTGTGTGTGTGTGTGTGTTATATAGTTTTTATATATCATCGGTGTACACCGATGATTTATTAATTAATTCCACCTTTTTTGCACATCAGGATCAGATCAGGGCATTTTTGTAGATTGTCTCCTCCGATGACAGCGCGACACATGCATTTGTCACTACATTTGTCATTTACAAAGAGGAGAAGAATCTAAACCAATACTACGCAATTAAGGGATGCAGTACAACCTTTCAACAATGAGCTGACGAACCACCCGGCTGTGAGCTTTTAAAACATCTATTTGTTCTTCGTTTTGCTGAAAAAAAATATGGGAATTTTATAGAAAGTAATGAAAACTATTTGGTGGATCTTTTTAAGAAACCACCATTCATTTGAAGATTTACACCAACAATGCCAAAGCTGAATTTAATATAGATATCTGTTGCTGTACTGCTTTGGCAGTATGTAAAGAATCTAATTTAGAAATTATCGAATTAAAAGTCGTATTTTAAAACGAACTTAACTTGAGACATGCGTTTTTTTTTTAATAAAAGCTTTTATATTAACTTGCTTACCAAGAGGTTTGTGTTTTGGAAATATGTAGATTAATTTATTCACTTGTATCCAATTGTTATTGATTTTTTAATATGAATGTTAATCCATTTTTCTTATTAATTAAATGGTTTTCTAATTTTGATTAATTTATGTTAATTATGTAGTAGATGATAGAAGTAATACTACTTTTATATTTGCTGTCAAACTTTTACATTCGCAAAATTTTTTGCACGTGAATGCGAATTGAAAAAGATATTAGTTGTTGTTTTCAATTATTCGTTCCGAACGAAGTACCTCTGAATAGATATTTAAAGGAAAACTATTAAATGTACTGTATTCCATTATAAAGAAAGGAGAACTTCTTGCGATACCGTCTGTCTCCTCGCAGCCAATTTCTTTTAATGAGTAGCTACTTCTTTGCCTCACAAATATAGAAACATATTAATTCTCTTTTTAAATATTAATATTGCGATCCAAAGCCTACCTTCTCAGGATCGTTCTTGTTGTGCGGTTAGTTTTTTTTGCACACAAATAGGAGGGACCTACAATTTAATGCCGTATCCGAAAGGCAAATTGAGAAGCTTTTCGTGACAAATTATTACTCTCGGACGTTTGTCAGACATTAGCGAAGAATAGGATCGTGAAAAATACTTTTGGTGATTCTGGGATTTGAAACTCAAACTTAGATTAGTACTATATTACTAGAGCCAAAGAGTATAGAGATATCTCTATTACTCTTTGCTAGAACGAAGTTTTAACGTGATTTTTTTGCAATGCAGGACAGCAGGTAGGGGACCTAGTACGAATAGGTGGATGCTACCCAATGGTACGTTAAAAAAAACTGTAGAACCAAACCGCAATCTCATCATTTTATCAAATGTTGATTAATTCAACTACGTTTGTTGTCGGGATTAAATGTAATTGATTTTTTTTTCGTACATTTCGTACGTGCAGAAGATTCAACATTGGTCCATCAATAAAGATAGTGTAGCACGGTTTTAATGTAGTACTTTCCTTAACTATCTCGGGTCTATTGCCGGTAAGAGCATAGAACCAGTGTTGCCAGATTTTGGGATTCCGCCATTTTTGTGGGATTTTTCGAACCAAAAGAGCGAAAGGCATGAAAAATGGTTTTTGCAGTTACACTGTATTGCACAATTGAACAAACAGTTTCCCCTTTGCTACTGACTTTTAAAACCTTTAGTTTGTTCAGTTCGGAATTGCATTTGTGTAAGCAGCTTTACATAACATAAAATAAATGCGAAATCTTTCCTAAGTACACCCTCGGTAAGTAAGTTTTTAGTATCAGAAAGAAAAAACCATTCTAAAAATATTTAAAAATAAACGGAAATAAAACTGTCAGCTTTTTTTGCCGATAATAATGGTATCTTTTCGCATAATTGATTCGCTGGTGCCATTGGACGACGTGAAGACGTTTTGCCGAATTTTAAAAATAGCAAGAAATTTAAATTTAAATAAAGTAAATAAATGTAAAGTGTACAGGTAAACGTTATTTGTAGAAGTGAATGTGACAATTTAAAGAATTCCATCTTTATTGATGAATTTGTATTTGCGAGATTCTTCAGCGCTTGTTGTTAAAGCTACAATTAATTGTTTATCAGATGAATGCAGTAGCGGCTAAGAGGGAACATATTCCAAAAAGTTGTGCTCACCAAACGGAGTTTAAAGAATCCTTCAATTCTTCTATTTTTCTTGTACCAAGATGACATCTTCTGCGTTAATATATAAATAAAGTGGTTATCTATGTAACCATGCGTTAAAAAACTGGTCTATGCTTAAGCTTTTTTTCTATATGAGCATATTTCTATAATAATTGAAAATTTTTACTATTTTAAATAATAATCTAATAAGAGCATATCTCCATTTTTAAGAATATTCTAATGCGCTTTCATAAGTTGAATGCCTCTTTATTTCAGAATAAAGATGAACTTATTCATAAGCTGTTTGATGAAATAAAACAAATGTTAGTAACGGTATCAATAAAAAAAAATAATCGTACTTAAAAATGAAGTTATACAAGAAATTATGGCAGGTAATGAGATTGTATTTACATGACGACATTGTTACTGATGGAAGAACTCTTTTTCAACCTGAAAATATGTTATTTCACTGTGAATTACTTAAAGTTATTAATGAAAAGCAAAAAATGTATACTTTCCTTTTAACTTAGATATTATATATGCACAACCTTTTGTGTGTATCTCCCGATGACAACAGCATATTTTTAAAAAATTTACATGGGCATCCCTCGGGCCTCAAGCCCGTTCACTACAAAAATTTTACAAAAAGTTTTGTCCATCGGAGATACACATGTGTTTAATAACATGGCCACCCCTCAGGCCTCAGGCCCGTTCACTCCAAAAATTGTACAAAAAGTTTTGTCTATCGGAGATACGAATGTATATAAAATTTTAAGAAAATTTGGTTATTTTAAAAAAAAAAATGTATGAGGCCTTACGACCCCGGGGCCCGGGGTCTCCAAAATTTCTACAAAAAGTGTTGTCCATCGAGATACACATGTATATAAAATTTTAAGGAAATCGGGTGAATTTTTTAAAAAAATCTGTATGAGGAGGCCTTTTACGACCCCGGGGCCCGGGGGGGTCTCCAAAATTTCTACAAAAAGTGTTGTCCAATTGCTCAAAGACCGCGTATAAAATTCTCCAAAGAGCGCGACCGTCCCGATTAAGACGCGCCTTTTAAACGCTTTTTTGAGAAAAGCTTGGCTGTTTGTTGGTTCTGCTATGTTTTTATGTAATTCATGAGCGTAATTAACTAAGGGATGCGTACAACCTTTCAACAATGAGCCGATGGACCACCACCTACTTGTTCTTAGAACAGTTATTTGTTCTCCGATTTGCTGAAAAAAATATGGGAATTTATTTTTATTTTGGTTTTAAAAAGAAACCAGCCGATTTTTGTGATTTTTAATGAACATTCATCATTTATTTGAAAAATATATAACATTGTCAAATATGTATAAAAAATATATAGATAAAGCAGTGCCAATGCCATGTGTAGAGTAATCTAATACCTGAAATTTTACGGAAAATTGAAAATCGAATATCATCGCGTAGTGTGGGAAGCGTGTCTTTTATACTTACCAAGCGTTTGCTGTTATGGAAATTATTCTACAAATGCTGCATTACATTTATATTTATATATTACCAACTAGAAATAAGTCCTTATGTATAAGTTAATAAATGCAACGCAGCTTTATACCTAGATGCTAAATTAAAATCTAACTTCACATAAACAAAACCAAGTCTAGTTGCGTGTATTCAAAAGTAGAAGAAGAAGTTTGTAGTTAGTCGTGCATAATGGATCACAACAATTTTTACAAGTTTTGTCAAATGAAATATGAAACAACATCTTCCGAACAAGCAAAAAGTCAAAAAAATAATTATTTCGTTCGACCAGAAATGTTTTGAATTCTCACTTTTCTACCAAATGAATTGAAATTCTACAGAAGTGTTTAAAAGCTGTCAAGTTCAATATGCATGGCATCCAATATAGGAATAGTTCTAGCTATACTCCACTGCACATGTTCCTGTGAATGGTATGATATATAGTTATATTTTCGCTTGAAAGCTCAAAGCTACGTTTCTTATCACATACTGCAAGAACTTAATTGAACTTGAAAACATGTAAGGAAACACAACAAGTATTGAAAGTCGAATGGCATAAAGAGTAGCGTGTTTGATTGGCAGAAGCCCAGGGGTCTTGGTTCGAATCTTCTGAGAATTTCAATTTTTTTTATATTTTCCACGCAAAAGTGTCGCTTTCAGTTGTCCTTGGAGGATTTTTTTCTTCCACTTTTGTGGAAATCATGATCTTTAGTTCTAGTGTTTTGTGGCATGATCATCGAAAGATTTTTTGCGATTCATTTCGAAAACAAAGCATCTAATTGAACTAAATCGCAATAACTTTAATCAAAGGAATTAGGAATTTGACACCTATCGATCGAAATCGATTTTTTTCTTATAATACGCGCACGCGTAAAGGGGTTTGCACCCTTATAGTGCTCGATATATGCTTGGCACAGCGTGGCTGTTAAGGAAGAGGGAAAAAAACAACAACTCAAATCGGGAATACACAATGTGCAGTTGGAATAAAATCGGGTAAATTTTTTAAAATTTTTGTTAGACAGCCCCCCGACCCCGGGGCCATTTCACTTCAAAATTTTTACAAAAAGTGTTGTCCATCGGAGATACACATTTTTATAAAACTTGAAGAAAATCGGGTACATTTTTTAAAAAATTTGTATGGGAGCCCTCCAACCCCGAGGCCCGAGATGGACAAATTTTAATAGAAAGTATTGTCATGGGAAATACACATGTGTGCAAAGTTTGAATAAAATCGGACTTCAGGAAGTGTGAACACGGTAAACTTATAACCACTAACTTTGGTAATGAACTTGACTCATGCTTACGGTATTAAACATGACAAGTTCCTGCATCAACCCGAATATAGAAGATAGCCGCATTGTAGACGTCTAGACGTCTCCCGTGCCTCCGTGGAGAAGGCGCATACAATCATCACCAAACGTGCAGTGAGCAACCTAACGAACAACACCCCACAAAAATTGCAAGTTTCCCGTGCCTCCGTGGAGAAGGCGCATACAATCATCACCAAACGTGCAGTGAGCAACCTAACGAACAACACCCCACAAAAATTGCAAGTTTCGAGCAACTTTTACAACAGAAGAGGTCAGGACTGCTCTTAGCGAAGTAAAAATAGGGAAAGCGACAAACCCTGTGGTATGCATCCGGAGTTTCTTGTGCAAAGCGTTAAAACACAAGACGGTGGCTAGCAGAATTCTGCAGCAATATACTAGAAACAGGTACAATCCCAACTGCATTAAAGGGAACGAAAATCATTGCTATCCTCAAACCTAACGACCAACCGGAAAGCTATTATCCTATAGCGCTTCTAAGCACCTGCTACAAATCCCTCGAACTGGCTGCTTTCCGTTTAAGTAGAAATTGCACGGGCAAAGTATTATCCTTGACGAGACACATTGAGACAAGTTTGGAAAGGTAGCTCAAAACATTTGTTGCTTTTGTCGAGTTAACCACAGCATATGATACTGTTTGGAAGGATGGACTCATATTAAAGCTGCTGAAAGAAGTTCCCTATCTAAGGACATCACGCCCTTATAAGCAACATACTATTAAACCTCTTTCTTCATGTTTTTATTAACGATGAGAAAAGCAAGGTAAGAAAGCTAAATAATGGACTTCCCCAGGGCTCCGTCCTTGCCCCTCTCCCTTTCAACCTGTACATCAGCGATATCCCTGCGACCATATCGAGAAAATTTGCTCCATCACGTATGCCGTTTCCCGCTCTCCTGAGATAACTGCCCGAAAAGTGGAGGAACACCTCTGAAATCTTTGGGAGTTTTACCTAAAGTGGGGACTGAAGATCAACGCCAACAAAACGGAACTCATCTGCTTCCGAGTACCAGCAACCGAAACAAGGATAGGAAAAATCGCAAGCCGGTGCAGAGCCATAAAAATTACCCTTCCGGATTTTCAAACTGCAAAATTGTGTGCACCTAGATACATAATAAAAACCGCTTCTGGAATTACGCAATGAAATTCGATTTTTAACGTTTTGTAGGTACATTATCTACACAGGCACTGCCATGCAATGCTTTAATATCTGTAATATGCACTGCTTTTCCATTGTTTCTATAAATCTTCAATAAAAATAAATAATATTTCAGAAATAGATATGTTTAGCGGGAAAACAAAATCGGCTTGTGTAGTCATAAAATGAAAACATAGTAATAGTTTGCATTTCTTTCTATAAAATTCCCATATTTTTTTTCAGCAAATCGGAGTACAAAGATTCGCTTTTAAATCCAGCAATCGGTGGTCCGTCAGCTCATAGTTGAAAGGTTGTACGCATCCCTTAATTGCGTCTCAAAATGAGGAAGCTAAAAAACTTGACTCAAAACAAACAAAAGACACCAGCATCATTCAAGACAACAAGAAACAAATCAATCCATCACATGTTGTTTGTGGGGGGGTAAAAGGCGTTGCGTCTAGCCGGTGACGTTTTTCGCACTCAGGAGAATTTTATACGGTGTATGAGCAAGTTGTTGACAAAAAGTGATCACCTTTTTTTTTAAATACTGTTCGTCGATAAGCCATCACTTTAGAACGGCTGACAGACCTTTGTTCTCACTTTTTTTTAAATGTTCCGAAAATTTTACAAAACGTTTTGTCCATCGAAAATACACATGTGTTTAAAATTTGAAGAAAATCGGGTCAATTTTTAAAATATTTATATATGGGCCCTGAGGCCGAGTGGCCCAAAATATTAACAGAAAGTATTGTCACCAGAAAAACACATAAATCCATGGAATGGAAGGAAGACTTTGTATTTGCTTGTTGTTTTATTTAACTTGTCTGTATTTTCGACTAATTTGGGGTCCTTTTTAACCACCATCCAGACGACCAAGAGAACTCAAATTTTGTGAGTGTCTATGTCCAAAATAGAATTTTTGTATATTCCGCGTATGACTAGTGTCGCATTTCGTGTGTGGCGCATGTGATGTGTGGAAAAATGAAAATACTTTGAAATAGTCCCGACCTCCAAAACAGATATTTTGGCGATTATTACCAAATAAAAAAAGACTGTGTGGTGTATGTACATAAAAGTTTGTACCCAAAAAACGTTGTTTTTTTACATTTGTATGTGTGGGTACATAAGGTAAGCTTCACAAACGCTTTCAATGTGATCAAATATAAATCGTTGGTGTTGCGGAAGTAATTCAGCACAGTTTGTTGCTACTCGCATCTTACTACTGAGACAAAGGTGCGGGTTCGAATGCCAGTAGTTTTAATTTTTTTTTTGCTTTAAAAGTTTATTTTCAGACTCTTGTTGAATATATGATTTTTAAAATGATTTTTTGAAGTGAAACTCTTTTACGGAGTAGGCTACAATTTTCAAGCGTTACATTGTTATTACTCTGTTGTACACATTGGTTACACTGTCACAAGTGATTCGTATGAAAATCAGAATATAGGACTTAGATGCGACTATAAGACTTGTTCCTATGGACATTTTGGAACTAAGCCATTTCTAATCGTCATCTCATCCCATCTTTAATCGTAATATCGGCGACAACGTCAAAAAGAGTAGGGTAGGCTGTGTCGAAGACACGGCCGTGGGTTTTGAGCGTGACAACGTCTGTCCGGGACGAAGAAAAGAAAACAAAGATCTTGTTGTCTGTGGGACATAAACACGGACGTATATATTAAAAAAAAATTTCTATACTAAATACAAGTCCTACAACTTGCACCGTAGCTCGTCACATACATCATCATCACATCACATTATAACGGGTGTTTTTTTAAGAGGTTGCCGATTTTTTTTTTGAATAAAACACATATAAAATTATGAAATGACCAAAATTTTTTTTTATTTGGTAGATAATTTTTTGGCATTTAACATTTAAACACAATTTCTGGCATATGGCTACCACGACTATTTTTCACAAATGTCATTCTGGAGGTCCAATTTTCCAGCACTTTTTCAAGCATTTGAGGGCGTATGTCAGCAATGACACGTTGAATATTGGTTTCCAAAGCGTCAATCGATTGAGGTTTATCCACATAAACCAATGACTTCACGTATCCCCACAAAAAGTAATCGAGTGGCGTCAAATCGCACGAACGCGGAGGCCAATTCACCGGACCATTTCTCGAAATAATGTTGTCGTTGAAAGTTTCTTTCAATAAGTCGATTGTTTCACGTGCTGTATGGCAAGTGGCACCATCTTGTTGAAACCACATTTCATCCATATCCATATCTTCAAGATTTGACAACAAAAACTCATTTAACATGGTTCTGTATCGATTTCCATTCACGGTAACGCGTCGTCCTTCCTCATTTTTAAAGAAATATGGACCGATGATCCCACCAGCCCATAGACCGCACCAAACAGTACATTTATCAGGATGCATTGGTAATTCTTGAACGGCGTGTGGATTATCTTTGCTCCAAATGCGACAATTTTGTTTGTTGACGTATCCATTTAACAAAAAATGCGCCTCATCACTGAAGAGAATTTTACGGTAAAAAAATGGATCTTCGTTCAATTGATTTAACGACCAATCACTGAATTCACGGCGCAAACGATGGTCGTGTGGCTTTAATTCTTGCACCAATTGAATTTTGTATGGCACCAAACCCAAATCTTTACGTAAAATTTTCCATAAAGTCGATGGACAAAGTCCAATTTGCTGAGCACGACGACGAATCGATAAATTGTCGTTTTCTTCGACACTGGCCTCAACGACAGCAATATTTTCTTCTGTACGAACTCTTCTCATTCTTGTCGGTGGCTTGGCATCCAAAAGAGTGAATGTAGACCGAAATTTGGTAATTACGTTCTTTATGGTGGTCTCTGACGGACGATTATGTGCACCATAAAATTCACGAAGTGCTCTATAAACATTTTTAATTGAACACTGATTTTGAAAATAAATTTCCACGATTTGAAAACGTTGTTCTGGAGTTAACCTATTCATAATGATTTGCCAAACAATACTGAGTAGAAATGCCACTTTGAGCTGTCAAAACAACTGTCATAAAATAAAACGACATCTATCGGAAAAACAAACCTCCTAAAAAAACACCCTTTATATAAATTATTTATAAGCGAATTTTAATGTTCATAACCACTAATTGTGAAGTGGCTGCATATTGCATATCACTGCCCAAACAGAGTAATCAGCTTTTGGTTTTAACTCATAAAAAAATTTGAGTTGTTTTAAATTAAATTTGAAGAGAAGAGAAGTGAGCAGCACTAACCAATGCATCGAAATGGTATGCTAAAAATGTCGCTTTAAAACATGCAGGCGTGATTAAATTTCTTTTGCATGGTTCTTTCCCTTTGGTAATACTTCAAAGAGTTATTCAATTTATTAAAAAATTGAGTAATTTTAAAATAAATTTTAAGAGAAATGAAATTGAAGAGAGAAGAATTTCGCTTTGATACATGCAGGCGTGATTAAATTTCTTTTTCATGGTTCTCTCTCTTCTGTAATTGATCGAAGAGTTATTTACTCTAGTACTGTAAACATGAGACATGACTAAAGGCTCAACTATAATGCAATTTCACCACCTTTCGTTAAAGTCAAAATCCAACGAAATGCTTTCCAAAGTTTCTAAAGTTTCTCATCAGACCATAATGTAATTTTGTCAATGACAATGAAATAACATATGACAACTGTCAAGTTTTCTTAAGAAAATGCGCTCGCCAGCGCACATCTAATCGATTGCCAAAGTAACGAATCTATTGCGAACTCTATTATGGGCGCAGCATACATTTTCTTTGTATTCGCTCAGTTCATCGTCGGGTTTTGACACTAGCGTAAAGAGACGAAATTGCATTATAGTTCCGGCTTAAGGATAAGATAAGCGAAAAGAAAAGGAAATAGTTGCAAGGAAGCTTGCAGGTTTTCATTGTAACATGGATCTTTTTTGAAACTTATGGTAGTTTTGTTTTTCTGCACTTCATGAGAGCAGAGCAGAGGACCGATAGAAAATGAACAGAGACTATACTATCACTACGGCTGCGGTAAAGAATTAAGGAGTTACGCAGCTTGTCCTGCACAAAAAAATGGCAGGCAGTCGGTATGCACGAAATTGCGGCTATATTTTGAACCGACTTACAGTCTGCTTGTAGGGCGACAATTTGAGATTTACATTTTGCTATTTGCATCCCATTTTAAGTAGCTGCGTAAACTGCGCAGTCGATTTTTCTTTAATGCATTGGCTGAAAAGTGAATTTTTGACCAACATGCAGCATAAACTGCGCAGCGGCTGAATTCTTGACCGCAGCCTACTACTGCATATTTTGATTGTATGTTATTGAAACCACATACATGATCATCAATCACATCACATACAACAGAATAAATAATTTATAAGCTGATTGAAATGTTCATAACCACTAACTGTGAAGTTGCTGCATATTACATATTACTGCCTAAACACAGTAATGCAGCTTTTGGTTTCAACTCATAAAAAATTTGAGTAGTTTTAAATTAAATTAGAAGAGGAAAGTAGTGAGTACTGAGTAGTGCTGTCCGCTTTTCAAACATGCAGGCCAATTATATCTCAATAAATTTCTTTTGCATTGTTCTCTTATTTCTGTAACTTATAGTTAGTAGTATTGTTTTCTGTTACACGACCAAACACGAGAGCACTCACTCACAATGTTGATAGAAAGAGTAGAGCAGAGCACTGATAGGAAAATTAACAGAGACTATACTATCACTACGGCTGTGGTAAAGAATTAAGTAGCTTCGCAGCTTGTGCTGCACAAAAAAATGGCAGGCAGTCGGTATGCACGAAATTGCGGCTATATTTTGAACCGACTTACAGTCTGCTTGTAGGGCGACAATTTGACATTTACATTTTGCTATTTGCATCCACAAGGGAGGAGGACGAATGGATGGCGCAGGAGGACGAAGATCTTACCAAGAGGATCATGAATGTGTCACAAATGGCACTAAGGGCTTCCACTTGCGTCGATAGTAGTAGGAGAAGTAAGAGTGTTAAAAAAATATGTGCGTGTAATCTTTACGCACGGTTGGAGTGAAATTCTTTGACGTTGTGGCCAATATTACGATTAAATTAAAAGGCACAAGTCGCTTGAGAAATTGCTTAGTTCCCGAAATTCCAGACCATAATGATCATACTCCAGAGTTCCCATAGGAAGAAGTCCTATAGTCACATATTAGTCCTACATTCCGAGTTTCATACGAATCCCTAGAGAAATGGCTTGGTTCCAAAAATCCCAGACCCTATTGGCCAGATCCCAGAATTTCCATAGGAACAAGTCCTATAGTCACATATTAGTCCTACATTACGAGTTTCATACGAATCCCTTGAGAAATGGCTTGGTTCCAAAAATCCCAGACCCAATTGGCCAGATCCCAGAATTTCCATAGGAACAAGTCCTATAGTCACATATTAGTCCTACATTCCGAGTTTCATACGAATCCCTAGAGAAATGGCTTGGTTCCAAAAATCCCAGACCCAATTGGCCAGATCCCAGAATTTCCATAGGAACAAGTCCTATAGTCACATATTAGTCCTACATTCCGAGTTTCATACGAATCCCTAGAGAAATGGCTTGGTTCCAAAAATCCCAGACCCTATTGGCCAGATCCCAGAATTTCCATAGGAAGAAGTCCTATAGTCACATATTAGTCCTACATTACGAGTTTCATACGAATCCCTTGAGAAATGGCTTGGTTCCAAAAATCCCAGACCCTATTGGCCAGATCCCAGAATTTCCATAGGAACAAGTCCTATAGTCACATATTAGTCCTACATTCCGAGTTTCATACGAATCCCTAGAGAAATGGCTTGGTTCCAAAAATCCCAGACCCTATTGGCCAGATCCCAGAATTTCCATAGGAACAAGTCCTATAGTCACATATTAGTCCTACATTACGAGTTTCATACGAATCCCTTGAGAAATGGCTTGGTTCCAAAAATCCCAGACCCTATTGGCCAGATCCCAGAATTTCCATAGGAACAAGTCCTATAGTCACGTATTAGTCCTACATTCCGAGTTTCATACGAATCCCTAGAGAAATGGCTTGGTTCCAAAAATCCCAGACCCTATTGGCCAGATCCCAGAATTTCCATAGGAACAAGTCCTATAGTCACATATTAGTCCTACATTCCGAATTTCATGCGAATCGCTTGATAAATTGCTTTGTTCAAAAACTCTAGTTCCTCATGACCAAATCCCATTGGATATAAAAAACGTTACTTAAAATCTGTTAAAAACATAACTTAACATCTGTTAAAAAAGTAACTTAACATCTGTTAAATAGTGACATTTAACATTTGAGTTTTTGAACATGTACCCTCTTAAACCTTGGAGTGAGACGTTGTCACGTCAAAAAGTTCCACTTCAACCGCGCGTAAAAGTTACACGCACTCTTTTTTGTATATGATATACATACTTGACACAAGAGAAAGCTGCTATTTTTTTACTATGCCTATTTAGCCAATTAAAGTGTGAATAGCAATTGTGTCAGACCGCAAAGCAATAAAACTAAAGCTGCATATTCCTCCTCTTTAAATTCATTGTCCGAATCCTCTTCGCCGTTGCATGAATACAAAAAACTCACTAAAAATTGGTCATCTGAATTCATTGTCTAACAATTTCAGTACTGAAATATTCATTTATTTTATTTACTTTTTAATTATTTGATATTCATTTATGATAAACTAGCTAAAACACCCGGCGTTGCCCGGCTAAATAAAATACGTATGTGTTTGTTATTTTAACAAAATTGCTTATTAGCAAACATCATTTTATTTGACTTTCATCTCATTGTTTTTCCATTTGGTGAAAAAATGAACAATTTTGTTGGCGTTCCTACCCTAGAGCAAGAAGCAACGTACAGTTGCCAATGTGAAAAACATGGATATTGCAAACTTCAGGCAGCAACGCTTAGTAATTGTCCTTGGGTTTTGTTGATTGTAATCGCGAAAGTAAGGCGGACTGGAAACTGCAGTCGTTTGAAATCGAAAGGCAATTCGGTAGGAAACATTGGGATACGCGGAATCAACACATGTTCACCTTTACCGCTAAAAATTTTTGCTTCAATAACATTTGGCAAAGGTTTTTAAACGGAAAGTCTTGTTCCGTTGCACAACTTCTGTGGATCTAAATTCCTTAGGAACATTATCGGCGAACCCACTTTTAGTGTTAATATGTGTGCTGGCAATCCAGACGGCTCCAATGAATTTAGAAACTCTACATATTGGATAATTGACAGCTTGATCCTTATTTACAACTGTGTCAACAGATTTGTATTTTATCGGCTTACCGGGAATTGTTAATTGTATTTGATCATTTATTTTGTTAACGTCATCATTGTTGGGACCAAAAATTGAACGTTCTCGAAGCCATTCGTGATTCTTGAAGTTGCTTGTTAGGGAATACCATCTTTACTACATCCTCAATGGTCGATTGAATTTTACAAAAGTCAGATGGAATGTTTTTTTAAATACCAAACAGTTATTCAAAATGTCAGGACGCTACTATTTGAAAATTGTAATAAATTCATAAAAATATGCAATTTGTGAAATTGTGACCCCTTGACCCAGGAGTCTGAGCACTTTCAAAATAAAACACGTTTCAAGACATTCATTATTATTTGGGTTCCCATCACTGTTGTTCTCTAAGCTTAAAATCTAAAACGAATAGTTCACCTGGTGGGTAGTTCACCCATTCTCAACAAAATGTTAAATGCACTGTACTTACAAAGAATGGGTTCAGTACACTGAGTCACTGAGTACACTGAGTACACTGAGTACACTGAGTATACTGAGTACACTGAGTACACTGAGTACACTGAGTACAGTGAGTACACTGAGTTTCGCGTGCCCGTGGCTGGCTGGCTGGTGGGCAGAATCTTGTGATCAATATTTAACACACTTTCTAAAGTCCGATTTTATTCAAACTTCGGCCGTTGGTGATTTAAGAATCCCTTTAGGTGATGAGACTGGTAAGGAGGCAGCAGCATCTTTCTCCTGGCACAGTGTTGCCAAGCGGCTAGCTTCTTCAAAATCGGCGGAGCCAATTGCGTTGCGAATCTGGTTTTGATGTCTTCTGGTTAAACCTCGATCAGTTTGTACAACGAACATTCGCGTTCCGATTAAAGCAGTCGTCTTCGCCGGTATCCACTTAGGTCCTCTGGAAAAACTTCTTATGTATACCTCATCCCCTATATTGAATTTTGATCTCTGCGAAGGCATCAAATGTCTTACGACACGCGGAGCTAGCTGCGACAACAATGTGCGGAGTTGTCTACCGTGTAAGAGTTCTGCAGGTGATTTCCCCGTAGAATTTGGTAAGCTCCTGTAAGACTCAAGAAAATTTAGTAAAGCTTTACGTTTATTATTACCTTCATGATTAAGTTTTTTCATGGCTGTTTTGAACGTTCTGACCATCCTTTCGGCTTCTCCGTTTGATGCTGGATAAAAAAGAAGCAGATTTAAGATGTTGAATGCCCTTTTCCAAAGAAAAATGTTTTCCAAAGCACGAATCGTAGCATCGGCTGATGTGTTTAACATCTCGGCGACATATAGAATATTTGAGTATGCGTCCACACAGATTAAATACATGTTTTTTAGAAAAGGACCAGCGAAATCAACATGTACCCTTTCCCATGGTTTCGATGGAGTTGGCCAATTCGTGAATTTCTGGCGAGGATTCGAACTATTTTGCAGACACGTTGTGCAACTATTTATCAGGGCACTAATCTCTTTGTGTATCCCCGGCCACCAGCAGTGACGGCGAGCAAGCTGCTTGGTTCTCACGATGCCCCAATGGCCTGTATGTAGCATTGCAAGTACTTTATTACGTAGTTTGGTTGGCACAAAAACCCTTGACACGTTCGATTGTTCCATTAGCACTCCATTATGCTGAGCTATAGCAAGACGTCTGAAGAAAAACGGTATCAGCTCCTCACTAAGAGCTTTGGCAGATTCAGGCCACCCGGTTTCTAACATCTGAAACACCTTTCTGAGCACTGGATCTTTAGCAGTTTCCTTTGCTAACGCTGTAGCCTTGACTGGAAAATTAGCAATTTCTTCATCAAGCTCTACCATTGTTTGAAAACAGCTTTCTTCTTGTTTATCGAATTCAACATCAGGACCTGATGGTAATCGTAATAATCCGTCAGCATTTCCATGAAGATTTGTTGGTTTATACTTTATCGTATATGTATATCCCATGAGGATTATTGCCCACCGCTGCAATCTGTGAACTGTCATGGTTGGGAGCTGTTTACTCGGACTAAATATTGATAAAAGCGGCTTGTGATCTGTCACAAGCTCAAACGTTCGACCATAAACATATTGATTGAAAATTATGGCTAAGGCTTCCTTTTCAATCTGACTATACTTCAGCTGTTGTGCGTTTAATGTTTTAGATGCATGAGCAATTGGTCGTTCAGATCCATCTTGATAGCGATGTAGGAGCACAGCCCCGATTCCATGAGATGACGCATCTGTAGCTAGGATTAATGGCAAATTATCCGTGAAATGCGCAAGGCGAGTAGCTTCTACAACTGCAGCTTTCAGTTTGAAAAACCAATGAAAAACGATATTCTGCTTCCTACGTTCATTCAGTGGCGCTGCAATTTGAGACAAGTTATCAATAAATTTTCCATAATAATTTACCTTTCCAAGGAAAGCCTGTAACTGTTTAAGATCTGTTGGCGCATTCATCTTATTTATTGCTTCAGTTTTTGTGTCTGATTGTTTAATCCCCCTTGAATATATCATATGACCTAAATATTCAATATTCTGCTGGGCATTTATTTATATTACACCGAAGGCCATATGACGACAAACGGTTTAACAGCTCTTTAACCGTCCCAACGTGTTCACCGGTATTTCGACCTGTATCAATGAAATCATCTAAATAGGCAGCACAATGATCCATGCCACTAATGACTTGATCCATTAGTCGTTGAAAAATCCATGGAGCACTTGCCACTCCGAACGGGAGTCGCTCGTACCGGTACAAACCAAATGGCGTGTTTGGTTGTACCAAGTACTTTTTTGAATCCTCATCCAAAGGTATTTGGAAATATGCATCGCTTAGATCAATCTTTTATGAAAAACTCACCACCTTGTAGCTTATGGAAAATCTCCTCTGCCCTTGGAAGCGGGTACCTATCGACTTCCAACTGTGGGTTAACCGTTACTTTAAAATCGCCACATATGCGCGTAGCGCCTGAATGTTTTTTTACAGGTACAATTGGAGCTGCCCAATTACTTGTAGCTACGGAACTTAGTATACCAGCATTTACTAGACGTTCTATTTCCGATTTTACAGCATCTCTCTGAGCGAAGGGAATCGGCCGTGGTTTAAAAAATTTTGGTGTAGCATCTGGCTTCACATTAAGCTTAGCGTGAAACGAAGTACAGCAACCAAGATTCTTATTGAAAACGCTATATAAAATACGATCAGCACAACTCACTTTTAATTCCAGAACATCAAACCAATCCATGCCGAGAATATTTCCTCCTTCATATGTGTCAATCACTAGCAGATTTAGATTATGCTCATAACTTTGAAACTGAACCAATACATCGACGATTCCTTTTATAGGCAAACTGTATAGTTTGCATATGTCCGAAGAACAGTAGCGGATTCCGAACAATTTAGCTCACCTAATTTTTTATATGCTCTCAACCCAATCATCGAACACGTCGCTCCTGTATCCAGCTGTAAATCTAGCAATACACCGTTTACCATCAACTGTACCATAAAATTTCTTTGATGTCCTGTAACTTTTAATAAACTCTTTTTGCTTAAAGCTTGTACTTCTTCAATTCGTAGCGTTTGAATTTGCTCAATTCGTTCGTACTGCCTGCTTGATTTTTCTCTGCGCAGTCGACAAACAGATGAATTGAGTCCCTTTTCATTGCATTGAACATAACTATGTCGAACCCCACAACCTGGACACGATCGCTTGCCTTCTCTGATACCATTGCCTCTTTTATCATCCATTCTCTTTCGCGAATGCGATCGACCTCTATAGCCTGAATATTTTTTATCGAAATTTTTTCCCATTGGTTGCACGTGATGAACTTGCATTGCATGGTCACCTTTAATAGCCAAAACAGACTTCTGCGTTGATTCGAAGGTTTCAGCGATTTTTAACACTTCGTTCAAGCTTGGATTTGACTTTTGCAAAATTGCTAGGAAAACAGCAGGAGTGGATGACTAGTGTGTTAACTGATCAAAAAATATTTGTTGAAAAAATTATGCAAAATGGAACTGCAACAAAAGCAAGCGATAACAGTGCCGGACCAAGACAGGAAAAATGCCTTTTTTTGTATATTACTTACAACATTATAAGATTTTGTAAAATATTTGTATGGGAGCCCCCCGAGCCCGAGACCCGAAGGGCCCCAAATTTTAATAGAAAGCGTTGTCATCGGAGATATGCATTTGTGCAAAGTTTCATTGAAATCAGGCTTTGGGAAGTTGGTTAAAAATTGATCGCAAATTCATGTAAATTCTCTAATAGGAGACATATTAGCGTATTTTATTTGCCGAGGAATGAGAATGAATGAATTAGAATGTCAAAACCAGCAAAACAGCAGGCTTTCTTATTCCAAAGAAGGAATAAGATAGTACAATTCTTGTTGTAATTCCTTAATCCTCGGCAAATAAAATACAGCTAATATGTATTTAAAATTTGAAGGAAATCGGGCTAATTTTTAAAAAATTTACATGGGCACCACTCAGGTCTCAGAGTCCGATCACTCCAAAAATTTTGCAGAAAGTTTTGTCCATCGTAGATACACATGTGTTTAAAATTGTGTTTTTATACTTACCAAGCGTTTGCTGTTATGGAAATTATTCTACAAAAGCTGCATTACATTTATATTTATATATTACCAACTAGAAATAAGTCCTTATGTATAAGTTAATAAATGCAACGCAGCTTTATACCTAGATGCTAAATTAAAATCTAACTTCACATAAACAAAACCAAGTCTAGTTGCGTGTATTCAAAAGTAGAAGAAGAAGTTTGTAGTTAGTCGTGCATAATGGATCACAACAATTTTTACAAGTTTTGTCAAATGAAATATGAAACAACATCTTCCGAACAAAAACAAAAAGTCAAAAAAATAATTATTTCGTTCGACCAGAAATGTTTTGAATTCTCACTTTTCTGCCAAATGAAATGAAATTCTACAGAAGTGTTTAAAAGCTGTCAAGTTCAATATGCATGGCATCCAATATAGGAATAGTTCTAGCTATACTCCACTGCACATGTTCGTGTGAATGGTTCGCTTGAAAGCTCAAAGCTACGTTTCTTATCACATACTGCAAGAACTTAATTGAACTTGAAAACATGTAAGGAAACACAACAAGTATTGAAAGTCGAATGGCATAAAGAGTAGCGTGTTTGATTGGCAGAAGCCCAGGGGTCATGGTTCGAATCTTCTGAGAATTTCAATTTTTTTTATATTTTCCACGCAAAAGTGTCGCTTTCAGTTGTCCTTGGAGGATTTTTTTCTTCCACTTTTGTGGAAATCATGATCTTTAGTTCTAGTGTTTTGTGGCATGATCATCGAAAGATTTTTTGCGATTCATTTCGAAAACAAAGCATCTAATTGAACTAAATCGCAATAACTTTAATCAAAGGAATTAGGAATTTGACACCTACCGGGTCGAAAAAAATCGATTTTTTTCTTATAATACGCGTACGCGTAATGGGGTTTGCACCCTTATAGTGCTCGATATATGCTTGGCTGTTAAGGAAGAGGGAAAAAAACAACAACTCAAATCGGGAATACACAATGTGCAGTTGGAATAAAATCGGGTAAATTTTTTAAAATTTTTGTTAGACAGCCCCCCGACCCCGGGGCCATTTCACTTCAAAATTTTTACAAAAAGTGTTGTCCATCGGAGATACACATTTTTATAAAACTTGAAGAAAATCGGGTACATTTTTTAAAAAATTTGTATGGGAGCCCTCCAACCCCGAGGCCCGAGATGGACAAATTTTAATAGAAAGTATTGTCATGGGAAATACACATGTGTGCAAAGTTTGAATAAAATCGGACTTCAGGAAGTGTGAACACGGTAAACTTATAACCACTAACTTTGTTAATGAACTTGACTCATGCTTACGGTATTAAACATGACAATTTCCTGCATCAACCCGAATATAGAAGATAGCCGCATTGTAGACGTCTCCCGTGCCTCCGTGGAGAAGGCGCATACAATCATCACCAAACGTGCAGTGAGCAACCTAACGAACAACACCCCACAAAAATTACAAGTTTCGAGCAACTTTTACAACAGAAGAGGTCAGGACTGCTCTTAGCGAAGTAAAAATAGGGAAAGCGACAAACCCTGTGGTATGCATCCGGAGTTTCTTGTGCAAAGCGTTAAAACACAAGACGGTGGCTAGCAGAATTCTGCAGCAATATACTAGAAACAGGTACAATCCCAACTGCATTAAAGGGAACGAAAATCATTGCTATCCTCAAACCTAACGACCAACCGGAAAGCTATTATCCTATAGCGCTTCTAAGCACCTGCTACAAATCCCTCGAACTGGCTGCTTTCCGTGTAGGTAGAAATTGCACGAGCCAATTATTATCCTTGACGAGACACATTGAGACAAGTTTGGAATGGTAGCTCAAAACATTTGTTGCTTTTGTCGAGTTAAACACAGCATATGATACTGTTTGGAAGGATGGACTCATATTAAAGCTGCTGAAAGGAGTTCCCTATCTAAGGACATCACGCCCTTATAAGCAAAATACTATTAAACCTCTTTCTTCATGTTTTTATTAACGATGAGAAAAGCAAGGTAAGAAAGCTAAATAATGGACTTCCCCAGGGCTCCGTCCTTGCCCCTCTCCCTTTCAACCTGTACATCAGCGATATCCCTGCGACCATATCGAGGAAATTTGCTCCATCACGTATGCCGTTTCCCGCTCTCCTGAGATAACTGCCCGAAAAATGGAGAAACACCTCTGAAATCTTTGGGAGTTCTACCTAAAGTGGGGACTGAAGATCAACGCCAACAAAACGGAACTCATCTGCTTCCGAGTACCAGCAACCGAAACAAGGATAGGAAAAATCGCAAGCCGGTGCAGAGCCTTAAAAATTACCCTTCCGGATTTTCAAACTGCAAAATTGTGTGCACCTAGATACATAATAAAAACCGCTTCTGGAATTACGCGATGAAATTCGATTTTTAACGTTATGTAGGTACATTATCTACACAGGCACTGCCATGCAATGCTTTAATATCTGTAATATGCACTGCTTTTCCATTGTTTCTATTAGTCTTCAATAAAAATAAATAATATTCCAGAAATGGATATGTTTATCGGAATACAAAATCGGCTGGTTTAGTCATAAAAAGAACACATAAGAATAGTTTTCATTCCTTTCTATAAAATTCCCATATTTTTTTTCAGCAAATCGGAGTACAAAGATTCGCTTTTAAATCCAGCAATCGGTGGTCCGTCAGCTCATAGTTGAAAGGTTGTACGCATCCCTTAATTGCGTCTCAAAATGAGGAAGCTAAAAAACTTGACTCAAACAAACCACTGCAATGCTGCGTATGTATGTTAATGAAATTAACAATAATACAAGCAGGCAGACGGCCAGCATCAATCAATCATTCATCATTCACAAGCAACACAAAGAAAAAAAATCAATCCCACAATGTTGTTGTGCGGTTTTAAAGGCGTTGCGTCTAGCCGTGGCGTTTTTCGCACTCTTAGGAGAATTTTATACGGTGTATGAGCGTTGTTGACAAAAAGTGATCACCTTTTTTTTAAATACTGTTCGCGCATCACTTGAGAACGGCTGACTCACTTTTTCTCACTTTTTTGTAAATAATACTAAATAACAATAATAATAAAAATAATAAAAAAAAATAAGTCCATCCAAAAAACACATGTGTTTAAAATTTGCAGAAAATCAGGTTAATTTTTAAAATATTTATATGGGCACCCCTTGGCCCTGAGGCCGAGTAGCCTAAAATTTTAATAGAAAGTACTGTCACCGGAAATACACATAAATCCATGGAATGAAAGGAAGATTTTGTATTTATTCGATTTTTGTTTCTTTTGTTTTGTTTTTAAAAATCAGGTGTCAATTATAAGTTTGCTACCTGTCGGCGATCTCGACGTGTAAGGTTTCGTTTACTCAGCAAGCAGACTAATTTCTCAGTTTGTTGTTTTTGTCAAATTTGGGTTTTGTGTGGCGTTCTATTTGCAAAGCACTAACCACGAAAAGCCTACCTGTAACTTTGACCGCTTACCTGGGGTTATTGTTTCGAGCTATATATATATATTTTGAGCTAATCGAAAGAGGCATTAACAAATGTCGATGGCCAAAGCGGTGTACAAACTAGGGCGGAATTAGTTCTCTTCACAAAACCGTCTCATCCGAAAGGCTTCATGCTATTTTTAGGAATATCTAATTTTGGGACAATTTTGCGCCAGGTACTAAAATAAATGCAGATTACTACATAAGCCACTTTTCAAAGATTCGAAACTCTTATATCTAAATGGTAACTGGATATCCCACCAAGAATCGGCTCCATCACATAAGGCAAAGAAAACACTTGCATTTCTTCAACAAAACAACATATCATTTGTTCAACCTAATTTATAACCTCCTTCATCACATAACTTGCGATTATTTCTTGTGGGGCCACTTGAAGTTGGCAAAATATAAAGTTGATAAAGCGAGAGACCAAGAACATTCCTCTTGCAATGATTCAACGGGCCCTTAAATCTTGGTCAAGCCGGTGTTTGACTGTTTATAAAAACAAAGGGGAGGTGTGGAAACAATACGACTTTCTTTTGCGGACGGGGCCGGAAGCTTCAGTTAATGTGTATTACATTTTTTTAGTTATTTTTTTAATTTATTTTGCACTAACAGATTTCTCATAAGTGCTATACTTTTCGAGATATTTGCATAAACTGGAAAAACTGTCTAAGTAAACTGCCATTTCCGTCCGGTTGGCCGAATTCTGCCAAAATCAACTGGGACCTCCAAACACATCTTTTTTTTCTCTCTTTTTCTGACTCGGGAGATACGGTAATGTATACTTTTCTTTAACCAAAGAAAGCAAAAAAATGCACAAAAAGGTGATCACTTCATCATTTGCTCAAAGACCGTTTGAAATTCTCCGAGATTTTATCTGCGAAGCGCGAAAACGTCCCGGTTAGACGACCGCTTTAAACTTAACACCATGAGGAATTTCATAATTGTGTGTGTGTGTGTGTTATATAGTTTTTATATATCATCGGTGTACACCGATGATTTATTAATTAATTCCACCTTTTTTGCACATCAGGATCAGGGCATTTTTGTAGATTGTCTCGTCTCCTCCGATGACAGCGCGACACATGCATTTGTCACTACATTTGTCATTTACAAAGAGGAGAAGAATCTAAACCAATACTACGCAATTAAGGGATGCAGTACAACCTTTCAACAATGAGCTGACGAACCACCCGGCTGTGAGCTTTTAAAACATCTATTTGTTCTTCGTTTTGCTGAAAAAAAATATGGGAATTTTATAGAAAGTAATGAAAACTATTTGGTTGATCTTTTTAAGAAACCACCATTCATTTGAAGATTTACAACAACAATGCCAAAGCAGATTTATATGTAGATATCTGTTGTTGTACTGCGTTGGCAGTATTTAAAAAATCTAATTTAGAATTAATCGAATTAAAAGTCGTATTTTATCACTAACTTAACTTGAGACATGCGTTTTTTTTTTTATATAAAGCTTTTATATTAACTTGCATACCAAGAGGTTTGTGTTTCGGATTGTAGATTGTAGATTGATTTATTCACTGGTATCCAATTGTTATTGATTTTTTAATATGAATGTTAATCCATTTTTCTTATTAATTAAATGGTTTTCTAATTTTGATTAATTTATGTTAATTATGTAGTAGATGATAGAAGTAATACTACTTTTATATTTGCTGTCAAACTTTTACATTCGCAAAATTGCACGAAAGTGTGAATTGAAAAAGATATTAGTTGTTGTTTTCAATTATTCGTTCCGAACGAAGTACCTCTGAATAGATATTTAAAGGAAAACTATTAAATGCTGTATTCCATTATAAAGAAAGGAGAACTTCTTGCGATACCGTCTGTCTCCTCGCAGCCAATTTCTTTTAATGAGTAGCTACTTCTTTGCCTCACAAATATAGAAACATATTAATTCTCTTTTTAAATATTAATATTGCGATCCAAAGCCTACCTTCTCAGGATCGTTCTTGTTGTGCGGTTAGTTTTTTTTGCACACAAATAGGAGGAACCTACAATTTAATGCCGTATCCGAAAAGCAAATTGAGAAGCTTTTCGTGACAAATTATTACTCTCGGACGTTTGTCAGACATTAGCGAAGAATAGGATCGTGAAAAATACTTTTGGTGATTCTGGGATTTGAACCTCAAACTTAGATTAGTACTAGAATACTAGAGCCAAAGAGTATAGAGATATCTATATTACTCTTTGCTAGAACGAAGTTTTAACGTGATTTTTTTGCAATGCAGGACAGCAGGTAGGGGACCTAGTACGAATAGGTGGATGCTACCCAATGGTACGTTAAAAAAAAACTGTAGAACCAAACCGCAATCTCATCATTTTATCAAATGTTGATTAATTCAACTACGTTTGTTGTCGGGATTAAATGTAATTGATTTTTTTTTCGTACATTTCGTACGTGCAGAAGATTCAACATTGGTCCATCAATAAAGATAGTGTAGCACGGTTTTAATGTAGTACTTTCCTTAACTATCTCGGGTCTATTGCCGGTAAGAGCATAGAACCAGTGTTGCCAGATTTTGGGATTCCGCCATTTTTGTGGGATTTTTCGAACCAAAAGAGCGAAAGGCATGAAAAATGGTTTTTGCAGTTACACTGTATTGCACAATTGAACAAACAGTTTCCCCTTTGCTACTGACTTTTAAAACCTTTAGTTTGTTCAGTTCGGAATTGCATTTGTGTAAGCAGCTTTACATAACATAAAATAAATGCGAAATCTTTCCTAAGTACACCCTCGGTAAGTAAGTTTTTAGTATCAGAAAGAAAAAACCACTGTAAAAATATTTAAAAATAAACGGAAATAAAACTGTCAGCTTTTTTTGCCGATAATAATGGTATCTTTTCGCATAATTGATTCGCTGGTGCCATTGGACGACGTGAAGACGTTTTGCCGAATTTTAAAAATAGCAAGAAATTTATATTTAAATAAAGTAAATAAATGTAAACGTTATTTGTAGAAGTGAATGTGACAATTTAAAGAATTCCATCTTTATTGATGCAATTTGTATTTGCGAGATTCTTCAGCGCTTGTGGTTAAAGCTGCAATTAATTGTTTATCAGATGAATGCAGTAGCGGCTAAGAGGGAACATATTCCAAAAAGTTGTGCTCACCAAACGGAGTTTAAAGAATCCTTCAATCCTTCTATTTTTCTTGTACCAAGATGACATCTTCTGCGTTAATATATAAATAAAGTGGTTATCTATGTAACCATGCGTCAAAAAACTGGTCTATGCTTAAGCTTTTTTTCTATATGAGCATATTTCTATAATAATTGAAAATTTTTACTATTTTAAATAATAATCTAATAAGAGCATATCTCCATTTTTAAGAATATTCTAATGCGCTTTCATAAGTTGAATGCCTCTTTATTTCAGAATAAAGATGAACTTATTCATAAGCTGTTTGATGAAATAAAACAAATGTTAGTAACGGTATCAATAAAAAAAAATAATCGTACTTAAAAATGAAGTTATACAAGAAATTATGGCAGGTAATGAGATTGTATTTACATGACAACATTGTTACTGATGGAAGAACTCTTTTTCAACCTGAAAATATGTTATTTCACTGTGAATTACTTAAAGTTATTAATGAAAAGCAAAAAATGTATACTTTCCTTTTAACTTAGATATTATATATGCACAACCTTTTGTGTGTATCTCCCGATGACAACAGCATATTTTAAAAAAATTTACATGGGCATCCCTCGGGCCTCAAGCCCGTTCACTACAAAAATTTTACAAAAAGTTTTGTCCATCGAGATACACATGTATATAAAATTTTAAGGAAATCGGGTGAATTTTTTAAAAAAATCTGTATGAGGAGGCCTTTTACGACCCCGGGGCCCGGGGGGGTCTCCAAAATTTCTACAAAAAGTGTTGTCCAATTGCTCAAAGACCGCGTATAAAATTCTCCAAAGAGCGCGACCGTCCCGATTAAGACGCGCCTTTTAAACGCTTTTTTGAGAAAAGCTTGGCTGTTTGTTGGTTCTGCTATGTTTTTATGTAATTCATGAGCGTAATTAACTAAGGGATGCGTACAACCTTTCAACAATGAGCCGATGGACCACCACCTACTTGTTCTTAGAACAGTTATTTGTTCTCCGATTTGCTGAAAAAAATATGGGAATTTATTTTTATTTTGGTTTCTTTTAAAAAGAAACCAGCCGATTTTTGTGATTTTTAATGAACATTCATCATTTATTTGAAAAATATATAACATTGTCAAATATGTATAAAAAATATATAGATAAAGCAGTGCCAATGCCATGTGTAGAGTAATCTAATACCTGAAATTTTACGGAAAATTGAAAATCGAATATCATCGCGTAGTGTGGGAAGCGTGTCTTTTATACTTACCAAGCGTTTGCTGTTATGGAAATTATTCTACAAATGCTGCATTACATTTATATTTATATATTACCAACTAGAAATAAGTCCTTATGTATAAGTTAATAAATGCAACGCAGCTTTATACCTAGATGCTAAATTAAAATCTAACTTCACATAAACAAAACCAAGTCTAGTTGCGTGTATTCAAAAGTAGAAGAAGAAGTTTGTAGTTAGTCGTGCATAATGGATCACAACAATTTTTACAAGTTTTGTCAAATGAAATATGAAACAACATCTTCCGAACAAAAACAAAAAGTCAAAAAAATAATTATTTCGTTCGACCAGAAATGTTTTGAATTCTCACTTTTCTACCAAATGAATTGAAATTCTACAGAAGTGTCAAGCTGTCAAGTTCAATATGCATGGCATCCAATATAGGAATAGTTCTAGCTATACTCCACTGCACATGTTCCTGTGAATGGTATGATATATAGTTATATTTTCGCTTGAAAGCTCAAAGCTACGTTTCTTATCACATACTGCAAGAACTTAATTGAACTTGAAAACATGTAAGGAAACACAACAAGTATTGAAAGTCGAATGGCATAAAGAGTAGCGTGTTTGATTGGCAGAAGCCCAGGGGTCTTGGTTCGAATCTTCTGAGAATTTCAATTTTTTTTATATTTTCCACGCAAAAGTGTCGCTTTCAGTTGTCCTTGGAGGATTTTTTTCTTCCACTTTTGTGGAAATCATGATCTTTAGTTCTAGTGTTTTGTGGCATGATCATCTAAAGATTTTTTGCGATTCATTTCGAAAACAAAGCATCTAATTGAACTAAATCGCAATAACTTTAATCAAAGGAATTAGGAATTTGACACCTACCGGGTCGAAAAAAATTTTCTTCTTATAATACGCGCACGCGTAATGGGGTTTGCACCCTTATAGTGCTCGATATATGCTTGGCACAGAAGAGGGAAAAAAACAACAACTCAAATCGGGAATACACAATGTGCAGTTGGAATAAAATCGGGTAAATTTTTTAAAATTTTTGTTAGACAGCCCCCCGACCCCGGGGCCATTTCACTTCAAAATTTTTACAAAAAGTGTTGTCCATCGGAGATACACATTTTTATAAAACTTGAAGAAAATCGGGTACATTTTTTAAAAAATTTGTATGGGAGCCGATAGACCGCCCCAACCCCGAGGCCCGAGATGGCCAAATTTTAATAGAAAGTATTGTCATGGGAAATACACATGTGTGCAAAGTTTGAATAAAATCGGACTTCAGGAAGTGTGAACACGGTAAACTTATAACCACTAACTTTGTTAATGAACTTGTCTCATGCTTACGGTATTAAACATGACAAGTTCCTGCATCAACCCGAATATAGAAGATAGCCGCATTGTAGACGTCTCCCGTGCCTCCGTGGAGAAGGCGCATACAATCATCACCAAACGTGCAGTGAGCAACCTAACGAACAACACCCCACAAAAATTGCAAGTTTCGAGCAACTTTTACAACAGAAGAGGTCAGGACTGCTCTTAGCGAAGTAAAAATAGGGAAAGCGACAAACCCTGTGGTATGCATCCGGAGTTTCTTGTGCAAAGCGTTAAAACACAAGACGGTGGCTAGCAGAATTCTGCAGCAATATACTAGAAACAGGTACAATCCCAACTGCATTAAAGGGAACGAAAATCATTGCTATCCTCAAACCTAACGACCAACCGGAAAGCTATTATCCTATAGCGCTTCTAAGCACCTGCTACAAATCCCTCGAACTGGCTGCTTTCCGTGTAGGTAGAAATTGCACGAGCCAATTATTATCCTTGACGAGACACATTGAGACAAGTTTGGAAAGGTAGCTCAAAACATTTGTTGCTTTTGTCGAGTTAACCACAGCATATGATACTGTTTGAAAGGATGGACTCATATTAAAGCTGCTGAAAGGAGTTCCCTATCTAAGGACATCACGCCCTTATAAGCAACATACTATTAAACCTCTTTCTTCATGTTTTTATTAACGATGAGAAAAGCAAGGTAAGAAAGCTAAATAATGGACTTCCCCAGGGCTCCGTCCTTGCCCCTCTCCCTTTCAACCTGTACATCAGCGATATCCCTGCGACCATATCGAGAAAATTTGCTCCATCACGTATGCCGTTTCCCGCTCTCCTGAGATAACTGCCCGAAAAGTGGAGGAACACCTCTGAAATCTTTGGGAGTTCTACCTAAAGTGGGGACTGAAGATCAACGCCAACAAAACGGAACTCATCTGCTTCCGAGTACCAGCAACCGAAACAAGGATAGGAAAAATCGCAAGCCGGTGCAGAGCCTTAAAAATTACCCTTCCGGATTTTCAAACTGCAAAATTGTGTGCACCTAGATACATAATAAAAACCGCTTCTGGAATTACGCGATGAAATTCGATTTTTAACGTTATGTAGGTACATTATCTACACAGGCACTGCCATGCAATGCTTTAATATCTGTAATATGCACTGCTTTTCCATTGTTTCTATTAGTCTTCAATAAAAATAAATAATATTCCAGAAATGGATATGTTTATCGGAATACAAAATCGGCTGGTTTAGTCATAAAAAGAACACATAAGAATAGTTTTCATTCCTTTCTATAAAATTCCCATATTTTTTTTCAGCAAATCGGAGTACAAAGATTCGCTTTTAAATCCAGCAATCGGTGGTCCGTCAGCTCATAGTTGAAAGGTTGTACGCATCCCTTAATTGCGTCTCAAAATGAGGAAGCTAAAAAACTTGACTCAAACAAACCACTGCAATGCTGCGTATGTATGTTAATGAAATTAACAATAATACAAGCAGGCAGACGGCCAGCATCAATCAATCATTCATCATTCACAAGCAACACAAAGAAAAAAAATCAATCCCACAATGTTGTTGTGCGGTTTTAAAGGCGTTGCGTCTAGCCGTGGCGTTTTTCGCACTCTTAGGAGAATTTTATACGGTGTATGAGCGTTGTTGACAAAAAGTGATCACCTTTTTTTTAAATACTGTTCGCGCATCACTTGAGAACGGCTGACTCACTTTTTCTCACTTTTTTGTAAATAATACTAAATAACAATAATAATAAAAATAATAAAAAAAAATAAGTCCATCCAAAAAACACATGTGTTTAAAATTTGCAGAAAATCAGGTTAATTTTTAAAATATTTATATGGGCACCCCTTGGCCCTGAGGCCGAGTAGCCTAAAATTTTAATAGAAAGTACTGTCACCGGAAATACACATAAATCCATGGAATGAAAGGAAGATTTTGTATTTATTCGATTTTTGTTTCTTTTGTTTTGTTTTTAAAAATCAGGTGTCAATTATAAGTTTGCTACCTGTCGGCGATCTCGACGTGTAAGGTTTCGTTTACTCAGCAAGCAGACTAATTTCTCAGTTTGTTGTTTTTGTCAAATTTGGGTTTTGTGTGGCGTTCTATTTGCAAAGCACTAACCACGAAAAGCCTACCTGTAACTTTGACCGCTTACCTGGGGTTATTGTTTCGAGCTATATATATATATTTTGAGCTAATCGAAAGAGGCATTAACAAATGTCGATGGCCAAAGCGGTGTACAAACTAGGGCGGAATTAGTTCTCTTCACAAAACCGTCTCATCCGAAAGGCTTCATGCTATTTTTAGGAATATCTAATTTTGGGACAATTTTGCGCCAGGTACTAAAATAAATGCTTATGTAGTAAGCCACTTTTCAAAGATTCGAAACTCTTATATCTAAATGGTAACTGGATATCCCACCAAGAATCGGCTCCATCACATAAGGCAAAGAAAACACTTGCATTTCTTCAACAAAACAACATATCATTTGTTCAACCTAATTTATAACCTCCTTCATCACATAACTTGCGATTATTTCTTGTGGGGCCACTTGAAGTTGGCAAAATATAAAGTTGATAAAGCGAGAGACCAAGAACATTCCTCTTGCAATGATTCAACGGGCCCTTAAATCTTGGTCAAGCCGGTGTTTGACTGTTTATAAAAACAAAGGGGAGGTGTGGAAACAATACGACTTTCTTTTGCGGACGGGGCCGGAAGCTTCAGTTAATGTGTATTACATTTTTTTAGTTATTTTTTTAATTTATTTTGCACTAACAGATTTCTCATAAGTGCTATACTTTTCGAGATATTTGCATAAACTGGAAAAACTGTCTAAGTAAACTGCCATTTCCGTCCGGTTGGCCGAATTCTGCCAAAATCAACTGGGACCTCCAAACACATCTTTTTTTTCTCTCTTTTTCTGACTCGGGAGATACGGTAATGTATACTTTTCTTTAACCAAAGAAAGCAAAAAAATGCACAAAAAGGTGATCACTTCATCATTTGCTCAAAGACCGTTTGAAATTCTCCGAGATTTTATCTGCGAAGCGCGAAAACGTCCCGGTTAGACGACCGCTTTAAACTTAACACCATGAGGAATTTCATAATTGTGTGTGTGTGTGTGTTATATAGTTTTTATATATCATCGGTGTACACCGATGATTTATTAATTAATTCCACCTTTTTTGCACATCAGGATCAGGGCATTTTTGTAGATTGTCTCGTCTCCTCCGATGACAGCGCGACACATGCATTTGTCACTACATTTGTCATTTACAAAGAGGAGAAGAATCTAAACCAATACTACGCAATTAAGGGATGCAGTACAACCTTTCAACAATGAGCTGACGAACCACCCGGCTGTGAGCTTTTAAAACATCTATTTGTTCTTCGTTTTGCTGAAAAAAAATATGGGAATTTTATAGAAAGTAATGAAAACTATTTGGTTGATCTTTTTAAGAAACCACCATTCATTTGAAGATTTACACCAACAATGCCAAAGCTGAATTTAATATAGATATCTGTTGCTGTACTGCTTTGGCAGTATGTAAAGAATCTAATTTAGAATTAATCGAATTAAAAGTCGTA
Source organism: Nephrocerus scutellatus (assembly GCA_947095585.1). Classification (NCBI taxonomy): domain Eukaryota; kingdom Metazoa; phylum Arthropoda; class Insecta; order Diptera; family Pipunculidae; genus Nephrocerus; species Nephrocerus scutellatus. Next base: position 101,793,439 of record OX352763.1, on the reverse strand, counting down.
TTTTAAAACGAACTTAACTTGAGACATGCGTTTTTTTTTTATATAAAGCTTTTATATTAACTTGCTTACCAAGAGGTTTGTGTTTCTGAAATATGTAGATTGATTTATTCACTTGTATCCAATTGTTATTGATTTTTTAATATGAATGTTAATCCATTTTTCTTATTAATTAAATGGTTTTCTAATTTTGATTAATTTATGTTAATTATGTAGTAGATGATAGTAGTAATACTACTTTTATATTTGCTGTCAAACTTTTACATTCGCAAAATTTTTTGCACGTGAATGCGAATTGAAAAAGATATTAGTTGTTGTTTTCAATTATTCGTTCCGAACGAAGTACCTCTGAATAGATATTTAAAGGAAAACTATTAAATGCTGTATTCCATTATAAAGAAAGGAGAACTTCTTGCGATACCGTCTGTCTCCTCGCAGCCAATTTCTTTTAATGAGTAGCTACTTCTTTGCCTCACAAATATAGAAACATATTAATTCTCTTTTTAAATATTAATATTGCGATCCAAAGCCTACCTTCTCAGGATCGTTCTTGTTGTGCGGTTAGTTTTTTTGCACACAAATAGGAGGGACCTACAATTTAATGCCGTATCCGAAAGGCAAATTGAGAAGCTTTTCGTGACAAATTATTACTCTCGGACGTTTGTCAGACATTAGCGAAGAATAGGATCGTGAAAAACACTTTTGGTGATTCTGGGATTTGAACCTCAAACTTAGATTAGTACTATATTACTAGAGCCAAAGAGTATAGAGATATCTCTATTACTCTTTGCTAGAACGAAGTTTTAACGTGATTTTTTTGCAATGCAGGACAGCAGGTAGGGGACCTAGTACGAATAGGTGGATGCTACCCAATGGTACGTTAAAAAAACTGTAGAACCAAACCGCAATCTCATCATTTTATCAAATGTTGATTAATTCAACATTTTTGTGGGATTTTTCGAACCAAAAGAGCGAAAGGCATGAAAAATGGTTTTTGCAGTTACACTGTATTGCACAATTGAACAAACAGTTTCCCCTTTGCTACTGACTTTTAAAACCTTTAGTTTGTTCAGTTCGGAATTGCATTTGTGTAAGCAGCTTTACATAACATAAAATAAATGCGAAATCTTTCCTAAGTACACCCTCGGTAAGTAAGTTTTTAGTATCAGAAAGAAAAAACCACTGTAAAAATATTTAAAAATAAACGGAAATAAAACTGTCAGCTTTTTTTGCCGATAATAATGGTATCTTTTCGCATAATTGATTCGCTGGTGCCATTGGACGACGTGAAGACGTTTTGCCGAATTTTAAAAATAGCAAGAAATTTATATTTAAATAAAGTAAATAAATGTAAACGTTATTTGTAGAAGTGAATGTGACAATTTAAAGAATTCCATCTTTATTGATGCAATTTGTATTTGCGAGATTCTTCAGCGCTTGTGGTTAAAGCTGCAATTAATTGTTTATCAGATGAATGCAGTAGCGGCTAAGAGGGAACATATTCCAAAAAGTTGTGCTCACCAAACGGAGTTTAAAGAATCCTTCAATCCTTCTATTTTTCTTGTACCAAGATGACATCTTCTGCGTTAATATATAAATAAAGTGGTTATCTATGTAACCATGCGTCAAAAAACTGGTCTATGCTTAAGCTTTTTTTCTATATGAGCATATTTCTATAATAATTGAAAATTTTTACTATTTTAAATAATAATCTAATAAGAGCATATCTCCATTTTTAAGAATATTCTAATGCGCTTTCATAAGTTGAATGCCTCTTTATTTCAGAATAAAGATGAACTTATTCATAAGCTGTTTGATGAAATAAAACAAATGTTAGTAACGGTATCAATAAAAAAAAATAATCGTACTTAAAAATGAAGTTATACAAGAAATTATGGCAGGTAATGAGATTGTATTTACATGACAACATTGTTACTGATGGAAGAACTCTTTTTCAACCTGAAAATATGTTATTTCACTGTGAATTACTTAAAGTTATTAATGAAAAGCAAAAAATGTATACTTTCCTTTTAACTTAGATATTATATATGCACAACCTTTTGTGTGTATCTCCCGATGACAACAGCATATTTTTAAAAAATTTACATGGGCATCCCTCGGGCCTCAAGCCCGTTCACTACAAAAATTTTACAAAAAGTTTTGTCCATCGAGATACACATGTATATAAAATTTTAAGGAAATCGGGTGAATTTTTTAAAAAAATCTGTATGAGGAGGCCTTTTACGACCCCGGGGCCCGGGGGGGTCTCCAAAATTTCTACAAAAAGTGTTGTCCAATTGCTCAAAGACCGCGTATAAAATTCTCCAAAGAGCGCGACCGTCCCGATTAAGACGCGCCTTTTAAACGCTTTTTTGAGAAAAGCTTGGCTGTTTGTTGGTTCTGCTATGTTTTTATGTAATTCATGAGCGTAATTAACTAAGGGATGCGTACAACCTTTCAACAATGAGCCGATGGACCACCACCTACTTGTTCTTAGAACAGTTATTTGTTCTCCGATTTGCTGAAAAAAATATGGGAATTTATTTTTATTTTGGTTTCTTTTAAAAAGAAACCAGCCGATTTTTGTGATTTTTAATGAACATTCATCATTTATTTGAAAAATATATAACATTGTCAAATATGTATAAAAAATATATAGATAAAGCAGTGCCAATGCCATGTGTAGAGTAATCTAATACCTGAAATTTTACGGAAAATTGAAAATCGAATATCATCGCGTAGTGTGGGAAGCGTGTCTTTTATACTTACCAAGCGTTTGCTGTTATGGAAATTATTCTACAAATGCTGCATTACATTTATATTTATATATTACCAACTAGAAATAAGTCCTTATGTATAAGTTAATAAATGCAACGCAGCTTTATACCTAGATGCTAAATTAAAATCTAACTTCACATAAACAAAACCAAGTCTAGTTGCGTGTATTCAAAAGTAGAAGAAGAAGTTTGTAGTTAGTCGTGCATAATGGATCACAACAATTTTTACAAGTTTTGTCAAATGAAATATGAAACAACATCTTCCGAACAAAAACAAAAAGTCAAAAAAATAATTATTTCGTTCGACCAGAAATGTTTTAAATTCTCACTTTTCTACCAAATGAATTGAAATTCTACAGAAGTGTCAAGCTGTCAAGTTCAATATGCATGGCATCCAATATAGGAATAGTTCTAGCTATACTCCACTGCACATGTTCCTGTGAATGGTATGATATATAGTTATATTTTCGCTTGAAAGCTCAAAGCTACGTTTCTTATCACATACTGCAAGAACTTAATTGAACTTGAAAACATTTAAGGAAACACAACAAGTATTGAAAGTCGAATGGCATAAAGAGTAGCGTGTTTGATTGGCAGAAGCCCAGGGGTCTTGGTTCGAATCTTCTGAGAATTTCAATTTTTTTTATATTTTCCACGCAAAAGTGTCGCTTTCAGTTGTCCTTGGAGGATTTTTTTCTTCCACTTTTGTGGAAATCATGATCTTTAGTTCTAGTGTTTTGTGGCATGATCATCTAAAGATTTTTTGCGATTCATTTCGAAAACAAAGCATCTAATTGAACTAAATCGCAATAACTTTAATCAAAGGAATTAGGAATTTGACACCTACCGGGTCGAAAAAAATTTTCTTCTTATAATACGCGCACGCGTAATGGGGTTTGCACCCTTATAGTGCTCGATATATGCTTGGCACAGAAGAGGGAAAAAAACAACAACTCAAATCGGGAATACACAATGTGCAGTTGGAATAAAATCGGGTAAATTTTTTAAAATTTTTGTTAGACAGCCCCCCGACCCCGGGGCCATTTCACTTCAAAATTTTTACAAAAAGTGTTGTCCATCGGAGATACACATTTTTATAAAACTTGAAGAAAATCGGGTACATTTTTTAAAAAATTTGTATGGGAGCCGATAGACCGCCCCAACCCCGAGGCCCGAGATGGCCAAATTTTAATAGAAAGTATTGTCATGGGAAATACACATGTGTGCAAAGTTTGTGTTGGATAACGTAGTTTAAATTCAATTTAATTAGTATTATCGTTAATAGATGGCGACAATAGTGAAAAGTTAAAGCTAAAAGTAGTTCGACTTTTCAGTATGTTATGTTTTTTGTTTCACTTCCTCCTTGTTCATATTGCAAACATCACGCATTATACAATTATAATAAAAGTTATTTTGTTTAATCGGTAATATATATTAATCATCGGTCTTTTTATTTATATAATCTAACAGGTTATGGGCCCAGTTGACCCAAGCAAAGAAAATTTTTAAATATATAATTTGTTAATTGTGTCTACTGCGGTGTAAAGGAAAATAAAATGTCTACCGAAATAAAATATCATTTCGATAAATTAAACAACGATAACTATTTCAATTGGAAATTACGAATGCAATTGTTAATGCAAAAAGAAAATTCGTGGACGGCGATTATATCTGATGCTCCAGAACCAATAACACCTGAATGGACAAAGGCAAACACGAATGCAGTTTCGAGTATTGGATTAAATATCGAGGACAGTCAATTTGTGCATATAAGAGACCATTTAACATCTGCTAAATCGATGTGGAACGCATTAATGGAATATCACGAAAAAAGTGCAGGTAGTAATAGCGTTCAATTAATTAAAGAAATTTGCACACGTAAACTCGATGAAGGTGGCAACATGGAGAAGCATATTCATTGGCTGACAGATATGTTTCAAAGGATAGATGCACTCGGTGAAGAGAAATTGTCTGAAAAATGGCAGATCGGTCTATTGTTTGGACAACTACCATGCAGCTATGATACTGTGGTTACAGCGCTACAAACACAAAAAGCAAGCGAGTTAAATTTAAAAATTGTGCAAGCGAAATTGATTGAAGAGTATAAACACAAATTGGATCGTGACAATCAATCTGGTGGCGCATGTGGTAATGTTCTGAAAGTCGATTCAGGCATCTTGGAATGTTTCTTTTGCAAAAAGAAAGGCCATATTAAAAGTGAATGCAGAAAATATGAAAAGTGGTCCAAAAAGAAGTTACATAAGAAGAATTCAACAGAGATGCATAAAGCGAATACAATTGACAATTCAGACAATAATCAATTGTTTATAGTGACACATAAGGAAAATGGCTCATCAAGTAACTGGATTATTGATTCAGGAGCTACGTGTCATATTAGCAATAACAAAGGAGATTTTGTTGATTTTATCTCAAATTATAATGAAAGCATTCGTGTTGCCGATAATAAAGAATACTGGTCGATAGGTAAAGGTACAGTAAATGTCCAATTCTGCGATCATAGAAATAAACCAATGTCAGCCATAATAAAAGATGTTTTATACGTTCCGGAAATTTCGTCTAACATTTTGTCAGTGAAACAATTGGCAAGAAAAGGTATAAATGTTGAATTTACCAAAAACGAAGTATTCATCAAGAGGAATAATAAAATCAATAATATTGGCGAGGTTTTTGGTAATCAATACCGTCTGAGGCAAATGCATAAGGTCGATATGGTAAACGGTGAGCGTACTCTATGTGCACATCAGTGGCATCGAATTCTCGGACATAGAGATATAAATATCATAAAGCATTTGGACAATCAGAATTTAGTGAGCGGTATGAAGGTCAGAAAATGCAATTGCAGCGATATTTGTGAATCCTGTCTAAAAGGGAAAATGTCGAGAACGCCATTTCCGAAAGTTTCAATGACGTCAACCAAGGCACCGATGGATCTGGTACACACAGACTTATGTGGTCCGATGCAGACTGCATCACACAATGGTAATCGTTACATCCTTACATTCATTGACGATTTTTCACGTTATACGAAGATTTATTTACTAAAGCATAAATCTGAATGTGTTGATAAGTTAAAGGAATATGTAGCATTATCAAAGACAAAGTTTTCGCAATATCCAAAGATCATCAGATCTGATAGAGGTACAGAGTATACCGATAAACGAGTCGTTGGCTATCTTAAAGGTATCGGAACAAGCATTCAATATACAGCTACATATTCGCCACAGCAAAACGGCGTTGCGGAACGCAAAAATAGAAGCTTGATTGAAATGGCACGTTCCATGTTAGCCAATGCAAATTTAGATCATATTTTTTGGGCCGAAGCAGTTATGACGGCAACATTTCTCCAAAATCGATTGCCATCTAAGTCGATTCCAAAAACACCATATGAGTTGTGGTGCGGCAATATGCCAAATTTGCAAAATTTATATATATTTGGACAGAAATGCTATGTACATGTACCAAAAGAGAAAAGGAGCAAATTGGATTCAAAAGCAGTGGAAGCAATTTTTATGGGTTACGATTTGGAATCTAAAGCATATAGATGTTATGATCGTTCTGCACGAAAATTATTAATAAGTCGTGACGTGCGTTTTGCCGACGATCCAATCGAATCGAATCCCAATGAAATCAAATCAAATTATGCAAATAAAGAAAACGATGATAACCATAATTCGGACAATAAAGAAAATGAACCAGATGACCAACAAAATAATGAATCAGAAGCGGATGAAAGCAACAACGAAAATTATTTAAGTATTCGTAGATCATCAAGAGTCAACAAAGGTGTTCCACCGAAGCGGTTAATCGAAAATATAAATAAAGTTAATTTAATTGTTTCTGAGCCAAAAACAATTAACGATGCCTTAAATTCTGACCATAAAGATGAATGGCTACAAGCGATGAACGACGAAATGAATGCACACAAAGTAAATGGCACCTGGGAAATTGTTAAATTACCAGCTGATCGAAAAACAGTCGGATGTAGATGGGTTTTTAAACTAAAATCGAATGCGGATGACAGCGTTGTGCGATACAAAGCTCGATTGGTTGCTCAAGGATTTTCGCAGCGATTTGGTGTTGACTACGACGAAGTATTTGCACCAGTGGCACGACAAACCACATTCCGTTTGTTATTGACGATTGCTAGTAGAGAGAAGTTATTGGTACATCACCTAGATGCAAAAACCGCATTCTTAAATAGTGAGCTCAAAGAAGAAATCTATATGAATCAGCCGCCGGGTTTTGAAGTCGAAAACAAAAATTTAGTATGTCATTTAAGGAGGAGCCTATACGGATTAAAACAATCAGCAAGAGTATGGAACTTGGCGCTCAATAAAGTTATGGTCGAAGCTGGTTTCGTGCAAAGTGACGAAGATCCATGTCTATTCACCAGACATAATAAAAATGGCAGTTGTTATATAATTATATACGTTGATGACATAATAGTAGCCAGTAAGCAAATCAACGAAATCAAAGAAGTCCAAAATAATCTCAATAAAAGTTTCCAAATTGACAGTTTAGGACAAATCAAATGTTACGTTGGAATTGAAGTGGAAATTATTGATAATATCTATCAAATAAGTCAAACATCTTACATAAATCAAATTATCAAACGATTTGGATTGGAAAATTCGAAATGTTCTAAAATGCCATTGAAGGTCGAATATCAAAAGGGTCCATCATCTCAATTATTGTTAAATAATATTGAATATCAAAGACTTATGGGATGTCTTTTGTTTGTATCAATTAATACACGTCCTGATATAGCAGCAAGTGTCGCAATATTAGCTCAAAAAACAATTAATCCAACTCAAGAAGATTGGGATGAATTAAAGCGAGTGGTAAAATATTTGAAAGGCACCATAAAATTGAAGCTGATTTTAAATGGTAGTGACAATGTAAAACTGATTGGATACGCAGATGCCAATTGGGCCGAAGATCGATCAGATAGAAAATCTAACAGTGGTTACATTTTTATGTTTTTTGGATCAGTTATCAGTTGGAGTTGCAAAAAGCAAACTTGTGTAGCTCTATCTTCAACCGAAGCAGAGTTTATAGCTTTAACAGAGGCTTGCCGTGAGGTAATTTGGTTACGTGCTCTTATGCGTAATTTTAAAATAGATGTCGTCGATCCAACTGTGATGTATGAAGATAACCAAAGCTGCTTAGCACTAATTTTTCGGGAAGGTTTCACCAACCGGTCGAAACATATTGACGTACAATGTAATTTCACTAAAGATTGCATAAAAAAGAGGATCGTTGAATGTCAATATTGTCCAACGGAAGAAATGATTGCGGACATGTGTACAAAGCCATTATCTGGAACCAAACTGGCTTATTTTCGCAATTTGTGTGGACTAAAATAAATCAAAAACATTAACGTAATTAAATTTGAGGAGGAATGTTGGATAACGTAGTTTAAATTCAATTTAATTAGTATTATCGTTAATAGATGGCGACAATAGTGAAAAGTTAAAGCTAAAAGTAGTTCGACTTTTCAGTATGTTATGTTTTTTGTTTCACTTCCTCCTTGTTCATATTGCAAACATCACGCATTATACAATTATAATAAAAGTTATTTTGTTTAATCGGTAATATATATTAATCATCGGTCTTTTTATTTATATAATCTAACAGTTTGAATAAAATCGGACTTCAGGAAGTGTGAACACGGTAAACTTATAACCACTAACTTTGTTAATGAACTTGTCTCATGCTTACGGTATTAAACATGACAAGTTCCTGCATCAACCCGAATATAGAAGATAGCCGCATTGTAGACGTCTCCCGTGCCTCCGTGGAGAAGGCGCATACAATCATCACCAAACGTGCAGTGAGCAACCTAACGAACAACACCCCACAAAAATTGCAAGTTTCGAGCAACTTTTACAACAGAAGAGGTCAGGACTGCTCTTAGCGAAGTAAAAATAGGGAAAGCGACAAACCCTGTGGTATGCATCCGGAGTTTCTTGTGCAAAGCGTTAAAACACAAGACGGTGGCTAGCAGAATTCTGCAGCAATATACTAGAAACAGGTACAATCCCAACTGCATTAAAGGGAACGAAAATCATTGCTATCCTCAAACCTAACGACCAACCGGAAAGCTATTATCCTATAGCGCTTCTAAGCACCTGCTACAAATCCCTCGAACTGGCTGCTTTCCGTGTAGGTAGAAATTGCACGAGCCAATTATTATCCTTGACGAGACACATTGAGACAAGTTTGGAAAGGTAGCTCAAAACATTTGTTGCTTTTGTCGAGTTAACCACAGCATATGATACTGTTTGAAAGGATGGACTCATATTAAAGCTGCTGAAAGGAGTTCCCTATCTAAGGACATCACGCCCTTATAAGCAACATACTATTAAACCTCTTTCTTCATGTTTTTATTAACGATGAGAAAAGCAAGGTAAGAAAGCTAAATAATGGACTTCCCCAGGGCTCCGTCCTTGCCCCTCTCCCTTTCAACCTGTACATCAGCGATATCCCTGCGACCATATCGAGAAAATTTGCTCCATCACGTATGCCGTTTCCCGCTCTCCTGAGATAACTGCCCGAAAAGTGGAGGAACACCTCTGAAATCTTTGGGAGTTCTACCTAAAGTGGGGACTGAAGATCAACGCCAACAAAACGGAACTCATCTGCTTCCGAGTACCAGCAACCGAAACAAGGATAGGAAAAATCGCAAGCCGGTGCAGAGCCTTAAAAATTACCCTTCCGGATTTTCAAACTGCAAAATTGTGTGCACCTAGATACATAATAAAAACCGCTTCTGGAATTACGCGATGAAATTCGATTTTTAACGTTATGTAGGTACATTATCTACACAGGCACTGCCATGCAATGCTTTAATATCTGTAATATGCACTGCTTTTCCATTGTTTCTATTAGTCTTCAATAAAAATAAATAATATTCCAGAAATGGATATGTTTATCGGAATACAAAATCGGCTGGTTTAGTCATAAAAAGAACACATAAGAATAGTTTTCATTCCTTTCTATAAAATTCCCATATTTTTTTTCAGCAAATCGGAGTACAAAGATTCGCTTTTAAATCCAGCAATCGGTGGTCCGTCAGCTCATAGTTGAAAGGTTGTACGCATCCCTTAATTGCGTCTCAAAATGAGGAAGCTAAAAAACTTGACTCAAACAAACCACTGCAATGCTGCGTATGTATGTTAATGAAATTAACAATAATACAAGCAGGCAGACGGCCAGCATCAATCAATCATTCATCATTCACAAGCAACACAAAGAAAAAAAATCAATCCCACAATGTTGTTGTGCGGTTTTAAAGGCGTTGCGTCTAGCCGTGGCGTTTTTCGCACTCTTAGGAGAATTTTATACGGTGTATGAGCGTTGTTGACAAAAAGTGATCACCTCACTCACTTTTTCTCACTTTTTTGTAAATAATACTAAATAACAATAATAATAAAAATAATAAAAAAAAATAAGTCCATCCAAAAAACACATGTGTTTAAAATTTGCAGAAAATCAGGTTAATTTTTAAAATATTTATATGGGCACCCCTTGGCCCTGAGGCCGAGTAGCCTAAAATTTTAATAGAAAGTACTGTCACCGGAAATACACATAAATCCATGGAATGAAAGGAAGATTTTGTATTTATTCGATTTTTGTTTCTTTTGTTTTGTTTTTAAAAATCAGGTGTCAATTATAAGTTTGCTACCTGTCGGCGATCTCGACGTGTAAGGTTTCGTTTACTCAGCAAGCAGACTAATTTCTCAGTTTGTTGTTTTTGTCAAATTTGGGTTTTGTGTGGCGTTCTATTTGCAAAGCATTAACCACGAAAAGCCTACCTGTAACTTTGACCGCTTACCTGGGGCTATTGTTTCGAGCTATATATATATATTTTGAGCTAATCGAAAGAGGCATTAACAAATGTCGATGGCCAAAGCGGTGTACAAACTAGGGCGGAATTAGTTCTCTTCACAAAACCGTCTCATCCGAAAGGCTTCATGCTATTTTTAGGAATATCTAATTTTGGGACAATTTTGCGCCAGGTACTAAAATAAATGCAGATTACTACATAAGCCACTTTTCAAAGATTCGAAACTCTTATATCTAAATGGTAACTGGATATCCCACCAAGAATCGGCTCCATCACATAAGGCAAAGAAAACACTTGCATTTCTTCAACAAAACAACATATCATTTGTTCAACCTAATTTATAACCTCCTTCACCACATAACTTGCGATTATTTCTTGTGGGGCCACTTGAAGTTGGCAAAATATAAAGTTGATAAAGCGAGAGACCAAGAACATTCCTCTTGCAATGATTCAACGGGCCCTTAAATCTTGGTCAAGCCGGTGTTTGACTGTTTATAAAAACAAAGGGGAGGTGTGGAAACAATACGACTTTCTTTTGCGGACGGGGCCGGAAGCTTCAGTTAATGTGTATTACATTTTTTTAGTTATTTTTTTAATTTATTTTGCACTAACAGATTTCTTATAAGTGCTATACTTTTCGAGATATTTGCATAAACTGGAAAAACTGTCTAAGTAAACTGCCATTTCCGTCCGGTTGGCCGAATTCTGCCAAAATCAACTGGGACCTCCAAACACATCTTTTTTTTCTCTCTTTTTCTGACTCGGGAGATACGGTAATGTATACTTTTCTTTAACCAAAGAAAGCAAAAAAATGCACAAAAAGGTGATCACTTCATCATTTGCTCAAAGACCGTTTGAAATTCTCCGAGATTTTATCTGCGAAGCGCGAAAACGTCCCGGTTAGACGACCGCTTTAAACTTAACACCATGAGGAATTTCATAATTGTGTGTGTGTGTGTGTGTTATATAGTTTTTATATATCATCGGTGTACACCGATGATTTATTAATTAATTCCACCTTTTTTGCACATCAGGATCAGGGCATTTTTGTAGATTGTCTCCTCCGATGACAGCGCGACACATGCATTTGTCACTACATTTGTCATTTACAAAGAGGAGAAGAATCTAAACCAATACTACGCAATTAAGGGATGCAGTACAACCTTTCAACAATGAGCTGACGAACCACCCGGCTGTGAGCTTTTAAAACATCTATTTGTTCTTCGTTTTGCTGAAAAAAAATATGGGAATTTTATAGAAAGTAATGAAAACTATTTGGTTGATCTTTTTAAGAAACCACCATTCATTTGAAGATTTACACCAACAATGCCAAAGCTGAATTTAATATAGATATCTGTTGCTGTACTGCTTTGGCAGTATGTAAAGAATCTAATTTAGAATTAATCGAATTAAAAGTCGTATTTTAAAACGAACTTAACTTGAGACATGCGTTTTTTTTTTATATAAAGCTTTTATATTAACTTGCTTACCAAGAGGTTTGTGTTTCTGAAATATGTAGATTGATTTATTCACTTGTATCCAATTGTTATTGATTTTTTAATATGAATGTTAATCCATTTTTCTTATTAATTAAATGGTTTTCTAATTTTGATTAATTTATGTTAATTATGTAGTAGATGATAGTAGTAATACTACTTTTATATTTGCTGTCAAACTTTTACATTCGCAAAATTTTTTGCACGTGAATGCGAATTGAAAAAGATATTAGTTGTTGTTTTCAATTATTCGTTCCGAACGAAGTACCTCTGAATAGATATTTAAAGGAAAACTATTAAATGCTGTATTCCATTATAAAGAAAGGAGAACTTCTTGCGATACCGTCTGTCTCCTCGCAGCCAATTTCTTTTAATGAATAGCTACTTCTTTGCCTCACAAATATAGAAACATATTAATTCTCTTTTTAAATATTAATATTGCGATCCAAAGCCTACCTTCTCAGGATCGTTCTTGTTGTGCGGTTAGTTTTTTTGCACACAAATAGGAGGGACCTACAATTTAATGCCGTATCCGAAAGGCAAATTGAGAAGCTTTTCGTGACAAATTATTACTCTCGGACGTTTGTCAGACATTAGCGAAGAATAGGATCGTGAAAAACACTTTTGGTGATTCTGGGATTTGAACCTCAAACTTAGATTAGTACTAGAATACTAGAGCCAAAGAGTATAGAGATATCTCTATTACTCTTTGCTAGAACGAAGTTTTAACGTGATTTTTTTGCAATGCAGGACAGCAGGTAGGGGACCTAGTACGAATAGGTGGATGCTACCCAATGGTACGTTAAAAAAACTGTAGAACCAAACCGCAATCTCATCATTTTATCAAATGTTGATTAATTCAACATTTTTGTGGGATTTTTCGAACCAAAAGAGCGAAAGGCATGAAAAATGGTTTTTGCAGTTACACTGTATTGCACAATTGAACAAACAGTTTCCCCTTTGCTACTGACTTTTAAAACCTTTAGTTTGTTCAGTTCGGAATTGCATTTGTGTAAGCAGCTTTACATAACATAAAATAAATGCGAAATCTTTCCTAAGTACACCCTCGGTAAGTAAGTTTTTAGTATCAGAAAGAAAAAACCACTGTAAAAATATTTAAAAATAAACGGAAATAAAACTGTCAGCTTTTTTTGCCGATAATAATGGTATCTTTTCGCATAATTGATTCGCTGGTGCCATTGGACGACGTGAAGACGTTTTGCCGAATTTTAAAAATAGCAAGAAATTTATATTTAAATAAAGTAAATAAATGTAAACGTTATTTGTAGAAGTGAATGTGACAATTTAAAGAATTCCATCTTTATTGATGCAATTTGTATTTGCGAGATTCTTCAGCGCTTGTGGTTAAAGCTGCAATTAATTGTTTATCAGATGAATGCAGTAGCGGCTAAGAGGGAACATATTCCAAAAAGTTGTGCTCACCAAACGGAGTTTAAAGAATCCTTCAATCCTTCTATTTTTCTTGTACCAAGATGACATCTTCTGCGTTAATATATAAATAAAGTGGTTATCTATGTAACCATGCGTCAAAAAACTGGTCTATGCTTAAGCTTTTTTTCTATATGAGCATATTTCTATAATAATTGAAAATTTTTACTATTTTAAATAATAATCTAATAAGAGCATATCTCCATTTTTAAGAATATTCTAATGCGCTTTCATAAGTTGAATGCCTCTTTATTTCAGAATAAAGATGAACTTATTCATAAGCTGTTTGATGAAATAAAACAAATGTTAGTAACGGTATCAATAAAAAAAAATAATCGTACTTAAAAATGAAGTTATACAAGAAATTATGGCAGGTAATGAGATTGTATTTACATGACGACATTGTTACTGATGGAAGAACTCTTTTTCAACCTGAAAATATGTTATTTCACTGTGAATTACTTAAAGTTATTAATGAAAAGCAAAAAATGTATACTTTCCTTTTAACTTAGATATTATATATATGCACAACCTGTTTTATTCAACCTTGTAATTTTTCCTGGCATATTGTGTGTCTCTCCCGATGACAACAGCATTCGTCAAATTTTGTCATTGGGAGAGTGCAGGTGATATTAATTACATTTGAAAACGCCCCTTTGGCTATTGCTCACAATACGCAAATAAGGGATTTTGTACAACCTTTCAACAATGACCTGACGAACCACCCGGCTGTTAACTTTTAAAACCTCTATTTGTTCTCCGTTTTGCTGAAAAAAATATGGGAATTTTATTGAAGCAATGAAAATTATTTGGTCGATCTTTTTTAGAAGAAACTATCCGATTTTCGATGTAATTTTCAGTGAACATTTCCATTCCGCGTGTTTATTCATTTGAAGATTTAAAACAACAATGCCAAAGCTGAATTTAATATAGATATCTGTTGCTGTACTGCTTTGGCAGTATGTAAAGAATTTTTCGAATTAAACGTAGAATTTTATCACGAACTTAAATTTTTTTATTTTTTATTGAAAGCTTTTTTTTATTTACTTGTTTTACCAAGAGGTTTGTGTTTCGCAAATATGTAGATTGAAATATTAATAATAGAGCCCATTCACTTCAAAACTTTTTAAAAAACTGTTGTCACCGGATACACATGTGTTTAAAATTTGAAGAAAATCGTGATAATTTTTAAAATATGTATATGGGCACCCCTCGAACCTTAGGGCGATCACTCCAATAAATTTGCAGAAAGGTTTGTCCATCAAACATACACATGTGTTTAAAATTTGAAGAGAATCGGGCTAATTTTTAAAAAATGTATATGGGCACCCCTCGAACCTTAGGGCGATCAGTCCAAAAAGGTTTGTACATCACTGACTGTGTTTAAAATTTGAAGAAAATCGGGTTAAAAATCTATATGGGCACACCTCGGGCCCGATCACCTCAAAATTACAATAAGTTTTGTCCATCAGTGTTGCTTTTCCTGTCACAAAAAATCAAGCAACAAAAAATGTTCTTAAAATTTTCTAACGAAAAAAAAGTATATAGGCCACAAATTTTAATAGAAAGTGTTGTCAGTTGTGACCAGCAATACACATGTGTGCAAAATTTTAATATAATCGGGCTTTGGGAAGTGGGTTAAAAATTGATCACAAGATCTGACCAGCCAGCCACGGGCACGCAAAGTTAATATTGAGAATTTAAAAAAGTATCAGTTGCTTTTTTCAATTATCCGTTCTGAAGTTCCTCTGAGTAGATAGTAGGTAGAAGGAAAAACCATAATTTTCAGTATTCCATTATGACATTATGACAACTGCTCGCGATACCGTCTGTCTCCTCGCAGCCAAATTATTATAGTGAGCAGCTTCTACTTTGCGGCACAAAAAATAGAAACATAAATTCTCGTTCTAAATATTAATAATAATAATAATAATATTTGGCGCGCAGCCGTTGCGATCCAAAGCCTATCTTCTCAAGACCATTCTTGTTGTGCGGTTAAAATTTTTGGTGCACAAATGGAATGGACCCACAATTTAATGCCATACCCGAAAGGCGAATTGAGAAGCTTTTCCTGACAAGTTATTACTCTCGGACATTTGTCAGACATTAGCGAAAGGTAGGATCGTGAAAAATAGTATTGGTGTTTCTGGGATTCGAACCACAAACCTCCTGCTCAGAAGTCAAAAGCACTAATCACTAAAGCCACGGCGCCAACTTTTAAATATTAGTCGAGTTAGTTAAGGATTTTGAAAAAATAAAAAAACATAACACAAGTTTATTAAACAAACAGTAAAAACATGTCAGCTAATAAAAAAAAAAACGAGTATTGTGCGTAGTAGTTTGCTTTGATCTGAAACAAATTGCAAACTCGCGTTGATTTTTTTTTTTACGATTTGTTGTCTTTTTTTTGTGATTTGTCAATGTTCATCCAGTTCTGAGTTATGTTTAAAGTTTCAAGTGTCACTAGCTCAATGGGAAGTTAGTTTAAAATCAATTACAAAATTTCACACGCAGAGACAGACATACACGAAAGCGAGCTAGTAAAAACGTTTTAATAACAAAAGTTCACAAATTACAATGGTGATTACTTTTCTAAGCACACAAAAACACTTATTGCAACAATCCTAAAATCCAAAGCACATTGGTTCTGTTCTACTTGTATCAAGGACATTAATATTGATCGTGTCATAGCTGGATTAGTTGCTTCAAAACTTCGATATTTGCTTTTTCGTCCTCTGAAAGTGTTCTTCCTTTACCCATTTTCCTAAAATCATATGATTTTATTAATAAATTTATTAAGATTAATAATTCAAGACTAATTAACTAAGTTTTCTTTACCTTACCTTTCATAAGCTCCAACTATTCACTAATGGTCGTAATCAAGTGACGCATTTAAATTGCATATTTTTTTGACTAATTTACGAATAACGAACAAAACAGAGGTAACGGTTTTATTGTTGTTATCTGTTTTACAAATCTTTTAAAGCGCATCGATGTACTCTTAGATGCATGTAAAAAATAATATTATAATTGCAGAATTGTGGAAGTTATTGACATTTGAAATCAATATAATAGGTCGTAATTAAGTGAAGCGGAGTTTTTGAAGTGATCGGCTCGAAGGGGGCCCATTTAATTTTTTGAGTTTACTCCTTAAGAATCGATTTTCAAATAGCTTAGCTTGTTACGCGTAAACAAAAAGTGAAGTCGTTAGTTTTTCTCCTTTCACACATTGGATTTTTTGATATTCCGCGTGTGACGCGTGACGCGCGTCGTGTGTGGCACGTGTAATGCATGGAACTGGTATATATCAGCTTCTTCTAGTCAGAATTTGATGAGACTTCTTTTTAAAACAATTGGTTAGTGATCGGCTTGCGATTACGTAATTTGTGAAACCACTAAAATTAGAAATACGAACACTTGCTTTGAATTCAATCGAAATTTTAAAACGCTAATGCAAATCAACAAACTTACAAAACTTTGATTCGAAGCACAATAGCACGTCTGATCTGGGAAAAGAGAACAGAAATGGTTACATTACATTGAAGAAACTAATGTTCTGAATTTTTTTTTTTATGAAAATGAAGGCCCTATAAGGGAGCGGAGAAAAGAATTCGAATCCAATTTAGATATCGCTAAGACGATGGAAATTTTGAACTCGATTATTTCGGGAAGAGATAGAGCTCAACGAATCGCAGGCAGATAATAATCACCGAAATCAGGTTAATGTTCAAGAAATTCTTCAAGATCCGAATTCAGGAATTAACGATGACGTAGTAGCAGCGACGATGAATAAGCTCGGAACAATATGGAAGATCCAACACTCTTTAATGATGAGATCTACAAGCGTTACCGCCATGTCGACATCGTGAAGAAAATTAAACTCGGTAGGCTCCGGTGGGCAGGACACCTAGCTCGCATGAGCGAAGAGGATCCTGCTCGGAAATTCCTTTGCGGTAGGATTTATAGAACACGACAGCGAGGATGGCCAAGCCTACGCTGGAAGGATGGCGTAGATCAGGACGCCCAGAGTTTAGGGATGCCAAACTGGATGACATCGGCTCGAAATCGGGACCCGTGGAGAGACTTTTTGCGGGAGGCCAGGACCGGACCCAGCCATATATGATGATGATGATGAATATGGAAGTAGAAAGACAATTTGAGTTTCTCATGAGAAAGGCAAACGCAAAGCAATTTGAGCTGGTACAACATATTAAATGGTTGTTAAAATAAAAAAAAACCCACACCCTTACAACTGTTCTTGACTGGTCCTGCTGGATGTGGGAAGACTTTTCTCATCAAACTCATCATGGAAATTTGTTATCGATTCACAGATACGGATGGTTATTGTTTAGCCTATCTTGCATGTGCATCCACAGGGAAAGCCGCGGTTGCTATATGAGGCACGAGTGTTCATACTGCGTTTAAAATCAGCCTTTCGAGTTTCCAAATGCCCTTATCGGACGAGGTCAAGGGTTTATATAGATCTTTATTCAAGTATGTCAAGATGACACTCATCGATGAAGTAAGCTTGATTGGGGCGGAAATGTTAGAACGCGTAGATCTGAGACTGAAAGAAATAACGGGAAATTATAACGCCGCTTTTAGTGGATTGCACATCATTTTTATTGGTGATTTGAGGCAGTCGCCACCGGTTAGAGCCACTCCCATTTGGACAGCGGATCGATGGTCAGCAGTTATGGAATTTTATGAATTGACCGAAGTTATGCGGCAGGAGAATGCTGAATTCTCATTATTATTAACAAATGTTGGCAATGGAGATCGTTTGAATGAACAATAGTTGCAATTGATTGAATCGAGATTCTGCTCAGAGACGGAAGCGGAAGAACGCTGTCCTAATGGAATTCGATTATTCAATGATAACCGTTCAGTCGATGAGCATAATTTGAGAATCATGAGTTCATATGATGAAGCATCGAATTATGTTGCTGATGACGACATATTCGGATGTAAAGCTAGTCGCGAAAAAGAAAGGGTCGCTAGAGAGAAGCTTTACAAACTCAGCACGATTGACACAGGATGGTTACAATACGAAATTGTTTTCGTTGTAGATAAACCCCACATGATAACCACACGACGTCGACGTTGAGAAGCCAATGGGGCAGTAGGCAAATTGGCACACGTTGATTTAGGTGATCAAAAATTCAAAATAGAGTTCTACCCGTTTGTATTCTTTTTCCTAAAGGCATCGGTGCCAAAACACGTGGGAAAATGGGTGGCTATGGAAATGCAAAAGGAATTAGTAGAGCAACAGTACCTATCAGTCGTAGATCCGCAACAGTTTCTCTCAATCGAAATAAATCGATTCTTGCTAAAAGAAACCATTTTTCACTAAAACCAGCCTGCTCGTTAACAATTCACAAATGACAAGGAGGATGAAATTATTTACAAATACAGTAAAACACATTCACAACCTTTTGTCTACGTAGCCTTATCCAGGGTCACAGCTCAAGAAGGACTTCATTGTACCTACAGATGAGCGTCAACTTTTTTTTAAACAAGAAAATGAAACGATGCTTCCATTAAGAAACACGAATTTACCCGGCTATCTACTGTCCATCTTCATCTAATTGATCGGATTATACTCGAAAAAATCAGCAGAGGGAATATGACATTCTTTTCTAACAATTGCTAACGCCTCCGGGCACATGTGCATGAATCACATGTATGAATGTTATCAGAAACTTGGCTTCGTAAGGATGAACGGGTCGTAATTGAAATTTTCAATTCAGTGGGTGGGGGGCGTAGGCATCTATCAAAATGTTGGAGATTCGCAACACGACTTTACTCTCTGTAAAGATGCTTACTTGAGAACAAATTCCCAGCTCAGAACTGTTGAAGAAGCGGTTATCATGAACTTCCTTCCGCCCATACTTGGCAGTGATTTCAATATTCACTTCGATAAAGATGACAGATTGCGCTTAGTACAATTTTTGAAAAAAGAACCTAATTTAGATTTAGTTTCTAATAAAACACTGGGGACGCTCAGCTTACACACCTCTATCATTTTACATTGATTGAGGATTATTTATGGAACCGCAAAATAAAAGTTGTCTTGAATGGTTTTTTCTCATCTTCGCATTGGATCAATGCTGGCATTCCTCAAGGACCATCCTTATTGCCTACACGTTTCTTAATATATATCAATGACTTTTGTCTTCTACAACCTGTGATATCCACTCATTTGCTGATGATACGACGTTATCGGCTTCCATGGAGTTTGTCAGTCAAAAATAATGCAATTCTCGCTTGATTGGTTCGCGTGAATTAATGAATTCGGCAATTCTGTCGAACATTCAAGTCATTCTTGATTGGGGCAGATCTAGTAGGGTGGAATTTAACCCAAATAAATTCCAGGCTTGTCTTTTTTCTCAAAAGGCAATTCAACATCACGTACCACCAGTAATTAATGGTGCCACTATTGCGAGATCAATTACACTTAAGATGTTAGGTTTGAAAGTGAACTTTCCTGGAAGGAACATATCTATGAAATCTCAAAAAGAGCGAGCCAATGCTTGGGCTTCATAAGACGTTGTAACTTCTACTTCAGCCCCTCTGATGTATTAAGATAATATAAATCTTATGTTTAACCAATTTTAGAATTTAATTCATATGCGTGGGGGCTCCTAGATCGCATTGGATCGCATTGGGTGGAATTCAGAATAGAGTTATCCGTTTGACAAACGATGTAACCATTACTTCATCCCTTGATTCTTTGGACCATAGACGAAATGTAGGAGCTTTAACTGTTTTCTACAAAGTTTACAACGGAAGATATTCTTCAGAAACCCGTTCTCTATTCCCACTTACACTCAACTCAGTACTTCAAACCACTTCATTCGACTTTTGGCGACGAAGCACCATCCTTGGCTAGTGTTTATAATTGGTACAATGTATTTAAACGTGAACGACTTTCGTGAAGGTCGTCAAATAACAGCTGTTGTGCCAGAAAACATCGATGCTGTGAGAAAACTGATTGAAGAGGATCGTCATGTGACTTATCGGGAAATCGAAGCATGCCTACACCAGCGTATATACGATCTTACATGAACATTTAAAGGTGCACATTGGATTCCACATTTTTTGACAGACGCACAAAAAAAGGTTCGTGTCGATTGGTGCCGCTGAATGTTTGAAAAATTCGTTTAAGGTACTTCCAAAAACGTATACAAGATCGTGACTGGTGACGAGTCATGGGTATATGCGTATGAGCCGGAAAGAAAAGGGCAATCGACTGTTTGGGTCTTCCAATTCGAAGAAAATCCAACAAAAGCTCGGAGCGTTGGGAAGCAAATGGGCGTGTTTCTTCACGAAAACCGGACATGTGGCTCTTGAAAATCAAAGGACAGTCAATTCAGTTTGGTATACAATCATTTTTGTATTTGCCTGAGGTTTTCAACAAATTGAGCGAAAACAACCCAAAACGGCGAATAATTTTGCATCACGATAACGCGAGCTCACACACATCACATCAAACAAGCGAGTATTTGAGCAATCAAACGATCGAATTGATGGGTCATCCATCCGCCTTACAACCCCGCCTTGGCACCCAATGACTTCTTCCTGTTCCCAACAATCAAAGATAAGATGCGTGGACAACGATTTTTATCGCCTGAAGAAGCGGTTGAAGCGTTCAAAAACGGTGTTTTGGAGCTATCATCTTCGGACTGGAAAAAGTGTTTCGATAAGTGGTTTCAGCGTATGCATAGGTGTATAGATCATAAAGGCGAATATTTTGAAAAGCAATAAAGCAATTTTTGATGAATATAATGTTTACTAAATACTTTTGCGGCACCCCTCGTATATATTCCAAGAACATCGTTCTTAATGAGTAAACTGCAGTCGCACGTTCGAGCTGACACGCACCTTTTTAAAATTCTCTGTATTAACTTCGCGTGCCCGTGTGTTTGTTTGTTTGTCGTGAAATCTTGCAATAAATTTTTAACCTACTTACATGGTCCGATTTCATTGAATCTTTGCACACATGCATATCTCTGATGACAACACTTTCTATTCTCAGGAGCCGGGGTCGTGGGGCTTCTATACAAATATTTTACAAATTTTATATAGTTGTGTATCCCGATGGACAACACTTTTTGTAAAAAATTTTGGAGACCCCGGGCCTTGATGAGGCCCCTATACAAATTAAAAAAAAAAAAAAAACAATTTTTGTAAACATTTTGGAGACCCCGGGACCCGGTGTCGTGGGATCGATACGAATTTAAAAAAAAAATAACCCGATTTCTTCAAATTTTATACATATGTGTATTTCCGATGAACACAACGTTTGTAAAATTTTTGCAGTGAACGGGCCCTGAAGCCCGAGGGTTGCCCATATAAATCTTTTAAAAATAGCCCGACTTTTTTCAAATTTTAAACACGTGTATCTCCGATGGACATAACTTTTTGTACATTTTTTGAGCTGATCGGGCCCTAAAGCACATGGGGTGCCTATATAAGTTTTTTAAGAATTAACCCGATTTTCTTCAAATTTTAAACATATGTGTATCTCCTATGAAAACACTTACTATTGAAAGTTGGAAGTGATTGGGCTCCAAGGTCGGGGGCTCCCATAACAATTTTTCACACATATGTATCTCCGGTGACAACAGTTTTTTTGAGAATTTACATGAAAAATTGGAATATTTATGGGTTGTTTTTTATTTTTGTTTTCGTCTAGTGATTTGTCACCTTTTTCGTTGTTTCCCTGTGATTATAATCGCCAATTTGTTGCTCTACGCGAATCATTTCAAAACTTCTCCCATGCATGAATGACTTCAACAGTGGAATAAACAATCCAGTATTAAACCATATGTAAATAATTCCAAAAACGCAGTTGCATTTGTTAATTTTTAAAATATTTTTATTTGATTTTATATCCGAAAAATATTCTTTTCTAAATCAGGTTTTTTGATTTTTTTTTTTGTTAATAATTTTCTTGTTTTTATCATCGTTATCATCGTGTGTGTTCTCTTCTCTTTTCAACTAAATTTATTTCCATGCTTTGCTTGGCAAAGTTATTCTAAATATATTTATAATAATAATAATAATAAAATATTAATTATAGTAATATAATATTAATAATAATAATAGCAATAGTAATAATATTATTAAAAACTAGGAAATATAGGAGGGGGCAAACATAACAATAAAATATTGATAATATATTTATTTTTATTTATAGTACTTATAATTCCATTATAATTATTATACGAGGCATGCATGAAGCCGCAAAAAAGTGCTCTATGGGGGAGAAAGAACAAAGAATGGAGATTTATGGGTGGTAAGTAAAATTATGTTGTATTATTGATATAAGACAGCAAAAAGCAGTAATAACAGAACCTTATGTTATCTAAATTAAAATCATTCGCAATCCTTTATGGTGCCTAGCGGTGAATTTGTCGTCTAAAGCCGTGATAATCAGATAATTATTTTTCACAGTAACGTTAAAATAACAATCGTATATAAGAAAAGCAATAATTTGTATACATTGAGAAGGCAGGCAAAAAGGGACAATACATTTTTATTAAATTTTTTTTTTGTAATTCAATAATTACTTATAAGTTCTTTGATTGGACTTGGATTATACTGAGGAGCAGGTTCAAACAGAAGTTCGCTTATTTGATTGCAGTATATTAAGAAACAATACGTTGGTATTTAAAATTTCAGATAAATTGGCAAGAATGCGGGCCAGAAAACGTAAAATTAGATAATTCCATATAAGGTTGGGTGGAATTCCATTACCAAAACACCTAGAAATTAGATTTTCCATTCTTCTATTTCCATTTCAACGTCAATTCAAAATGTAGCAAATGCAACTACTAACTTGTAACTACTTCAAAGTGCTTTAAATGATACGAGACTAAACCTTTTTCTGTCAAGGAGAACAAACCTCGTAAATGTCGGCGTGAATCTTCGACCGCCGTCTGGAATATTGCAAAAATGTGTTCAAGAACGACCCGGCAGGAATTATAGGTATTGAATTGGGCTGTGACGAGTGTCATCAATAATGTCATCATCGGATTTAAGACGACCCAGAAAATGATTGGTGTCATCTACCAAAAACAGGAGGTACGCCTTCAATTTGCACAAAATTATTTTGAAAAATATGAAAAGAATCCAGAGTTATGAATCGGGAATCTATTAATTCCATCCGCGACAAAGCATGACTTGGAAGTCGGAATGAGCTACTTCCTTCGTTCAGGCAAAACATCAAAAATCGGCAATGATGATTTATGTCCCCAGGCTGCTATTTGATTGGAAGGCTGGGTTTTGTTATACGTTATAGCATTACAGCCGCATTAATAAAAATAATCACTATCCGCTCGTTAAAACACGTTTTAGCTATGTCAGAGCTATCCGCTGATTATCAATTAAAGCACGGCAACACTTCACCGAATTGTACAAAAATTCGAGTAATCTCTCCTGTTTCAGCAGCTGACACTAAAAATAGCTCAATATTTTTCTTATATTTTAATATTCAGACCTATTTTTGTCATGACAACGAACTCCATATGAAATGTATGTTACAAACTTATCCGCTCCTTATACAAAAAATTCGGTGAGTTAACTTATCCGCTCGTTCTTAAAGCTAACACACATTTTCTTTTGCTGATGCGTTCATGGATCTGTGAAGCCATATGATTAATTTCTTTGCATTATTTTGCTGTGGAGTCTCTACATTGGTGACAAGATTAAAAGAATAAGTTATGTTATTAGACGCAAAATTTTGCATGTAATGAGTGATGAATAATTTTTCTTACTTTTTGTGAAATGAATTTATTTTGCTCACAAAAATAAGTTAAAATCACTCTGGATGATATGTCATAATCCGTTTAATCCTTGGAAACCTGCAGTCAATGCCAAAAATCATGAAACATGGCCATGTACGTTTTGCTGTCTGTTTCCTTATAATTTGAAAAAATTTGAAAGTCAGCTGTTCAACCTAGCACCCTAGAAGGTTGGTGTAAGGGGTGTTATGTAAAAAATAATCTTAGACGACTGTTATTAATGTCGAATCCAGTTTTCGGGGTCGCTGCAATGCAACCCATAGCACTCCTAGGAGTAAGTGAGTGGTGTACGAATGAAATAAGTATCCATTTCGGAAACATCCTTGACCGTGGCTGTTGCTGCAGAAGATCTGTCTGTACAGGAACCCCACAAGATGGAGTCCTATCCAACCTTCTATGGAACTTAGTGGTGAATGAGCTGCTGGTATGCCTAACAGGTGAGGGGTGCAGAGTAATCGCTTATGCGGATGACGTTTCTATTGCCGTCTTAGAAAAATACCAGAATACCTTTAAGGAACTCCTGCAAAATGCACTCAGCAAGCTGCTGGGCAGATTGCAGTGGTTTAGGGGTAAATCCTCACAAAACTGCGCTTGTCCTATTCACCACGAAATATAAAGTTCTACTTATTAACCCTCCTTCTATAAAAGATATAAGCTGAAAAAGCTCTGAAAAAGCCAAGTATTTGGGTCTTTTTTGGACAGAAAGAGTTCGTAAATCCACAGTGGCACTCTTCTCAAGCAAAAAAACCATTGGTAGCAGATGGGTTCTTCAACCCAATATGTGTTATTGGCTATATACAGCGGTAGTAAGACCAACTCTTCTATACGGTGTGACTGTAAAGTGCAAGATCAGATAGTCTATGTATGAGCGAAGCACTTCGTACAACCCCAAGTACAACGGCAAGTAGCTGCTAGTTCGGCTCCCAGGATGGATGGATGGATGAGGAGGAGGAGGAGACCATAGTCCATCCTCTCCCTTTAAACAGAAACTCCATAAAGGAGCTTTCTTCTACAACGACACTAATGATCTCATCAACATTGACATTGGTAGTCTTTTACGCTTTATACGAAGCTCTAATTCGTGGATCGAGTAGGTGGAGGGAATTTTTTCTGATCCGTGTGGTATCACAATAGATCATTACTGGTCTAAGTGTGTCGATTTCAGTGACAGCCACTTAAACCTAACCTAACCCTGTGAGTGATGATGTATAGAAATTAGTTATAGTTTACAACATGAAGATTATAAAGATTGCCAATTTGTTTCTCCTATTCAACCAAGTAAGCAAACTTTTGTTAGCCCCATCCCCACCCGCCGAGTATTTAGTATAGAGATGGTTGTTTTGTTAGGTTTTTTTGTTTTGTTATTAAATATATATATATATATATATGTGTGTGTGTATTGATTTGTTTTTCGTTTACGAGATTTGTTTTTTATGATGTCTTGTAATATTTAACTTTGTAATTCATATTATTTTTTTCTCACTTATACATAGAAGAACGATCTAATTTCACATATTATGTAATAACTAATTATACTGTTTGTTTGTTTGTTTTTGTTGCAAATTGATTTAATGTTACACTTAATTGTTCCGTTTTTTTTTGTTTTTTTAATATTTTTTACATGGTTTGGTTGGTTGGTACGGGGGCGCTAGTAAATATTTTTTCAATTACATTTCACATTCTATTTTTTCTATAAATATACTATAGGAGTACTATTGTGTTATAGAATTTTTTTTTTTAATTTTTGTCTCTCTCTTTCTCTTTTTCTAGCTCAAATTCTCTTTGTATGATAAGATCGCTCTTCCGCTTCCACAAATTAATAATTTCCACTGAACAAAATAAAAAAACACAAAACAAAAACAATTAACGACAAATCATTTTCCATGAATAGAATTTTGTCTTTCAGTTCTTTGCTGTTGTATTAAAAATCCTGTCCTTTTTACTAAATTTACAATTTATATGATATTTCTACATTTTTTTTATATATTATATCAATTGTAAATGTAGAAATATTACATTACCAATATATATGTACAATAGTAATATGGTTGGCCGGAAATTCCAAGTAAATTTATTATGGTAACGAAAAGTTTAAGTAATAAAATGTTGAATAACATAACAAACAACAACAAATTGGTAATCGCAAAAGTGGCAAAAGTCCAGTTTCAGAATTGCATCAAGTAGATTCAAATGAACAATTTTAAAGAAGACAGAAAGACAAACTACACAATTATTATTACTCCCATCATCTGATCGTCTGCAGTGCACAAAGTATCAATTCGATTGATTTAGTGAATGGGTTATTTTTTATTTTTTTGATTTTTTGATTTCGTTTTTTTTTTACTTGTTAATTAATTTAAAATGTTTTATTTTCGGGATCGACGACGACGACTACTAAGTTCTGTTTTTTTTTTATTTCCTTTTGTAAAACAATTGCAACAACTATTTTGGCTGCTTTATGGTATCTATGTGTATTTTATTATTTATTCTGTAAATATTATTTGCTTTTGTTTATTTGTTGCTCTCGTGCATGCTTACTTCGTACCGAATCGAATTCATTTCAATCTTATCAATCTGTGTAGTCCCACCAGTCCTTTTCGTAACCTTCATGAACATGATCTAATAGTACTTTGCGCCGTTTCTCACAGTATCTAAATGGCAGGGAAGAGATGAAAAGTCTCAATTAGTAATAATTTGCCATATAAATACATACATGTTAATAGTGACAGGATAACTATATAAAAACAAAGAATACTCTTTAAACAAAATTTTGTTTTCCACCTCTGTTCCGGTTGACAGTCACAACACAAATTAACTCCTCTTCGCAGAGACATTCATTTAAAAAGAGTATATCAAGAACAAATACATCGAAAGAAATGCATTAATGACTTGAATGAGAAAAAGAGATAGTTTATGATTACCATGTCATAGTCGAAATGACAAATGCATTTAAGACTTGAATGAATATAAAAGAAACGGTTATGCATGACCACGTCACAGCCCAGGCTGCTCATCTACAAGCAGCTCATCAGGCCAGTGATAACCTATGGCTATACAATATGGTTCACCGTCTCACCAATAACGATGAAGAAAATCTCACTTACTTAAGTACTTAGGATCTGTACAGGACTCTGGAGGGTGCCAAACAACTATAAGTTTGTGTCGACTGCAAGACTTTATGAAGCAGCAGGTCTGCTGCCAATAACCGACCACTTGTTCCAAATGGCGAAGAAATTCGTCGACGGATTGGTAACTCATCCAAGTCCTGAGATGCAAGGACTGAAAAGCGAAGAAATCGAGCCAAGTCACCGGTACATACACATCCGAGGATTCACAGATGATAGATTCGACGAAATCTTTAATAATCAAGAGGTCTCCTTCTATGAGAAGGCCAGCTATCAACATTACAGAGGCTGAAGATCGCCCTGTTTATACCTCCTCTTATAATTTTTTTCATTTATATTTTATTTTAAAATTTATCGTTAAAAATTAAATTGCTTTAAATATAAACATGTAGAAGTCAAAAATATGGTTTAATAACAAGCAATACGAAAAAAAAGGACAATGTAAATACGTCGGGCCCCTATTGTTTAACCGACACTTATTAATAATAGTTATAAGTTTAATTTTAAGTCAAAATTGTATTGTATTGTAATTGAACACGTCACAGCCCTGCCAATCATACTCTAAAGTCGTCCTCCGCTTCATCAGAATTTTCATCTTCATCCAAGTCAGGCGAAAGATGATACCACGGTTTAAGTTTGTCGGTGGCGTATACGGAACAAAATGTCTTCTGAGTATTTTGCATTCCAGGAATATTTTCGATCAGGAATCAGTCTGAATCTGGAAACTCGATAAGGGCCCCTATTCTTGGGCCGCCCAAGTTTTCGTGATTCTCTGGTAGATGATGGTTCGTTTGATATTACCACTAAGTCAACCTCAGTATATAAAGTTGGTTCGGCGTGTTTTTTTTTATCGAAACGTTGTTTCCATTTTTCACGACTCTCGGATATATTTTCAGCAGCTTTAGCTTATTTATTGCAAATTAAGTCATCTTCGTTACAGCTGACTTCATCATGAATAGCGGCGACAAGACGATTTTCATATCGACAAGCTTGACGTCAAAGATGAGTTCGTTTGGACTGAATCCTGACGTTGAATTTCATTAAGAATTAACAGCGCACTGCAAATTTCGTATATTTAGGTCCCAAACCATTGGTTCCTTCGTAGTTGTTCGCACAAATGTGAGAATGGTGTGGTTGGCTCTCTCAACCTGCCCGTTGGCCCTTGAAGTACGCACAGCTGTTTTTTTTATGCTGAATGTTGTTCTGTTCACAATACGTCTCGAACAATTTAGAGGTAAACGCAGTGCCCCTGTCGGTAATGATGCGTTTTGGAAGTCCAAAGTAAGTAGGTTTTTCATTCAGTGTGCTAACGACGAAAACCGTTTTTGTGGTTTTGACAGCCTTTTCGATGAATGTTGTTTTTTTTTATAATGTACACACGATAAAGGGACTTGCACCCTTATAGTGCTTAGCACATCAAGGGCGTTAGGGAGAGGAAAATATGAGATGTCTATGCACGCGTGTCTTAAATGACTGTAGATCATATAAAGGCGGAAACACAGGATCGGGCAATTCATTCCACATAACTGTAGTGCGGCTAAAGAAGGAATCTCTGAATTGATAAGTACGTCCGAAGATAGGCCTAATGGTAGATCCGTGGGCTCGAGTTGAGGCACGACTATTACGGGTTTGAGAATGGGAGGGATGAATCTGGATATTTCTTTTGTAGACCGCTATTGAAAAAAGCGATAAAATAGTGACAAGGAGGGAGCATTCCTACGATGTGTAAGCGATTCGATTGTTTTCGCGATTTTTAAGTTACCAATAAGATTTAACGCGCGGTTCTGAATTCTGTCTACTAGATGTAATGTGGTCTTGGGGGCACCTGCCCAGACAATACAGTTGTATTCAAGTTAAGGGCGAATATATGCCTTGTAAATAGTAGCCAGATCTGAAGGAGTGAACTACATATTGCACCGGTTAAGGAAACCTAACAATTTTGAAGCATTCTTAGCGATTTCAAATATGTGGTCGTTCCGACGAAGCTTGTTGTTAACGCACATACCGAGAATTGCGAGTTTTTAGTTTTTTCGATGCAAGATCCATTCATGGATAAAGGTTGGACAGAAGACAGCATTGAGTCTTAGAAGTGTTAAATTCAACTCTTTTATGTAGTCTTCAGCTTGGTTATGCTGTCAAGGTCAGAATTTAACGTGCTTAACATACGTTGTTGTTCAAGTTCCACTTGCGACGAAGAGGGGCGTGCAGAAAGCGTGAAATTATATGAAAAGCTAAGAGGGCTGTCGTCAGCGAAAGAATGGATTGGATTAGAAGTGGCGGATAGGAGATCATTAATGAAAATCAGAAAGAGTATCGGAGACAAAACAGAGCCTTGGGGCCTGCGCCTGCGGTGAACATTGGATTTGAATCCGTCCAATACGACCTGGATTGATCGGTCAGAAAGGTAGTTACTAGTCCAATCGAGCAGGGCCTTATTTATTCCATAGGCATTCATTTTCGACAAAAGAGCTTGATGCCAGACTCTGTCAAATGTCTTGACTCTGTCAAATGTCTTGGAAATATCGAGTGCAACAGTTTTGCTTTCACTAAATCTGTGATCACATTTCAGTGTGATAAGCCATCAGGTCACCTGTAGAACGTTGCCTACGAAAACCGTACTGCTGGTCGCTAAAGATTTCACGTGATTCAAGGTATTGCATAAGCTTACGATTGATCTGCGTTTTCATGACCTTGGAAAGTATGGATGTTAGCGGAATTGGTCGGTAAGAGGAAAGATATGACGGTTCGACTTTTTTAGTGAACTAACAGGCTGGATAAAGGCTGTTTTCCAATTCCATGTCATTATAGCATGTCGCAAATATCATATATGTGACCAATATGCCATATATGACATATCATATTGAAATCATTGCGTAAAACTCTTCACGAATCTTTCATTTAGCCTAACGAAATAAAGGCTGCTCATGAATGAGCACAAAACAAATTACACGGTGTCAACGTGTATTAGCAGATGTTCCACCATTGGACCCGTACTTCCATTGAATTGAATTTTTGAAGAAACCCTTTTGACAAAGTGGAGCACAGTGAAATATCCTGCAGCGTACATATATGTCATCACCTGCCAACTACCATATCTATCCTATTCTATCAACAAAACTATCCACTGTAATTTGTCTTCCTTTTTGGAACTTGCTACGAATATTTTATAGGATTGTATTGTTTAGTCTGGTTAGTGCTTTAAGTTTATTGGGTTGAATAATTGTAATGCCCAATTTAAAAAAATACGATCATTAATGGAATTAATTAATGGAAAACAAGTTCTTAAAGATGTTTTAATTAATAGATGTTGAGAGATGTGAATTATGTTAAAGAGTCTATTGTGATTTACAAAATTGTCTTCCCAATTGGTTCTTTCCGACAAAAATACTCACCTATACTTATCCTGTACTTTCTGTTTGATGTCTGCCAAATTCTCCGATGTGATATCCCGCTCCAAATACTCTGAGAGTTTTTCTGTGGCGGTTTCCAAATCTTTTTGGTTATCTTCGAATATCATCGACTGATTGTTCTTCCTTAGATAGTACGCAAAAACGTACGTATACATGAGAGTCTGTCGGCACTGGCAAAGGATGTCGACAGCTTTCTTTAGAAATTGAACCTGGAGAACAGCAGCAAAAGTAGAGAGTCGTATGAAGTTGGGATAGAAATAAAATTAAACTTTAACTTTGTAATGGTAAGAAAGCATATTCGACACTACAACTCACCTCAATCCATGACATATTGTGCTGTTGCATCTCTTCCATTTTGTGTTTAACCGAAGCGTACAGCTTACTTTCAAACTTCAACGACTGCATGTGATTCATGTAGCGATTGTAGTAATGAAGGTACCTAAATGGATGGACCGATGGAATGTGTTAACTAAACATGATAGGAACTAAGCTCACTGTCACTCACCTTGCTAACGATGATCGCAGTTTTTCCTGTGCATCACGTGCCGCCTTCGCTTCATCCTCGTCGTACCGATTGCAATTATACCAAGACGAACCGTGCGGTTCCCACGAGCCCAAGCATACCCAACAGAAATCATGTTTGCAATTTTGATTCTTGCACACCATGTGATTACAGCCGCCGTCCTTTTCGATGGTCACATTGCACTTGGGACATTCCTTGGTGTTTGCCGCAATCCAATTCGATGTTTCCGAATCGTCGTCACATTTCTTAATCCATTTCTTTAGCAGGCGACACTGCACCGGATCATGCCAATTTTCGCCACACTCGAAACAGAATATATGACCACATTTGCAGCGAACTGGACGTGCATCAACGTATGTCACCTTAATCGCGTACGTACAATCGACGGACGGACACCAGCGCAATCGTCGATTACATTCGACAAAACTGTTCGTTATCAAGTGTTGGTATTTGATTTTAACTCTGGGATCGGGTACCAGTTTCGTAACGGTAACATCATCTACTAATATATCACAGCCATGAGCTGCACAGGAAATCGATTGGCCAAGACCCTCGGCAACAATTTTCGTTGTCAGATATTCACCCCAGCAGCTCATACAAAAGCGATGACCACATTCGAGACCAGTCATTGACTGTGTTTGTGTGTGTGTGTGTGAAAGTGTTGGTGGCGTTGATTGATTGTGTGTTGATTGAGTGATAAATAAGAAATTTTATTAAAATTACCTTTTAAGATAAAATATCCGAGCAAAAACTTACACTGGGTGGTAGCAAAGTGAAACAGATTTCGCACTCTTCAGCAACATTTTTTGATACCTGGAAAAACGACAACAAGAATAAGTTTAGTAAATAAATTTATTAGTAAAAATCAAAACAGTAATGCCCGGTGTTACAGTTGAAATTTATAAGCAGTTTCAGTTCCGGTTGAAACCAAACGATAGGGTTACCCAATTTTGTTACATTGTACACAAGCCCAAGGGATTTACAAGCGTGGCCGTAAGGGAATTAGGGAGAGGAAGGGAGTTATCTATGTCTGGAACATCAGCAAATTTTACACACAGAGCATGGCAATTAATTTCAAATAATCAATGTGCGGCTGTGGAAATGTGCATGGCTACTGAGCAGTGGTTCCTGGTTTGAATCCCAGTAACACCAAAGTATTTTTCACGGTGTCCCACCTCTCGCGAATGGGTGACAAACGTTCCGAGAGTAATAACTTGTCACGGAAAGCTTCTCAATTCACCGTTCGGATCCGGCCTTAAATAGTAGGTCCCTTCCATTTGTGTCCAAAAATATATATGCACAACACAAATGGTCGCGAGTAGCTAGGCCTTGGACCGCAACGGTCTGTCGCGCCGAATATTATTATTATTAATGTGCGCCTAAAGAAGGAATCTCTTTACTGGTCGGCACGACCGAAGATTGGGTTAATGGTAGACTCGTTTGTTCAAGTTTCGGCGCGATTACTACGTATGGATTGCAGAATGGCCGTGGTGCATCTGAATATTTATTTTAAACAACGCTCATGGTTTAAGCGATAAAACAGTGACAACTGATAAAACGTTATGGATTGAAAATAAAATTTCAAATAAAATTATATCAAAATTCCATGTTTATTTGTTCCTTTTATCGTAGTGCTAATTTGTCACCCGAAGACACTAGTAATGAGTTTGAGTAATTAAGTCTTGGGCGCATTTAATGTCCACAATGGTTCACACACAACCGTACTCACCACAACCCAAAGTTTCAGGTATATCGGTTGAATGGTCTTCGACTTAATCGTGAACAGACATACAGACAAAGTTTCATTTTTAAATTCTCTATATTAACTTTGCTTGCCCGGTTTGTCGTGGAATCTTGCGATCAATTTTTATTTTCTTCAAATTTTAAACACATGTGTATAACTGATGGACAAAACTTTTTGTAAATTTTTTGGAGTGATAGGGCCCTGACACCCGAGTGGTGCACATGTAAATTTTTTAAAAATTATCCCAATTTTCTAAAAATTTTAAACACATATGTATCTCCTACGAGGGGTGCCGTAAATGTTTTTAGAAAATGGTAATACTAGTGTTTTCCGATTAAATTCTCTATATCAGTCAAAAAGTTTAACATTTTTGGAGGTTATGTTTCTCAAAAGTAATCGTCAGTTTGCATCGCAAAATTGCTTTTGATTTACTTGAAAATTTTGATTTACTGTTCGTGTCGATTGATGCCGCAAAAGGCTTGAAAAATTCGTTGAAGGTACTTCCAAAAACGTATACAAGATCGTGACAGATGTGGCTACTGTAACACTTGAAAATCAAAAGACAGTCAATTCAGCTTGGTATACGACCATTCGTTTGCCTGACGGTTTCAACAAATTGAGAGAAAACAACCCAAAACGGCGAATCATTTTGCACCACGCAGGATTGGTAACATAATAAGTGGATAAATGAAAAATGCAGGTCAGTAGTCGCTAGTAAAAAAACAGCCCATTTGCCCTTCCGAAGAAAACCTTGCAAGTTTAGAATCGCCAGAAACAGAGAAAACACTAAAAAGGACAAAAATTATAAATGACCACAAAATTCCGGGATACCATGATTCCATTATCTAACCAAAGGTCATCATTATTCCGAATGTTTTTGCGTACGCGTGTTACTGCTCAGAGCTCTGGGGTATACTTTCAGGCATAATTCTGGCCAAGAGAGCCAAAAGTAAATTCCTTAAACAACAAACAAACAAAAAAAAGGAAAGAGAAATGACCAAAAAGGAGCCGACCTAAGTTAATCGTTGAAGTGTGCCAAATAGATCGAGGAGTATAAGTACGTCCTTCATTGAGCTTGATAGGGTTTTGATTTCGGTCAGTTTACAGAAAAAGAAAAAAAAAACTTCATCTTCATCAGTGAAAAGTGAAAAATATATGTCCGTAGGTTTGGAGTACCTATAAACAGTGTGGTTAGGATAGAAACATCGAAGGAAAACCAAATTTAAACAGTCTGATAAGCCGCCACGTACTCGAGGTAATTGATAGTCAAGAGTCAAAGCACAATTTCCTTTTACATCAGGTTGCTGTTACGTGCTGCGTAGGCGGGCGCACTAAACTCCGTGCAGAGACACTCCAGTAGGAAAAACATTAAAAAAAGGAGAAAAATACCTTTATTTTTGATTTAAAAATTAAAATTTCCTTAAGATTTTTGATTTTTTTTTATGTGACAACGTCTCACTACAAGAGGGTGCATGTTCAAACAGTAAAATGTTAAGTGAGACACTGTTATGACACACTGTTAAGTGACACGCTGTTTTGACACACTGTTAAGTGACACATTCTTATGTCACACTGCTGCATGCCACACTGTTAAGTGAGACACGGTTATGACACACTGTTATGGGACACACTGTTATGACACACTGTTATGTGACACACTGTTATGACACACTGTTTAGGGCCACACTTTTATGACACACTGTTAAGTGCCACAGTGTTATGACACACTGTTAAGTGCCACAGTGTTATGACACACTGTTAAGTGAACTGTTATGACACGCTGTTAAGTGCCACAGTGTTATAACACACTGTTAAGTGACATTCTGTTATGACACACTGTTAAGTGCCACACTGTTATGACAGACTGTTAAGTGCCACACTCTTATGACACACTGTTAAGTGCCACACTGTTAAATGTCACTATTTTGAGAACTAAGCAATTTCTCAAGCAATTGGCATGAAATTCGGAATGAAGGACTAAGATGCCCCTATAAGACTTCTTCCTGTGGAAATTCTGGAATATATCATTATGGTCTCGAATTTCTGGAACAAAGTAATTTATCAAGCGATTCGCATGAAATTTGGAATGTAGGACTAAGATGCGACTGTAAGACTTCTTCCTATGGAAATTTTGGAATATGATCATTATGGTCTGGAATTTCTGGAACAAAGTAATTTCTCAAGCGATTCGCATGAAATTTGGAATGTAGGACTTAAAAAAGACTATAAGACTTCTTCCTATGGAAAATCTGGGATATGGATCTGGAATTTTGGAAACTTTTTTTTTTTTAAATTCTCTATATTAACTTCACTTGCCCGTGGGTCGTCGGTCGTCGGTCGTCTGTCGTGGATTCTTGCGATCAATTTTTAACCCACTTCCCATGGCCCGATTTTATTGAAATTTTGCACACATGTGTATTTCCGGAGACAACACTTTCTATTAAATTTTGAGGCCCCTCGGGCTGCGGGGTCGGGGGGCTCCCAAACAAAAATTTTAAAAAATTTACCCGATTTTCTTCAAATTTTAAACACATGTACAATACAATACAATTCGGTAGTGATCGGGTCCCGGGTTCGGCCGCAAGGCCCTTATACATTTTTTAAATATCTATACTGGCATCAGATATTCGTCGCCCTTTATGGACTGTGTGCGGTGTGTGCTGCGCAGTCGGCTGCGCTGCATGGTTTTGGTGGTGGTGGAGAGAGAGAGAGAAATCTTAGCGCACGCACAAATGAACCCAGCAAATGAAACGAGACATACATGTTTTATGCTTACTTCAACTTACATTTTTATTATATACTGAATTGTATTTTTATTGATGTCGTTTTTTTTGTTGTCGATATCAACTTACAGATAGAACAACAAGTTTTCACAATATTCTGTCATTTGGCGTTTTCATAAATTAGTTCAGAGCAGTCAAAGAGTTCTCAAGATAAATGTTCGTGTTTCTTATTTGCTCAAGAGTATGAGCGTGCTCTAAGTGCTCAGAATAAAATTATCTGAGCTTTTTCAATTTTAACATCTGATGTCAAATGTTTGTTTCGATGATTTTCTCCTACAATAAAAAAAAATGGCCCAGGATCGAGGGGCTCCCATATCAATTTCTGCGATTAGAGAATTTAGATGAAAAATTTTAATTTTTATGGGTTGTTTTTTTTAGATGTCCGTTTGTGTATCCGTTCCACAGACAAAAGATCTTTTTTTTTTTTCGTCTCTGACACAGCCTACCCTGCTCTTTTCTTTATAATGTACAAACACTCAAGGGGTTTAAACCCTTATAATGCTTAGCACAGCGTGGTCGTTGGAAAATTAAGGAGAGGAAAAGGTGAGATTTCTATGCACATGTGTCTTGAATGACTACAGATCATACGAATGCGGAAAAACAGAGTCGGGCAATTCATTCCACATAATTATTGTGCGGCTAAAGAAGGGGCCTCTGCATTGGTTGGTGAGTTCGAAATGGGTCTAATGGTAGACCCGTGAGGTGTAGTTTAGGCACGGCTATCCATCTGGATATATCTTTTGAACAACGCTTATGGAGAAAGCGAGAAAACAGTGGCAAGCAGGAAATATTCCTATGATGTTCAAGCGATTCTATTGTTTTCGTGATATTGACGTCACCAATACGTTTTATCGCGCGGTTCTGAATTCTGTCTAGTAGATGCAATGTGTTCTTGGGGGCACCTGCCCTGACAACACAGTTGTAATCAAGTTTAGGGCAAATATATACCTTGTAAATAGTAGCCAGGTCCGAGGGAGTGAAGAACATCTTGCACCTTTTTAGGAAACCTAAACATTTCGCAGCATTCTTAGTGTCGGAGACAAAACAGAGTCTTGAAGAACACCGGCGTTTATGCGGTGAACATTGGATTTGAAAACGTCCATTACGAGCTGGATTGAACGGTCAGGAACGTAGTTACTAGTCCGATCAAGCAGAGTCTTAGCAATATCATAGGTATTCATGTTCGACAAAAGAACTTGATGGCAGACTTTGTCAAATGCCTTGGAAATATCGATTGCAAAAATTTTGCTTTCAACAAATTTGTAAATAGACTGGTTCCACTTTTCGGTAAGATAAGCCATCAGGTCACCTGTAGAGCTTTGCCTACGAAAACCGTCCTGCTGGTCACTTAGGATTCCACGTGATTCAAGGTATTAATCTTAATCATCTTAATCACCTCAACCAAAAATTGCGGGAAGCAGAAGCTGCTGTGTTACCGACCTTTTCACATGCGGTAAGCTCTGTTATTTTTTATTTTTTATATTATATTTTTAGGTTTTGTGAAATTTTTCATTAAAAACTAAACGAAAGGTAAATTACGGACCTGTAACGGAAACAAGAGGCTCCACCACAGACTATCAAAAAGAGACCCATTCAAATATTCGAAGACCATTCCAGCTTCAGTACGTAATGTAATCAGTGCCCCAACTGTAAGAAGAAGGTTAAAGGATAGTAATTTACCGGGCAGAATCGCAAGAAAAGTTCCGCTAATCAGCAAAAAAAATATAAGGGTTAGGAAGCAGTTTGCGGAAAATTTGAGAAGCCACACAATTCAAAATTTTCAAAATATTTTAAGGGGCCAATTTATGAAACCAAAATTAATCTCTTCGGTTCTGATTGTAGAAGGAATGTTCGTCGAACCAGTTTTTTTTTGGATTGGGGTTGGACAGATTGTTTTGATTAAAGATATCAAAGATATCATGACGAAGAATTTTATCGAGATATTCTTGAAAATCATATGCTGCCGTATGCGGAGGACAATATGCCGCTAAGATGGCACTTCCAACAGGACAATGATTCCAAGCGTTCATCAAAACTGGTATGTGGTTGGTTGAGGGAACATCAGGTTTCTGTCTTGCAATGGCTTTCGCAGTCCCCCGATCACAATCCTACTGATAATATGTGGGGGGAACTAAAGAAGTCTTAGGCAACGGAAACTTTGCACAACATTGGATTTGAATCCGGCCAATACGACCTGGATTGAATGGTCAGAAATGGCAGCACCAGACTCTGTCAAATGCCTTGGAAATAAAGAGTGCAACAACTTTGCTTT
This sequence comes from Nephrocerus scutellatus, assembly GCA_947095585.1. Lineage (NCBI taxonomy): Eukaryota > Metazoa > Arthropoda > Insecta > Diptera > Pipunculidae > Nephrocerus > Nephrocerus scutellatus. Next base: position 101,755,185 of record OX352763.1, on the reverse strand, counting down.
CACCAAATCTTTGAATAGACTGGTTGCTCTTTTCAGCAAGATAAGCCCCATCAGGTCACCTGTAGAACGTTGCTTTCGAAAACCGTACTAAGAATTTCCCGTGATTCAAGGTATTGCATAAGCTTCCGATTAATCAGCGTTACCTTGATCTAGAAAAGTATGGATGTTAGCGCAATGGGTCGGTACGAGGATAGAGGACTAGCTGCGAAATATGAAGCAAGCAGATTGGCCTTGTCTATAGAGCTGATAGATGGAATGTCATTGTGAATGAGCGTTGGAATTGAAGACGAGGCAGTATTTTTTATTCGTTTCACAAATAACCAAAAATGTTTACTTCGTTTGGGACATTAAAGTATTTTTTGTCTCAGTTTTTGAACATTTGGCTCGTTTAAGGTAGGCATTGCAATCATTTTTGACTCTGAGTCTAAATTTGTGCGATATGCCGCCGTCTTAGAAAGTGTCTCATAGACGTTCAAAGCAGGCGGGGTAAGAACATGGGATGGGTGTCCGACCATCATCTTATGTTGGCATCCGTTAGAAGGCTATGAAACAGGTACAAGATCGATCGACTAAAGAGCTCCTCATCATGCAAATATTTAGGGGAACATCTTTCGCGGGGAGCTGAGACAATCAAAGCAGCCTAGCGCCACCAACCATCCAAGAACACTGAAATGAAAATGTGTTAACGTCTCAAGTGGAAAATGTTGTAGGAAGGATCGCAAGGAAAGCAAATCATATGGCAACTGAAGACTGGTCGCGGAACGAAAAGCTCTAAGGCCTAAAAGAACGTTTTGCAGCAACGCTACGCAGTAAGGATAAATTTGCTAACATCAGAATGTAAATGTCTTTATAGCTAATGTGTTTCGTACGACTTTTCTGAACAGATCTGAACGAGTGTTTCCCGTTTTCATTTCTTACATTCATTTCTCACAGATCCAACGGCTAATACTGCATTTTCCTGTATGTAAAATAATTAACTGTTAAAGAAGCGATCGTAGGCGCCATGGATCTAGTAGTTAGTGCGTTGGATTGCTGAGCGCGATATTTCAAGTTCAAATCCCAGAAACCACTACAAATTTTTTTCACTGCCCCACTTCTCACGAATGTCTGACAAACATCGTAGAGTAATAAGCTTATCAATTACCCTTTCGGATGGGGCTTTGTTGTCAGTTGTATGCCTTTAGCCCATATCTCATTCAAATAGAATTTTACAGAAAAGCGTTTGGTGTGTTTATGTGCAACTTCCAGCTATACTATCAAAAAACGTAAAGATTTTTACAGAATACTTACACTCTGCACTTTCTGGAGCGAGTGCATAAAACCAGCGGACTATAAAATGTTTGCTGGAGAGAATTAAAAAAAAAACAACAACTAACCTTTGGTTTATTAACTGTGTTCCCCTTACTGAATGGATTTATTGCATGGGCCTCGCGAAAGAAATCCTCCGGATTGCTATCGAAGTACTTCTCCATCAGTTTCTCTTTGTCCCATTTGTAGTGATTTAATAAGATTCGTGTTGTTGTACTTGGAAGCTGTGGAAAATGATAAAAATAAGAAGACAAATGTAATTAAAACGAAAAATCGAAAGATAAAAAAAAAAAATAACAAAATGAATGCAAAATATTTTGTGTTGTGACTTCTCCAGACAACATGCCTGAGTGCATGCATAATTTTTCGGTTTTCCAACAGGAGTACTCGTGCTGTAGAGTGCATTTTGAGTAAAAATTAAAATTATTTCTATTCCGGCAGCAGGGCCCCTTTCCACAATCTCTCGTTCTCTATGCTGTTACCAAAGCGAAGCGTCGACAAAAAAACAAAGAAAATTATCATCAATTACACGAAATTGGTTTTAAAAGCACCCCCACCCGTTCGCCAAGAGACGAACCGACACTTTCATGTCCATAAACTGCAAAAAGGAAATTCTGTGTATTTATCACTTTCGCAGCGAAAGTTATAGCGGACTTTCGTTGCCGATCTGTGTGCGAGAACAGGGAAGCGGGATAAAAAGCATCGTATAGTATTCCTATATGTATATTTTATAAAATCGTATTCTTTGGTGAATTGCGTCTTAAAACCTGATGCTTTTCGAGCAAATTATACATGCGAGCTTCTAGTTTCACGGCTCCATGAAACATTTTCGCTTGAATTTTTGTAGAACCAACGGGGAAGAAATAGGAGCGATTTCCAAGACAGTGTCATCGATCCTTGGAATGCTTCCAACGACACAACTGAGATGCCAGAAATCTCGGTAATATGGTATGGTAGCGTGGTTAGCTGAAGAAGCTCAGAGAAAGCTATACCAAACTAAATAAATGTTTCGTATGATTATGGTGAAAATGGAACTAATTCCAGAAATAACAATAAGCAGAGATCATATTGTTCATTAACGATGGGTCCCAGTCTTGGGGTTGACTGATTAGTAAATGTTATTATCTGGAACTAATCTAAGAATATTAGTAGCGGGCAATTGGTCTAAAACAATTCATCTTAAACAAGATCTAAAAATTGGTCGAAAATCAATTTATCTAAGTTAATTGGTCTAAAGTCAATTTGCTAAAGCAATAAGTTCAAATTCAAAGTTATGTAAAACAGAGTATATCTTAAATTAATTGGTCTAAAACAATTTATCTTAAATAAGATCTAAAAAATTGGTCTGAATTCAATTTATCTAAGTTAATTGGTCTAAAGTCAATTTGATAAAGCAATAAGTTTAAATTCAAAGTTATGTAAAACAGAGTATATCTTAAATTAATTGGTCTAAAACAATTTATCTTAAATAAGATCTAAAAAAAATTGGTCTGAATTCAATTTATCTAAGTTAATTGGTCTAAAGTCAATTTGATAAAGCAATAAGTTTAAATTCAAAGTTATGTAAAACAGTATATCTTAAATTAATTGGCCTAAAACAATTTATCTTAAGATCTAAAAATTGGTCTAAAATCAATTTATCTAAGTTAATTGGTCTAAAGTCAATTTTCTAAAGCAATAACTTTAAATTCAAAGTTATGTAAAACAGTATATTTTTAATTAATTGGTCTAAAACAATTAGTCTCAAATACAAAATACATAAAGATTGGTCTAAAATCAAGTTATTTAAAACAATTGGTATATAATCAATGTATCTAAAACAATTGGTCTAAAATCCATTTTTTTATAACAATTGGTCAAAATCGACTACCTGATACAGAAAACAAAAAAAGGAAATGACAATTGGCTTAGCTCATCCAGACCCTATTGGCCATACCCAGAATTTCCATAGAAGCTAGTCTTATAGCCGCATCTTGGTACTACCGAATTTCATACAAATCGCACGAGAAATAACTTAGTTTCCAAAAATCCCAGACCATATCCCAGAATGGAGAATATAAAACATAACTATAAAAAGCGAAGCATAAAATAGAGATATAAAAGTGTCTCATATAATATTTTGGCGCGACAGACCATTGCGGTCCAAGGCCAAGGAAAGGGAGCTACAATTTATTGAGAAGTTTTCCGTGACAAGTTATTACTCTCGGACGTTTGTCAGACATTCGCGATAGGTGGGACCGTGAAAAATACTTTTGGTGTTATGGTGTCTCATAACAATGTGACATTTAACATGGGACATAACAGTGTCTCAAAAAAAAAATTGCACGACCATCTTAAAAAGCTTTAAGAACGACTGCAAAAATGATCGAACGAATTTTTAGTATTTATTATTATTAATAACGGTGGTTGGCTGATGAGCCTTGTGCGGCCTTGAGATCTATGTGCATCCCAGATGTTTTACCACATTAAGTGATTGCTTAGTTCCTTTATGAATGCCATTATATCTACCAAGTCGATTGGTCTGGCATTCGGCCAGAGAACTGTGGGATTCCCCATTTTTATAAGGAAGCCATAAGATAGGCATTTGTGTTCTGTCTATATGGATATTACTATAGGTAAGAAGTTGTTTTGGTTGCATCATCCCAGTCGAAGAGTATGCTTATTCTATGGCATTGTTTTCCCAATCTTTAATCGCGTTGTTGAGATGGCGTTTGGAGCAGCAATGCTGTGTTTTGGGCCAGTGAAGATTCCTTCCGAATCTTCTCTATGCTGCCTCGTCTCCTGCGATGACTGAGTAATGTAATTTTTTTGGTTTTTGGCCACTTCTTTTTTATGCTCCACGTTGTTTTAGAATGAAACACTGGGCCTTCTAGTGCTAATAATGCTGCCTCACTGTCATGTAGATCTCGGTTCTTCTGTACCTTCATTTTATACATTCTATGGTGTAGGCTTCTATTGTAATTGTTTCTGCCTGGAATACTATTGGATATTTTCGTATTGGTATTCGCAATGGAATTCTATGTCTAATAATCCTGCTCCTGGGTTTGTTTTTGATCTGTCTGTATACGAGATACGAGAGATGAGAAGAGGTGGCATGGAGCTGGCTATTTCTCTTGAGCACAGTGACACAGAGAACAGTGACAAGCTGGAAAAGTTCGTACGGTGTTCAAGCGAATCTATTGATTTCGCTCCGATAAGTTTTATCGTGCGGTTTTGTATTCTATCTAGCTGCTGCAAAGTAGTTTTAGGCGCACCAGACCAAATATGACAACTGTACTCAAGTTTAGGGCGAATAAAAGCCTTGTAGATAGTAGCCCGATCAGAGGGAGTGAAATATTTCTTGCACCGGGCTAGAAAACCTAAACATTTCGCAGCATTTTTAGCGACGAAGCTTGTCGTTAACGCACATACCGAGAATTGCGAGATTTTTAGTTTCCTCGATGCAAGTGCCATTCATGGATAATGGATGCGATTCGCTTAGACAACAGGAGGCAGCATTGGGGTTTTGAAGCGTTAAATTCTACTCGATTGTTTCTCCCCATTGTATTATGCTGAAAATGTCAGAATTTAACGTGCTTAACATACAAACATATGTTTGAGTTGCACATGAGAGGTGTAGGGACTTCCCTCAAACTTATATGAGAAGCTGAGAGTGCTGTTTTCAGCGAAAGAGTGAATGGGATTAGAAGTCACAGATAAGAGATCATTAATAAAAATTAGAAAGAGTGTCGGGGGCAGAACAGAGCCCTGGGGAACGCCAGCATGTGTATTTCAGACTTGAAACCGTCCAAAACAACTTGAATTGAGCGGTCCGAAAGTTAACTTCTAATCCAATGAAGCAGTTTTTCATCGACTCCATAGCACGCATTTTAGACAAAAGAGCTTGGTGCCAAACTCTGTTAAATGCCTCAGAAATATCGAGTGCAACAGCTTTGCTTTCTCCAAATTGATGCAAAGACCGGTTTCACTGTTCGGTGAGATATACCATCAAATCACCAGTAGAACGTTGCCCAGGAAATCCAAGGATTTCGTTGGTTTCAAGATATTTCTTAAGCTGAAAATTGATAGGCGTTTCCATGACCTTGCAAGAAATGGATGTAAGTGCTATGGGTCGGTACGAAGAAGGAGACGACGGCTCGCTTTTTTTTTGGTATGTGCTGGACAAAGGCTGTTTTCCAACTTCTCGAGAAGAGTTAAGAAGAATAGGATATATAGAAAAGCTTACGCTTGGAAGAACACCTCTTCAGAACTAATAGGGAAATACCATCTGGACAGATTTGTGAGTGTTGAGATCGTTTAAAACTCTAGCAACTGCACGAGTATGAATGAATATCTGTCCCATAGAGTGTTCAATACTCTGAGTTGCAGGAGTTGGAAGTTAATTGTTTTTTTATCATTAATTCTAATGGTTAAGTCTAAAGTTTCATATCTCAAATTTATTTCGAAAGTGCAAGGTTAGGAGCCGCAGAAGCTTTTCTAAAGCTGCCATTGGGCAGGTCTTTACAGCACCTGTTGCATTTTTTATTTAGTTTTATGAAGACGAATGTTTAATCTAAACGGGTTTTCTTACTGTCTGTTTCTAAGTGTATTAGAGAGATCGTCTTAAGAGAACATAAGAAATTTTTTTTCTTAAGAGACAGGAAACTAAATTTTACAACAACAATTACGTCGCGCGAAAAACAATAAAATGGTTCATTTATTGTTTGGAATTCTTTTCCGCAAGTCTTTGATTGTTTCAACAGATCATTTTGGTCATGTGGGAAGCTGCAACAACAGCTCTCATTTGAAACAAATCTAATTTATTAATTTACTAAATAATTATTTTTTTCAAGAATATCCATTTAGAAAAAAGAAACCCCCAACTTGTGGTCGATGACACTTTAATGCGAGTGAATTTAAGCACAGGAACTTTTTCTTTATGAACGTGCAACGACTTTACAGAGTAATGAGAAGAAACACAAACGACGACGTCTAAAAATAAACGTTTTCCTGAGACCGATGCACGTGCGTGAGTTATAAAATGTAAAACATCAGCGACAAACAAAACAAAGAAATGCGCAGCAAAATAAGTTTTTGTTCAACTTTATAATATATTTTTGTTTATATCCTTAGTTAGCGAACAAACGGCTCATTATTGTTAAACAAGCAAATTTGGTAGGTAGAAGACTAAAACGCAGATGGGACTTAAATTGATTTTCAAGTTAGATCTTAGATGCAGCCATTAACAACTTTCGAACGACCTAGAAAGCTGAGACCCCGCGTTTGATCCGTTTTAAGGTATATTTTTTCGACTTTTTTCAGGTTCTTTTTAACCAACTATCACATGAGCTAGAGAGCTAGGCATTTTCTGAGATCCTGCGTGTGGCGTGTGTGACGCCTGTAAAAGTGTATATTTTTTCAGCACAAGTACGCACGCAGCTCGTTATACGAATAAAAGAGCCGATAGTTTCTATTTTTTAAATTAAATGTCAATTACCCTCAAAATACTCCGAAGCGTGCGCTAATTAACAAAAACAAAACTCCAGCCTGGATTATGTAGCAAAAATCTTCAACCTAACCATGGAAAACCTCACCATACCAAACGCATGAAAAATTGCCAGGATAGTTCCAGTTTTAAAGCCTGGCAAGCCCACCCAAGAATGATAGTCTTATAGACCAATTTCGCTGCTCTCTCCTATAGGCAAAACTTTAGGGACACTCCTCCTCCCCAGTCTTCATCAACACTTGAGTCTCGCCACCCACCAAAATGGCTTTAGGAAACATCGCAGCACTACTACCGCCTTAACGGAGCTGACGTCCCATATTGCGGACGGTCTTAACCACCGTCGCCCGCACTGCCGCACTGCCGCACTGCTGTCGTGGCACTCGACTTGTCCAAGGCTTTCGCCATGGTTGACCACTCTACTCTCCTACAGGACATGCTGAATTTCACTCTCCCAGACTCCATCAAAAGGTTCCTGTCAGCTTACATAAATGGCGCATATGTGGAATTCAGAAATTCCTGCTCAAAGCATCGGAAACTTAAGATGGGAGTCCCACAAGGAGGGGTCCTCTTTCCAATCTTAATTAATCTCTACGTCTCGATGCTTTCAACTCCCCCTACTGGCGTTAAACTGATCACTTACGCTGATGATTGCTCTGTTGCTGCCTCCGGTGCAGATGTAAACAAGGTCACACATACGATAAATTCCTACCTGACAGAGCTATCTGAATTTTTCAAGAAAAGGAAACTCCACCTCGCTTCCCAAAAATCATCTGCTACGCTGTTAACCTCTTGGACTAAAGAAGTCAGGCTTTCACTTGACATTCGTATTAACAACGAAACCCCAAAATTTTAGGAGTCATACTCGCCAACCTCCTTACCTTCTGTAGGCACGCAAAAAATATTTGCAGTAAAGTGAACAGTCTTAATAGGGTTCTTAGAGCCCTAACCGGAACCGCAGGACAAAGAAGTCCTTGTGACGACGTATAAAGCTATTGGCCGCACAATTAATTATAGTTTTGATGTTAACCCTAGAACGATAGACGCTCAAAATTACTTAATAATTTGTTATTGGATTTACAGTGCCACTCCCCACCAACATAATTTTCCTCGAAAATAGCTGAAAATATGAGATTTTGTAATGGCGTGAAGATGTAAATGGGTTCATCTATTTAGTAGAAAATTTAAACAAAATAGTTTTTTGTTTTAATTCGAAGAAGACATTTAAAATTAAGTTGCGAAACATTTTTTTAAAAGTTTAAAAAAGATATGGGACGGAAAATGACACATTCAAAGATCTAAATTCCATTCTTATGGGTGTTTTCTATCTTATGAAAAAAACATTTATTATGTGGCAGTGGAAGTTGCGGTGCCTACCGAATACGCCATTCAATTAATACTATCTGATTACCCGGCGTAATGGCGTTGAACGTTTGTAACATTTGACTCTAATATAAGAGAATTGAGAGTTGTTCAGTTAGTTGCTTTGATGCAAGATTCATGCATGGACAAAGGTTGGGGGTTTAAATTACGCTTGGACGACAGAAGCACAGCATTGGGTTTCAGAAGCGTTAAATTCAACTCTATTATGTAGTCCCCACCTTGTTATGCTGTCAAGGTCAGAATTTAACGTGCTTAACATACGTTGTTGTTCAAGTTCCACTTGTGACGAGCGAAAAGCTAAGAGAGCTGTCGTCGGCGAAAGAATGGATTGGATTAGAAGTAGCGAATAGGAGATCATTAATGAAAATGAGAAAGAGTGTCGGAGACAAAACAGAGCCTTGTGGAACACCGGCGTTTATGCGGTGAACATTAGATTTGAAACCGTCCAATACAACCTGGATTGAAGGGCCAGAACGGTAGTTACTAGTCCAATCAAGCAGGGTCTTATCAATTCCATAGGTATTCATTTTTGATAAAAGAGCCTCGAAGAGAGGAAATATCGAGGGCAACAACTTTGCTTTCACCGAATTTGTGATTGGTTCCACTTTTCAGTGAGATAAGCCATCAGGTCACCAGTAGAACGTTTCCTACGAAAACCGTTCTGCTGGTCGCTAAGGGTTTCACGTGATTCAATGTATTGCATAAGCTTATGATTGATCAGCGTTTCCATGAACTTGGAAAGTATGGATGTTAGCGCAATTAGTCGGTAGGAGGAAAGAGATAGATTTCTCAAAGTCTTAACTTCTACATATATTTCTTTAATTTCTTATATGTATTTTAGATGTGATGATGTTCACAAAGTCTTCTCCTATAGTCTGTCCTTTACTTTACTCTCATCACTTAGTATATCCACACAAAAGTACCAACATTTATGTTTAGCGGTTAATTGGAAAAAAAAAATTTTCAAGAAAATCTAGAGTTATTCTTTCAAAAGAACTCAGTCAATTTCAACATTTCTATTTGTAATGTGATGCCATGTCATACACGTCTTCGTTGACGTCTTTTTTTATTTTTTTGTGAAACATCGTTTATATGACTTGTCTGGCATGAAAAATAAATATACAAATAAACATATGACATATGTAGGTTTTAAAAATCAATATCATCCAAGCAATTACGTTACTTTTAATGCAAGAGTCTTTCAGTCTTGCCACGTCTTGCATACATATTCTTGGTTTGGTCTTGAACACTCAGTAATGGTCTTGGTCTTGCAACTGAATGATTAGTCTTGGTCTTGGTATTGCATTTATTTTTAAATTCTCTATATTAACTTCACTTGCCCGTGCGTTTGTGGGTTTGTGGATTTGTGTGTCATGGAATCTTGCGATCAATTTTTGACCCACTTCCCAAAGTGCTATTTTATTTAAATTTTGCACACAGGCATATCTCCGATGACAACACTTTCTATTAAAGTTTGAGGACCCTCGGGCCACGGGGGCGGTGGGCTCCCCTACAAATATTTTACAAAATTAACCCGATTTTCGTCAAATTTAATACACATGTGTATCTCCGATACACAACAATTTTTGTAAAAAATTTGGAGACCCCGGGCCCGGGCTCGTGAGGCCCCATAAATTTTTTTTAAAAATAACCCGATTTTCTTCAAATTAATGTGTCTCTCCAATAGACAAAACTTTTTGTAAAAAATTTAGAGACCCTGGGTCTCGGGGTCGTGGGGCCCCAAAATTAAAAAAAAATAACCCGATTTTCTTTAAATTTTATATACGTATGTATCTCCGATGAAAAACACTTTTTTTAAAAAACTTAACCCGATTTTTATTAAATTTTAAATACGTGTGTATCTCCGATGGGCAACACTTTTTGCAAAAATTTTGGAGACAGGGCCATGGGGCCCCAACAAATTTTTTAAAAAACTTAACCCGATTTTTATTAAATTTTATATACGTGTGTATCTCCGATGGACAAAATTTTTTGTAAAGTTTTTGGAGTGAGGCCCTGAGGTCCGAGGGGTGCCCATATAAATTTTTTAAAAATTATCTAAATTTTCTTCAAATTTTAACACATACCCATCTCCTATTAGAGAATTTACTTGAAACATTTTTTTGGGTTGTTTTTTTATTTAATAATTTTTGGTTACTCGGTGACCGGCTGGGTTTCGAGGGTCGAGGATATTGTCACTCCTCCTTCACTTTCATCTATCTTAAGATCAATCGATTAATCGTTGTGTTAAGCCGTGTCTAACGCACATTCAACTTTTTTATTTCTGTGAATATGGTTTATATTTCTACACGGATGACAACTGTAAAACATTGTAATAAACACTATTTTATACAGTACACACTGTACAATGGAAAAATCATAACATTGTGATGTATACTATGTTTTACATCTCTTGGTAAAAGAGAGGAAACGCTGTAATATAAAGTCAGGTGTACATACATATATATATATATGTATACTCTGTTTTACATAAGCTGATAAAATCCAAATGTGTGCAGCTGTGTAAAACAATTGTGTAGCATTGCGGCACACATGAACTTTTATAACCTACTAATTATATTTTCCAACTTTTACTTATCGCAAATGACCTGAATGATAGAAAACATTGGTGCCTTTGTCATATTACCAGCTACCTTTACAGGCAATCCCAGACACATGCACGAATACACGCAAGATGTTATGGCGTTACGGAAAAACTTACGGGAGACCAGATTTGTTTATTACCTTCACCTGTAGTCCGAATTGGACAGAGATCAAGGAAACGTTTACCAATTGGCAATTATCGAGTGAACTATTCAAACAAAAACTAATTGACATTATATTTAACAAAGAGCCATGTCTTTGGAGTGCCAAGATGAGATTGAATGGCAAAAGCGACACACAATTTAATCTGGTTGCTCAGTTGCCCGTTCCAACCCAATATCATGAACTTTTTGCAGTGGTTAAGAAAAGCATGATTCACGAACAATGTGGAAATCTTAATACCAACTCTCCGTGTTGGATGGAAAGTGTACCAAAATTTGCCGCAGAAAATTGATTAAAGAGACACAAACCAAACAATAAATGACGGTTATCCTCTATATAGAATACGATCTCCAGAAGATGGAGGGTTCACCACGAAACTAAAGATAGGCAGTAACACAGAAATAGTAATCGACAAAAGCTGGGTTGTCCCATTTTCCACCATTGCTCCAATAAATGTTTTAGGCACACATTAACGTAGAGTACTGTAACAGTGTGAAGTCGATTAAATACGTGTGAATGTATATCAACAAATGTAGTGATATGGCTTTTTTTGGCATAAGCTACGAGAGAACAAATGATGAAGTTATGCGTTATCAGTTGGGAAGGTACATAAATAGCAAAGAGGCAGTTTGGGGAATCCTTGGACTTACGATTCACGAAAGACACCCTACTGTTGTTTACCTCAGCGTCCATTTAGAAAGTGTTCAATGTTCAGATAGTTTTTATTTCACAACCAAAAACGCCCATACACAGTTGTTGATCAGCAACCAAAAACCACCTTAACAGAATTATTGTGTCAGCAGGATCCTTTTGCAAGGACTTTGTTGTATCCTGAGATACCTCGATATTACACATGGAATGCATCAAGCAAAGTTTCCTGTAAATGAAAAGTTGGCCTACCCCTCCCTGGACATGATGCAGTCGCGAGTGACACTTTGTGTCAAGTGTCACCCCAATAAGGTCAAATGTTATTTCCTTAGGATGCTTCTTCACTCACATTAGGGACCAAGAATGATCTTTCGTGGAACTAACAACAGTAAACGGCGAAGTATGCCATACTTTAAGATGCCTGTCAACAGTTGGGTTTACTGAAAGATAAGCACTGGAATGACACATTGCGAGAAGCGGATTTATCTCCCTTCCAGGTCAAATAAGAAATATGTTTGCTATAATATTGACTACATGCAGTCTAATCCAATCCAAACACTTTATGGAAAAAATATAAGGAGGCCCTAAGTGAGGATATATTCGTTAAAGTTCGAAGAGAAAATCAGACATTGGAAATTACGTTTGATCCGGACATTTGCAACAAAGCATTGATTATTCTTAAGGACAAATGTATGTCCATGATCTATAAAACATTACAGCAACTCGGCCTGCCTGCTCCACACAGATTACATACAAGAAAAGAACTACAACATTGAAGAGCTAAGTGCATACGTTACATAGAAGAATCCACTTTTAAATCAAGTTCAGCTAAAAACATATCAAATTATACTGGATCAAGAGAAACAACAAGTTTTCTAATACTTCTGAGAGCACAGGGAATACATTTTTAACTAACTTAATTCTCGCTGAAATCAGGGCTCAAGGAGGAGTTGCTATTACCATCGCCTCTTCAGGAATTGCAGCGACCTTAATGGAAGGAGAAAGGACAGCCATTCCGCACTTAAATTGCCGCTTGACATCGCCAGACAGGAAAATACTACCTGCAACATAAGGAAAGTGGTATATGGCGCAGATGCTCGAAGTAAATTAATCGTATGGGATGAATGAATGCATCATGGCTCACAAGAAAGCTCTCGAGACACTTTAGGTCATTCTAAGAGATCTGAGAGGAAACAATAACCTGATGGAAGGAACTCTGATACTTCTTTGTGGAGACTTTCGTCAAACTCTGCCCGTCATCCCAAAGTTAACACCGGCCGACGACGACATTGGTATCTCCAATTATTTTACTATTCTGAAACTATACTATTACTATATATTACTATAGGGTGAAACAATTTTTCATTCCACGGATACCACTGATTTCGAACATTTAAGAGATTTAATTTCCAGAAAAACTTGCATTTTAAATGACGATCAATGAGACACAGGGGCAGTCTATTAAGTATGTACTGCGGAGTATAGATTTGAGATCGCCATGTTTTTCTACCGGACAATTTTGTGTTGCCTGCTCCGGGGTGGGTTGACCTAAGAATTTATTTATTCTTTCTCCTGAAGGTGAAACCAAAAATATTGGTCATAACCAAGTTTTGTTTTAAATTAATGTTTAAAATGTTAAAAAACTTATTTTGTTAATAATATTACTGCGATTTTACCTTATAGATAGAATCTTTTTTTTGGGATAATCAGCTAAGCTATACTAATATTATAAAGAGGTAATGTTGGTTTGTAAAATAATAAGACTCCGGGATCTGATGGGATCCCAGCGAAACTGATGAAAATAGGAGGCCCCACATTACACCAAACAATTCATGAAATAATAGTGCAAGTATGGGAAGAAGAGGTTATGCCAGAAGACTGGCGAAGAGGCATCCTGTGCCCTATACATAAGAAGGGAGACATCACAAAATGCAGCAATTATCGTGGTATAACGTTGTTGAGTACCGCGTATAAGATTTTCTCCTCTATCGTTCAAGACAGGATAGCCCCATACGCTAAAGTCATCATTGGTCCATACCAGTGTGGCTTCATGTGGTGACAAGGCAGGTGATGGAAAAATGTCTAGAGTTTCAAAACTCACTACGCTATCTTTTTATAAACTTAAAAGCCGCCTATGATAGCATAGCCAGAGTAGAACCTTATAAAGCCATGAGACAATTCGGTATCCCAAAGAAACTGACACGACTATGTAGGTTGACCATGACCAATGTTATAAGCCAAGTAAAAATATCCGGATCACTATCAAGCCCATTCAACATCTATACCGGGCTCCGACAAGGGGATGGACTGGCCTGCGTCCTCTTCAACCTCTGAGACTCTGACGTAACGGCGAGAGGAACAATCCTCTATAAATCCATTCAGATACTGGCTTACGCAGATGATATTGACATCGTTGGTAGAAACCAAAAAGCTGTACAGGAAGCTTTCATCCAGAAAGAGCAGGCGGCACGAAATCTGGGGCTGCACATAAATGAGAGCAAAACAAAGTACATGGTGGGCACGTGTGCGAGTAGAAGATCCAACATTGGTCCCTCAATTAAAAAAGTGGAGCGCGAATTTGAAGTAGTGCAATCCTAGTAGTCAGCTATAGCAGCCGATAACAGCATGGAACCAGAAATACGCGCACGGTAGCTTAAAGCCAACAAAGCCTACTATAGCATGCCAAGACTCTTCAAATCCAGGAACTTAACCATAACATCCAAGCTGCTGATATATAAGACAATGGTCATACCAGTACTTACATATAGATCCGAGACTTGGGTGCTTAGCAAAAAGCATGCTGACCTCTTAGCCGCGTTCGAGAGAAAAGTCTTACGGAGAATTGTTGGCCCCGTATGTGAGGAAGGACGATTCCGGAGACTATATAATGATGACATCTACGAGCGTTACCGCGATGTCGGCATCGTGAGGAAAATTAAGCCCGGTAAGCTCCGGTGGGCAGGACAACTAACTCGCATAAGCGAAGAGGATCCTGCTCAAAAAGTCCTTTGCGTTAGGATTTATGGAACACGACAGCGAGGCCGGCCAAGCCTACGCTGGAAGTATGGCGTAGACCAGGACGCCCAGAATTTAGGGATGCCAAACTGGATGACATCGGCTCGAAATCGGGACCGGTGGAGAGACTTTTTACGGGAGGCCAGGACCGGACCCCGGTTGTAGAGCCAAATATGATGATGAAAGTTGGTTTGTGTGTAGAAGGTAATCTTCGAAACTACTGGATCGATTTCAAAAGTACTTTCACCAATATTTAGAATGGACATTTAGGGTGAACATAATAATAATAATAATATTCGGCACGAGAGACCATTGCAGTCCAAGGCCTAGCTTCTCGCAACCATTCGTGTTGAGCATGTATATTTTTGGACACAAATAAAAGGGACCTACAATTTAAGGCCGGATCCGAACGGCGAATTGAGAAACTTTCCGTGACCAGTTTATTACTCTCGGAACATTTGTCACCCATTCGCGAAAGGTGGGACACCGTGAAAAATACTTTTGGTGTTACTGGGATTCGAACCACGAACCTCCTGCTCAGGAGCCATGCTCACTACCACTGAGCCACGACGCCCACTTAGGGTGAACATAGGCTGTAAAATAAAAGGGTCTTTCGTGGCGACTAAATGACTAAATAAATAAATAACTAAAGTCGACCAAAAACGGTCGATTATCATGATGAATGTGTGCTGTGTGCTGCGCTGCTTTGTACGTAATATAATCTATATATATTAAAATGAATTTCTGTTGGTTTGTAATACGACACTTAAACTGAAAAACTAGACAGCCTTAACAAAGTGCGATTACGATCGAGGCGCTTTGTTTAGGTTCAGGCAATAGTACACCCCCCCTCCCGGTGGTAGTGATGCTAAGGCGGGGTTTCATGTGTGCGGGTGTCGTACGCCCGGTAAAAGTTAGTTTATAAATAAAATAACAGTGGTATTACAACCGATTAGACGTCCGTTCAGCCCGCTTCAAGCAGGCAACTCAGATATACAACGCATTTGAAAATTTCTGACTCATACGCAAAGCATTACAAACTCCGCATTTTAATAATAATAATAATAATTCAGGTATTGCAATCTCTTAATTATCTCGGGTTAGCTATAGTAGTATAGTAGTCGATAACATTATGAGGAAATAAGCCCAAAGTGTATAAACACAATGAATCACTAATGTCGTTTTTTTAAATTTTCTATATTCACTATACAAATTTTTTAAAAAATTTTACCGATACACATGTGTATTTCCAATTTTTACAAGAGAATTTTTAATTTTTATGTGGTTTTTTTTTTCTTCTTTCTTTTCTAGCCCAATTGGCTGATACTGCGGCCTAAAAAGATCTATTGCATCGTAGGGTGTAACTAATCTAAGAGACTAACTATCTTCCTAATGAAGGATAGTATGTCCTTAGTGGCAGAATTACGCAAATCCGCCGACGAACATAATGCCTTGTGGGAAATATGTCTCCTTAACCAAATCAAACCTGGACAGTCACAGAGAATGTGCCCGGATGTATCGTCCTCCTCCAGTGTTTGAGCCAAGATTCATTTTGTTAAGGTGATATCGCAAGCCAAAGTCACCTGTGATAAAACTCACTAGATTTCTGATGCTATCCTTGTCAAGATCAAGGATTTCCTTGTAGGAAAAGGGCCTGATTAACCGTTTGGACTGTCTAAGCCCTGTGGTATTATCCCAGTGGGCCAGACGAAGTTTACTTTCCCATCTCATCATCTCGGTATTAGCCCAGCTAATACCACAGTATGTTTCCGGTCCTGATAACGCAGATTCTGAACTAGCCCTAGTTAGTTCATCTGCGTGTTCGTTGCCTGCAACACCCTGGTGACCAGGGACCCAACCGAGTTTTACCCTGTTAAGTGCGTCGTAGGAGCATTTAACTGATTTAGAGTCCATTATGCTGGATGATAGCGCTTTCAGTGCGGCCTGACTATCTGAAAAGATATAAATCGTAGCGCCTATAATACCCTTACTCAGGTTTATCCTAGCGCAGACCTCAATGGCATTGAGTTCCGCTTGGAAAACAGTGAGACTCTTATCCATTGGTATTGAGACTTTGGTGTTGGGTCCAAATATCCGAGCGCCAACTTCAGAATCCATCTTCGATCCGTCTGTGTACCAAACCAGACCTTTATTGTCCAGTGGTGGAGCACCATTATACCAGATTGCTCGGTCCAATATTTTTACCTCAAATAACCTACCGAAACAGTACTCCCTGACCATGGTGTCCGCGATAGTGTAAAACATGTCTCTTTTAAGAATTGAGTCTAGAATGTTCAGGTGTCCCACGTAGTCATCTTGTAGATATTTAACTTTACTTGAATACTCTAATATATCGGAAAATCTTTGTTTCGTGGAAGGCACTAGAACGGTTATGCCAGGAGGTGTCCAATGAGCTCAGTCAAGGAACAAATTGTCTCCTTTTTCAATACTAACTCACAGTTTAGGTGGAGCAGCCTGTTGAACTGCGCCATGTCAAGATAGATATGGCCATTCTACACAACAAGGAAAATCACCGAGTGTTTATCTAGAACCCAGAATTGTGGCTATAAGCACGAGCCACTACTGTTCAGTGTGCAGCAATGCTGCCAAGTTGGGTATTGAAACACAACAACGTCTGCAAAAGTTGCAAAGATGAAGATGAGAAAGAATTTCTGGTAATTTTCCTCCAAAGCAGGAAAAGCGGAATGATCGGGGTAGTCCCTTCAAAGTAAGGTTGGCGCGAGGCCAATAACCTCGCCTGTAAAAAATTATTACGGAACCCAAAATCAGCCTCGGATACACTGATGAACGACGACGACCACGGCAACGAAAACGGCTAAACGATTTAAGAATTTTCTCATGGAACGTACGCTCGCTGTATAGAGCGCAAGCTGCACAGCAGCTAGCCGATACCCTGTCTAAATATAAGGCTGACATAACAGCAATTCAGGAGATGCGGTGGACAGGGAATGGTGTCTTACAAAAATCAGAATATGACATATATTACAGCTGTCATGCAAGACATCATGTGCTCGGGGTGGGGTTTCTAGTCAGCAAAAGAATGAAACCCACCGTTATCGGCTTTAATGCAGTAAATGAACGGCTATGCACCCTTCGCGTGCGCGTGCGCGCCTCATAAACGTTCACGCACCTACAGAGGATTCCCCAGATGATGAAAAAAAAAAATTCTTTGAATCAGTCGAACGGGAACTCTATGCCTGCCATCAGTATGATGTAAAAATCATTCTGGGGGATATGAATGCTAAAATAGGTAGGGAGCCAGTATTCAGGCAGTACATTGGCACCCATAGCTTACACGAGAACACTAATGACAATGGACAACGAGTCATAGAGATGGCAGCAAGCAATAATTTGGTCGTTGCGAGTACAAGGTTTGCGCGTAAAAATATCCACAAAGCCACCTGGGTATCTCCAGATGGAGCCACTCGCAACCAGATAGACCACGTGTTGATAGACCGCCGCCACAACCCGAACCTGATGACGGTACGAACGTACCGAGGTGCCAACGTCGACTCGGACCACTATCTTGTTGGCATGGTGCACAGAGCGCGGACTGTATCATCACGGAAGACTGCAACTGCAACGGTAACAGTGGGAGGAAAAATCCTCTATAAGTCCATTCAGATACTGGATTATGCAGACGATATTGACATCGTTGGTAGAAACCAAAGAGCTGTACAGGAAGCTTTCATCCAGAAAGAGCAGGCGGCACGAAATCTGGGGCTGCACATAAATGAGAGCAAAACAAAGTACATGGTGGGCACGTCTGCGAGTAGAAGATCCAACATTGGTCCCTCAATTAAAAAAGTGGAGCGCGAATTTGAAGTAGTGCAATCCTAGTAGTCAGCTATAGCAGCCGATAACAGCATGGAACCAGAAATACGCGCACGGTAGCTTAAAGCCAACAAAGCCTACTATAGCATGCCAAGACTCTTCAAATCCAGGAACTTAACCATAACATCCAAGCTGCTGATATATAAGACGATGGTCATACCAGTACTTACATATGGATCCGAGACTTGGGTGCTTAGCAAAAAGCATTTTGACCTCTTAGCCGCGTTCGAGAGAAAGGTCTTACGGAGAATTGTTGGCCCCGTTTGTGAGGAAGGACGATTCCAAAGACTCTATAATGATGAGATCTACGAGCGTTACCGCGATGTCGACATCGTGAAGAAAATTAAGCTCGGTAGGCTCCGGTGCGCAGGACACCTAGCTCGCATGAGCGAAGAGGATCCTGCTCGGAAATCCATGATAATTATCGCCCCCTTGCTTAACTTTCTTATATACACAAACTTGTATTGTATACGAACCCTTATTCTTCTATTGCATGTCTCTTATTTTCCCCAGCCGACGCGGCTTTCTAAAAGGTAGATCAACCACTACTAGCCTCGTTGAATTCGTGTCTTTCGCCCTTTCAGCCATAGAGAGTGGCACCGAACTCGACGTTGTTGCAACAGATTTTAGTAAGGCTTTTGATAAGATTTCTCATTAATTAATTATTTTAAAATTGTCTGCCCTCGTCTTTGAATGGGTATCTTCTTATCTTGAAAACCGTCTTTATAGTGATCCCTTCAAGTCTGTCCTATCGACCACATTATTGGCAAACTCTGGTGTCCCACAAGGCAGCCTTCTATAAATGATCTTGATAGGGTCGTAAAACACTTCGCCCTCTTTTTCAACGCTGAAGACACCAAACTTTGCAACACTATTTCTTCTCCACAAAACCGGGAGTGTCTCCTTTAGCAAAAGGAAATAGTTTTTCGACCTGATGGATCAATAATTGCTTAGAGCTTAATAGCACGAAATGCCAATCTATTACCTTATCACGTAAGTCCAACACAAAATTAACTTCTCCATGGTCAACCCCTATATCGCGTGCAATCTTTTCGTGACCTCTGCGACTCAAAGCTAAATTTTCGTTGTTATATTTTAACAATATAAGTAATTCTTAGCCAACTCATGACTTGACTTTGTCAAACGGTGGTCAAAAGAATTTTCCATTCCTTATGTGATCAGATCCATCTACATCACTTTGGTTCGCCCCCTCCTGGAATACGTTAGACAACCATGTATGCATTAAACGACGTTTTCTCCGATTTGCACTTCGAGTTCTACCTTGGGACAATCATCTTATACTACCTCCTTACCATGACCGCCGAAAACTTATAAACTTGAAAATTTTGAGAAAAGTTAGGACATTGCTGACATTCTTTTCATACATCGGCTCCTCTCAGGTTCTGTCGATTGAGTTTCTCTAAATAACCGAATATCCTTTAACAATAACCCACCTTATCTACGATGTCCGCATCTCTACTAACTATCGACACACTGCCCCATGTACAGCTCTAAAGAAACAATCTCTCGTATGCTGCGGAAGGTTAACTTAAACTGCACCGATTTTAACCGCAGCACTCCATTCCTTAAACTTGATCTCCTTCACTATTCCCCTTAGCTTTAAGTATTAGTTTAAGTCTTAGTCTTAGTTTTTTCTCTTACGATTTGCTCAAACCATAGCCGAGACCATAAACAGACAGAGTTTTGTGGTTTTCGTGGTGAATGCTATGCAAATAAGAACGCCAAGCCGAAATCAAACTTGACATTTGTAGTTAACAAAATATTTCCTGAGAAATTAGCCTGTTTGCTCTCTCTTTACCACCTTGCTGGGAAATCTTAGCCTTCTGCTAAACGAACGAAGAGTTAGGTCGAATATAGTTTCGCTTTTACAGAGTATAACTCTGAACTAAGACGATCCAAACGTGCCACATGGAAAACGCTGCAAAATTATTGTCGAAATGTTAGTAGCTGCACGAATTGATAAAGCATTAGTTAAGGATCAGATAAACTGTGTAGGTTTATTAAATAAGGTCGATGGCACCTACACGACGGACCGTGAGGATACTATCAGAACCCTACTCCAGGTTCATTTCCCAGGTTCGTCTACTCGTGCACCGTACACGTAACGAATCTGACCAAAGGGTACCCTCGTATTAATAGTAGGGTAAATAGTTTATCCGATAAAATCTTCAGTCCGGATAAGGTTAAATGGGCAGTAGGCTCTTTTAAACTTTTCAAAGCTCTCGGCGGTGATGGGATCTTTCCAGCGCTTCTACAGAAGGCAATCGATCTGATCCTACCGGGTATAATTACTTTTTTTAGAGCCAGCTACAACTGGAGTACATTCCTACTATCAGGAGACAAGTAAATGTATTATATATCCCGGAACCAGGCAAAAGGCCTAGTGAGGTGCCTAAATCGTACAGACATACAAGTGTAACATCATTTGTCATCAAAACTATGGAGAGACTTATTTATATTCATAATAGAGGATGGTTAGAAATGTCTACCCCTCTGCACTTAAGTCAGTTTGCGTACAGGAAAGGCAAAGAAGGAAAGGTAAGGTAAAGAAGTAAGAAGGAACCTTTCGCTCCAAGGAAGAAGACCTGTGTGCCTTTCTCGACATTGTGGCCAATTTCGATAATACTGGCTACGACTCTATTGCAAGGGCAATCAGTAGCAGTAGTATCAAAGAATCGACCAATCATTGAATAAGAGCCATGCCATCTTCTAATCGATTATCACAGATCATGCTACATCGCCATTGGTTATGCGGACTATTTGGAGATTTTTATTAGTGGTAAGCACTGCACGACTATCACTAGTGTCATGCAAGGTTCATTAATACACGTTTTAGATTGGTGCAGCAATCCAATCAATCCTTGCAAAACCGTTCTTTTGCCTTTCACCAAAAGAAGACTGGTCGATTTGGGACATATCATCATCAAAGGCACCACGTTAGCACAAAAGCGGCCATCGTTTGGTGGCCGAAAGTTCTTGATACAAAGAGCTGCCTGCCTAGGTATAACGGGTGCCATGCGCACCGGCCCAACGACAGCACTAGAAGCTGTTGTAGAGCTTTTACCCCTGCCAATCTTCATTAGGAAGACAGCTGCTAGATCCGCTATTAAGCTGCAACTAGAATACGGGTGACTATGCCCGGCATCATGGTCAGGGAGCACTTTTTTGGAAGAAATCTTGAGGTAGAAATATTCGACCGGGTAAACTGTTGCAATGTTGTTCCGGCACTGGACGCTGTAGGTGTAGTCTGGTTCACAGATGGATCGAAGATGGAAACTGGAGTTTGAGCTGGCGTGTCTGAACCCAACACTAAAGTCTCGATACCAATGGGAAAAAGTTCCTCGGTTTTCCCGGCAGAACTCCATGCCATTGGGTCCCTGGTCATCAGGGAATTGCAGGCATCGAATCTGCAGATGAACTAGCTATGGATCGGAATCTGCGTTCATAGGACCTGAACCCTACTGTGGTGTCAACTAGGCTGCCGCCACAGCACTAATATATTGTTGGGAACACAAACTTCGACTGGCCCACTGGGAAAACGTAATCGTAAGTTGCCTAAGCTCCGCACTTTGGTTAAGGAGACGCATCTTTCACAAGGATGTACTATTGTTCATTAGGGAGGTGGTACCTCTCTTAGAGTAAAGACACCCTAAGATACAATAGATCTTTCAGGTCGCAGTGTCTGCCATATGGGCTAGAATAGGAATCAAAAAAAAGTTACAATGTCCGTTTGAAAACTTTGCATATAAAACGAAAAATCAAACCGTACCTTGGGTACCGCTTGCAAATAGAACGTCAAACCAAGACCACGAGAGAAAAATCTTACTCTACCCTGCAAATCGAGAGAGCCATCAGTTTTAAAGCTTTAGGTTGGCTTTAATTTAAAATTTTTCTTTACCAACCATCATCGTTCATAATAACGCGAGCATGAAAATCTTTTGTAATAAGCCTAATAAATGGGATCTATTGCCCCCAACAAAATTAAAAATTAAAATAAAGAAATTATCGCACACACATGCATAGAAATTCCTCCATATTTGATGTATACTCACATTTACAACCCCATTAACATCATTAATACAATCAGTCATATGTTGAACAATTTGATCTGTGGTCAGCACTTCATATTGATATTCTTCGGGTTCCATTTGACGGTCTCTCGACGAGGGGGCATCAACTTCCATGGCAAAATCATCGTCACCATCGTCGCCACTTGATACATTGCCCGAGTCGACGTTGTCATTGTCAAAGGTGTCCTCATCAGAGTCCATGGTGACGATGACTGCCGATGATAGGTTAAATGACAATGGGTGGCAACTTAGAAAGTGGTTGCGATAGTGGTGGTGTTGTGTTCGTTTAACTCGAATGCAATTACTACAGCAGTGCCAGTATAAAATTCAATTAAATGTTCACACAATTTACACACTTTCGCCGATGTCGATGGATGAGCGAGCAAGCTTGTTTTGCGCTGATTTTTATTTCTTCGACGTTGGCTTATTCCTTGAATTAGTTAAATAATTTAACCATTTATTTAAAATCGCAGCAAGCAACAGCAACAAAGTGGTGTTGGGCAACGTCGAATTGCGATCAACAATGAGAATGTTTGTGGTTTTTATTTAGCCTTCCACAACTATTGCACTTGACTTATTTTAAATTTTTTTAGTGTTTTTGTTTTTATTTTATTTTTATTCTTCTTTAAATCTCTTCTATTGGCGGAGGGTTGGACTGTAGGTGTATTGGTGTAACGAAAAATGTCGACACTTGACCTTGTTTTGCTCTTCTTTTGTTTCTTATGCTGCTGATATATTTTGGGACTTTTCCCTATTTGCTCTATTTATGTTAATTTTTCTGATTCTACAAAAATAAAGAATGCAATTTTCCTCAATTTGTCCTTCAACCTTTTTTTGTAACAAATATTCGCGATGTACTTTTTTCCTTTAGCCGTTTTTCATTCCAATTAGATTCATTTTTTCTACAACACAATAAGAATGAGGGGCAGAAGAAATTTGGTGAAAATTTTCATATATTTTTGTGTGAAAATAAATTTTTCAATGTCACTGAAACTAAGGGTAGGTACAAATAAAATAAGCGAAAAGTACACAAACCTTAACTGTTAATTTTCCGCAGAATTATTGAACTGAATTGATATAAAATATCGAAATAAATAGAAATATTTTTCAAAAGTTGAAAATTTCCCAGTGCACTGTGTCTACTAAACGAATTGTCACACAAATGGTGAAAAACAACATTCGAGCGTTGTCTCTTTTGCACATGTGCAGTACAGTGTATATACAAAATGTCAATAGAAATTCACTCTCACTCTTTAACTAAGTTTTAGGGTTC
The DNA here is from genome assembly GCA_947095585.1 of Nephrocerus scutellatus. Taxonomy (NCBI): domain Eukaryota; kingdom Metazoa; phylum Arthropoda; class Insecta; order Diptera; family Pipunculidae; genus Nephrocerus; species Nephrocerus scutellatus. The sequence continues at coordinate 101,731,364 of OX352763.1, read as the reverse complement.
CCATTCTACAAATTTTACCTATTCACAGATTCGAGAGCTCTTACAATGGAAAATCTTAATACTTACAAGTTTGTATGGATTTCCAACATAACGAGCACATATTTCCATACAACCTTATAAGTATTGAGTATTAAGTTTTTCCATTGTAGGAGCGCCCTTGTCCATATAATAATAATAATGTCGCCGCGACAGACCATGCGGTCCAAGGCCTGACTTCTCGCAACCATTTGTGTTGAGCATGCATATTTTTGCACACAAATGGAGGGACCTACAATTTAATGCCGGATCCGAACGTCGAATTGAGAAGCTTTCAGTGACAAGTTATTACGGACGTTTGTCAAACTTTAGCGAGAGGTGGGACACCGTGAAAAATACTTTGGTATTACTGGGATTCGAACCATGAACCCCCTGCTCAGCAGTCCATGCTCCTATCCACTGAGCCACGGCGCCCACATTTTTTTTAGCTTAGCGCCAAAAATTTGTGCACTTGGTTAAGTGCCATATAAATCCGTTGACAGAATGTTTCCATGTTACCCACAGAAATTTTGGTAGTAAAAGGTTGCAAAATTCACATGGAGGGGAAATGAACTTACTCTCTTTTTACCGCTCCCTTTATGGAGTGGAAATAAAGTTACTCTTTATTTGCCGATCTTTCAGTACGTGAACGCTTTGGAGTAAAAAGTCGTAACAATTGTTACTAATTTTGAGTACGGGAACGGGTACGGGATCTCATTTATTATCAATGTTAGGGGCAATTCGGCACCAGGCTTAAATATGGATAAGGTTCATAAAAATGATTTTAAAATTTTTTTTATAAGCTTATCAAATTTATGATAAGTACACGTACGTGAATTATTATTATTTCACTAAAATATGATGATTTCAAGGTAGAGGACATAATTTTTACAATTAACTCAATTGGCTTTGTAAGATATTGTTTTCGTTTTTTAGTATGTGTGTACACTGCGGTTCACTAAATTACAAGCAGGCAATTTTGAGAAGTACAAATTATCTTTCTCCCGCTATATTGCAATGAGAAAAAAATGGTTAAAAAGTGGTTCATTTTGAATGCAATGGTGAGTTCCAAAATTTTGATGGAACAATAGTTTTATGAAACTTTAACTGAATCAGTCAGAATGTCACACATTTAAAATGGTTCATACGATTAGAAAGTAGTCAAAGTACAATCTTTGTGGAAGTTATTTTTTTTTGTATTAAACTTAATTTTCTATAAAACAAAAGTTTTGTCATATTTCTTTAAGGAAAAGGTTAAGACAATTTTTTTTTTAGATTGTCAGGCAAGGCGTGCTATCACTTGAATCATCAATCGAAGTGATCATGCTGTTTTCAATAATTAATATACCGTTGGTCGTGTGATTCGTAGTGCCAAACATATAAAGCAACTAAAGCTGAAGAGAAAACCACCACTTAATGCTTCACGAATGATTCAACGCTTACAATTCGCGAAAGACCACATAACCTGGGATGTGCAACAAGGAGCAAGATTGAAAAACTGGGAAAAAGTAGTAGTAGTAGTAGACAGGATGGCTATAACTTTCCACGATCTAAAGAAGGAGGAGGTCTTTTCATGTCCACCATCATAGCAGAGAAAGGGGCGTAATGGTTTGAGCTGCAATATCTTATTATGGCACCATCGACTTTGTGGTACAAAGCTCAAAAATCACCTTTTTCCAAAAATCATCAATCGTCTCTTTTGACCACTTTCATGGATATTCCAAACCCGACAACGCTCATATAACCACCGCTGGCGTTGTTGAATCGTTTGTTGCCAGTGACAATGTGAAACGTTTATCATGGCCACCATATTCGTCCCACCTTAGCATTACAGAAAATGTCTGCCGGCTCACACGAAAATTGTACGAAGGTGGACAATACGATGAGAAGGAAGCGCAGATCGATGCCGTTAAGCTTGCCTGGAATAAGATTTCACTCGATTATTTGGCCTCATTGTACAACTCCATTCAAGATCGAATTTCTAAAATGATCTTGAAGAAAGATGGTTCTTTATTTAAAATTATATCTGGAGTATTAATTTAAAATAAAAAACCAATTTTCATAAAAAAAAAATTAATCTCATGAACCGATTTAAATGCATGCCATTCTGGCTCATTTTGCACGAAAGGTCTCTAATGTACCGTTATCTTTTTTCAATATTCTGTAGAACTTGAATTTGTATGAACTACAAACTACTCTAACTTTCATCATCGTTTGTTTTTTCTTTCCTGGCATTTAACTGGAGAAAAATCAATTTTGTTTTCTAAAATGATGTGCTTCTAATATAGTGAACAGCACTTCACTGTTACGACGAAATTTATTTGTAACAAGTGGGCTACAACCGTACAAAATTAGACATCATGTGTTGTCTTACGTTGTCGTTGTGATGTCTCTATAAGGATAAATATCTGGATATACATTTATAAATTTTTTTATTTTAAAACTATATATTTTTTTCTCCATATAGTATAAAATATGCAATAAACAGCGCATGGCTCTAATACAATTTGAGTTTTAATTTCAACAAAAATAAAATGGTTGAACTATTGAAGAGTGGGAACCCTATGACACTTGTATTTAATTGGTCTGTGCTACTTTTATCCTAAAAGGTAGGTACTTGGTACGTTTTGGTTATTGCGTTTTGCGCCTACTGAACTACACTTGAGAAAGCGAGATGACACGAAAGGTATGTGTATTGAGTGCAAATGGCAATGAAAATAAGAGAAATTTTCACTGACAATAAAAGCATCCGAAGTACGAAGTATTTTATGTTGTTATACATTTTAGCATTAGTAATAATTTATGCAACGATTTTTACATGGTTAAGTAATATGCCAAAATAATTGAATTAAAACAGTAACTGAATTCAATTAAATTATATTTTCTAATTACACAGCAGTACTGGACTTTTATCCGAATACATAATCCCAATTAGCTCCAATAAGGAATTTTAATTTTCACTTATCAAGAAATTTTAACAAAGAACACGGAAACATTTGATTGCATTTCTGTATTGTAAATAAATATGCGTAGTTTGTTTTCCATTCACTGTGCATGCACATTTAAACAAAGAAGTTTTGTAGCCAGGCATACTTGAAAACTTCAACAACAACACTTCATTCCTATATTACAATATTGTGAGTTTTCTTTATTTAAACAATAACTAATCAACAATATTTCAAGTTTTCTTAATTTTTCATACCGATGTAAACGACAATTTTTGTTGCAAAACGGCGACCGCGACGTTTCGCCAGTTATCTTTCGATGAACTTCATAAACTTGCGAGCTTACGACCGAACGATACAACAAATGAAATTAAAATTAAAACACAAATAAATACATGCAGTTGACTAACCACGAAGAAGACGGAAATAAAACACTAGTTGTACTCTTCATACGTATACGCTTTTTTATTCAAAAGAAAGTGTTTTATTTCTGCAGTTGTTCGATGACCGAAAAGTTTTCAAAGTTCCTTACTAGTATTTTTAAACTTTTTATGTAGAAATATTTATACTAATAGTGAGTTATATTTTGTTAGTGCCAAGAACGATACATTTAAAAGAAATGGCTACAGTGCGTTTTACCGAATATAAAATTACGTCTTTCGGAGTGGAGTCTTTCAACTCCACCCACCACACACTTTCCTTTTTCTGTCCAAATATTTCCAAGCCCACGCTGTGCCTAGGCAATATAAGGGTGCAAATCCCTTGAAGCGTGGGCTAATTATAAAAAAAATACAAGTCAACAAATCTGAAATAAATAATATTTCGGTGTCAATGATATTAATTTATTCATTCAAGTAAAATACACTGTGGTCCCGATTTGCGTCGACTCGTTTTGCTTTTTTCAATTTGCGTCCTCAAAAAAAAAATCGGTTGGCGTTGTTTCCTCGATTTGCGTCGCTACAAAAATATTTGTAGTTTGCATGGGATGGAAAACAGTGACATCCGTGAAGTATTAAATCAGACAGATGTGTTATACAACGAAGATTTGCAGGATATTATTCAAAGTATGAGAGGACAAAAAAAGTTGAATGCGACAGAATAATTAAAGCACAAAATAAACAAAAAAGGCCTACCCAAGGTATTTTTCTTGAGAGACGAGGCCATTGAACTTTCTACGGAAAACGATTCAGACCAACAGCGAAGTTCTACGACGAAAAAAAAAAATAGATGAAGCTGTATCAACATACAAATTGCTTTACTAAGATTTAACATTCAAAAATATGCACTAAACAATAATTTTTTTTAAATTGGCGTTGTTTCTACAGGTCAGTAAATGGAAGACGAATTTGAATACGCTAAATATTTGATTGAGAGCGAGGAAGACGTTTTACTTGTGGAAGAGGAGGCGTAATACAGATGGACAAGTTTTACCTACACCAAAATTTTTATTTTATGAAATGAATTGTTAGCAAAACAAGTCAATTTATGTTCCTTACATTTTTATTTTATTTTAAATCCCTTACTTAAGACTATGTAAAGTACATATTGATATAAATGATAGAATTCAACCAAAGCGAGCGTACATCGGGCAATTGTTGTACGCTGTCAAAATATCCGGTATGTTATACACATAGTAATACAATATATTTTTAAAAACACGGATTGTGTTCTTGTATTTGTAATTTATGTATTTATTTAAAAAAAAATTATGAAGAAATGCTTGAACAATTTTTCTGACATCATTAATTAAGGCTGCGTGGACTAACATTCATTTCGGAGTAAAGCATAAAAAATTGTGTATTCTCTACTTACGGTTGAGTTTACAATAACAGCTCGTTCAGGTTGAAATAAAAAACAGTTCCAATGAAATTTTTGGCAAATAAATACATTAGACTTTTGGTAATATTGATAGCTAATAATTTTTTAAGATCGAATAATATGCACCGCTTAAAGATCATAATTTAAAAAAAAAATTAATATAAACATTGATTTACTCAACAAAGTATTCCAAACGAGGTGTAAGCGAGCCCTTATAACTCACGATGATACCAAAAACAGATGGAGTGCCATCTATTACGGAGTAGTAAACATTGATGTGAATAGTTTTGTTTATGGTATTTAACTCGAGGGAAATTATTGATCCGTTAAACATCAACAAGGGAAATTGTCCCTTACAAAGTTTTCATATAAAAAATGAAAATTGTAGTAAAATTGGCAAAATTCCTACGGATTTACGAAAAGTACTAATTAGCAAATAAGCCCAACTGGAGAGCCTAATGTTGATGTGTTGGCGAAGTCGTTGTTGGTAATTTTCTGCATGCTTTTTAATGATGTTGTTGACAACTTCCTTCTCCAAGTCCTAATGCATTCTGGAAGCGTTGAATTATCTTTTTCTTACTTTGGCTTAAGAACTTGTTTGTAAAGCAGAAGCTTGTTGTATACTTAGAGGGCTGAGTATTTCAGTTTAGCTAAGTTTACCATCTACATAGTATCATACTAAGATATGTGCCTGTGTTCGTGTACGGTACAACTTGATCATTGATATACACTACTGGCTTGTGCTTTATATGTTTGTTAGTATAATCAGTATGCACAGATTTGGTTTCGTTTATTTTGATGCTACTTCGAAGTCCAGCGTTGAACTTCGGCAACAGCTGTTTGTAATTTTTCTGTTGATTCAATATTATTGTCTCCAATGGCCATAACTGCAGTATCATCATTGAATGTAGCAACAATATTTAAATTGAACGTAGGTAAGTCACTTGTGTACGGGAGGTAAAGGGTTGGTCATATTACACTGCCTTGTGGAACACCTGCTTGATTTTTCTTTAAGTAAGAATAGGCTTCCACTTGCTTGATTCTAAAGCATATTTCTGATATATAAGAATGTAGTAGTTCTGATAACTGGGGTGGAAGCAGTAGTTTGAGCTTTTAATTCCACCTTTCATGCCAGACTTTATCAATAGCTTGGGCACATCCAAAAATATTGTTGAACAGACTTGTTTTTCTTCAAGCGATTGTTCAATGACCTCAGTGCTCCGACAAGCCTGGAACGTGAAGTGATGATTTCTGAATCCAAATGGATGATCTGTGATAAGATTTCTCTCTGCGATGATATGTTTTAATCATTTTAGTAAGAGGTTTTCAAGCAGTTTCGACATTATCGGGAATAGTAATATTGACCGATAGATATTGTTTCATGGGGTGGTTTTCCATGGCTTAGGACTTATAATGACTTCAGCCACCTTCCATAATTGTTGCACGGGCTCCGACAAGGGGATGGACTGGCCTGCGTCCTCTTCAATCTGGCGTTGGAGAAAGTGATCCGACATTCTGACGTAACGGCGAAAGGAACAATCCTCTATAAGTCCATTCAGATACTGGCTTACGCAGACGATAATGACATCGTTGGTAGAAACCCAAGAGCTAAATAGGAAGCTCTTATCGAGAACGAGCGGGTGGCACAAAATCTGGGGCTGCACATAAATGAGAATAAAACAAAGTACATGGTGCCCACGCTTGCGAGCGGAAGATCCAACATTGGTCCCGCAATTAAAATAGTGGTGCGCGAATTTGAAGTAGTGCAATCCTTTAACTATATCGGTGCGACTGTTGCAGCACGGTTGCTTAAAGCCAACAAAGCCTACTATAGTCTGTCAAGACTCTTCAAATACAGGAACTTAACCATAACATCCAAGCTGCTGGAATATAAGACAATGGTTATACCAACACTTACATTTGGATCCGAGACTTGGGTGCTTAGCAAAAAGCATTCTGACCTCTTAGCCGCGTTCGAGCGAAAAATTCTACAAACTATCGATGCAGCCTCTAAAGCACTTTAGTCTAAAGCCACCGATATTTGGATCTAAAGAAGAGGTCGTCACTGAAACAAATCAACCATACATATTTCAAACCCAAATAATGCATTCTTGGATTTAGTTTTTTTTAAAAAACTCCTTAGATTATAAAATTTTTAAAGTTCCAGTCTGTCATGGCAAAATATTTCGTTACCAAAGTAAAAAAAAACTACTTACCTAATTATGTCCTATATCCCCTTGTGGGTCCTAGGGCCTTTACTACGCCTACGCGCCATCGCGTGCGGTTCCTGGCAATGAGCTTCAGCTCTGTACAACTCTTCCCCAATTGCCGTGCCACCTTCTCAACTGTTCTGCGCCATGTATTTCTCGGACGACCCGTCCTTCTACCATCCTGAGTTAACGGATTCCATTGCATTGCATAGTCTGCTATTGAACTGTCGCCTTTTCGGACCAATCCATTGCCACTTCCATCGTTGGATGGTTGTGCCTATATTGGTTCCTGACCCGTTCTCTGGTAAAGATGTTCGTTAGAGATACGGTTAGGCCAGAAAACCCTTAAGATGTTCTGTAGGCACCTATTTACGAATGTTTGTAATCTTTTTGTGATAGTAGCGGTCACCTTCCAAGTGCTGCACCCATACAACAGCTCAGATTCAACATTTGAACGGAACAGTCTCAGCTTGGTGTTTAAGCTGATCGCATTGCTTCGCCATATCATGGACATCATTCCAAACACTGATTTTGATTTGTCGATTCGGTTGACAACGTCCTGTTCGATTCCACCTTCGGTCGAGACAATACAATACAATATACTCCCAAGATATTGGAAATTTTCTACTCTCTCTACCGGCTGTCCAGCAATGTTAACTTGAGTTACTTAGTTAGTGCCGAGGTTGATGATTTTGGTTTTGGCAGTATTATTCTTCAAACCCGCAACACTTGCCCCCCTTTCCACATTTGTTGTCATTTGGTGCAGCTCCATAATCCTGTGTGAGAGTAAACATAGGTCGTCCGCCTAGGTCAGATGTTTGAGTTGAGATGTATGAGTCCAACGAATTCCTGCGCGAAGCACATCGCCTATCACCAACAAAAAAAGTATCGGCGATAGAATGCAACCTTGTCATACCCCAACTTAGGATATCGAATTCCTCTGACAGCTTTCCTCTGTGCAGCATATGACATTTAGAGCCATCATAGGTTTATTGATTTAATAATAGCTATTAGTTTATCGGGTATACCTTTCATGCGCAAGGCGAGCCAGATAAACTGTCTGTTGACACTGTCAAACGCCTTCTCAAAACCGATGAACAGCAGGTGCAGTGGTGACCGGAATTCAACGCACTGTTCAATAATGATCCGCAAGGGTGGTTATGTGGTCTTCACAGGAGGATCCAGTGCGGAAACCTGCTTGTTCGGCATCGAGTGTATCTTCCAGATGTTCCTTAATTCGCTCAAGTACTACTTTGGCTATTACCTATGCAACTGCAGGAAGAACGCAAATGCCTCTCCAGTTTTCGCACTCCATAAGACTACATTTTTTAGGGAGCTTGCCAATCATTCCCTTCTTTCACTCGTCGGGGAAACTTTCTGCCTCCCAAGCTCTCTACAAGAGGATATAAAAGCTCTGCTGATGTCATTGGAGCGGTTTCATATTTACTGGGAGTTGAGGTGTGAATTCGGGAAATTGTTACTTCCGGCAGCTCCGTTTGATTTGGGTGCATATCGTTGACGAATACACAATTAAGGACCGTAGAGAAATGCTCCTTCCATCGCTTGAGCTGATCCTCATCTGAAACGAGTACGGCATCATCTAGGCATTTCACCGGATGTTGGCTAGAGCGGTGACCACCTGTCAGCTCTTTGGTGATTCTGTAAACGGTTCTTCTGAGGCCAGGTTGTTATTATAATTACGATTGTCACGTCTTACACTATGCTGCACTTCTCTCATTTTGCTTCGATACAGGGACTCTAGCTCGATTCTCGCTACTGCTGGGGTATCTACAATACGAGCGTTAAGTAGCTTACGTTCTTTAAGCCGCCTCCAGGTATCTTCGGCCACGTGCTGTGCCTTGCCTGGCGTCTACCAATAATACTTTCCGCTCCAGATGTGAAAACATTTTTCACAGCCTTCCAATGTTCTTGGATGGTTGTCGGCAGTGAGCTGCTGATTGCTTCCACTACTTGCGATAAAGGATCCCTTAATTGTTGGCGTACTGAGGGGATCTTTAGCCGGTCGATGTTATACCTAGGCATTCGGATGATATTGCGGATTCTTTGAACTGATGCAGTTCGTAACTGGACAGTGGTTGTGATCCCGTACCATACCCATGTCGGTTTCGGACGTCGAAAAGACATGATGGATGATGATTGCCTGCCAGTTGACAGCCAGCTGACCTTGTGGCAGGTCTTATGCTCAAACATGGTGCCTCCTATGACAAGGTGGTTGGTGTTGCAGAAATCAACAAATCTTTCACCATTGTAAATTCGTTCGCCGAGGCCGTGCTTCCCAATCACATGTTTGAGTCATTCATTGTCGTTGCCTACCTTGGCATTCAGGTCCCCTATCACGATGACGATACTCCGTTCGGCGTTGCTTTCAATACAGCGCTTAGCTGATTGTAGAAATTGTCCTTTTCATCCTCAGTCGAGGGATTCGTTGGGGCGTAACACTGTATGATCGTGCCGCGCCGTACTTTCATCCTATCACCATGTGGGTGCCAGGAAATTAGGCCTCTGTGTGCTGTTGGCGTTAGCAGCAGACCCACTCCAGATTCACGGAGACTGCCTGAGGGCTTGCCGGAGTAGAGTAGCACAGTGTTACACGTTGGGGATTGGTACTCTACCGTGTCGAACCACCTTACTTCACTTACTCCCAGTATGTCCAAATTATATTGAAGAAACTCACGTTCCAGTTGGAGAAATCTGGCATTTTGAGGTCCTTCACTCCCGGAGTCAAGGAGCGTCCTCACATTCCAGAAACCAATCTTAGTCCGGGTACAATAGCCAAATGTCGTCATTATTCGATCATTACTTATCCGAGGCGTTGTGTCGGTTTCATTAGCGGGCATTTTACGGTACAGCAGGGTGCTAACCCACATTACCTAGACTAGAAACGCTAGACCGTTCCCACTTGCAATTTTAGCCTACATATATAAGGATTTATACACATAGTTACCCGGGGACCACCACTAGGAGGTATAGCAAGCACTACATCACGAACTTGATTGTTGCGCTACTGGCTCAAACCAAGTTTTGAGCAGTCAGTAGTTTCCCGATCAATCGCAGTGCAGATCCCCAAAGTAAACAAACTGCTGAAATTAAATTTATAAGAAACCCTTCCGAGTTAAACACAAAAATTTAATCTTAAATAAATCGTCGTCAGGAATATAATTTTTTAAGCAAATTACCTTATGGTCAATATGGTTTCCGTGTGTAGTCGAACCTTAAATCAAGCTATCGGTCATGACTTATACAGGCTCTTCTTCGGATTCAATTGAAACTATTTGTGATTTCTTCGCCTCATTCTTTAAAAAGAATTTCATTTTCAATCATGATATCATTTATGATGGTGATATAAGATATAATTTTATAGAACAATTTTGTGATATAAATATTATCGACATCTCTCAGAAAGATATTGCTGATTGTATAAAAAACTTGGATCCAAGCTTTAAAGCTGATGATCAATTTATTTGCAACTCTTTTCTGAAGTACTGCTGCCAAAATTTAGTTTATGTTTTATCTCATAAGTTCAATGAGTCACTGAGTACGGGTATGTTTCTTTCTTGTTGGAAAACAAGTTCTATTTCACCCATTCATAAGTATGAATCCAAAGCGGTTGTTTGTCCGAATTCCGAAATTGTTTGAAGCAATTATTACAGATAAATTATTTTCCATCGTAAAAACGCACATAATGCGGTTTTTTCCCGAAACGGTTAGTTGTATCGGCGTTTCGTGGAAACTGTCAAGTCGATTGCGTCTATATAAATCTTGAAAAAGCTTTTGACTCTGTGAATCATAACCTTTTAATTTTAAACGTAACAGCTATTGGTTTTCGATCCCCAATGCTGGATTGGATAAAATCGTATCTAAGTAATAGATGGAATTTGGTTTGTGTAAACGATTTTCGCTCGAATTCTTTCCAGGTTTTTGTCAGGTGTACCACAAGGTAGTCATCTCGGTCCTCTTTTGTTTCTTTTATTTATGAATGACATAAATAGAAATCTAAGGTCATCCAAAAATCTCTTATTTGCTGATAATATTAAATATTTTTTCAAAATCTAGTCTAGTCTAGCTTGGAGGCCTCTACAATATTACAAGAAGATCTTGATACCCTTAGTGATTGGTGTAATACAAATCTCTTGCGTATTAACCATTTAAAATGCAAATCAATATATTTTTATAGAGGCCTAGTCAAGCAGTCAAATTCATATATAGTCTTGGCACGATTTCCATTCCTAAAGTGAGTCAAATTTGTGACTTAGGCATAATGATCGACTGTGGCTTAGCATTCAGTAAATACATTGAATATATTTCTGCAAACTTTAAACTGTTGAGTTTAAAGATCCTTATACTTTAAAAAGTTAATATGTTGCAACTATGCGCTCCATTTTAGATTATGGTTGCGTTATTTGGAACTCTAATATTAATTTATATTGTATTAGACTGGAGATAATTCAAAAATCATTTACAAGATATGAATAAAGGCATGTGAACTGGGGTGACTGCTATCCTTCATATAAGGCTACATGTTTATTGATCGACTTTATACCGCTTTTAGCTAGAAGAGAGATTTGCTTATTAAATTTTATTAGGGACTTATTTACAGACTCCATTGATTGCATTGTTTTTTATGCTCCTTAAAGGCCTTTGCGCTCTAAGGACCTTTTCTACATTACCCATGGCAACAGAAACTTTTTGTTGAATGATCCGATTGTTAAATGTTCTGTTGCTTTCAACTCTATTTGCAATCTGATTGTTTTTTGAATGTCAAAATTAGAGCTTAACAAGTAGATGTAAAAAAACTTCGTTTTTCGGGTACAGACTTTTATATATACATCGATATATTTTATACATGGTAATAATCGCCAAAATATAATTTTTTGAGGTTGGGGCTATTTCAAAGAATTTTTTTCCACGCTTCACACGCGCCGCACGCGACTCGAGATATGCGTCAAAAGCGGTATATCAAAATTGGTCCCTGAGATTGAGCCGCTCACAAAATGTCAGCCCTCTATGTCGTGCGAAAGGTGGTCGAAAGTCGAAAAAAAAAATTTCAACCCATCACACGCGCCACACGCGCCACACGCGTCATACTCGGAATATAAAAATGCTATTTTGGATTTAGACACTCACAATATTTAAGTCCTCTAGGCCGTGTAAAGTTATTTAAATAAGACCCCAAAGTGGTCAAAAATACACACAAAATGGGGTCAAGTCAAGTAAAATAAAAGTTTTTAAAAACTGTAAATGATTTATTTAGATAATCAATTTCTCATATATTTTCCTTGAAATATTTATATATTTATAGTCTTTATTTATTAAAATGGTATATTAATGGCGGAATTATAGACTTTTTCCTCTTTAAATAAAAAATTATATTTAATCGAATATTTCGATATCGAGCATAGGGCTTCTACAAACGCCCGCCAACGAACTCGATTTATCGCCTGAAGTTTCAAGTAACGCCACTCGCTCCCCTGGGATCTTGCTTCCTCTTCTATTGTCCTTTTCCATGTCTTGCTAGGACGGCCAACTCGACAGCTTCCTTGTGGATTCCAGTCGAGCGCTAGTTTCGTAATATCGTCCGCTAGCTTTCTCAAAGTGTGGCTAATCTGCTGCGTTACTCTCCACAAGTCTTGATTGGTGATAATGTCCGGCTATCTTATTCTCAGTATCCTCCTTAAGCACTCGTTGACGAAGACTTGGAGGCGCGTCGCAATTGACTCTGTGACGTTCCATGTTTCGCAGCCATACAATAGTACTGAGAGAACGTTAGATCTGAAGATCGTTAGCTTCAGATTCCGGGAGATTTGCGAGGAGTTCCAGATATTATTAGCATACTATAGCAGTGTCGCGCCTTGTTTACACGAGAGCACACATCCGAGTCAGCACCACAATTTTTTGACATCCAGCTGCCCAAGTAACAAAATTTATCGACTTCCTCTGATGTCCGTCAATCGAGGGATCACATGTTCCACTAGCGTTAACGCGAAGTTGTTTCGTTTTTGAGACGTTAATTTTTTAACCCACTATGTTAGCGTGGAGTTCTAGTGAGTTTAATTTTCGCTCCATGTCACCTAGCGATTGTGATAGGAGACAGATATCATCGGCATAGTCCGGGTCTTCTGGGCGGTGGAAATCATTCCATGGCAAACCCGATGGAGTACGGGTTACTATTTTCAACACCAAGTCGATGACAATTGTGAAAAGCAATGGTGAGAGGGTGCAACCTTGCTTGACTCCCGAGTAGATGTTGAAAGGCGAGCCAATGACCGTTATGAACGACGCGGCATATTGAGTCGCGGTACAGCTCCTTAATGATGTTAATGAGTTCTTCCGGAACACCATAGCTAGACAAAATCTGCCACATCATGTTTCGCCCCCCCCCCCCCCAATTTTTTATTTATTCAGCCATTAATATACCTAATAAACATACATAAATAAATAAAATCCTTTTTTGAGAAAACCTATTATTTGATAAAAAAAAAATTGGAAAAACGCTGGATTAAATGTATCGAGCTTAAAAAAAGACTATGTTGAGAAATAAAATGCTTTTTTAGCCGAAAAAAAAAACTTTTATTCAAAAAGTCACTGACTTATTAAACTGCCCTCGTATAATTGATCTAATTTTCAACTCGATTCTAATTCCATAAACATCAATAACTGTTGCTGTCGTATTGGTGTTCACAAAACCTCTGCAAGGTCTACTGAATTCCCGTTGAACGCTTTTTTCTTCTTCTTCGTTTTCAAAAAAAAAAACTAACGCCCTTCGGCTGAAAGCACTCTTATTGAAAGTATATAATTATGTACGAGTATGTATGCTTATATACTTAATAACCCCCTTCACAGTTCTGGATTCAGATGCCTTTTCCGGTTCATTAGTTCTGTTGCACGTAAATACAGTCCGTAACATTTGGATAGCCTCAGACATATTTTTTCTTGAAATCACTTATTTTTGGTACGTTCTTGATGTTTACTTACAGTTTTGAATAATTAGAGGCAAGGTAAGACTGAGCCGTTGAGATTAAGAGAAGTACGAACTGGTTTCTTAAAGTTAACGGAATTTTCTGGGTTAATTTTGTTTGAGGTCACTCAAATGTGCATTTTTTATTGTAACAGTAGAATAGCCTCAATTAACTTTGTTCTACAGTACGAGCAAAAATTTGTCAGCGTGAGCATCGAAAAACAGTACTGACATGATAAACAGTTTTTTTTTGTGTATTTTGGTATTAAAATGGGTAGACAAAGTTCATTGTTTGCAAGGGAAATGGCCAAAATCGATAATATCTATCATGAGCAAGGTCTTTCTAATCGCGCTATAGCTCAGAAAATAAATCGAAGTCCAAAAGCTATTAATAATTATTTAAAAAATCCATTATTGTACAGAAAAAACTATAAAGGAAATACTTCAACAGTTCTTACTGACCATGACAAGCTACTGGCTTCCAATTCTACCCAGTCCTTGAACAAGATAAGACACGAAGCTGGATTAGAAGTGAGCTGAATGACAATTAGCAGAGTTATTAAAAAAGCCAGATACTTGAAACGCCTGAAGCTAAAGAAAAAACCACCACTCAACACTCTTCGAAAACTGCAGCGGCTCAATTTCGCACGACATCACATGACATGGAATACCGAAGGCATCAGTCAGTCAAACGATTGGCGAAAAGTGATATTTTCAGACGAAAAAAGTTCAACTTAGACGGACCAGTAGTGATGAGCAAACGCAAGACCAAGACCATTTCATCTCGGTCTTGGTCTTGGTCTTGGTCTTGCAAGTCGAGTATTGGTCTTGGTCTTGCATTCGTGCCATTAGTCTTGGTCTTGGTCTTGGTCTTGCAGCCTGAGTCTTGGTCTTGGTCTTGCGGTCTTGCAGAAAAAAGTATTTTTTGAATAATAACTATATAAGTATGTATAAATGGTTGTTTGTATGTACATATTTTTGTTCAAGCATAACGTCAAAATCAAAAATTAGCATGGGGAAAAAAACTGGTACAGGCATTAAACTTGAATATCTGAAGACTTAAACAAGAAATCAACGTATATTTTAACGTAGTTACAATGCCTAGTATTTCTTCTACAAACAAAGACCTAAACGAAGTTTCTACCATAAGTATTAAGAGAGCAATTTTCGTTAACATGGGTCAGGGTGCACCAAAGTAAGCTTTTTCTTAAATCCCCGATAAATGATGTCAACATTGGAGAAGGACCCTTACTGTAGAACGATTTTTTTTCTTAGATTATACACAAGAAACATTTCCCAAATTAATGTGCACGAATAAGGGGACACCCTATATACACACAAAGCTATCAACATTTATGCTTAGCGGTTAATTCGAAAAAAAATTGTTCAAGAAAGTCTAGACTTATTCTGTCAAAAGAACTCAGTCAATTTTAGAGTTGCGCGAAACAGTTCCAATGGTGGAACGAACACGGAACGTTTCTTTTTTTGAAAGGAACTAGTTCCCGGAAACATGTCCGCGGAACTATATAGTTCCATAGACATTTTTACGTGGAAAGAAAGTTTTGATAGGGATAGGTTGATGGTTGAGCAGTATCTATGAACATACCATATGCAAGAACGATTACGGTATATTTAGTTCGTGAATAGACATCATGTTTTCTTTTTTTCTCTTTAACACAATGTGTAGCAGTAGCTCTAGTACGAGTTAAAATATAACCAACTATTATTTCTGCTACTTCTACAGGAACCCATTGTGCTCGATGTATAGAGTTTGCATGAGTTTTAAATTTCTACTCGTTCTATTGCTACAGTGCCACAATTAGCTTCGATTATAGCGTTTATTTCACCATGTTCATGTGTAGTTTCCGTCCAAAAAAAGAAAGACATATGTTTCTTTTCTTTCGTTTCATTCGTTTACGACGTTGATACGTTCTGTGCACTCGGAACTATATGGATATGCTATGGTTCAGTTTTCGGAAAGATAGGAAACGTTTCCGACAGAGGACATGGTTCCAGGAACTATATAGGTCCGGAACGACCCAACTCTAGTCAATTTCAACATTTCTATTTGCAACTGATGCCATGACATACACGTCGTTGTTGACTTCTTTTTAAATTCTCTATATTAACTTCACTTGCCCGTGGGTCGTCGGTCGGTCGTCGGTCGGTCGTCGGTCGGTTGTCGGTCGGTCGTCGGTCGGTCGTCGGTCGGTCGTCGGTCGGTCGTCGGTCGGTCGTCGGTCGGTCGTCGGTCGGTCGTCGGTCGGTCGGTCGTCGGTCGGTCGTCTGTCGTGGATTCTTGCGATCAATTTTTAACCCACTTCCCATGGCCCGATTTTATTGAAATTTTGCACACATGCGTATTTCCGGAGACAACACTTTCTATTAAATTTTGAGGCCCCTTGGGCTGCGGGGTCGGGGGGCTCCCAAACAAAAACTTTAAAAAATTTACCCGATTTTCTTCAAATTTTACACACATGTGTATACCCAATAAACAATACTTTTTCGAAAATTTGGTAGTGATCGGGTCCCGGGTTCGGCCGCAAGGCCCTTATACATTTTTTAAATATCTGTACTGGCATCAGATATTCGTCGCCCTTTATGGACTTTGTGCGGTGTGTGCTGCGCAGTCGGCTGCGCTGCATGGTTTTGTTGGTGGTGGAGAGAGAGAGAGAAATCTTAGCGCACGCACAAATGAACCCAGCAAATGAAACGAGACATAAATGTTTTATGCTTACTTCAACTTACATTTTTATTATATACTGAATTGTATTTTTATTGATGTCGTTTTTTTTGTTGTCGATATCAACTTACAGATAGAACAACAAGTTTTCACAATATTCTGTCATTTGGCGTTTTCATAAATTAGTTCAGAGCAGTCAAAGAGTTCTCAAGATAAATGTTCGTGTTTCTTATTTGCTCAGAGTATGAGCGTGCTCTAAGTGCTCAGAATAAAATGATCTGAGCTTTTTCAATTTTAACATCTGATGTCAAATGTTTGTTTCGATGATTTTCTTCTACAATAAAAAAAATGGCCCAGGATCGAGGGGCTCCCATATCAGTTTCTGCGATTAGAGAATTTAGATGAAAAATTTTAATTTTTATGGGTTGTTTTTTTTTATATGACTTGTCTAGCATGAAAAACCCTATAACAAGAAAAACTCCAAAATATAAACTTATGAGGAAATAGCAATCTAAATCTATGTGTGTAAGAACATTCATACATATGCCTGTAAATACTATACAACACAACAGACTCGCTGAAGATCTTCTGTCTGGGTTTTTAAGTTTGGCATTATTATATATGTACCTTCTCGTATACAAATAAACATACGACATATGTAGGTTTTAAAAATAAATATCAATTACATAACTTTAAATGCAAGAGTCTTGCAGTCTTGCATACATATTTTTGGTCTTGGTCTTGGTCTTGGTCTTGCATTTTTTTCAAGACCAAGACAAGACTGCAAGACCAAGACCAATTTTGCTCATCACTACGGACCAGACGGTTATAATTTTTATTTTCATGACCGGAGAAAAGAAAAACTGTTTTTGGATCGCCATCATAGCCTCGAGGGAGGCGTTATGGTATGGGGCGCGATATCGTTTTGTGGCACAATTGTTTTAGTCATCGTAAGCTGTAAAATGACAGCGACGTACTATAAAACTATATTGGAAACAGCTTAACCTCAGTTTCAAAATATTTGT
This sequence comes from Nephrocerus scutellatus, assembly GCA_947095585.1. Taxonomy (NCBI): domain Eukaryota; kingdom Metazoa; phylum Arthropoda; class Insecta; order Diptera; family Pipunculidae; genus Nephrocerus; species Nephrocerus scutellatus. The sequence continues at coordinate 101,713,692 of OX352763.1, read as the reverse complement.
GGACCACTGCCGAGTATTTTCCAGCAGGACGATGCACCAATTCATACAGCTGGCATTATTAAGACGTGGTTGCAAAGCCAAAATATAGAGCAACTACCCTGGCCACTATACTCGCCAGACCTGAACATCATTGAAAATGTATGGGGCTGGCTAGAGCGCACTGTTTACGAAGGTGGGAAGGACTTACTTGAAGGCATTGAAGAGGCCTGGGCGAAAATTTTATTAAATTACTTGAATTCTCGTTATAAATACTAAAAGATCCCATTTTTGAGGTAATTAAAATAAGGGAGGATGTACAAAGTACTAAAATTATCTTGTTAATTGCAAAAAATAAAATAAAAGTGTATAAGAAAAACAATCTGTTTTTGTGCAAATATCAGCTGTAAGTCATATAAATCAATGCATATATCTACATATTATATATTTAATTTTTTTGTTATAATATATGTTCAACATATATGCATTATGTTCATTTATCAACAGTACTAGTGCTATCAATAAAAAGAACAAAATTTCTCGTACATCGATGTTTGTAGGGGAGACCGGAGATAGTAGACTCAAAATTTGCTTATCTGTTTTTTTTTTTAAAAAAACTAAGAAAGATATCAAAACGAATCAAATGCCTTTTTATAAAACATATTTTTCGCTTTATAAAAAAAATATGTCTTCTAAAATTAGCTAATTTTAAGACCCTATTTTTTTATTTTACACAACGACCTCAAATAAGTCAAATAACCCCAGAACCGGGGTAAGTTGGCTAAGGGTATGGGGTCAGTTGACTATATTCTTATTTTCACCTTTTTGATAATAAAACTATAAAATAATAGAATAACAAATCAATTTTATTTGAAACAAAAACTAAAAATAAAGAGTTTCAAGAGAGCTCAGCAATAGGGGTGGAAGGATGTTCCAACTTTTTCTGCTTAAATTTTTTAACATATCTTTGCATGGTTTTGTAAGGAATCCCATGGTCGTGAGCAACAGATCGTATACTTTTTTCTTTTCCAAGTATAAGCTGGCATGCACGCTCCAAAACAGTTTGTTCGGTTGCGCCTCTTGAGGTTTTCCTAACATATGTTCTCATTTTCCTAGAGTCAACTTACCCCGAAAAAAAAAGTCAACTTACCCCGATCGGCCTGTCGGCACTCAATGATTTTTTTTTCGGTAGTAGGAAATAAAAACAACAAAAAGCTACCAGCAGTGATGATCACGAATATGCACTCGCTCTCTATCCTAAAAATTTGACTTAAACACAAAAACCGCTGCGAAAAAAGAAAACGAAAAGAAAACAAAAAAATTACTCACGAAGGCAAAAATCTGTTTTTTCGCAATAAATCTCGAACGTCTGACTCTGACGAAAGACAATGGGAGACTAAGCAGGTAGCTGTGCTCGATGTAACAACAAGAACTAACATGAAAGAAATTGTTTTGTTTTGAAGTTATTGGCGGTGAGTCTACTTGCCCCTGGGGCCAACTATACCCGGTCTCCCCTACATATTATGTGAATGCTGGCATAGTTTTGGGAATCCAATCAAAGTGGCAACATTAAGCTAATTGTAATAAAAACGCTTATAAATAACCAGCAGCACAGCATAAGCACAATATTATTTTATCTTAGGAAACTTTGTAAGGAAATCAGGAATCAAATCTGTAGCTATCGTAATCTTTATACTAAACAAAAAAAATGGAACTGTGGCCACAACACGACTTTCTTTTATGGACGGGGCCGGAATCTTCAGTAAATGTATATTAAACATTTTGTGAGTGTCTAAGTCCAAAATTGCATTATTATATTCCGCGTGCGACGCGTGCCGCGTCTCGCAGGTGGCACGTGTGATGGGTTGAATTTTTTTTTGACTTCGTTGAGGTCTTTTTTAATCGCCTTTCGCACGACCCAGAGGGCTTTCTTGCCTGTACGACGAGTAAGAGGGCAGGAGGAAGACTTTGGTTTGTTAAAAGCCAGTGTGAGTTCCCTGACTTTACAATCAAGATCATTAGTGTTGAAGGAGATTTTTAAGAGTGAACAGTTAAGCTGTTGGTTAAATATTTCTCTGTATTTGAGCCAATCGGTTTTCCGATAGTTCCTGAAGGCAGGCTGGCAAGGGGGATTCATCATCTAAGCTAAACTTAATGAAACGGTGATCTAGATAGATAATTTCAATGAAATAGATACAAATAAAATGTGTAAAAATTGTTTTTTTAAATATCTTCATAAAGCTGGTCACGAAATTGAGAAGGGTCCACTTGTTTTGAAACTCTTGGTCGATACAGCAATCACCTTATTATAAGTTTTTACATTTAATTCTAGAGATCTCAAACAAATACATCTCCATCTAGTTTTCATTTGCCCAAATGCTTATTCTATCGCTGTTCGAGCCTTGCTGTGTAGATGGTTGAATCTTTTTTGGCGATCATCCAACCTTCGTTGTTCCTTGTTAGGAGGTATGATTGCGATGGGTTCTAATCTAAGTTGATATGCGCTATCACCCAGCAAAAATTATCATTATGCTGGATATTTTTTTGGTCAGTAAATTTCGCTGTTTCGCAGTAACCCCTGGTCATGCACTGATCCTGGCCATCCAACACATATGTTGAGAAAATTATGTTCAACGTCACAGATAGCTAAAATAAATAAACTATCAATCGCACCTACGACTTTATTAAAAATAGATGTTTCTGCCCGGTTTCCATACCATCCATACCTACGATGTCTTTATCTTCGGGAGCCTGGAAACAAAATTTTTTGTTTTATTAAACTTAAAAAAAGTTCATTCTCCGATGTACGATATTGTAAGCGGACGTGATTGGTACATCGAATGCCGTACTCACTACCCTATAACTCGTACCACATAATAATAATAGTAATAATAATATTCGGCGCGACAGACCATTGCGGTCCAAGGCCTAGCTTCTCGCAACCATTTGTGTTGAGCATGTATATTTTTTGCACACAAATGGAGGGGACCTTCAATTTAACGCCGGATCCGAACGGCAAATTGAGAAGCTTTCTGTGACAAGTTATTACTCTCGGACGTTTGTCAGACTTTCGCGAGAGGTGGGACACCGTGAAAATACTTTTGGTATTACTGGGAAGTTTTATTAAACTTAAAAAAAAAGTTCATTCTCCGTGGTACAATATTGTAAACAGACGTGATTGGTACATCGAATGCCGTACTCACTATCCTATAACTCCTACCACATGCGAGACTAAAAAGTATGATTCCTATTTCCATATTCGTGTCATATCCATGATGCTTGGCTAAAGATAGCTCCACTATTTTTAAAAGGCTTGATGTGATATTCTAAGATGTAGATCTAAGATGAGATGCGAATGTCCCTTTTCCATACCACATCAACCATGTATCCGTTTCTTTGGCTGCAATATTTCTAGCCCTAGCTTAGTACCTGTGTGTATTAAAAATGAAACGCCATTTTAAGCCCTAAAAGAAGTGGTTTTTGTTCGGCATAAATATTCTAACTGTTCCATCCACACATCAGTGAAGCATCCTAAGCTAAAATTGAATGGATGTGATTGATTTGTATAGAAAACAAACAAACAAACATGCCTTAATTTTCATATAATATGTAATGCATATTTCAAACGATAGGTTAGGTCCTCCACCAACGCCATCTATTGAAAGTAATCCGAAGTGGCTATATAAATCAATGCCCATTATCGAAATACAATTGTTAAGTGCATTCCCATACATAACGCAAATTTTTATTTTATCGATTTTCCGGCTTTTCTTTTGGGGTTTTGCGAAACCTAAACTTCCTAAACCACCACAGTATTGAGACGAACAAAACAAAAAAAGAATCATCCAAATGGGTCGAGCCGTTCTCAAGTTTTTGCGAGACTAACGCATGGCAATTGATTTTTATATATACAGGGTGTATCCGTTAAGGTGGCAAATACTTTAATTTCGTGAAAAAATCTCGTGGGAGGTGGGGTCTTTTTTCATCCCCTGCCATGTACGTAGCGTTTTAATGCGAATAGACGTACTTTTGACCTTACATCACTTCACACCCTGTAACTCTGGCCAGCAAGCTAGCTGGCCAGACACGCGCACGCGAAGTTAATATAGAGAATTTAAAAAGAAAACCTCTTTTTCTTTCTATTTTATACACTTTCAGAATTTGCGTTGTTTTGGTGCTGCAGTCAAAATAAATAACCTAAATCAATTGTAATGACTTAGCTTACTTATTATAAATGGTGGCGAATAAGTCAATGAGTATCAGATACTAGCGGAAATGTCCCCCCACACCTCCCTCAATCAACTGACCACCAAGACCCTCCAAGACCTAGTCCAGGATCCACCTTAAGATACTCCCAACCCTCCCAAATAAATCACCTCTATCTATCAGATTGCACGATCTTCGAGTCAATCAATAATTAGCCACCAACCACATCAACCTCCTCAACACCATCTCCACACTAACGCCTAAAAACATCCACCTTAACCGTCCCAACCACATCTTAAATTTTCAGGTATATCGGCTAACCGGTCTTCGAGTTAACCGCAAGCAGACATACAGACAAATTTTCATTTTTTTAAATCTCTATATTAACTTCGCGTGCCCGTGGCTGGTTAGCTGGCTGGTCAGATCTTGTCTTAAATTTTTAACCCACTTCCGAAAGTCCGATTTTATTAAATTGGCACTTTTGGCACCCTCGGGGCTCAGGGTCGAGGGGTGACCATATAAATTTTTTAAAAATTGACTCGAATTTCTTCAAATTTTATACACATGTGTATCTGCGATGGACAACACTTTTTTAAATATTTGGAAGTGATCGGGCCCCGGGGTCGATGGGCACAAATTTTATAAAAAAAAGTACCTGATTTTATTCAAATTTTTTACACATGTGTATCTCCGATGGACAAAATTTTTGTAAAAATTTGGAAAATTTGGGGGCACCCATGCAAATTTTATAAAAAAGTACACGATTTTCTTCAAATTTTATACGCATGTGTATCTCCGACGGACAACACTTCTTGTAAAAATTTGGAAGTGATCGGTCCTCTGGGTCGAAGGGCACCCATACAATTTTTAGTATACGATTTTCTTCAAATTTTTTACACATTTGTGTATCTTTATAAGAAAAATTTAAATTTGTATGGGCTGTTTTTTTATATATTACGAAGTACTCGTTTGGAAAATAGCTTAAAACTGAGATGAAATATCATCAGTATATTAATTAAAATATTTTCGTTGTAAGGCAATTAAAATTTAATTAAAAAATACAAGCCTGTAGGCTTACCTACTTGCAATACCCACGCCTCATCTGCAATTTGCCCTACTTTTTCTGGCATTTCGTGTGGTATTTGGAACAATGCAACGAACCTTTGTAAAATGAAATTCTATCAATTGGCTGATCTCTTGCATGACCTCAAACAGGTGGAAGCAAATGGCATTTAGATTTGCATTGGAAATTGGTAAAAAAAATTGTGTCATCATTTTGCAACGTAACTGCACTGAACATTAGTCATCAAAACTGCATAAGTATATATGTACATCCATATGCATATACCTGCTGAATTTTAAATGCAATGATCTTACTCGCTTTGTGTTTCTATCGCAATGAAATAAGAGAATCATAAAATATATAATATATAAATACATTTACACTTGGGTGCAAAAAATTCGCACGTTGATTAATTTACAACAAAAGTTAAAAAAAAAAATGAAATGTTTTTTTAATTTTATTAAATGCAGATTCTAAGTCTATTTCAACACCTATCCAGTGTTATCTTTTTTGTACTTATACCGTGCCAACAAAGTAATTTTGTTAAATGCATACAGTAGGGTTGCGAATTATTCTCTAAAAATTATTCAATAACAACAATACAATAGCATACCACGAAATCGCTCGTTCGGAATTGTCATCATTCGCATATCAACGCTTAACCTGAACGGCCTTCTATCGATTACGTCTTCATCCGGAACCAGAAAATTAATACCACATAAGAGGTAGCCGCTAAAGTGGTTGCACTTATTGATGCGGGGTAGAACCAAAGTGAAGTGGCTCGACAACTAAATTTGAGCCGATTCTCCGTTCGTCGAGTGTGGCAGAGATATCAAGAAACTGATGGCTTCAGACGGCGACAAGGATATGGCCGACCTCGTGCTACAACACAGCCTGATGACCGCATTCTTGTGACGACTTTGAAGCGAAATTGTCGTTTGAATGCGGTTTAAATGAGACAGCGACTCCAAGAAGTTTGTTAAGTCGAAGTCAGTCGGTGGACAGTTAGAAGATGACTTCGAAATGGTGATCTGACTGCTAACAAACCAGCAAACGGTCCGAAATTGACCCCAGCCCACCGACGAGCCCCCGCCTTCAGTTCGCTCGGGAGCATTTGGATTGCACAGAATAATAATGGAGACCAGTCCTGTTCTCTGACGAGTGCAAGATGTGTTTAAATGGCAACGATGGGCGAGAAAGATAATCAGGGATCGACTGGTACAATGTTGCAATGAAGAACGTGTCTCGTATGGTGGTGGATCGTGCATGTTCTGTGGGGGAGGCATGTCACTGGAGGCGAAGACAGATCTTGTGTTCATCTCCGGAGCGAACGCTGGCCGTCAATTAAGCGGATTGACTTCTCAACGGTATATCGAGGAAGTACTCTAGGACTACGTCGTACCTTTTGCCGGGTTTATTGGTGAAAACTTTCTGTTTATGCATACGGCTGGAATAGTGTACCAATACTTTCAAGAGGTGGATGTGCCTGTTATGGACTGGCCAGCTAAAAGCCCGGACCTCAATCCCATCGAGCAGTTATGGGACGAGATGAAAAAAGAGTTAGAGCGAGAGATTTTGCTCCAACGACTGCTCCAAGGGCTGCAACAGACGGTGACAGAGGAATAAGAGGTGATACCTAACGATTTGGTGAGAGCTTTGCTGAAATCAATAAAACATCGAATGGAAGCTGTCATTGTCAAATTCACAAAAAACGTGTGTACTTCAGATGTCGACCCCAAAAATCACTTTTTGGCACGGTATAAGTACAAAAAAGGTACCACTGGAGAGATGTTGAAATAGACTTTGAATCTGCATTCGAGAAAATTAAACAATCCATGGATTTTTCCATATTTTTGAACTTGTTTTGAAAGTTAATGTTATGTCATTAATGTGCGAATTTTTTGCACCCAAGAGTACATCACATTATATGCATTATCAACAAAAAAAAATTAATAAACGAACACGCTTCTTATGTACACATTAAATACGACAGGCACTTATATACTTTGATGTATACATAATACCAAGATAATTTACATTCGTATGTATGGAGAAGTCATTCATGGGTATGTTTTGCTGGGCTATGGAATTGGGATCTCATTGTAATGTTGTTGTTGTTGTTTTTATCCGACATCGTACTTTGACTGCGACTGGTAGGTATACCCGTTTGCATGTTTCTCCAACGTTGACTCAGCAAACAGCAGGCACTATGCGCGCAGCGCACAAAACACAACACACAAAGGTTGTGATGTTGTAGCCCGCATTGTACTCAGTGTAGACCGAAGAGTAGCAATAGAAGGGCCTGCCAAGAGACTATGCTTAATTTTTTTTCATCGCTGTTGGCGCAAAAGTGTAGTATGTATGCAGACAAAGTCGAATCGGAAATAACGACGACGATAACGACGACGACGTCGTCGTCGCCTTCGGGCGAGCAGCAGGCAGCAGCATGTGAACGAAACCGAAAACCCCTCCACGACAGCACTAGTAGGCGAATTTCGTGTTGATTTCGACGATACCCGAGATTCGATTTTGAAATTCGGTTTCTGTAGGCGTCGACGGTGTCGTCATGTGGGCCGTGGGATGCGGAAGGCAGTTAGCATGGCATTTCTATATATGCAAGTGTACGTTCGTTCTCTTGCTAATTGTATGGGTTGGCTGAGCAGTGATGTTGGTGTATTAAAGTAGAAGCCCCCATATTTGTTGTTTGGTTGTCATGCGTCCATCCGCCCGTGCGTTTCATCTACATGATGGCTTAGCAAATTCATCAATCTTTCAAACGTATACCATACTTTTAACTCCTATAGCTACAACTAGTACTATATACATTTCAGTTCAAGATGATGAATGCAATGACATTCGCTGAGGCCAGCGTTGACGTCATCTATGGCTGTGTTATATGAGGCGATGCACATTGCACCAACCTAATGATTGCATTACTTATTGTTATTTCTCTCTCTCTCTTGCCCCTTTCTTAGAAAATCATACTGCAAAGTTTTTTTTTAAATAATTTTGGCGTAGGCGAGACCGAAACAGCTTTGTTTGTTTTTAGCACAACAGATGTTCACTGTGCTGTTGTTTACTGCTGATGCTGCTGCTGCTAGCAACAAAACTACACATACATACGTATGTTCAGCAGTATGTACAGCTTTAAGTGAAAATGTTAAATGACAAATGTAAAGTATTTAGGGAAGGGGCTCTCCTACGCAGACTGGTTTTCAGAAGTCGTTAGTCGACCTTTATGGGAATTAACTTCGAAGGAGGATATATATTTCGTTGACTTGAAATTGAATTACTCGTATCATGATTATAAATTGGTTTCTTTTGAAAAATTTAAAAATAAATACAGAGGCGTGGCTTTACCTTGATTAAGAAAAATGTTTTTCTGTGACATATGTACATACCTATGTAGGTACCTAATCTCTGTTTATTTTGTATGAATATCTCTACTTCTGTTCTGTTAATTCTGTTAATTTAGTAAGAAGATAGATTTAATTAGTAATAACAAATTGTTAAGTAAGAATAAATAGTTAGGTATGTACATAGGTAGGCGGTCAGCCATCAGCAGAATAGGGGGAATAACACAGAATGCTCTAGAATTGCAGGTGGCCGTAACTATCTCTGACTGGTGGAAGTGCGATCAAACCTCCACGTGGTGACCGCCGATAATTTTTCTCCAATGCAGGAAAAGCGGAATGATCGGGCTAGTCCCTTCAAAGTAAGGTTGGCGCGAGGCCAATAACCTCGCCAATAAAAAATTATTATTACGGAACCCAAAAACAGCCTCGGATACACTGATGAACGACGACAACTACGGATACGAAAACGGCTAAACGATTTAAGAATTTTCTTATGGAACTTACTTATGGAGCTCACTGTATAGACCTCGATGTGCACAGCAGCTAGCCAATACCCTGTCTTTATATAAAGCTGACATAACAGCAATCCATGAGATGCGATGGACAAGGAATAGTGTCTTACAAAAATCAGAATATAACATACATTACAGCTGTCATGCAAGACATCATCTGCTCGATGTGGGGTTTCTAGTCAGCGAAAGAATGAAACCCACCGTTATCGGCTTTAAAGCAATAAATGACTGCACCCTTCCGTGCAGGGCAAATTAAAAAACATAGGCCTCATAAATGTTCACGCATCTACAGAGGATTCCCCAGATTATGAAAAAAAAAGAATTCTTTGAATCAGTCGAACGGGAACTCCTTGCCTGCCCTCAGTATATTATAAAAATCATTCTTCGGTATATGAATGCTAAAAAAGGTGGGGAGCCAGTATTTAGGCAGTACATTGGCACCCATAGCTTACACGAGAACACTAATGACAATGGACAACGAGTCATAGAGAAGGCAGCAAGCAATAATTTGGTCATCGCGAGTACAAGGTTTGCGCGTAGAAATATCCACAAAGCCACCTGGGTATCTCCTGATGAGCTACTCCCAACCAGATAGACCACGTGTTGATAGACTGCCGCCACAACTCGAATCTGATGGCGGTACGAACGTACCGAGGTGCCAACGTCGACTCGGACCACTATTTTTTTGGTATTGTGCTCCGAGCGCGGATTGCATCATCACGAAAGACTTCATCCGTGAATCAAATTCGAGTCAAGACGGCTGCCCTTCGCAATGAAGAGACCATAAACAACTACGGTCAAGCGATAGGGCTCGCCCTAAATGCAGGGAGAGTAAGTCCTGGGACGGAGATGTCGGGCGGAGATGTCGGGCGTAGAAGAGAAATGGACACGCCTTAAAAATACTGCCATTAGTACTGCTGACTCCATCTTAGGCAGTAGTCGTAGAGATCGGATCGACTGGTTCGATGACGAATGTAAGCTAGACACTGGAAGATATGAAAAAACAGTTCACCGGAGAAAGAAAGCAGCCTGGGAGAAGAATCTCGTCTGTGAATTAGAACAGTATAGAGAGCGAGGACCGTACCAGGCAACGACAAAGAGGGTTATCTGATCGCCGATCTCAAAGGCATCTTAGAGCGATGGGAAGAGCACTTTCATGAGTTGCTTAATGGCCAGCTAACTCAGGAATTGGAGGCTCCACCAATGACCGAAGACCACACTATTCTGCCGCCACCAAGCATAGACGAAGTTAGCAGAGCGATAAATCGGCACGGGATCTGATGGCATTCCAGCGGAGCTAATTAAAACAGGAGGCCACGCAATTCATAAACTAATAGTGCAAGTATGGGAGGAAGAAGCGATGCCAAAAGACTGGAGAACCGCAAAAAAAAGCCATGAGAGAATTTGGCATCCCAAATAAACTGACACGACTATGTAGGTTGACAATGAGCAATGTTATAAGCCAAGTAAAAATATCCGGATCACCATCAAGCCCATTCAACATTTATAATGGGCTCCGACAATGGGATGGACTGGCCTGCGTCCTCTTCAACCAGGAATTGGAGAAAGTGATCCGAGATTCTGACGTAATGGCGAGAGGAACAATCCTCTATATCCATTCAGATACTGGCTTACGTAGAGGATATTGACATCGTTGGTAGAAACTGAAGAGCTGTACAGAAAGCTTTCATACAGATAGAGCAGGCGGCACGAAATATGGGGCTGCACATAAATGAGAGCAAAACAAAGTACATGGTGGCCACGTCTTCGAGTAGAAGATCCAACATTGGTGCCTCAATTCAAATAGTGGAGCGCGAATTTGAAGTTATGCAATCCTTTAACCATCTCGGGTCAGCTGTAGCAGTCGATTACAGCATGGAAACAGAAATACGCGCACGGTTGATTAAAGCCAACAAAGCCTACTATAGTCTTTCAAGACTGTTCAAATCCAGGAACTTAACAATAACATCCAAGCTGCTGATATATAAGAATTTTGTCAAACCAGTACTTATATATGGCTCCGAGACTTGGGTGCTTAGCAAAAATCATTCTGACCTCTTACCCGCATTCGAGAGAAAAGGCTTACGGAGAATAGTTGGCTCCGTATGTAAGGAAGTACGTTTCCGGAGACTATATAATGATAAGATCTACGAGCGTTACCGCGATGTCGACATCGTGAAGAAAATTAAGCTCGGTAGGCTCCGGTGGTAGACACCTAGCTCGCATGAGCGAAGATGATCCTGGTCGGAAAGTCCTTTGCGGTATGATTTATGGAACACAAGAGCAAGGCCGGCCAATCATACGCTGGAAGGATAGCGTAGACTAGGACGTCCAGAGTTTAGGGATGCCAAACTGGATGACATCGGCTCGAAATCGGGATAGGTGGAGAATTTTTTTGCGGGAGGCCATGACCGGATACCGGTTGTAGAGCCAAATATGATGGTGATGAACATACTTAGCTGTTTGAGTTCCAAATGATAAGCGGAGGGCCGTTCCTTAAACTTATATGAGAAGCTGAGAGTACTGTCGTCAGCGAAAGAATGAATTGGATTAGAAGAAATGGACAAAGAGATCATTAATAAAAATGAGAAAAAGTGTCGGAGCCATAACAGAGCCCTGGGGAACGCCAGCATGTATGTTATGTTTTTTAGACATGTAACCGTCCAGGACAACTTGAATTGACATTTTTCATTGATTCTTACTATCGAAATCGAAAAAAACTCTTAGAAATTGGATTCGATTGCTCTCTTCACTATCCGGCTGCGTAAACGAAACATCGATCGCCGACGGGTAGCAAAGTTACAGTTTCGATTGAGAAGGTTTGCACCGAAGAATACACTGAATCCCGTGTATGGTGTTTGGAAATAGAACACGAAACCTTGAGAGAGAAATCTTAACTCTACCTAAGAGCTTTTACTTATTCAAACACACACACACATGCATTTGCACATTTATTTCACCTAAGTAATTAATGTTAAGCGTAAGCCAGGCTCATGAATTTATCAGCCCACGCTCACCGCACTCATTTCTCCTGACAAAGAGTACAAAGCAGAAAGTACAAAATGTTAAAAAAGTAAAGAGTAAAACAGCCTTAATGCCTTAAACCTGACAGATCATAAACTTTGATCACGAAATCGTATACATACCTTCAAGATACACATACATATATCTTTTATTCAACACAGCCCAACATCATTCCCAGAGTTCTCCTGCCTTGCAAAAAATTGGTATATACACCGAACTGGAAGCAAGCCTTCGTGCAGAAGAATTGCAGAGGGTGGGTGCTGGGTGGGTGCTGGCAACGCTATTACTTCTTCTATGTGCAATCGTATATATGATATAAAACACTTTGACATCTCTATATGTACACCTACCTACACCAACACAAACATTAACCTGAATTCCCAAACGTACGTTGTTATGTCGTGGGTATGCGTGTGTGATGCTTGAAGCTAAACAGCGACGGCAGCCAGCATCAGCTGCAGCAACAACAACAACAAACACGTTACTAACTTAAAAATTCCCTTCTGGACTAGAATGCTGGTGCAGAGGGGTGTTACTTGTTACAGGATATACATACATACATATATTAGATGCAGACTCTATAGACGTGGACTGTGCTGGTGCTACAACGCTTGTGGTTTGGGTCGTCCATAAAGCTGTGCGTTGTCGAATGTTGTATAATGATTTATGCGTGCATAAAGTGTCTATATACATACATATGTATAGCAATTATATATATATAGCAATAACATATGTATAAACTATTTACTCGCATCTATAAATAACATCTATTATTTACCAAAGCGATATCGATTTTCTCGCACTCCTTAATGTATCTAATAGTATGGCAAGCTCGTTAGGTCCTACAGCACTCATTCTATCTCTCTTTTGTTTCCAATGCGCTGGTTATTATACTTATATATATGTAGGTAAACGGATTTAAAACTTGAATACTTAACTAATCAGCAGTTTCAATTTTAGATAAGAATTTTGAAAAACTGTAAAAATAATTTCATATTTAGGTTGGCAGTGTTGCTCAGTTTCGTTTATCAATAGGTTAACTGCACTAATAGTCAGAGAGTCATATAAATTATGAACAAAAATAGTAACGTAACGAAATGGGTTATATTGTCTTGGCTTAATAACTCCCTAACTATTAATCATCGATACGTAAGTACGGGCGACGGTATTTAACGTATATGGCCAGCTCTCTAATAAGATCTAGATCGGAGGTACACATGTGTTTAAAATTAAAGGAAGATCGAGCTAATTTTTAAAAAAAATTGTATGGGCACCCCACGGGCCTCAGGGCTCATTCACTCCAAAAATGTAACAAAAAGTTTTCTCCATCGGAGATACACATGTGTTTAAAATTTGAAGAAAATCGGGCTAATTTAAAAAAAATTATATGGGCAACACTCAGGGCCCGTTCACTCAAAAAATTGTACAAAAAGGTTTGTCAATCGCAGATACATGTGTATAAAATTGTAAAGAAAATCGGGTAAATTTTTAAAAAATTTATATGAAAGGGTTGTCACCGGAAATACACATGTGTTCAAAATTTCAATAAAATCGGGCGTTGGCAAGTGGGTTATAAATTGATCGCAAGATTCCACGACCTTTACCAATAGACATATCAAGTGAAATAGCACCGACACATCTGTCAAAGACGTGTCCCCGAACTTAGGGCTAAAATGAATTCGACCTCAATTAATTCCCCGCAGAACCAACAATATTGAGCAAAGCCACTATAGATTGCATGTTCACCAGACACATTAATGTTGAACAGTCGGGTTGGTGGTGAGTGCGCAGACTAAGAGAAAGATAAAAGCCAATCGTGTCGCACATTAAACTTATTTATCGGCCGATACCAAATCGTTGTAGTCTGCGCACTTGCATACATGTTCATACTGATTAAGAGCGCGACTAAACTATCGGCCGACAGAAAGTCTCTAGTGTGCGGGGACTCTAAAAGTGACTCGCTAACATAGACGTTTCACGTCAAATCAACGGCAGTGAGCACCGACATAGACCCGTCCGATCCTTTTTATCATATTTAGCTCTACAACCGGGGTCCGGTCCTGGTCTCCCGTAAAAAGTCTCTCTACCGACCCCGATTTTAAGCCGATGTCATCCAGTTTTGCATTCCTAAACTCTGGGCGCCCTGGTCTACGCCATTCTTCCACCGTAGACGTGGCCGGCATCACTGTCGTGTTGCATAAATCCTACCGTAAAGGATTTTCCGAGCAGGATCATCCTCTTCGCTAATGTGAGCTAGTTGTCCTGCCCACCGGAGCCTACCGAGCTTCACGATGTCGCGGTAGCGCTCGTAGATCTCATCATTATAGAGTCTCCGGAATCGTCCTTTTTTCACATACGGAGCCAACAATTCTCCGTAAGACTTATCTCTTGAACGCGGCTAAGAGGTCAGAATGCTTTTTGCTAAGGACCAAAGTCTCAGATCCATATGTAAGTACTGATTGTCTTATACACTGGCAGCTTGGATGTTATGGTTAAATTCCTGGATTTGAAGAGTCTTGACAGAACAAACTAGGCTTTGTTGGCTTTGAGCAACCGTGCGCGTATTTCTGGTTCCATGCTGTTATCGGCTGCTAAAGTTGACCCGAGATAGTTGAAGGGTTGCACTACTTCAAATTCGCGCTCCACTTATTTAATTGAGGGACCAATGTTAGATCTTCTAATCGTAGATGTGGCCACCATGTACTTTGTTTTGCTCTCATTTATCTGCAGGCCCAGATTTCGTGCCGCCCGCTCGATCTGGATGAAAACCTCCTGTACAGCTATTTGGTTTCTACCAATGATGTCAATGTCGTATGCGTAATCCAGTATCTGAATGGACTTATAGAGGATTGTTCCTCTCGCCGTTACGTCAGAGTCTCGGATCACTTTCTCCAACGCCAGGTTGAAGAGGACGTTGACTAGTCCATCCCCTTGTCGGAATCCATTACAGATGTTGAAAAGGCTTGATAGTGATTTGGATATTTTTACTTGGCTTATAATATTGGTCATGGTCTTTGTCTTTGTAGTATGTACAACGCGGTGTATATTGCGTCATACAGGGGACTCTTTGGTAAAATATTGTTTAATTATAAACAATACGAATAAAAGACAATGTAAATACGTCGGGCCGTTGAGCCGACACTTATTAATAATATGTAGTTATAAGTTTAGTTTTAAGTCAAATTGTATATCTTCTGAGCTCTTCATATTCATTCATCACGTGCCCGCGTTATATGAGATTGTTGCATTGCTCGGTCAGTCGCTAGATTACATTCGCCATCAAACCAGTCGTTACGATCTCTACGACTAATGACAGTATTCTTAAGGCGTGTCCATTTCTCTGCTTCGCCCGACATCTCAGCCCCAGGACTTACTCTCCCTACATACTCTAGGGCGAGTCCTATCGCTTGACTGTAGTTGTTTATGGTCACTTCGTTACGAATGGCAGTCGTGGATGCAGTCTTTTGTGATGATGCAATCCGCGCTCGGCCTATGGGCTCCTATGGCCATTTATTCTTTCGAAGTCGACATATAGCTTTCACCGAATTCATCTAAGTAACTAGATCCAGAGATTAAGGTATGTATTGAGAGAGGTAGAGTGCTTTATTCCGAAGCAGATGTTTCTTTTCAGTGTGCTTAGTGTGGCTACCAAACCACTGCCGCATAGGTGACAATAAGTCTCATTATCGTTAAGCTCAACCAGTCTGTTATTTTCGGATTCAGCCCCTATATTCTTCTCATTCTCTTCATTGAATAAAGGTAAATCGAGCTTTTGATAATTCTCGACTCCAGGTGCGTCTTCCATCTTGCAATATAGAATTATCCCTAGATATTTGCCTTCTGTGGAGATTGGGAGATTAAAGCATTGAATTAGGGGAGAAATTATCATCCATCATCATATTTGGCTCTACAACCGGGGTTCTGTCCTGGCCAAGAGGAATATGGAACACCGCAGTTGTTTGGTTCGAATTTCTAAATAGTCAATTTCTACCAATATTGATAGGTATGTATGTATGTGTATGTGTATCTGATTTTAGCTTAATTGTCGCACTTGCGCAGCTTATATCAAGTTATAGAATCACCAAATCCATCGCCATTGTGACCTCCACAATACGATCGTACTTTTGGGTCAATTGACAGTGCGCGACTTTTCGAATGGTGAGACGTGCGACGCGCTCCAAAACTGAAAAGTGGGTGGCCTTGACGATAACACAAAATACGTCTAACACTATATTTATTGCAAATTTTTCTTGGCAGATATGTAGCTAGAGATACTTGTTATCATGCTGCGACTTTCACTATATCGTAAAAGCCAAACGCTAGAGAGACGCAACGCAGACTACGTAAATACCATACCTACTTATGTACTCGCACATAGTTTTTATGTACAATAAACTGATAAGTAGAGGAAAATGGATAAAACCATTAAAGCGCATAAAAGCAAAAAAGTTAAAACGGGACGTCATGAACGCAATTATTTTACTTTGAGTTTCTCGTCGGCGGGCAAATAGTAATTTCTGAGAAAATTACAGATTTGCGTTTGTCGAACGATGAACTATACTGTAGGGTAGGGCTCTGTAACCACGGTGCCACGCCACACCTACTGTGTTGCTAATAAAATGCTAGGTGAAGCGCAGTGAAAAAAAAAATAGTCCGAAATATTTTATCATTTATAGTATACACCCGATGAAGAAAAATAAGCACCAGCGGAATTTTTATAGCGGGCGAGGTTATATTTAAGAACTCAATTAAGTTGCCAAATTCATTACATAAAGGGTCCGCCATCTAAAGTTTTTTTTTCAACTAGTGCTTATTTCGTGAATGGTAACACTTAGCTCATGTCTGATTTGACAGATAATTAGTTGTATCCTTCCGCTGAACGAATATGGTTGTGTATACGCTTGAACAACGCTGGGAAATATTGCGACATTACTTTGAAAATCATGGTAATGTTGCAGAATGTGTGCGAAAATTGCGTACGGATTTTGGAAGAAGAGAAGCACCGTCAGCTCCGTATGTTCGTTATCTTGTGAAAAAAGTGAAAGAAACTGGCATCCTCATCGATAAACCAAAGCGTGAAAAGCCAAAAACAGTGCGTACACCCGAGAATATTGATGCTGTGGCAGAAAGTGTGCGTGAAGCGCCATCAACATCAATTCACCGTCGTTCTCAACAATTGAACATTTCGGAGACATCATTGAGACGAATTTTGCATAAAGACCTTGGTATGACGCCATACAAAGTCCAATTGGTTCAGGAGTTGAAGCCAACTGACCATCCAATGCGTTTTCGCTTCGCTGAGTGGGCCTGCGATCGACTTACAGAAGATGCCGATTTTGCCAAAAAAATCATCTTTTCGGATGAAGCTCATTTTGATCTTGGCGGGTATGTAAACAAGCAAAATTGTCGCATTTGGGGCACAGAAAACCCGCACGCATACATTAAAAAGCCGGTACACCCAAAACGAGTCACTGTTTGGTGCGGATTTTGGTCCAGAGGCATAATTGGGCCATTTTTCTTCGAAAATGAGCAAATAGTGGCCGTTACAGTCAATGGCGATCGTTATCGGGCCATGTTGAACGAATTTTTGTTCACAAAAATTGAAGAGGAGGATATTGGCAACATTTGGTTTCGACAGGACGGCGCTACGTGCCACACAGCCGAAGCTACACTCGATGTTTTGCGCCCTGTTTTTGAAGATCGCATTATCAGCCGCAGAGCTGATGTCGTTTGGCCACCTCGGAGCTGCGATTTGACACCGTTGAACTATTATTTGTAGGGTGCCCTAAAAGTTAAGTATTACGCCGACAAGCCAGAGACAATTGACGCTTTAAAGGACAATATTCGTGAAGCCATTGGTGAAATACAGCTGCACACAATCGATAATGTGCTTAAAAATTGGACCGATCGTGTAGGCTACTGCATGGCCAGCCGAGGCAGCCATTTGAATGAAGTTATTTTCCATTGTTAACCGGAAGGATTGTACTTTCAAATAAAAATATTCAGTAGTTTTTTTTTATAGCATTTTCAAAAAAAAAAGTTATTTGGCGGACCCTTTATTAGGTCTGTTCCCCTATTTAAAAAACGTAAAATGGCCATTTGTTCAATACTCGAAACAATCGCAAAGAAGAGCGGAAAATAGAGAGTAAGTTAATTTCCCCTCCATGTACATTTTGCCAACTTTTACTACAAAAATGTCTGTGAAATACGCATTTATTGACAATTCACTAATTTGGCATTCGTTTGATTTTCCCCTTCTTTGACAGAGTGCGCTAACTTTTTGGCGCCAAGTAAAAAATAAATATGAATTAGTACGTTTTGTGTGTATTTGTATCGAAATTGTCGCACAAATCTGACGAAGACGATGAGAATAACAAAAGTTTTAATTTTAAACAAAAAACAACCCATAAAAGGAGAGGAGGAGAAAAGCATAATAGGAGATAGGTAATAGGTATGTGTTAAAAATTTGAAGAAAATCTTGACCCTGGGGTTTCGAAATTTTTTACAAAAAGTGTTGTCCATCGAAGATGAAAAAAATCGGGTACTTTTTTTTTATAAACGCCAGGATATTTAACTTTACTGGAATTATCTAACGTCATACCTTTGATGATGATAGGTCCCAAGTGACCAGTTTTCTTTTCGTAAAAGGCACTAGAACGGTTTTGCAAGGATTGATGGATAGTCCTTCTCTGCTGCACCACTCTGCATAGACTAGAAAATTGTCAAAGACTAGTTCCCATTGAAGGGGAGAAAGTACTCCTCCTTGAGAACATCCCTTAATTGCAGTCACAGACATAGACACTCCTTCCGAGGAGGAAATACTATCCCATCTTTTAAGCATGGCCCTTATCCAATGATTGGTCGAGCTTCCCATACCTCTGCTGCTGATTGCATTTGCAATAGAGTCATAGCCAGTGTTATCAAATGTGCTCAAGATGTTTGTTGCCTGGTATGGGGAGAAATATCACATTTACCTGTCTCCATCAGGTAGTAAGAATGTACCCCCAGTTGTAGCTGGCTCTAAATATAGTAATAATACCCGGAAGAATGAGATCGATTGCCTTCTGTAAAAGCGCTGGAGAGATCCTATCCCCACCGGGAGCTCTGAAAGGTTTAAAAGACCCTACTGCCCATTTAACCTTATCCGGACTGAAGATTTTACCAGATAAACTATTTACCCTTCTAGTAATACAGACCCTTTGGTCAGATGCGTTCTGGTACGTGTGTGGTGCACGAGTAGAGGAACATGATAAATGAACCTGGATTATGGTTCTGATTGTATCCTCACGGTCTGACGTGTAGGCGGCACCGGCCTTTTTTAATAAACCAACACAGTTTCACATCTTTAACTAATACTTTATGGATTTGTAAAGCTCCTTGCATTTCGACAATGTTTTCGCAGCATTTCCTCCATGTGGCTCGTTTGGATCGTCTTAGTTTAGAGTTGAACTCCGTAAGAGCGAACCTATTGTGAGGAATTCTTGTGGCCGAATTTTGTTCACACAAAACATGCCATATAGTTTTTTCCCCAAATTCGGGTGCATCCTGTACCCACGCAGTGCAGCCACTAAACGCATATGAAAATAAAACAGCCAAAACAACATCACGCCATCGGACTGACCAATCACAGCGCAGCACGCTATTTAGAATTTTTGCCACACAAAAAGGTATAAAAGGGCGAGCATGCAGTCAGTCGCTCTCTTAACAGCTATAAGTTTGTGTCGACTACAAAACTATACGAAGCAGCAGGTCTGCTGCCAATAACTTACCACTTGTTCCGAATGGCGAGGAAATTCGTCGACGCATTGGAAACACATCCAAGTCCTGAGATGCAAGGACTGCGAATCGAGGAAATCGAGCCAAGTCACCGGTACATACACATAAGAGAATTCACTGATGCTAGATTCGATGACATCTTTAACAATCAAGACGTCTCCTTCTACGAGAAGGCGGGCAACCAATATTACAGAGGCTGAAGTTCGCCCTGTTTATACGCCGTTTAATATTTTTCATTCTTATTTTTTTATTTATTTTATTTTAAAATTATTGTTTAAAATTTAATTACATTAAAAATTAACATGTAGTAGATTAAGTAGTAAAAAATATTGTTTAAAAATAAACAATACCAAAAAAAAAAGACAATGTAAATACGTCGGGCCCCTTTTGTTGAGCCGACACATATTAATATTATTTATAAGTTTAGTTTTAAATCAAAATTGTATATTACTTTAATGTTTAATAAAAATATCTTAATCTAATCAGTCGCTCTCTTAGTCTCCTTTTTGTGCTGTTCGGATCACGCGGTGGTAAGTTATTATTAATAAAACTATTACACTGACATTCGCTGCCGACGTCACTCGTACGACGTAACTTCGCTGTGTGGGTTGCCAACAGGTTGTTACGCTGGTACATCCAGCATATCGCTGCCGACGTCTTTCTCTGCTTCCGTCACTCGTACGACGTAACTTCGCTGTGTGGGTTCCCTACAGGTTGTTACGCTGGTACATCCAGCATATCACTGCTGACGATTCGTCATCACTCACGTCGCTCAGGGTGCACGCTCATCTCAAACTAAAGCTCACGATCACTCACTTTCGATCGTCAGGCTCACGCCCACACATCGCTCTCGACCGTCTCACGCTCACACATCGCTCAGGAGTCTCGACCGTCTCACGCATCGCTCAGGATTCTTGCTTGTCTGAGGCTTACGCCCACAAATCGCTTAGGATTGACGCTCGTCAAAGGCTAACGCATCGCTCAGGATTAAATTATAGGTTATAAGAAAAGTAGAAAATAAAGAAAATACTTCGAAAAGTCCCAAAAATAGAAATTTTATTGTAACGACCCCTTGCCTCAGAACCCTGGTCACGCTGAGTTTACCCCGGCTGGGAAAACTCCGTTACACTATATTCGTCACAACTCTTCGTGCGCTTAGCGGCGTTGAAGAGCTTTCTAACTTTCTTAAGCTTAAGCTTCAAAGAGTCTGGAGAGTGCGAGGTCAAGTACCTCCTCGTAAATCGCATTTAAGAGTTTGGGTTTAGAGCCTTTATTCAAAATGTCTACATTACTACTAACTACTAATGCGATATTCTAGAAGACACACACCCTGATGCCAGTACTGCAACAGACAACGTGATGTGCAATTTGCATCACAACCTATGATGTACTGTTGGTTGTGGTCCTGGCAGTGTTGTATTAGCTTCTGCTGTCATAGTTCTGGAAAAGATAGCAACTTTTATGTAGAGGAAAAGGCAGCGAATAGATTCCGTTTGGAATTAAATGAAAAAATAGTGCAATAGAAGTTTGGTGTTTCACATTCGACCGTATCAACAATATGGAAAAATCGAGAAGAAGAAGAGAAGAGAAGAACTTATAAGAATGCTGCATAAAAAACAAAAAAAAAAGACAGTTAACCATTTCTGAAATCAATGAAGCGTTATTCTCCAACAATCTCACCAAAACAAATGCAACGGATTCTATGGGCTGGATCCTTAAGTCCTCGATTGATATTGCACACGTCAACCCTGAATTCGCACATTGGTGAAGGTATACAGGCAAAAAAGATACACTCTGATTCAACAAAAAACGAACCGTAAAGCGAAGGTACAATGACAACAACAGACTTTTCTGGTGTTATGCCAGTATAAGTTGCGTGAGTGTCAAGCAAGCATACACTGCCCCCCTCTCTTCAGAACTAAGCATAGAAGGAAGAAAAAATATTCTTGGTATTGTTGTTCCTTAATTTATTTTTATTAAAAATTTGAATGCCTAGAAACTACATGATTTGTAATTGAGCCAAAATTTGCTTCTGTAGTTGTAGCTGGACTCTGAAAAATGTTTTTTAATAACTGTACCATTCCCAATTTGAAATCAAGTCTTTGATTACGGTTCATGCTGCTCATATCTCCCAAAAAACTTAAAAGGAACTTGGTATCATCGCCTTCAGTCTCTTTTCTGAGGTTTGTACTGTCATCCGCAATATATACTGTCGGCAAGTTTTTCTGGTTGGCATCAGTTGTTGTGCTGGTGTCGGATTTGCTTGTCGGTTGTTCAAGATCTTTCGCTGTCTTCTGTATCTGTGGTTCCTCTTGCTTTACTATACTCGAAATTTCAGGATCGTCATGAGGATCATCTCTGTCCATAGCAAAATAAAAAACATCATCGCTGCTGGAGCTGTACAAAAGTTATGGCTTTAGTCTTGCATACATACACACCATGAACTCTTTAAACTTACATATTTTCAATCAGTACTTTGTCAAGGAATTTTAAAATATCTGCGTAAACATATCTCCGAGCTCGTTTCTGACCAGATCCACCACTAGAAGTTGGTAGAGATTTTAGGACATCTTTTTTATAATAGTCTCGACAGTTGCTCCACTTTCTCTTTATGTCCAAACCTATTCGAGTAAAAAAAAAACAGCCCATACAAATTAAAACTTTTCATGTAAATTCTGTAACCATCAAAATATCCATCTTAAAGATATCCACTATAAATGCTGAAAGTACACAGGCACACAGTCATTATAGTATGGAGTGAACTGATGCCGCTATATGGCATGATTGTTAAAACATTTGTATAGGAGCCCTCCTACCCTGGAGCTCGATCACTACCAAATTCAAATAGAAAATGTTGTCACCGGTAATACATATGTGTGCAAAGTTTCAATCAAATCGGGCTTTGGGAAGTGGATTAAAAATTGATCGCAAGATTCCACGAAAAACAAACAAACAAACAAACACACGGGCACGCGAAGTTAATGTAGAGAATTTAAAAAAATCGTGCGGTCGTGAGGCCCCATACAAATTTTTTAAAAAAATTAACCCGATTTTCTTCAAATTTTATGTATGTATGTATCTCCGATGGACAACACTTTTCGTTAAAATTTTGAAGACCCCGGGCCCCGAGGTCGTGAGGCCCCATACAAATTTTTTAAAAAATTAACCCGATTTTCTTCAAATTTTATACACATGCGTATCTCCGATGGACAGCACTTTATCTAAAAAGCCTCCGGTTGCCGCTACTGTGATGAGTTCGTCACCGAACGAGGCTCGAATTTTCCTATCTTTTAACATGTTCATGACCCATCCTATGAAAGAGGAGTCTATTCCCCTGGTTCTGGCTTGTATTTGAATTGCTTCGAATTTAGTGTTGTGAAAAGCGCCTTGAATGTCAATGAAGGCGCACAGTATCATTTCTTTACTTCGAAGTGTGTCTTCGATTTCAGATATCAACTTCATGGAGTGCTGTTTCTGTAGATTTTCCTGTCTGATACGCATGTATGCTGTGGTTAAGAGGGTTTCGTTGGAGTATGTTGGATCTTATGTGGTGACCTAATATTTTCTTCATGGCTTTAAGTATAAATTATGTGAGGCTGATTGGCCTATAAGACCTGGTACCCTCGGGTGATTTCTTCCCTGTTTTTGGTAAGAAAATAACTCGAACTTCTCTAAAAGCACTACGGAACGTATTCTAGGCTATAGCTAGCTTTGTAGAGTCTTAAGAGTGTAGTTTCTATTAGGTTTATGTCACGCTGCAGAAGGATCGGGTATATCCCGTCTCCACTTGGAGATTTGTATGGTCCGAAGCAGTTTACTGCCCAGCGAACTCCTTCAGTGGTGAATATGCTACGTATGACTCGGCGGGGATAAGATAAGGATGTGAGTTAAGGTCCTAGTGTGCTTCGTATTAGACAGTTTGGGAAATGACTTTTTACTAAGCACTCAAGAGTTTCTTGTCTCGTGGTTTTCAGTTCACCATTTGATGTTCTGACTGAACCAAGTGGATTTCTGTAATCAACGGAGAGAGCTTTGTGTAGTCGACATGCTGTTGGCAGCTTTTCAATACTTTCACAGAATTCTCTCCAGCTGTTCCTTTTACTGTTTTTTAATGCAGCGTTGTGTTTTGTTTGAGCAGTTCGGTAGGCCGTCCAAATATTTGATCGTTTGGCTTCCGAACTTCTCTTCTTTTGGCTTGGAAGTCGTGGTTCCACCAGGGAACATCTCTCGTGCCTCTGACGCGAGCTGCAGAACAGCTTGTGCGATAGGCATTTGTAATTGCCTCGGTGAGGTCGTTAGCAGTACTATCTAAATCTGCAATCGAGCTAATAGTGGTGCTAATGCCTGTTAGATTTAATTGTAGTGAGTCTAGGTAGACTTGCCATTTGTTGTGTTTGGCTGTTCTTATAATAGATTGAACCCTTTTGGGAGTTTCAATATTAAAATGGATGTACATATGGTCGGAGAATGATGCCTCCTTCATTACATGCCAATTCTGGATCGTACTGGCCGTACTTACATCTGATCAAGTGAGGTCCAGTACCTCTCTCCGTATAGCTTTAATGAAGGTTGCATCACTTCTCACGTTACTTATTATAATGTTTTTTGATAGGCCATAATTAGTTGCTCACCTCTTGTGTTAGTATTGGTGCTACCCCAGACTAGGTAGTGAGCGTTTGCATCCCATCCTATCACAAATGTTTGGTTGTGAGCTATACTGTATTCTATAAAGCTCGGAATTATTTCCGGAGGTGGGTCTTCTTCCTCTCCAGGGAAGTAGGCAGCGGCAATGTGGATGGTGGTACGTCCTTTTGTTTTTGCAATATGCGTCTCTATTGAGATCACGTTTAGGTCTCTGGAAATAAATTGGTTTAAGGAGTAAATGTTGAATGAGTGGTGACATAGGATTGCTGTCCTGGGTCTCTCATTTCTTATGCAGTAAATTAACTTACCCAGTTTGTTTGGGATCCGCAAAATGTTTTCATTTTTGGTCCATGGCTCTTGGATGAGAGCTATGTCCCAGTTTTTGGCTGCAAAAAGTATGCAGGAATTGGCAATAGCTGCCTATGATATATGCAGATTTATCTGCACACACTTCAGCATTATGTGCGCTGGTTGGGCTTATTTTTCTATCATGAGGGTCCTGTGTGGTTGAGCTCGCGGGAGGTTGTATATGCTTCGTTGCTGCTAGGCTTTTTGGATTGTCTGGCTTTGTTTATTTTATTTGCCCTATCGACCCTGTTTCCTGTGTTGGGTTTCTGTGGTTGGTCATCGGGCTTGATTTTAGAAATGGTAGTGACTGAGTGATTTCCTTGATTGTCGGTAAGGCTGGCAGGGTTTTGATGGCCTTTTGCTGGGTCCAGCTTCCATTGATATTTTACTTCTTTTTTATTCTTTTTTGAGTCTGAAGTATACAGACCCAAAGAGCCAGTTTACTCTGTAGTTGGAGCCCTTCAGGTTCTCCGCTATTTTTGGCGAGGCTGAGACAGTAAGTTGGAGATAATCGTTTTCTCTGTCTTTGCGCGACAGTATCTTCCAATCTCCGTTTCGTAGCTCTTTGTTCTGGACCACTAAGCGCCTGCTTATTTTTTCAGTTGTTTCATTTCTACTATTCGGCAGATAAACGTAAAAGATGTGATGGCGAGTGATTTCATCCTCCCCGACGATTTTCAAATTGGCATTTTCCCATGGTCTTAGAGTTTGGATTGTCTCAGTTATCCATGTTGCCGTGTCTTCATCCGCGCAGCTTACAGAAAGCCACCCATTTCTGGCTCTGCAGCCCAGGAAATTAGGGCTTATCCCATCTAAGGGGAGCTCGGCTACTGCGTCCATTATGTGGTCTTGAATCTTTGACATCTGTGCCGTCTCCAGTTTGACATCAGGGAAGTACTGGTCGGTAATAACCAACCTGATGACTTTTGTGATGTCACTGTATCTTGGTACTGTCTTTGATCCACTTGTTCCCACTTCATCGCTTGGATCAGTTTTTTCCCGTATGTGGTCTTGAATCTTTGACATCTGTGCCGTCTCCAGTTTGACATCATGGAAGCACTGATCGGTAATAGCCAACCTGGTGGCTTTTGTGATGTCACTATACCTTGGCACTGTCTTTGATCCACTTGTTGCCACTTCATCGCTTGGACCAGTTTTTTCCGTGGTGCTGAATGTTTCATTTTCTTTTATTAGGGGGCATGCTTGCCTGTCCCGTTTCGGTGGGTTTTTCGGACTGGAGTCGTTTGATCGACTCCGTTTGATGGTTGTTGAAACAGTCCTGTCCTTGATTTTTGTTTGGCACTGGGCTAGTGCCTGGTCATGGGTGAGTCCCGTTTGTTTGAGAAAGGTCAGTCTTTTCCTCGCGGCTCCACTTAGGTATTGCCTTTTGTTCTTCTTGTCCTCTAGGTCTAAACTTGTCAGTCCGTCCCTTAGGTCAGAAGTGGTTGATATGGACACTTTGTCCAAGCATTTTAGCACGTTGAAGTCTTGTGCAGGGACGTAGTCCACGTTAATGTTTGACGAGTCTGTACTGTCATAATTTGTTATTTCACTCTCAGAAGTAGGACCTGTGGGGTCCATGGCTTCTGAGATTGGCGCGTCTGGAGGAGCACCGCTCTCAAGTTTTATATTTTTCCAACTATCCATACGTTCCTGTAGTTGAGGAAGGGAAGGTCCACTACCGCAGAGCCTCTTGCAGTGGTAAGGTCTTATCCCATTTAAGGGGAGCTCGGCTACTGCGTCCATTATGTGGTCTTGAATCTTTGACATATCTGCCGTCTCCAGTTTGACATCATGGAAGCACTGGTCGGTAATAGCCAACCTGATGGCTTTTGTGATGTCACTATACCTTGGCACTGTCTTTGATCCACTTGTTGCCACTTCATCGCTTAGACCAGTTTTTTCCGTGGTGCTGGATGTTTCATTTTCTTTTATTAGGGGGCATGCTTGCCTGCCCCGTTTCGGTGGGTTTTTCAGACTGGAGTCGTTTGATCGGCTCCGTTTGATGGTTGTTGAAAAATTCCTGTCCTTGATTTTTGTTTGGCACTGGGCTAGTGCCTGGTCATGGGTGAGTCCTGTTTTTTTGAGAAAGGTCAGTCTTTTCCTCGCGGCTCCACTAAGGTATTGTCTTTTGTTCTTCTTGTCCTCTAGGTCTAAACTTATCAGTCCGTCCCTTAGTTCAGAAGGGGTTGGTGTGGACACTTTGTCGAAGCATTTTGGCACGTTGAAGCCTTGTGCAGGAACGTAGTCCACGTTGATGTTTGACGAGTCTGTACTGTCATAATTTGTTATTTCACTCTCAGAAGTAGGACCTGTGGGGTCCATGGCTTCTGAGATTGGCGCGTTTGGAGGAGCACCGCCCTCAGGTTTTATATTTTTCGAACTATCCATACGTTTCTATAGTTGAGGAAGGGAAGGTCCACCACCGCAGAGCCTCTTGCTGTGGTAAGGTCACTTGAAACCGGAGGGTACCAGGTATCCGGAGTTCCGTGCTATCGACCAAAATGTTCTCATGGCCATACATCCCTCGGCGCACGTGTCTCACCTTGGATTGAGGATTGTTTTATCGAGGTTATCTCCTCTAGATCCGTTGACTTCTGCTAGACAGGGTCACCACTTGTAGGACGGGCGTAAAGCCCATTCAACGGTCTTCCAGCGAGAGAGGCTTTGTGTTGCGCTTCATCGTTGTCTGATCCTGGGAGAGTTCGATAGACTCGTACTACCCCAGGTTTTCGAAACCCCTGTGAATCGGAGATACACATGTGTATAAAATTTGAAGAAAATCGGGTGTCCTTAAAAAATTTGTATGTATGTATGTAAGGTGTTGTCCATCGGAGATACACATGTGTAAAAAATTTGAAGAAAATCGGGTAAATTTTTCTTATACAATTTGTATGGGGCCCTCGACCCCAGGTCCCAATCACTTCAAAATTTTTATAAAATGTGTTGTCCATCGGAGATACACATCTGTATAAAATTTGAACAATATCGGGTGTCTTTTAAAAAATTTGTATGGGGCCCTCGACCCCGGCGCCCGATCACTTCAAAACTTTCATAAAGAGTGATACAAATGTATATAAAATTTAAAGAAAATCGGGTTAATTTAAAAAAAAAATTGTATGTAGCCCCACGACCCCGCGCCTGGGTCACCAAAATTGTACAAAAAGTATTGTCCATCGGAGATACACATGTGTATAAAATTTGGGAAAATCAGGTAAAACATTTGTATGGGGCCCCACGACCGTAAGCCCGAGGGGCTTCAAATTTTAATAGAAAGTGTTGTCACTGGAAATGCACATGTGTGCAATGTTTTAATGAAACGGGGCTTTGGGAAGTGGGTAAAAATTGATCCTAAGATTCCACGACAGACAAACAAACAGTCAAACAAACAAACACACGAGCACATTGCACCAGTTAATATAGAAAATTTAAAAAAAGACAAAGAAACCAGCCAAATCTTCGATAAAATATAAAAGAACTTTTAGATTTTAGACTCCGTTTTGCCAACAGCCTTATGATAGCCACTGTCACTGCTAATCTGTTGTAGGCCCTTGGAAAATTAAATCCTAATCGCAAGCGGTAAGAAAGTCATACAATAGCATCTACAATTAGATATGACTCCAATTTATAAAAATAAAATAAAAACTGTATTGCACGTAGTAAAACTTATAGTATAAAGTACATTTATGCTTAAATCAAAATAGAAATTACTTAAGCGATTTTCATAACAAAAATTACATACCAAACAAACCTGTCAAAAACTCAAAGTAAAAGAAGACTGAATTTAAATATAAATATTTATCCTTATTGGTTTTTTTATTACAATTATGTGTTAATTTTATATTTTTATAAATTATTTGTTGTTGTTTTCATAATTTTATTAATTATTTTATTTTATTTACTACTTTTTTAAATTTTATTAAATCTTTATTTAATAATTTTATTTTCCAACAAATTTATCACTTTAACTCAAAAAGAATCCATGAACTATTAGTAAATAAATAATTTTCAAGTTACCAACTTTTTCTCCTTCGACACGATTTGTTCCATTTATGGAACAGAGTAAAAAACTCCTTAAATTTTCAGGAAAATAAAACATTTTTAAATTCTCTACATTAACTTCACTTGCCCGTGGCACGGTTGTCGGTCGTCGGTCGTCGTCGAATCTTGCGATCAATTTTTAACCCACTTCCCAAGGTCCGATTTTATTGAAATTTTGCACACATGCGTATTTCCGGAGACAACGAAATCTATTAAAATTTGAGACCCCTCGGGCCCCGGGGTCGGACCCCATACAATTTTTTTAAAAAAAATAACCCGAATTTCTTCAAATTTTATATACGCGTGTATCTCCGATAGGCAACACTTTTTGTAAAAATTTTAGGACCAATTTTCTTCAAATTTTATACACCTCTGTATCTCCGATGGACAAATTTTTTTGTAAAGTTTTTGGAGTGAACGGGCCCTGAGGCCCAAGGGGTGCTCATATAAATTTTTTAAAAATTAGCTTGATTTTCTTCAAATTTTTAACAAATGTGTATCACTGATGGACATAACTTTTTGTAAATTTTGTTGGAGTGATAGGAGTGTGGTGTCCATATAAATTTTTTTGGGAGCCCCCCGACCCCATCCCCGGTTGCTTAAATCACTCCGCTCGCGGGTGACAGTTGTATGGGAACTTCCCGACTCCATCCCCGGTTGCTTAAATCACTTCGCTCAAGGGTGAGAGTTGTATGAAGCCCCCCGACCCGGGTCCTGATCTCTTTCAAATTTTTACAAAAAGTGTTGTCCATCGGTGATACACACGCATATAAAATTTGAAAAAAATCGGGATTGTTGTTATGATAAGTCAAACTAAAAGTTTTTTTTATGGAGATTTTCATGCAAAAACACCATCCGAATTTTCCAAAATTGCCGACTTTTCCGGTGGACCTTTTAAAAAATCTTTCATACAAACCTTGTCCTTATAACTACGAACACAATTTAAAAAAATCGTCCGAGCCGTTCTCAAGTGATGATCTGTGAAACATGTGGCAATTCATTTATATATATATATATAGATAAATAAAGTTACAAAATGCAAAACAAATATTTTTTATATAGAACGAAAATGCATGATTGAAAGTAAAAAAAAAGAAAGAAAATAAAACAAAAACAAATTGAAATTTTTCATCTAAAATCTCTAATCGCAGAAATTTATATGGGAGCCCCTCGATCCTGGGTCATTTTTTTTTATTGTAGGAGAAAATCATCGAAAGTGACATTTGACATCAGATGTCAAATTTGAAAATGCTCAGATAATTTTATTCTGAGCACTTAGAGGACGCTTATACTCTGAGCAAATAAGAAACACGAGCATTTTTCTTGACAACTCTTTGACTGCACTGAACTAATTTAAGAAAACGCCAAATGACAGAATATTGTGAAAACTTGTTGTTCTATCTGTAAAATATTTATGTCTCGTTTCATTTGCTGGGTTCATTTGTGGGTGAGCTAAGATTTCTCTCCCGTGGTTTCAGTTTAACATTGCATTTGCGAACTGTGCCCGGAGTACGGTTTGATTTTATGTACCTTTGTTTTATAAATTATAACCTAAAATGTTACTTTGCTACCCGTCGGCAATCGGGTACATCGGGCACTCACCTCATTCACCTCGAAAACTCTGTCACTTTGAATTTTAAAAGCTAACCTATGGGTATGGTTTCGGATACGGTTTGTGCAATTGGAAAGAGACATTAGTAAACATAAACAAAACACATACTTAAAGATGAAATGGAATGTTCATAATCGATTCGACTTTTATACTATTATGCACATTTATGGTAATTTGTGAAATGGCATTAATAATGATTGTGTAAGTCGGACTAATGTATATTGATGCTTGAGAAACCGAAATTTTCTGTTTTCGTTCATTATTAGAAATAATGACATTATTAATAACCGTGTAAGTGCTGAGTTAAAAATATGGCGACGCAAACTCGCAGTGCTTCCATGAACAGACAGAATAGATTTTGCAATCAAAATCCACCACCCAAAACCAAGCAGCGCAGCCGAATCGGGTAATTTTTCTTTTAAATTTGTATGGGAGCCCCCCGACCCCGCGGCCCGAAGGTGCCTAAATTTTAATAGAAAGTATTGTCATGGCAAAGACACATGTGTGCCAAATTTGAATACAATCGGGCCACGGGCACGCGAAGAAGTTAATATAGAGAATTTAAAAACAAGTACTTTCTTTGCCGCATAACATCCACAATTGACCACCAATAGAACTCAAAATGTAATCTGCAAAACTACAGCCATATACGAGTATCTACCATATAAAACAAACAAACAAGCTTTGCAATCGAAGTCCGTTCCTTAGTTAGATGGTTTCTTACAAACATACACATACACATACTTTTTGAACCAATCAGAGCATAAGGGTGGGCGCCGTGGCTCAGTGGTAAGTGATTGGATTTCTGAGCAGGGGGTTCGTAGTATTTTTCAAGTACTTTTCGCGGTCCCAACTCTCCCAACAAGGTTTCCCAATGTCTGACCTTGGCCTTGGACCGCAACGGTCTGTCGCGCCAAATATTATTATTAATTTTATTAAATTGTAAGTAGAAGTTGAGACTGCGTCGTAGGAAGTGCTATGCAACGTTGTTGCTAGGAGCACCAGAAAATAGGACAGTCACCAAGGAATGCAATAAATCCAATGGTATAACGTCTATTTTTACTATCCAGCATTTACCAGCATAGTCTGCATCACTATATAAAGCAACTTCTTAATTATTGCCCATCCAAAAACATTATTATAAAAATGTAAGTACGGCCAGTGCGATCCAGAATTGGCATGTAATGAAGGAGGCATCATTCTCCGACCATATGTACATCCATTTTAATATTGAAACTCCCAAAAGGGTTCAATCTATTATAAAAACAGCCAAACACAACAAATGGCAAGTCTACCTAGACTCACTACAATTAAATCTAACAGGCATTAGCACAACTATTAGCTCGATTGTAGATTTAGATGGTAGTGCTAACGACCTCACCGAGGCAATTACAAATGCCTATTGCACAAGCTGTTCTGCAGCTCGCTTCAGAGGCACGAGAGATGTTCCCTGGTGGAACCATGACCTCCAAGCCAAACGAAGAGAAGTTCGGAAGCCAAACGATCAAATATTTGGACGGCCTACCGAACTGCTCAAACAAAACACAACGCTGCATTAAGAAACAGTAAAAGGAACAGCTGGACAGAATTCTGTGAAAGTATTGAAAAGCTGCCCACAGCATGTCGACTACACAAAGATCTCTCCGTTGAATACAGAAATCCACTTGGTTCAGTCAGAACTCCAAATGGTGAACTGACAACCACGAGACAAGAAACTCTTGAGTGCTGAGTAAAAAGCAATTTCCCAAACTGTAATTTACTAAGCAACCCCAAGAAGAAAACGAGGACCTTAACTCACATCCTTATCTTCTCCCCGCCGAGTCTTACAGGCGCTCTAATAGCATATTCACCACTGAAGGAGTTCGCTGGGCAGTAAACTCCTTCGGACCATACAAATCTCCAGGTGAAGACGGGATATACCCAGCGTGGTTAAAACATAATAGAAACTACACTCTTCAGACTCTACAAAGCTAGCTATAGCCTTGAATACGATCCGAGGTGCTGTAGAGAAGTGCGAGTGAAATTTTTACCAAAAACACGGAAGAAATCCCCCGAGGATACCTGGTCTTACAGGCCAATCAGCCTCACATTATTTATACTTTTCAGGAGTCATTGAGAAAATATTAGGTCACCACATAAGATCCAACATACTTCAACGAAACCCTCTTAACCCCAGCCAACATGCGTATCAGACTGGAAAATATAGAGAAATAGCACTCCATGAGTTGACATCTGATATCGAAGATACACTTCGAAGTAAAGAAATGTTATTATGCGCCTTCATTGACATTCAAGGCGCTTTTGACAACACTAACTTCGAAGAAATTCAAATACAAGCCAGAAACAAGGGAATAGACTCCTCTATCATCTATAGGATGGGTCGTGAACATGCTAAAAGATAGGAAAATTCGAGCCTCGTTCGGTGACGAACTCATCACAGTAGCGGCAACCCGAGGCTGTCAACAAGGCGGAGTCCTATCACCACCTTTTTGGCTACTAGCGATGGACCAACTATTAGACAAGCTTAAGAATAATCTTTATCACAAACATTACCTATGCGGATGACCTAGTCCTAATGGTGCGTGGTAAATTCGAGAGTACGATAGCAGAAAGTGGCTCTGCGGTATTTTGGCCCATTCCCTGCGAAGCGCTATTTTTTTGTTCCAACCTTGCTCTTCAAAATACCCCAAACCGAGAAATCTAGCGGATTCGTATCCGGTGAATTTGGTGGCCATTGGGCAGTGGAAAAAAACTGCGGAACGTTGTTTCTTAGCCAATCTTGATTGACGCGCGCTTTATGACCCGGCGCCGAGTCCTGTTGAAATGTCCAGGCTCTGCGGCCGAAATGTTTTTGTGCCCAAGGCTTCAACGCTCCCTCCAACACATGATCCCGATCGGCCATAACGGCGGCCCAAACCATCACCATCGGCGGCGCTTGGTTTCGAGTGGCAATCCGTTGGTCCAAATTTTCAGTAGAACGGCCGGACAAGTAAATCCGGTCGTTCTGCTTGTACACATATTGCTCAATAACGAACGGTACTTATCGAAGAAAACCAAATTCGGTAAATCGCCACTTTCGTGCAAGCGTAACAACTCCTTTGTTCTTTCCACTCTAACTTTTTTTTGAGCATCGGTGAGTTTTTTTTTGGAATTTCAAGGCCTTTAGTCCAAGATGATCTTTCAATATGTGCTGCATCCGTTCGAGGGAAATGTTCGCCTTACTAGCCATTTTTCTGCCGCTACGGTGCGGATTCCGAGCCAATTTGGCCTTCACCTTCCGAATGATATCCGGCGATGTTGCAGTGCGTTTCGGTCCACCACCATGGCGTTTTGCAATGTCAGTATTGTTATAACGATTTATGGTGCGATACACAAACATTTTATTCACATGCAGATGTTTTAACTGGTTAACAATCTGCGGCTGTGGTTTTCCAGCCAAAAATAGCAATCACAATATTACGCTTGAATTCCATTGTGGATAACTTTTTTTCTGAATACTTCCTACTAAAATGCTTTTGTACGCTTGTAAACAATTGAAAGAACTGTCATTAGTGTAAATTTGAGAGCTCTGTCATCACTGGTTTGACAGCAATGACAGTCTGAAGTTGGTAACAATTAGTGTTAGTCACCCCGTATATAAAATGTCTAGGTCGTGTGCGACACAAAATGTAAATTTATTAACTTAATTGGTAAGTAACACGTTTACATTTTAAGCAATTTACTATTTATCATTTTAAAAATTTCAGATGACATGAATCGGCGTACGACCAAACGATCTATAATTTTAAGAATTAAGAAAAAATCTGGCTTCAGAATTTTTGTGTTCTTTCTTCATCGTCGCCATCGTCTGAACGTCCATCCTCCTTTTCATAAACTTGACACTTTTAATAAACACAAACCAAATGTAACATGGCGTTCAAAACAAAAACACGCACACATATACAATACAGATTTGTTGTTCGATTCGCAGAGAAAAACCGAGCATTTTTCAATGAACGGGAAAGAATCGAATCGAAAATCTCATAAATATTCAAAACAAGTTGTCGTGTCGTATAGTTTTATGCCCGTGCGACAAAGTTAAACAAATCAAGCAGTGTCCACCAACAAAAACAAACAGACACTGCCGCTATATCGAAAAATAAAAATTTGTTTTTGCCTTTGTACGACAGTTACTTAGCAGACGAAATCAGAAAACAACTCAGCTAATAATTATTGAACAACAAAAGTCATACATTTAATAAACTATTGTTTCATCAAAATAAAAAATAAAGTCCTTAAACTTACGCTTTGTGTGTTTTTCCTTCTTGCTAAATGTTTTCCACATTTTATCAAAAACAGTCTCGCATATTTCGTCCCAGGCAAGTTCTTTCTTGGTGCGATCTTTATAATCGATATGATTAAGATCCCATATACAGGGATAATTCTCAACCGCTGCAATAATACATTCAATATCAGCCATAACAATAAGATACACAACAATTTTTCCAAATGCAAGCGAGACGACGGCACGGCACAAACTGAATAAAATCCGAACAAGCTGAAATAAATCAGAATTCATAAGGTCTGCGCCAGCGAAATAGTGAGCGAATTCAGCGAGTACAAAAGTATGCAGAGCAGGTAAAGTCGAGTATTGTTAGTTCTGAATAATTTATATCAACTTCAAAATTCAGTCAGCAGTTGATCTGAAATTGTTCTTGACGGAATAAGTTAAAAAAGCCTTGCGATTTGTTTCCTCTGGTTTTAAGTTTTTGAAAGTGTTGCCAAGTATTTATGACGTCACTCTTTTAAGTGACAGGTATTTTAAAAGACTATATTTTTATTTATTTTTTTGTGCTGTTACCAATACATTTTTTTTTTGTTTTAAACCGAAGAATATGTGAATATGTGCTCTTTTTAATTGCAATATTCACATATGGCTATTGCATAGAATATGATTTGTATACATATGAGAATATCTCAATAGTAGTAAGACTCTTAACGCCCATGATGATATAACCATTGATAGGCAGTTAATTTTTTTATAACTGAATATATCCAATGATCGGCAGTTACGTCTTTTATTTTCTATCATAGTAGTCGTCTTTTATTATATCGAAGCCATAAGGAAGAGTATATAATGCCATCATTCTGCTTAGTATACTATGTATTTTGACACATGTTTAAGGAAAAAATATATTATTATTATTTTATTAATAAGCCCAATCTGATTTCAAAGGAAAACCCTATATTTTCTTATCTATCTTATCTCACTGGTCGTTCTATGTTGAAACTGAATGAAAAATACAAGTTGTCTGAGGCTTAACCATAATGCACATTTGCCCGCATAAGCTAGTGTCGTAATCTAATGAAACGTTTCAAAAAGTTTCCAATAAAAATCAGACAATAATGTACTTTTGCCAACTTAACTGTCATTTTCTGTTAACTGTTGAAACTCTCAGCATCAATATAATAAGGTTCCCTGGCCAGGACGCCGCAATCGCTTGCTTTGGCCAGCTGAGATGAAAGCTATTATAAATGCAACGTAAGTGCTTAGTGTATTAGCTCATTTCATGTCTGGTTTGTACTCTAGCTTAAGCGCGCGAAAGTGCATTAGGTTAGATTTTTCAGCGACACGGCGCTGTATGAAAATGTATAAGACGACAACCGTTTGTTGTCAAAAAATTGATAACTTAAATACCACAGACACTGACAATAGTGTTTACTATTTTATTTTTCTTAAGACCATATTAAGTTTTTAGAAGTGCCTTGCTGCTAATGGATACGAAGTCAAATGAGACTTTATTATAATAACAATGCAGTTTGTCACAACTTAAAACTTTATATTATAATCATTGTGCCAGATCTTTTAAGGTTTATGGCATAAGGCTTACGCGTGAATTGTAATGGACATGAAGCACACATTGGCGAATTTGCAAATACAGAAAGTGTATGTGCGATTTTTATATCGGAGAATTATCGGAGCTTCAGGGAAAAAAGATTTCTCGGAGTATGAAAACAAAAAACAGCTCTGAATTCTGACAGTTAAATTATATCTCCGAGTACTCCGGCACAAAAAAACACAGCCTTTGTTCAGCACACTTAGAGCATTCATATTCAAACTAGGTTAAATACAACAGAACTCAGCAGTTAATGGCCGTGTTTTTTTATGTCGGAGATATCGGAGAAATCCAAGTAGCGAGATATTCGATAAACCCGATAATTTTTTTCTATGATCATATCTGTCAGATTAAAAAAATTATCTGCTGTGTATTTTTAGTATCAAAAAAAATGTTTTTTCTAACCTGAATGCTACATAGTAGTCGACATGTCTCATCTTTAAAGAAACAAACAACTACAGCTGTCAAGATATTTTCAGAGAAAAAGATCATATCCGAGAATTATCAGAGCGTAAAATAAAACGCTTTAGAGAAAAATATTTGTCGCAGAATGAAAAAACTATAGATCTGAATTCCGTCAGTTTAATTGGATCTCCGAGTACTCCACATAAAAAAAAACACTTCCTTTGTTCATCACACTTAGAGCATTCATATTCAAACTAGGTTAAATACAACAGTCAATGTCTGCAATGCTGCTCAAATATACCCACATGTTTTTTGCGGTCCAGCGACAACGAGCGACTTTGTGAGTACGTTCGGTGAGCAATTTGTAATTGAAAACAACCTATAACTGAAAGATAACTAGTTGTAACACAGTTTTGTTTGGATGTAGTGAAATAATTCAATAAAGCCAAAGTGGATACTAAAGTAGCAATATGTCTGCAGCACTCGATATCGATAAGGAGAAATTAATATTCGAAGTTAGATGTCGTCCAGTACTTTGGAGATGTACTGAAATCGAATATAAAAACCAAAAAATAAGTAGCAAGCAATGGGATGAAGTTGGAGAAGCTTGCAATACAACAGGTAAATACATAAAATACGTACATGAAAATTTATTTATAATTTAATCAACGCGATTGCAGCGCACGTGTCAAATGATGTGACATTAAGCATGTAGCATTTCTGCTATTTAAATGAATTGAGTTTACACGAGCACTCTTTCGGCGGTGATTTTTTTCTTCACAAGCCCTTTGTTTTTTTTGCTATATTATTATTTTTATAGCTATCAATATTATATTAAACTATTAATATAAGGCGTATTTTATTTGCCGATGAATAAGGAATTACAACAACAATTGCACTGTCGAATTCCTGCTTTGGAATTGGAAAACCTGCTGTTTTAATGGTTTTGGCTGGTTTTGACATTCGAATTCCTTATTCGGATTCCAAATAAAATACAGCTATAATTAATTCCATGTTAAGGAGAGTTACATGTTTGAATGTATAGTATGTTTGATAATGTTCCCAGATATTCAAAATGTTACTGTTGTCAATATTAATTAGCACGAAATTGCAAGTTTTTCAAAATTAAAATAAAAATTACACATGCATTTAAAAAAATTAAAAAGTGAATACAGGACTAATAAAAAATACAGAACACTTTTATTATAATATTTAAATGGCTAAATTACAGACATTAATTTTGTTTTTGTTTTTATATAAAAAGCTATATTTATTCGGGTATTTCGGTGTTGTCCACAATTGTCAACGAAAAATATTTTGTTTATTTTTTTGTTGATTATTTTTTTTATTAAAAAGACCATTGAAAATGGTGCACAACACCAAAATATTCGAAAAGTAAATAT
The DNA here is from genome assembly GCA_947095585.1 of Nephrocerus scutellatus. Lineage (NCBI taxonomy): Eukaryota > Metazoa > Arthropoda > Insecta > Diptera > Pipunculidae > Nephrocerus > Nephrocerus scutellatus. Next base: position 101,675,450 of record OX352763.1, on the reverse strand, counting down.
ACAATTTTTTTAAAAGAAAACAAGCAATTTGAGGTCTATAAATTACCATTTAAATACTATATAATTAAAAAGAAAATATATTTTCATATATTTTTAAACTATTTCATTCTCAAAAAAATTATTAAAAATTCAGAACTGTCTCTGAATAGGTCAGATGGTCATCGTAGTAATAGAGCGTTTACACCAGCTCGATTATTTGTTGATAATTTTTTATGGATGCAAAATGACAGAAGAAGTTGTAATTAAGACAAATATATTAATTTTTGACATATCGAAATGATGTGTTTTCAGTGCAAATTGTAAATGTATGGGCATTCTCACAATAGAAAAACTTTATACTTAAGACTTTAAGATTGTAGGGATATCCAACATAACGAGCAAACAATTTCAATTTCACTCCGGTGTAAATGCCCAATAAAGGGGGTTCTTTAATGTTTCGAAAAGAAGTAAAGAGCTGTGGATGAAAACCAAAATAAAAGACTGCAGTAATTATATTAACCAAATGTTTCGTCTACATTAAATAATATTTATTTCTGGCTATAGTGTTTAGAATATATTATAAGCATATCACACAATACTAGTGACATAAAATGATTAAAGTAAGGCGCAAATAAAAAGCGGTTTTGGTGCGGTTACTGATGCGGTTGAACGCTCATGTAAATAAATGGTAATGCGCACATCTATGCGGTCATGCAAACACGTCCGCGTCTTCTTGCAGCGAACTGCTGAGAATTTTTTGTTGTCTGCGGACGGAAGTTTCGTGCACCATTCGTCCGCTTAGTTCGCGCCGGAAACATGTGTAGCGCGGAGAAGATAATTGCAAAAGTGCGCAATGAGAGAATATTGTTTGATACTTCGCACACAGACCACAACAATTTTATAAAAAGAGATAAAATATGGGAACAACTGGCTTTGTCCATTGGTAACACGAATGTTAAGTAAAATAAATTTTTTTGTTTACAGTTTTAATTTTTTTCATCTGTTGGATCTGTCTGTCTGTCAATTTTAAAAATTGAAACGCAATTACGTCGAATCGATTTTATTATCTTTTTATTTATCATAGACAAATTATATACAGGGTGTGTTTTGTACTTGTCAGGGCTGACAGCTCGTTATTTGCAATCAGTCCGTAAACAAATAATTATCCCGATTCTGTAAAAATCTTTTATATATTATTACCTTATATTTTTACATGGAAAATTACAAATGTCAAAAAGTGAGAGATTTTTATAATCAGTATTCTGTTCACATATTTATTTTCAAAAAATCGTTTAAAATATCATAAAAGTATAAGAGATAATAAATTGAATTTATTTAAAACGAAAAAGATGTTAAACGCGTATTTAGTGTTATTAAAAGATTAGTTAAGTCAAATAAATTTGGTTAACGGTAGCATCGGAAGACTTCTTGTTTCTCATTGTTTAGTGATTTTTTAACACTATCTGATTCACTGTATTTTTCGATATCAGCGCAGTAAAGTCAAAACAATTACAAGCGGAATTTAGCTGTCCGCTTTACAGCATGTGCGGCGGCTAGTGAGCGTTCGCCCAACCAACCAAGGAACATGAAACCAAGGCTGTGTTTTTTTATATCGGAGTAATCGGAGAGATAATTTAACTGTCAGAATTCATATCTGTGTCTTCTTTTCATTATCCGAGAAATCTTTCTCTGAGGCGTTTTTTACGCTCCGATAATTCTCGTATATGATATTTTTACTCTGAAAAAATATACAGTACATTTTTTGAGAGATGTCGTTGCTTGTTTCTTTGAACATGGAACATTTCGACTACTATGGAGCATTTATGTGAAAAATAAAACTTTTCTCTGATACTAAAAAAAACACAGCAGATAATTTTTTTGATCTGACAGATCTGATCAGAGAAAAAAATTATCGGATTCATCGGATATCTCGGAACTCGGATTCCTCTGATTTCTCCAATACCTCCGACCTATAAAAACACCGTCCAATGGAAAAAATGACAAAAACCTATGTCTGTCTGTCTTTCTGTCAGTTTATATATTATTCTGTCACGCTTTTTTCATTCTAATGCTGTGAGTTGACGGTCTCGTACGATTTTTTGTGGAAGACTTTTCGGAGCCGGGTCTTAAGGAGTGTTCTTATGGGATCTTGAGGGGAGTGCTCGGGGGTCAGGTGGTTTTGAGTTCGTCTTGAGGGGTTCTTAAGGTGGTTTTAACAGGGTCTTATATGTCATTCTGTCACGCTTTTTTCATTCTAATCCTGTAAGTTGGCAGACTTGTACGCGTTTTTTTGGAAGACTTTCCTGAGGCGGATCTTTAGGAGTGTTCTTATTGGGGTTTTAAAAGGGTTTAAGTGGGATCTTGAGGGGAATTTAAGGTGGTCTTGAGGGCGCCTTAGATAGTTTTAAGGGGGTATTGAGTGGGGTCTTAAGAGGGATCTTATGTGGGATCTTGAGGCGGGCCTTAAAGGGGTCCTGATGGCGTCTTAAGAGGCCTTGAAGTGGTTGGTGGCGTCATGAAGGAGTTTTGAGAGTGTCTTTAGTTCGGTCCTTTGGAGATTTTAAGGGGGTATTGAAAAGAGTCTCGTGGGGTTCTTGGGGGGGGGGTTGAGTGGTTTTAAGGGTCTTATGGGGTTCCTTTGGTGGGTCTATCGGAGGGTCTTGAGGTGGTCTCGAAGAGGTCTTGAGGTAGTCTCGAAGAGGTCTTGAGGTGGTCTCAAAGAGGTCTTGAGCGAGTTTTAAGAGGTTCTTTAGTGGGATTTTGATGTGGTCTTAGGAGGGTTTTAAGGGGTTCTTTGGTGGTCGTGAGGGGTTTTCGAGAGGGTGTTTAGTGTGTTATTGAGAAAATCTTAAGAGGATTTTGAGGTGTTATTGAGGGAAGTCTTGAGAGGGTCTTGAGAAAATCTTAAGAGGGTCTAGAGGGAATTTTTAGTGTTAAAGTGTTCTTGAGTGGGGCTTAAGGCGGTTTTGAGAGGGTCTTTAGGTGGTCCCGACTGGGTTCTTGAGGGTATTTTAAAATAGCCTTAAGTGGGTTCTTGTGGGGGTCTTAAGAGGGGTTTAGAAGTTCTTGATGGGGTCTTGGGGTGTCTCGAGAGGACTTTGAGAGGATTTTTAGTAGGGTCTTCAAGGAGTCTTGAGGGGATTTTGAGGGGGGTCTGAGTTGGTCTTGAGAGAGTTTGAAGAGGTTTTTAGGATGGTTTCGGGGAGTTTTGCTAGGGCTATTAGGTGGGTTTTAAGAGGATTTTGGGTTTGGTCTTCAGAGCACCTTGAAGGGTTATTGATGGATGGAGGTGGTCTTGAGAGAGTTTTAAGGTGGTCTTGAGCGGGGTTCAGAGGAAGTTTTAAGAGGGTCTTGGGAGTTTTGAGTGGGTCTTCAAAGGGTTCTTGAGGCAGTCTTAAGTTGGTATTTAGGTAGCCTTGAGGGGGAACTTAAGATGGTCTTGAGGCCGGTCCTACTGGAATCTTGAGTTAGGTTTAGGGAATCTTCAGGGGGTTTTGGGACAGTTTTTGTTGAGGTTTTGACGGGGTATTAAGGGACTCTTGAGGGGGTTCTTAAGACAATATATAAAGGGGGTCTCGAAAAGGTTTTTAAAGCAGTCTTGAAAAAGTTTAAAAGATTTTTTTTGGGGATGTGGAGTCGAATCAACAGTTGTCGGGGTCGCTAAGATCAATAGTGTTGGTAAGACGGTGATTGGTTAATGGGATTTGCTATGGGTGTGGGAGGGGGGTCAATTGTTGATGAAACTCCATTTTGTTGGGAGAGTGGGAGAGGGCGATTTATTTATTGAATATTTATTGATTTGGCTATTTCTGTTGAATAAACAATTTCTTTCATTCTTCTTCCCCATACAAAAAAAAATCAATACTGTATGGTCAGGAGATCTTGAAGGCCAGTGAACTGGTCCATTTCTTCCTATCCAATGATTACCGTACTCGTCATCTAGCCAATTCTTAACCTCTTGACCTTAGTGGACTGGAGCACCATCCTGTTGGAAATATGATGAAGCTAGTTGAATCATGGGAATGTCCTCCAATAGTTCTGGTAGATCATTTCACAAAACTCCAGATAGTTTGTACAATTCAGCCTGGGTAGTGGCCGATCAACTTGTTTCCAATTACACCTGTCCACATATTGACGCTGAATTTGTGTTGAAATGATGACTATCTCCTTCTGTTTGGATTCTCCGCAGCCCATGTATGAAGATTGTGAAAATTTGTGATCCCATCTCTTGTAAATTGGGATTCGTCCGTCCAAATAATTCTGCTAATAAACTCGTTCTCATCTAAGCTCCGCTCCAGACAATTGATTAAAATATTCAATTCAATTCAATAAAATAGAAAAAGAGGCCCGTTCATTCGTATAACACTCGTTTTTCATAAAAGCTATTCGTGTATATTTTGTTCCCATATTTCTGTAGTTTTTCTGGCATTGAAAAAACAACAACTCATAAAATGTTTCACGTAAATTCTATAATAACCAAAAGTATACGAAATTTCACTATAAATGCTGAAAAATAAAAACACATGCGAAGCACTGCAACCCAACCACAAAACAACCCCAATCGTAAAGCGGCGCTGCACACAGAACACTAGCGTCATTATAATAAGGCGCGATCTGATGCTACAATATGGCATGATTATTAAAAAAAAGTTTGTATGGGAGCCCCCAGACCCCGCGGCCGGATCACAACCAAATTTTAACAGAAAGTGTTGTCACCGTAAATACACATGTGTGCATAGTTTCAATAAAATCGGCACTTGGGAAGTGGGTTAAAATTCGAACGTAAGATTCCACGACAAACAGACAGACACACGGGTACGCGAAGTTAATATAGAGAATTTAAAAATAATACTTATAATATTTATGTTTCAACAATATGCTAATGCTGTTTGCCTGACACCGTTTTTTAAACTTTGTTACAGACTAAATTAAATTGTTGATTCATTAATAGATGGCACTACTGTTAGCATAAGAAGCAGTGCCTGCCTGTTAGTATGTACTTTTAAAATATTTTTTTATCGGAAATAAGCCAGTTTGATATTTTTATAATTTCTAAAATCTACTATAATAATTTTATTTGTATCGACCACAACGTAATGTAATGACTATTCGTTAGCCGCCTCGTGGTTTATAGTGTAACATTACCCTGAAATGAAAAGTCTATGATTTGGTCAAAAAAAAAAATCGGTGCCAGGCATACAACTAACAATCTTTTGGTAAGAAAATTATAACATTTTCTGTTGCAGGTGAAGAATTAAAAAAAAAATGGAAAAATCTACGCGATTCATACTGCAAATATTTGAAAGGCGACCCTACAACACCAACTAGCAAAGGTCGATATAGATATAGAGCATGGCCTTGGGCAAAGCATATGGAATTTTTGCGACCGTTTTTGCCAGTTAGTACCAAAACAAAATCCAAAACATCATCAGCACTAAGCAAACCAGATAGTAATCTTACTGAAGATAGATGTGACCAGGAGCAATCATCTCAGCAAATGGGCGAGAAATATCCTCTATTGTTTGAGAAAAGTCAATCATCATTTTTCAAAAACACTCATCCACTTACTAATGAATGTAATGACACTAATAGTCAGCAACCAAAAAGAAGACGCCAACAAATTAAAAACAAAAATGAAGATGAACTTCTAAGTCCCTCGCCATCATTTGTTGGACAATTAATGTCTTATCTTGATAGAAAATCCAATGAGACGACATCTGATGACATTGACGATTTATTTAAAGGATATGCGAAAATTATTAAAAAATTTCCAAAAAAAAGACAAGCAATTGTAAAATTCCAGATCTCAAAACTTATTATGAGACATGAATTGGCGCAACTAGAAGAAGAACAGCAATATGATCCATTGGAGCAACTACTCGTAGATGGAGATGAACATCACGAATTGAAAAAAGATGATGACTTGGACATAGACATAAGCGAAACAAATTTTACACGACCGTCTCTCCCAGAATCGTGTGATTTTGAAAGATAATATTTACAAATATAAATATTTAAGAAAATTAATAAAAGATTTGAATATGTAATGCCAAAGCAGAATATAGAGAGTAGGATTTAATTTTTCCCAACATTTATTTCTATTTTAGCGAAATAAAGTCTGAAAATCGGTCAAGCTATGATGGTGGAACTAACTACTGTTATTTCAGTCGCTGTATGCCTATGCCTACTGCTATGGTCTGTCGTCGCACGGCCGGCGCTCTACTTGAGACAGCCTTTCCGTTTTAATAAAAACCTTCCTATTTCACTCGACATAGCCTTAATTCATGAACGTGTGTCCACGCTCTGTAACAACTGAAGTCAAGCAAGTCTATTTATGGGTATTTCGAATTGCAATCAAACAGGACCATTGTTGGAACTCTATTAACTCTTGTAGGATTACCCAATTCTTTGTGGATAGCATTATCATATTTGGCTCTACAACCGGGGTCCAGTAGTCCTGGCCTCCCGCATAAAATCTCTCTACTGGTCCCTATTTCTAACCGATTTGGCATCCCTAAACTTTGGGCGAATCCTACCAACTTGCTATCGACGCCATTGACCAAATAATCAACTCATCTGACTACCTTGACGACATCCTTATTCTCGGAGACTACAATTTGCCTCAACTTCATTGGACTCCATCGCTTCGAATCCCAACTCTACTAAGGAAATGTCTCTTCGTAGCTCGGCTTACAGACTCAAGTCTGTTTCAAGTTAATGGCGTCCTTAACTACATGGGTAGGCAATTAGACCTTATCTTCACGTTCACAACTGTTCCCTTTAACTCCTGTGTGTCTCGCTATTATATAATTAATAATTATCACCCCTCTCTTCTTCTTTCTTTTTTCCCAAACTCTACAGACTCTACTACACTTACTTCACAACTACTACTGCACTACTACTTACTTTTACTACAGTCACTTCATCCTACTTCTTTCTTAATTTTTCTCTCTCTTTCTTTCTTCTATCTTCTTACGACTTTCATAAAACTAATTTCCGCAAAACTAATGACTATCTTAGCAGGTCTTCTTTAAGGTTTGACAATCTTTCTTTAAAAGATGCCATCTCCACTTTTTACAAAGAATTATTTAATTCTATTTCTCTTTATGGCTCCTTTTCGCGCCATAAAACGTCATCTACCTCTCCTCCTTGGTATAATCGAAGACTTAGCTTCTTACGAAATAAGAAAAACAAGTTATGGGCGGCTTACCTTCGTACTTATTCTTTTTCTGATTCTTCCAACTATCTCGGTACTTACCTGCAATTCACCCAGCTTTATAACTCTCTCTACCAGCGCTATCTTAAAAATTCGCAAGCCAAACTCAAAAATGATCAATTCGTCAATTATAAAAGGAACTCTGACGGCTACCCTCCATCACTCTCTAACAAAAATACACCTTCAACCTATCCACATACCTTTGCAAAAAATTTTGCTACCTTTTTCCAAAAGTTTTTCGCCCACAACTCCTTCATACCGGACCCCTCTTACTTCAATTACCTACTTAACTTCTCCAATGCCCCTTTCTCTATAAAACAGTTGACATCGAAAATAAGTAACAAAAACTTAATGATAAACTCTTACCCGGCCCAGATGGCCTTCCCGCTATATTTCTTAAAATATGTTATTCCAGCATCTCCCTTTCGTTTTCTTACCTCTTTTGCCTATCCCTTTCACAAGGAGAATTTCCTCAGATTTGGAAGACCTCTTTCATAACCCCGATACATAAAAAAGAATCAAAGAATGATGTAACTAATTATCGCCCCATTGCTAAACTCTCCCATATACCGAAACTATTCGAAAGTATTTTATACGAAGCCTTAAGCTTCCACTGCAAGTCTCTTATTTCTCCCAGCCAACATGGCTTTCTGAAAGGTAGATCAACCACCGCTAATCTTGTTGAATTTATCTCTCCGATCTTTAAGCCGTAGAGAGTGGCAATGAAGTCGACGTTGTTGCAACTTATTTCAGTAAGGCTTTTGATAAGATGTCTCATCAACTAATCCTCTTTAAATTGTCTGCTCTCGGCTTTGAACCCATATTGTTAAAATGGATATCTTCTTATTTGAAAATTAGTGTTCCCTTCAGGTCTCCTATTGTCGACATTCTTGGCAACCCACAAGGCAGCCATCTAGTCCCCCTTCTCTTCATCATAACTATTAATGATCTTGATAGGGTCATCAAAAATTCCGCCCTCTCAATTTACGCTTACGATACCAAATTTTTCAAATCCATTTCTTCCCTACAAGATTCCTATCTCCTTCAACAAGACCTAGACAATTTTTCGACCTGGTGCCTCAAAAATGGCTTAGATCTCAATATCTTCAAATACCAATCTATCACCCTACCACGTAAGTGCAACAAGCCCCTTTCAGACAATACATTCTCACGGTCAACACATACCCCGCGTGCAATCGGAACTAAACTTCCGTTCTCATATTGATGAAATAATTCTTAAAGCCAACTCATCACTTGGCTTTGTCAAACGTTTGTCCAAACAATTTTCCATCCCTTGCGTGACCAGATCCATCTACATCACCTTTGTCTGTCCCCGCCTCGATTTTCTTTAACTCTAACCCTCGTAATATACTATGCACGCATCTCTTCTATCTACTGGCACACCGCACCATGTACGACTCTAACGACTCTTTAGCATGCTGCTAAAGGTTAAGTTAAACCTTACCGCTTTTGATTTTAACCACAGCACTCTTCTCCGCCATTCCCCCTAGCTTTATATGTTAGCTTTAAGTCTTAGTTTTTAAGTTTTTAATGATGTTAACTTTTAGCTTTAGCTTATAATAAGCCGAATAAATGGGGGCTATTGTCCCCACCAAAATTAAATTAAAAAACTAAGCACCCAAGTCTCGGATTCAAATGTAAGTACTGGTATGTTATGGTTGAATTCCTCGATTTAAAGAGTCTTGACAGACGAAAGCCGGCTTTGTTGGCTTTAAGCAACCGTGCGGGTTTTTCTCGTTTCACGCTGTTATCGCTTATAACATTGGTCATGGTCAGCCAACATAGTCATGTCAGTTTGTTTGTGATGCCGAATTCTCTCATGGCTTTATAAAGTTCTACTTTGGCTATGCTATCATGGGTGGCTTTAGCGTATGGGGTTATCCTGTCTTGAATAGAATCGAGAAGAAAGAAGAAAGAAAAGAAGAAAATTGCTGCATGTTGTGATATCTCCTTTCTTGTGTATGTACACAGTATGCCTCTTCGCCAGTCTTCTGACATCGCTTCTTCCTCCTGTTTTAATCTGCCCTGCTGGGATACCATCGGATCCCAGGCCTTATTATTTTTGAGGCAATTTATCGCTCTTCTCACTTCTTCAATGCTTGGTGGGGGCAGCATAGTGTGGTCTTCAGTCATTGATGGAGCCTCCAATTTTCAGTTAGCTGGCCATTTAGCAACTCATGAAAATGATCTTCCCACCGCTTTAAGATGGCTTTGAGATTGGCGATTAGATTACCCTCTTTGTCTTTGCAGTATGTGCAACGCGGTGTATATTGCGTCATACTGCGGACTCTTTCGTAGAACTTCCGCGCTAGTTCTAGTTTACGGACGAGATTCTTCTACCAGGCTGCCTTCTTTCGCCGGTGAACTGTTTTTTCATATATTTTTAGCTCTTTATATATATATTGGCGCGCCCGCCTTTTATGATTGTTGCATTGCTAGGTACGCAACATTCTTACGTTCAGTCGCTAGCTTACATTCGTCATCGAACCAGTCGTTTCAGCCAGGATTACTACCTTAGATGGAGTCAGCAGTACTAGTGACAGTATTCTTAAGGCGTGTCCATTTCTCTTCTACGCCCGACATCTCAGCCCCAGAACTTATTCTCCCTGCAATTAGGGCGAGTCCTATAGCTTGACCGTAGCTGTTTCTGGTCTCTTCGTTTGGAAGGGAAGCCGTGTTCATTCGAATCTGATTCGCGGATGCCATTCTTTCGTGGTGATGCAATCCGCGCTCGGAGCATCATACCAACAAGATAGTGGTCCGAGTCGACGTTAACACGTCGTCGGTACGTTCGCACCGTCATCAGGTTCAGATTGTGGCGGCGGTCTATCAACACGTGGTCTATCTGGTTGTGATTGGCTCCATTAGGAGATACCCAAGTGGCTTTGGGGATATTTTTACGCGCAAACCTTGTACTCACAACGACCCAAATTATAGCTTGCTGCCATCTCAATGACTCGTTGTCCATTGTCATAAGTGTTCTCGTGTAAGCTATGGGTGCCAATGTACTCTCTGAATACTGGCTTCTTACCTATTGTAGCATTCATATCCCCCAGAATGATTTTTACATCATACTGAGGACAGGTATGGAGTTCCCGTTCGACTGATTAAATAATTCTTCTTTTTCATCATCTGTGGAATCCTCGGTAGGTACGTGAACGTTTATGAGGTTTATGTTTTTAAATTCATCCCTCACACGAAGGCTGCATAGCCGTTCATTTACTGCTTTAAAGCCGATAACGGTGGGTTTCATTCTTTTGCTGACTAGATATCCTACCCCGAGCACATGATGTCTTGCATGACAGCTGTAATATATGTCACATTTTGATTTTTGTCCACCGCGTCTCCTGGGTTGCTGTTATGTCAGCATTTTATTTGGACAGGGTATCGGCTAGCTGCTGTGCACTCGAGCTCTATACATTGAGCGTACGTTCCATGAGAAAATTATTAAATGGTTTAGCCGTTTTCGTTGCCGTGGTCGTCGTCGTTCATCAGTGTATCCGAGGCTGATTTGGGGTTCCGTAATGAAGTTTTTTAGGTCCGATGTTATTGGTCTCGCGCCAACCTCACTTTAAAGGGCCTGACCTTTGCTTTTGCTGTAGTAGAGGAAAATGACCGGCGGCCACCACGTGAAGGTTTGATCGCACTTCCACTAGTCAGAGATAGTTACGGCCACCTAAAATTCTGAAGCATTCTGTGTTATTCGCCCTATTGTGCTGATGGCTGACCTCCTTGTGAATAGCATAGGCCGAAAAATACCCCAAAAGCTCCTTTTAGGAATGTCTAGTCGAAACTGTCGGAACATATTGTTGCTTTACTTACATACACTTAATACTTACTGACACAGCCTAATTGGAGGTCACATGTTTAACTTGGAACTTATACTTGACCCCATAGGAAAGTTCTGTGTGGAGTTAGAAGAAACAAGTATACACCTTTTGTGTAGCTGTCCTGATTATACCAGACTAACGATATACTTTTTGGTAAGAAACGTATTAACGACCTATGAACTTCGATCGTTAAAACTTTAGGCCCATCCGTTCGTACGTCTCTTAGGTGGTTGTCAGTTGGGTGGGTTGTCAGTGGGGCGGGGACAGCCGGGCAACGCCGGGCTAACTTTACATTTTTTTTTAAAAACAACTGAATCGATTTTGATCCGGTTTTCACCATTGTACAGCGTTTCTTTCGTCCGAAATTGAATTTCTCTCTGCGTAACATCCTTTGACCTTTTGAATCTAAATGTCTCAGTATAATATTCTTAATTAAAGGTTCTATTGGCCAATCTTTCCTTTCAGGCACGTATGCTAAAAGAAAGTGGAAAAACTTAAAAGACCAATTCCGTAGAGAACTTCGAAAGATGCCACAAACTAAATCTGGGTCGCGAATAAGACAGCCAACATGGAAATTCTTTGAAGAGTTGATGTTTCTTACGGATGAAGTGGCACCACAGCAAGGAATCAAAAGTAACGAAGAACAGAATACATCACCGGAAGATTCATCAAACGAAGAACGAGAATGCTTTGACCTTACAAGGGCGGAACTTTCATTTCAGCAGGTATACGAAAGTTGTTCAAAAAAACGACGATCTAACTCTATAAGGGATAAAAATGAGGGCGGCGGCGGTACTCCTGAAGAAAGCCCAAACTGGCATTTTTTCAAAAGCCTATTGCCATCTATCGACTCATTAACGCCTCTCGAACAATTGCAAGTGCGTAACAAAATTCAAAACATAATTCTGGAGAAAATTTTAAATTAAATTAAATTCTCAAGACTTATCCAGTCTTTTTCTGTTGCATAGTAGTACAATATAAAAAAAAAAGTGTCTTATTTTAATTTATTTTTTAAATTTAACAAATATCAATAATTTTTTCAGCTTCTTTTCCTTTATTCTATTTTAAAAACTTTTTTTTCTAAAAGAAAAGCGCCAAACTGTGCAATTATTAGTAAGAAAGAGACAGCAGATTTTGGTTTGAAAAGCCTCACTGTGTGTAGAGAGCCCTAAAAGGACTGAGCATCCTTAAGTGAAAATCTTATTTAGACGCGTTAGGAGAAAAGTTTTCCAAGGCTATGCATCGTCTCGCTATTCCTCGAGCAATGACTTTTTTCCCGGAATGATAATAAATCTAATGTTATATACTTTAACGTAAGGCCAGGATCGGACCCCGGTTGTACAGCCAAATAAGATGATGATATATATTTTAAGCATAATTATAGAACATGAGAATCCTGAGACCCTGTGATAACAAGATCTACGATCTCTGCCGCAATGTGTACATCGTCATGAGAATCTAGCTAGGTACACACCCAGCACGCATGACTTCTACGCTCATGTGAGCTAAATGCTCAAAAAGTCATTTGCTTTAGGGTTTATGGGACACGACCGCGAGAAAGGTCCCGCATAAGCTGGATGAAGGGCTTAGACCACAATGCCCAAAGTTTAGTAGGCACGTCAAACCGGATGGCATCGGCCCAAAATGGCCGGCTAACTGAGGAATTGGAGGCTACACCAATGACCGAAGACCACACTATGCTGCCGCCACCAAGCATAGACGAAGTTATCAGAGCCATAAATCGGCTCAAAAATAATAAGGACCCGGGATCAGATGGTATCCCAGCGGAGCTAATTAAAACAGGAGGCCACGCAATTCATGAACTAATAGTGCATGCATGCCAGAAGACTGGCGAAGAGGCATACTGTGCCCCATACATAAGAAAGGAGATATCACAACATGCAGCAATTATTATGGTATAACATTGTGGAAATGCGCGTGGCTACTAAGCAGGATATTCGTGGTTCGAATCCCAGTAACAATTGCTTTGTTGTCGGTTCTATCGAAGGTAATGGAATCTATCGTTAATTTCAGACTAATGAACTACCTGGATTCGAATGTTCTTTTATCCGATGTGCAGTATGGATTTCGTAAAAATCGCTCTTAAGGTGAACTCATGACGTGCATGACTCATTGTTTGGAGCGAAGCATTGAAAACTTAGGTGAATCAAGCGTTGTTTCCTAAGATATTTCTAAAGCTTTTGATAGAGTATGGCATGATTGTCTTATTAATAAGATTCGTGCGCAGAACTTACACTCCTCTCTCATTTCTTGGATTGAGGATTATTTATGGAACCGTAAAATAAAAGTTGTATTAAATGGTATATCTTCAGTTTCACATGGGATCAATGCTGGCGTGCCTCAAGGGTCTACCTTGTCGCCCACGTTCCTCTTGATATATATCAACGACCTGTTGTCTTCTACAACCTGTGATATCCATTTATTTGCTGATGATACAACACTATCGGCTTCCATTGAGCTTGTCAGGCAAAAAGAATGTAGGTCCCTTCCATTTGTGTCCAAAAATATACATGCGCAACACAAATGGTCGCGAGAAGCTAGGCCTTAGACCGCAATGATCTGTAGCGCCGAACAATATTATTATTATAACATTGTTGAGTACCGCGTACAAGATTTTCTCCCCTACTCTTCAAGACAGGATAGCCCCATACGATAAAGGCATCATTGGTCCATACCAGTGTGGCTTCATCCCAGGTAAATCAACAACTAATCAGATATACACCATTAGGCAGCTAATGGACAAATGTTTATAGTTTCAAAACTCACTACACAATAAGTCACTGGACTGGCCTGCGTCCTCTTCAATTTGGCGTTGGAGACTCTGACGTAGCGGAGAGAGGAACAATTCTCTATAAGACCATTAATTGAATTGGGAATTGGAAATCTATCAGTCAACATTGTGGCGAAAAGATCTTGGCCTAAACCCTTACAAGATCAAATTAACTAAAGAACTGAAGCCTCTTGATAATTTGAAGCGCAGAAACTTCTCCAAATGGGCTCTGTAAAACTTTGAAGAAAATCCTGAATTTAATCGAAAAATCATCTTTAGCAATGAAGACTGGCTTAATGGCTTTGTGAATAAGCAAAATATGCGCTATTGGAAGGCAGCAAACCCACATGTGCTTCAAGAGACTCCATTGCATCCACAAAAATTGACCGTGTGATGTGATGGTTAGACCGTATTTTCTTGTCGATGAAAATGATCGCCGTGTTACGGTCAATGGAGATCGCTATCGTACCATGTTGGAAGACTATTTTTGGCCAGAATTTGATGGACTTGACATCAGTGATATGTGGTTTCAACAAGATGGTGCCACATGCCACACAACAGGAAGTTTGGTGATCGTGTAATCTCGAGAAATTGTTCGGTCGAATGGCTCATGGGTTTTTTGGATTTTTTTACGTTAACTCGTTGGTATATGCCAGCAAGCCAACAACGTTAGAGGCGCTGAGAACAATATCGAACGCGATTGTGGTGGAAAATTGGCTCGAAAGAATCGATCGCTGCAAATGTACTCGCGGTACTGAACGAGATCGAATTTCATACTTAACTTTAACATAACATAACATAATGTATACTACACCTGAAATAAATTTCAGCCTGATATCTAATTATTCTGTGTTTAATTTAAATACAAAATTGTTATGACATTTTTGAAATTTAAGGTCGGAAGTACTGGTAAGAGAACCACTACACTCCAGTCAACATACGTACAGAGCGGGCAGATCTATGGGAGCCGCGCACTGTGGGAGCTGACGGAATGTATAGAGTGGTCCCTTGACAGTAACGAAACGCGGTATGCGCTTTCCTAGATATCGAAGGAGCATTCGACAACGCATCTCATGAGGCGATTAGAATTGTTTTGGAGTGGTACTGTCCCCCCTCCTTGTAGATGAACTACTTTAGCGACTAGCTGAGGCAGGAACTTATGTCCAAGGCTACGCGGACGATATAGTCATCGTGGCAAAAGGTAATCTTGAAGAAGTGCTCTCTAGTTAAATCCAATACGGATTAACCATCACGAGCAGATGGTGCCTAGAAGTGTGACTTAGGGTGACCACAAACAAAACCACACTGGTAGCCTTCACCAATATCGGGAAACTGGGGCGAATCCACCCGGTTACCCTCAATGGAGAAGAGATTACTATATCCAAAAAAGTTAAATACGTGGGACTGATATTTGATAGTAGACTGCTATGGAATAAGCACCAACAGGCAGTAGTGAAAAAATCAAAAAGAGCACTTATGGTGTGCAGAAGGGAATTGGAAAGAGAGGCAGAGGCTGACATGTATTTTATTTACAGGGGCCATGAGAACCTGCCCCACGGCGGGTATGGAGGTAATTCTTGGGTTACTCCCACTACATATAGTGGTAGAGAACAAATCCGAGGAAACCAAGTTACATTTGAGCAAATTCGGCTGCTTCACGGACGTTAGCCCAAGGGCGTTAGTTAAATCTCTAACCAAACAGGTTCCGTTAGCCAGCATGCCTTGTGACAACATGGTGCAAAAGCTTGAATTCAAGAAAAACTTTGAAGACAAAATAAGCACCAAGAAGGTATTCAGATCTGAAACTGAATACCAGATACATCCGGGAGCCATAAAGTGGTATACGGATGGATTAGAGAAAGCAGAAGGCACGGGTGCAGGAGTTCATGGGCCAAGAACCAAACACTCTGAAGCAATGGGGCAGTACCCGAGCATATTCCAGGCAGAAGTTAATGCCATCGAAAGATGTGCTCACTTTAATCGGGAAAGAAACTACGTGAGGCAGGAAATAGCCATCATGACAGATAGCCAAGCTGCTCTTAAAGCCCTAGATGCATTCCACATCACGTTAAGACTGGTGGAGGAGTGTAAGGCGAAGCTAAACAGACTTGGCGAAGTAAAAACCTTCTCTATAGAAAGCCCAACTGTACGCAGGCTAATAACAATCCCAAACGCGTCTGTGTTTGTGGGATGTGAATACAGTGTACAAAAAATAAGCAAAAGAGCGAGAAACGTAAGATGTGGTAGCGAGAGACAGAAAAATTTTATATGGATTTTGCTCTTTAGTTGATTACTAATACAAAAACGTTTGGCATATGTGTATGTGTATGATCGGAACAGTTGGGCTTTCTAAGAGGTTTTCTTTGTACCACGCTTCTTAAATTTGTAGTGTGATAACAATGGTTGAGTGGCGAGATGAGAGGTCGAATTTTGTCTCTGCTTTTAAGTTGTCCCTATTATTATTTTTTGTGATGCGGAAGTCTATAAGGTCCGGGATTTTACGTCGATCGGTAAAATGGACTATCGCAAGCGGTTTAAATGGAATGATGTATCTTAGTTTAAGATAAATATACATACGGGTGTGAACATATGTACTAGATATACATACTAGTAAAGAGGCCAGTACCATGTCTGGAATCGTCGCTTGAAAGCCGTTGCTTGAAATCGCGAAAAGTTGCCTTCAAGCTGGATAAAACAAAAATTAGCTTTCCAATGAGATACTACACGCCCTTCTAAGTAAAACGTCCCATAAAACTGGATATCATTGTTAGTACGAGTATAGATGGATTCTTCTGGTAATAAAACACAAAACAAAAAATTAATGACCTGAAAACATTCTCGCCGTCGTTTTTTTCTCTACAGTCTACAGTCTACACTCTACAGTTTTGTTGGCCTTCCTGCTTACTCGCACACACATTACTTGCGGTTGCGGTGCAGCCTCATTTGGATTTCTGTTTGGTCGCAGTAATCCAAGTGGAATACTGAAAGTAGAAGTTAGTAGATTGTAACTGAAACGCTTTAATTGCATACTTTCTAATGTATTTTAAAGCCTGTTTATTCTAAAATGATAGTCATAAACATTTGTTATAAAAATAACTGGACAAACTGCAAAAAAAAACAACAACAAAACACTAAAGAAACTTGTAAATATATACTTGCAAACGAGAAGCACTTTTATTTTAATGTAAACACGAATATCAAAAAGAAATTGAGTAAGAAGAGTGAGCAGTAAGAGGCACGAAATAAGCACAAACAAAATCTATATACATATTTGTGGATTCACACTTTGTTATACATATATTCTATATATACCGAAACCGCTCGTATAAAAGAACATATTTAGTACACAATATGCTAGTGCAGTATATATCGTTTTCTTATACATATATGAAACGCTACCATGTATACATATAAATATAAAAGCAAAAAAGTATACATAGCTACGCAGCTCAAATTCCAGTTCGAGACAATGCCAGGTACCTACCTACCCACCTACCTACCTACCTACCTACCTACCTACCTACCTACCTACCTACCTACCAACCAACCAACATACCTACGTCAAACGTACATTGAGCTAAGCAAAATTGGTCGAATTTAGCTCCGCTGGCGGCCCGCAGGTTAGTTTGTCGTTGGTTTGGTTCGATTGAGTAGATTCTCTGACTGGCTTTTGTCTGTTTGTAGGTGGGTAGCGCCAGCTGTATGCTGTCGAGGCGAGTGTTTAATGCCAGCAGAGATGCAGAGGCCCCGGTTAATTCGCATGTTGTACATTCGGCCATAATGACGACGATTGCTTATCACGTTGACTGTCGCATCGACGACGTCGAGTCACCATCATCACATCGCCATTCACCACAGACCACGTGTTTGATGCTTTTTGGAAAGGCGTCTGATGGGGGGGGGGTTAAGAATGAATTTTCATTTTGATGAAATTCGAAACGCTCGATTGGAAGGGGGCTGTTAAGGAGCAGGGAACCGTGAATAAGGAATGTCGTTTCAAATATGTAGGTACGAGTTGTTATTATTGAAATAAGTTATGTACATACATACATGAATAGATATGAGCAATAGGTATGTAGGTAGCTTACACTTTGGTAAATGATATTATGTATATACTGCTATGGAAATTTATTAACAATTGTTACAGTACAGTACTACAGTATTACTTCGATAATGTGATCACAAAGTCTGTACATTACCATCTCTCTAATGTGAACTTAAACCTTTTTTCAACATTTCCTAAATACTACGCATTCTTCTTCCGTTTTTCTTTTGATCTTTTCAGTTATTTGTCTAGACATTTTTGCGTGTTGTACATAACAACTAAGCTTGCCATCTTTACAAAATCTCAGAGGAGGACAGTAAGAATGTTTTTTTATCATTTCGAATTTTTGGAAGTTATTGGTATAGAGTATAACATTTTACATGAATAGTTAACAATTTAGAGTCTTAGGTAATGAGCTATTGCAACTACAATGCGAGGGGTGCCGTAAATGTTTTTAGAAAATAGAAAATAATACTAGTGTTTTCCGATGCAAATCTCTATGTCAGTCAATAAGTTTGGTTATTATGTTTCTCAAAAGTTATCTGTCAGTTCGCATCGCAACATTGTTTTTTATTTACTAAAAAAATTGAATTCAGTGAAAAAATTAAATTATCGCGTGAAAATTTTTGTGTGATGATTTTTTACGATTTTCGAAAGGGGCTGCTAACTCAACAATAGTGCTTCGAATCACTTCATTCGACTTTTGGCGACGAAGCACCTTCCTTGGCTAGTGTTTATAATTGGTATAATGATTTTAAATGCGAACGACGTTCACTCAAAGACGAAGGTTGTCCAAAAACAGCTGTTGCCCTAGAAAACATCGGTGCTGTGAGAAAACTGATTGAAGAGGATCGTCAAGTGACTTATCGGGAAATCGAGGCATACCTAGTCGTTAGTAACACCAGCATATATACGATCTTACATGAAACTTTAAAGTTGCGGGAGCTATGTGCACGTTGGATTCCACATTTTTTGACAGACGAACAAAAAAGGTTAGTGTCGATAGGTGCCGCCAAATGCTTGAAAAATTCGTTGAAGGTACGTCTTGTATACGTCGTGACAGGTGACAAGTCATATGATGTTTGTGTATGAGCCGGAAAGAAAAGGGCACACATACATCACATCAAACAAGCGAGTATTTGAGCTCTCAAACGATCGAATTGATGGGTCACCCGACTTGGCACCCAATGACTTCTTCCTGTTCCCAACAATCAAAGATAAGATGCGTGGGGAACGATTTTTATCGCCTGAAGAAGCGGTTTCGATAAAATGTTGGAGCGTATGCAAAAGTGTATAGATCTTAATTTCGATAAATGGTTGGAGCGTATGCAAAAGTGTATAGATCTTAAAGGCGAATATTTTGAAAAGCAATAAAGCAATTTTTGATGAAAAATTTTAATTTTTTATTACTTTTACTAAAAACTTTTACGGCACCCCTCGTATAAGTTTACATTATTAATTAAAGAAATTTTTAACTAGAATAATGATATACTCTATAAAGTTAGAAATTTTAGTAGAAAAAAATAATAATAACAGAAAGAACAATAACAATAACACGTAAAACAATAACACATAAAAATAACAATAACGAAACAAACTATTAAATTTAAATGTTATTTTATAATTTTACAAATATGTTATTTATTTTATAAAAATGGTCCTTTAAAAATTCAATATGCGTACATTCATGAATTTCAAATGTCGAATTGTCGATTGTCTTGCCACACTTTTTTAAATGAGTTTTATCTAATTGATTAAAAATTGGACATCCGTAGGATAAAATTGGCCTTAGTACGGATTTAAATAACATTAATTTATTTTTAATACTTAAATTTGATTTTTTGTTAATAATACTATTATACAATATACTTTTAGCTTTATTCACTTTTACTATAGAAAATTCTACGTGATGCGTAAATGTCACAGATTATGAAAAATAATTCCTAAGTATTTAACCTCATTTACCCAGTCGATTGACTCATTTCCGATAAGCAACGCTCTTAAAGGAATTTCACAAGTTCTTCTTCTAGTTAAAAATATTGCTCTTGTTTTCGATATAATTATTAAGTCGTATTTTCCTTCTTGGAAAATATGCCAAGTATGTCAGCGTAGCTTTACGCAATGCAGAAACAATGGGAGCTCGAAGTTTTGATGACGCAAAGAAGACAGTGTCATCGGCAAAGAAATAACGAGAGCAGGCTGTGAGAGGCGGCATGTCAGAAATGAAAATGTTGTAAAGCATTGGACTCATTGGAACTGTTCCTTGGGGAGCTCCAAACGGTACATGGTACTGCTGAGATCTTTCACCCTTAATTGACACAACAAACGATCTTCCTCGCAGGAATAAGTTGCATATCTTGATTATATATCGCGGAAATTTGTAATCAATTAGTTTTGATATGAGGCCTGAATGCCACATTGAATCAAAAGAAAAGCTTTTTCGATGTCACACAAAAGCATTCCGGTGGATTGGCCTTGATCGAAATGAGTTTTAACGTGGGTTTTGATTAAAGCGATTGGTGAGCGTTAATTTACCGCGACCGAATCCACACTGATCAGGTGGGATAATGCAGTTAAGGCAAACGTGTTCTTGAATACGCCGAAGAATAATACGCTCAAGTATTTTACTTAGTGAGCTCAAAAGAGATATTGGGCGGTAGCTCGATGGATCCGTAGCTTTTTTATCAGGTTTTAAAATTGGAATAACGATCACGATCTTGTATACGTTTTTGGAAGTACCTCCAACGAATTTTTCAAGCATTTGGCGGCACCTATCGACAATAACCTTTTTTGTGCGTCTGTCAAAAAATGTGTAATCCAACGTACACATAGCTTCCGCGACTTTAAATTTTCATGTAAGATCGTATATACGCTGGTGTTACTAATGCCTAGGCATGCCTTGATTTCCCGATAAGTCACATGACGATCCTCTTCAATCAGTTTTCTCACAGCGTCGATGTTTTCTGGCACAACAGCTGTTTTTGGACGACCTTCACGAGGCTCGTCTTTGAGTGAACGTCGTTTGCGTTTAAATTCATTGTACCAATTATAAACACTAGCCAAGGATGGTGCTTCGTTTCCAAAAGTCGAATGAAGTGACTCGAAGCACTGTTGTTAAATTAGCCCCTTTCGAAAATCGTAAAAAATCTTCACACGAAAATGTTCACACGATAATTCAATGAATTAAATTTTTCAAGTAAATAAAAAACAATGTTGCGATGCGAACTGACAGATTACTTTTGAGAAATATAACCTCCAAAAATGTTAAACTTTTTCACTGACATCGAGATTTGCATCGGAAAACACTAGTATTACCATTTTCTAAAAACATTTACGGCACCCTATTTATCCTTTATTACGACGCAGGGCCAGATGGTATTTCCCCATTAGTTCTGAAAAGGTGTTCTTCCAACCTTGCACTACCATTGCGTAAGCTTTTCCATCTATCCTCTTCTTCTGGACTCTTTCCGAGAAGTTGGAAAATAGGCTTTGTTCAGCCCATACCCAAAAAAAGGCAAGCTGTCGTCTCCTTCGTACCGACCCAGAGCAATTACATCCCTTCTTTCCAAGGTCATGAAAACGCTAATCAATTTTCAGCTCATGAAATATCTAGAAACTAACGAAATCCTTAATGACGCAGAAGTACGGATTTCGTGGGCAACGTTCAACTGGTGATTTGATGGTATATCACACGGAACAGTGGAACCGTTCTTTGCATCAATTTGGTGAAAGCAAAGCTGTTGCACTCAATATTTCCAAGGCATTTGACACAGTCAAGCATCAAGCTCAATTGAAGTTGTCTTGTGCGGTTTCAAGTCTAAAATACATCAGATAAATGCTGGCGTTCCCCAGGGCTCTGTTCTGTCACCGACGATTTTTTCATTTTTCTTAATGATCTCTTGTCCATTACTTCTAATCAAATTCACTCTTTCGCTGATGACAGCACTCTTAGCCTCTCATATAAGTTTGAGGAACGTCCATCCATTTCTCATGTGGAGCTCAAACAACTACGTATGTTAAGCACGTCAAATTCCGACCTGGACAGTATATTAAAATGGGAGGAAAAAAATCGAGTAGAATTTAACGCTTCCAAAACCCAATGCTGTATCCCGTCATCCAAGCGAATCTTAAATCCAATGCCATCATCCATGAATGGCAATTTTCGTTAACTGCGTTAACGACAAGCTTCGTTTGAATGACCACATATTCACCGTCGCCAGAAATGCTGCGAAATGTTTAGGTTTTCTAACCCTGTTCAAGAAATTGTTCACTCCCTCTGATCTGGCTACTATATACGAGGCTTTTATTCGCCCTAAGCTTGAGTACAATAGTCATATCTGGCCTGCTGCCCCTAAAACTACCTTGCATCAGCTAGATAGAACACAAAACTATGCGATAAAACTTATCGGTGACGAAAACTGCGAAATCAATATATTCGCTTGAACTCCGCAACAACGTTTCCTGCTTGTCACTATTTTATTGCTTCTTCTACCAACGTTGCTCAAGAAAAATAGCCAGTTGCATGCCGCCGCTCCTTGAATTCAACCGCAATACACGTGGCCCTCTAAATGCTCATCAGTTTACCCCTTAAGCCCATTTTCGGATGTACAGTTAAGTACAGAGATTCGTTGTTCAGCTGTACAACACGTATGTGAAATTCTCTGCCACTGTCATAAAATCTTTCTAATGTTGTAGACTTTGACAGTTTTTAAATTCTCTGTATTAACTTCGCGTGCCCGTGTGTTTGTCTATTTGTCGTGGAATTTTGCGATCAATTTTTAAACCACTTCCCAAAGCCCGGTTTTATTGAAACTTTGCAAACTTGTATATTTCCGGTGACAACACTTTCTATTAAAATTTGGCAGTGATCGGACAGCGGGGTCAGTGGACTCCCTTAGCAATTTTTTTAATAATCATGCCAGCTAGCTGAGCATTTTGAACGACTAACTCCAAAAGATGTCACTGAGCAGATTGTCAATTATTCTGCGCACTCAATTAAAGATATATGGTTAAAGTTAAGTGATACGTTATTTTGAGTTACCATTAGGGTTTGCCTAGTGGGCGCCGCCGTGGCTCAGTGGAAACGAGCATGGCTACTGAGCAGGAGGTTCGTGGGTTGAATCCCAGTAACACCAAAAGTATTTTTCACGGTATCCCACCTCTCGCGAATGGGTGACAAATGTTCCCAGAGTAATAACTTGTCACGCAAAGCTTCTCAATTCGCCGTTCGGACCCGGTCTTAAATTGAAGGTCCCTTCCATTTGTGTGCAAAAATATACATGCTCAACACGAATGGTTGCGAGAAGCTAGTAGGCCTTGGACCACAATGGTCTGTCGCGACGAATATTATTATTATTATTAGGGTTTGCTTGGTTTTAACAGAGGTTCTTCAAGATGTAACAGTAGCACAATTTTTTCATCCAAAATCTATTGCACAGATGCAGCGGCAACTGTCTTCTCTGGATGCTTTCCTATTTTCGGCTTCATGCATTGATGGCAATCACACAAAATAAAACCGTTATGTTTGCTGGTTGGTTTCTTCTTTGGCAGCTCGATTTAATTTATGTACGTGATATGCAAGCTATATATAATGTATATGATGCTTAGTTTGCCGGGAGTCCTTACGTCATGCCTCATGCCGCGCACATCATTTGCAGCATCATGTGCCAAACCCATCTTAATAACAGAGACAGAGATCCTCACCAACGGCAGCAAGAGCAGTAGCACTAAAAGAGGCAACTTAATCGCATCGGTAGAGTACAGCAAGAGCACATACAGATGTTCCATGCTCCGCTGGTCTCTGCCCCATGTTCATGTTCATGTTCAGTTCACCTTCCCCTGTCTATTAGCCCAATCAAGTTGCTGCCAATGTTATTGCTGCTCGATAACATGAAAATTTTCTCATAGTCGAAGCCGATGATGCTATGCGGGTCGTTCTCCAAATGTTGAAGACCGATGAGTCGATGGTCGAGGGAATGGGAAGGAAAAAGTCTCGTTGCGAGAAACTCGCGGAATGCTGAAGTTGGTCCATTGTGCGCCCCGCTCATGTGCGTTTGCTTATACTTCGCAAATGTTGTGTGTGTGTGTGTGTGTAAGCCCTGTTGCTGGAGCAGTGTGCAGAATTGTGGTGTGGGGATCGTTCTTCCTGAATGGACGTAGTGAGGACGGTTTTGTGCAGATTTTGGGTGTTTTTTTTTGGTCTTTGTTGTTTTTCCTGTGCGTTTTTTTTTCCTGGGCCAAGGGGCGGTTTGAGGTTATGAGGTTAAATTATTAAAGGTTCGAAGAATATGTCAGTAGCTGTGCTGCACGATGACAGCAAGGATGGCGTGACGCAGCGCAACGATGCGGCAAACGCCTCATTATTATGTGGTGGCTGATGGTGGCGGCGTTGATTGTTTGTTATGTTGACTGCGGTCGACGTGCGGCGCAATGCTTGCTAGTCATTGGTAGTGTGGTAGTGCTAGCGTCTGGCTGCACACACACAAACATAAGCTTGCCTGTTTGTTTTGCAATTAACCCCATTCGCACACATTACTGTAAGTGACAGAGGCAATGTGTGAATGTACATAATTAACTGCGCTGACAACTGAATATGCTCATTACGCTAAAATTAATTGTGAACAATCTAACAGTCGTTTGTTCCAAATAAAATGTCACTATAAAGCTGATGGCAAGTGGCTCATGTAAAGCAAAGAAATATGTATAACATCAAAGTAACAAGTTTGCCGATCTGAGGCTTGTTTGTTGTGTTTATTATACTGGAAAATTTCAACTAAAGTGAACCGAAAAACTTTAAACGTATGTTAGTGCAAAGCTACTATGCTATACTAAGGCCCTTTTCAAATCCAATACCGTTTTGTGGAGACTTACTTATTTGATTGTGGAGACTTACTTATTTGAATGAGTTTGCTAGCGAAGTGACTTATTAACGGCGTCAAATAAGTAAGTCTCCACAAATAAGTATTCGATTAGATAAGGGCCTAAGTACGCCAAATACTACCGTTGAGGGCATAATAAATGCGTATCGAGTGATACGGTGAGCAATGTACTGCGTCAACCTGGTTATAATGGTTTATTAGAAGGGCGTCGGAGGGATCGGAGAGATAATTTAATTGTCAAAATTTAGATTTCAACTGGAAAACCTACAATCTGGCCAACTGATTTGTCTAAGTCTCCTGACTTACTTGACTTTTTCATCACCAGGCAAATAACCTCAGCCAGGACCTCAGCTCTGATCATTCTCCAGTCTTTTAAGCACTAATCGACCACATAATATTGAAGCAAAATAAAACAACCCATAAAATTTAAAATTTTTCGTGTAAATTCTCTAATCGGGGGATACACGATGTGCAAAGTTTGAAAAAAAAATCGGATAAATTAAAAAAAAAATGGTTAAGGACCCCCCTATTTCGATCACTCAAAAATTTTAACAAATAGTGTTTCCATAGGTGATACACATGTGTATAAAATTTGAAGAAAATCGGGTACTTTTTTGTACAAAATTTGGTATGGGTGCCCCCCCGACCCCGGGGCTCGATCAATTCTAAATTTTTACAAGAAGTGTTGTCCATCTGAGATAAACATAAGCAGGGAACAGATCTGACGCGAATGTTGTTGGCGTGTGACATACCTTTACTTACCTTGTGCATAGGTTTTGTAAAACCATCCGCAGTAGATTTCCAAAAGCTGATGCCTTATTTTCAAATATAAATTTTTTTTTAAAAAAGCGCCTCCCGAATTGCTTTTTTAAGGAGAAGGAACCTGAGCCTGCAAGCTTAAACTGAAAAATATAGTTTGAATTTGATTTCAAATATATATTTATAATTTAAACAGCTTTTGACTCGCTGGGGCGCATGTCTGAATGCAGTATCATACTACGCACAGCATTTTATTCGCATCAAAGGAATCGTTGATGAGGTGGAAGATGATGCAAGCTGTGTTGCAGATTGCAGAAGAATTGATTTCCAATGTAACGGTTCAAGCCCAGCTGGCGTATATACAAGCCAATTTAGTATTTTAATTTGACCCGAAAGAGCATATATTTAATAGTTTGCAAAAAACAGGTGATTTCAAGTGTGCGTTTTAATTTAAAATATTGTTTCTTAATGCAATATTTTTAATAAAATATTTAGGAATGCCAACTGAAGAAATTTTGGATAAAATCGAGAATAAATTGCAAAAAGCGAAAGGGCCAGTTGCTGAAGATGTGGTAAAAAAGTTGTTAAACGCCGTTTTTTCTGCAAATGAAAGACTCGAGATCATTAAAGAAATAAAAAATGTTGTCAATGGTGCTGCAAGCTCCAAACTGCCATCAAATATTGAAGTCAATGACGTGCCGTCTTTTTATTGGACTCCACTCGTTTCTGCAACGTTGAGAGATCATTCAGCTCGTTCAACGCTCTCCTGAGTGACACTCACAGGCGATTGTTGCCAGAAAACTTCAATATATTTATGCTTGCAGTGCTATTTTAATGCTTAAAAACACTTTTTTAATAAATGCCTTTTTTCCGTCTAATTTTGCCTATTTTGCCACCTTAATTTGCCTTTTTTATATTTTTAATGTCAACAAAATCCGTTCCCTGCACATAAGTATGCAATTTGAAGAAAATCGGGTACTTTTTTTTATAAAATTTGTATGGGTGCCCCCGGATCCCGGGCCCCGATCACTTCTAAATTTTTATATAAAGTGTTGCCAAATGGTGATGCACATGCGTATAAAATTTTAAAAAAATCGGGTAAATTTTGTAAAATATTTGTATGGGAGCCCCTCGACCTCGAGCCCCGATGGGACACAAATTTTAATAGAAAGTATTGTCATGGTAGATACAGATGTGTGCAAAGTTTGAATAAAATCGGGCTTAAGGAAGTGGGTTAAAAATTGATCACAATATTCTACCCACCAGCCAGCCAGCCACGGTTACGCGAAGTTAATATAGAGAATTTAAAAAATTAACATCTTGTAAATAAATTGATGGATAGTAATTATTTGCAACATATACTAGGCGAAGAAATAAATCTAACAACTAGGCCACAAACTGAAGGCTAACTTGACGAATAAATTTTAATTTTTACCCAAACACTCCAAACAAAAAAATTTTTAATGTACAAACGCTCAAGGGGTTTGCATTTGCACCCTTATAATGGTTATAACCGCGTGTGCGTTCGGTAACTAAGGAGAGGAAAAGGTAAGATGTCTATGCTCATGTGTCTTAAATGACTGCAGATCATACAAATGCAGAAGAAACACAGAATCGGCCAATTCATTCCACGTAATAATTGTGCGGCTAAAGAAGGAATCTCTGAATTGGTTGATATGTCCGAAGATAGGTCTTATAGTCAGCTCGAGTTATGGCACGGGTATTTCGGTTGGGAGATAAGATTGGAAAACCGCTTGTGAAAAAAGCGATAAAGCAGTGACAAGCAGGAAACATTCCTACGATGTTTAAGCGATTCGATTGTTTTCGCGATATTTACGGAGATGTATATAGATGCGATGGCGAATATATGGTCATTCAAACAAAGCTTATCGTTGGTGCACATGACGAGTATTGCGAGCTTTTCAGTTTCTTTGATGCATGATCCATTCATGGATACGGGTTGGGGTTTAAATTGCGCTTAGGACAGTAGACAGGATTGGGTTTTGGAAGCGATAAATTCTACTTTATTGTGTAGTCCCCACTTTGTTATGATGTCAAGGTCAGAATTTATCGTGCTTGACATACGCTGTGGGTTCAGTGGATAATTGCAATTGTATAATCCAATAATCGATTGTTTTCGCGATATTTTCGTCACCAATAAGTTTTATCGCGCCGTTCTGAATTCTGTCTAGTATATGTAGTGTGGTCACCTGCCCAGACAATACAGTTGTATTCAAGTTTAGGGCGAATATATGCCTTGCATATAGTAGCCAGGTGGGTGCCGTGGCTCAGTGGATAAGAGCTCGAATCCCAGTAACACAAAAATTATTTTTCACGGCGTCCCACCTCTCGCGAATTTTTGACAAACGTCCAAGAGTAATAACTTGTCAAGGAAAGCTCATTCGTCGTTCGGATCTGGCATTAAATTGTAGGCCCCCTCCATTTGTGTGCAAAAATATACATGCTCAACACAAATGGTTGCGAGAAGCTAAGCCTTGGAGCGCAATGGTCTGTCGCGCCGAATATTTTTATTATTATTATTATTATTTATTAAATAGTAGCCAGATCTGAAGGAGTGAAGTACATCTTGCACCGTTTTAGGAAACCTAAACATTTAGTAGCATTCTTGGCGATGGCAAATAGGTGGTCGATCCAACGAAGCTTGTTGTCAACGCACATACCGAGAGTTTTTCAGTTTCTGTGATGCAAGATCCATTCATGCATAAAGGTTGGGGGTTTAAGTTACGCTTGGACGACAGAAGACGGTATTGGATTTAGCGGTAAATTCAACTCTATTATGAGTCCCACCTTGTTATGCTGTCAAGGTAAAAATTTAACGTGCTTAACATACTGTTACGAAAAGTAGTTAGTAGTATATCTCGCCATGGTGTATAAAAGGAATAAAAGACATTTTGCGTTCCCCGATCGATAATGGAATACGAGCAATTAGAATTGCATACTCTTAGGCTATAAGATTAATTAGATTATTTTAAATGTAACCGACTGTCAGTTTTAAATCATTATGTACTGGTCAAAAATGTTGTCAAACCTGTTTGTCCGGCTTGACCTGTTTTTATGTAAGTACATGATTGCACATGTAGTCCATTTTTAGAAGATGTCTCTTACATATGATTACGGTTAGTTGTAAATAAGGGAAGTTGCCACAATTTTCTGGATATTTCTGTCTATAAGATTGTGAGTTTCTGGAAACTTTTTAATGAGTATAAATAGAGGCGTTTGCCGAAGAAATTCAGTTCTATTTGGAATTCAACCAGTGCAGTTGAAAAGTACTTGCAAGTAGAGTAGTAGTGAAGTACAATATTGTTGTAATAATTGTTTTTTGTACATTTAATGTTATCACCAGTAAAAATTTCAAAACTTGTGTTATTAAATTCTCTATATTAATTTCGCTTGCCCGTGGCACGTCCGGCAGTCGGTCGGTCGGTTTGTCGTGGAATCTTGAGATCAATTTTTAACTCACTTACCAAAGCCCGATTTTATTCAAATTTTGCACACATGTGTATTTCCGGAGACAACACTTTCTATTAAAATTTGGAGCTCGGGGCCGAGGAGTGCCCATGTAAAATTTTTAAAAATTAACCCGATTTTCTTTAAATTTTAAACACATATGTATCTCTGATGGACAACACTTCTTGTAAAAATTTTGGAGGTCCAAAAAAAAAATTACCTATTTTTTTTAAATTTTATACAGATGTGCATTTCCGATGGACAACACTTTTTTTCTTCAAATTTTATACAAATGTGTATCTCCAATGGAAAACACTTTTTGTAAAAATTTTGGAGACCCCGGGCCACGATATTTTTTTTTCAAAAAGTTAACTCGATTTTCTTCAAATTTTATATACGTGTGTATCTCCGAGGATAATACTTTTTGTAAAATTTTTGGTGTGAATGGGCCTTAGGCCCGATAGGTGTCCATATACATTTTTTTAAAATTTGGCTCGTGTGGTGCGTATACAAGTATCTTAAAAATTAACACTATTTTATTCAAATTTTAAACACATGTGTATCTCTGATGGACAACACTTACTATTGAAAGTTGGAAGTGATCGGGCCCCAAGGTCGGGGGCTCTTATACAAATTTTTTACACTTATGTATCTCCGGTGACATCAGTTTTTGAAAAAAATTTGAAGTGAAAGGGCTCTAATATTAATTTTAAATTAAACTTTGTACACATATGTATCTCCTATTAAAGAATTTACATGAAAAGTTTTTTTGGGTTGTTTTTTTACTGTTTGTTTAATAAAGTTGTAATTTATAAATTAATAAACTTGTGTTGTGTTTTATTTGCAAAATCCTTTACGAACTCGAAGTTGGATTTTGCAAATCGGACAACAATAAAATTTTGCAATGCAATGAACATTAAATAAATTAATTGGTGATTTTCCAAACCTTGAAACAGCAAATATTAAAATGGAAAGTGCAGTGAACATTAAATCCTATAGTTCCCAGGAGCTTAAAGAAGAACTTGGAAGGCGAGGCCTAAGCACTGCGGGAAATAAGCAAGCGTTATTTCTCCGATTGCAACAAGTCGTTAAAGGTGAACAGCAACAAGCTGGGTAAGTGTTTTCAATTGAGACGGAGTTAATGGAGCGAAAATCGGCTACTTCGGAAGATAAGGAAGCACCAAACATGGAAGCTATGTTTAATGCTTTAATGCAGCAAATAAAGCAGCAAGGTGAACAATCGCAGCAATAGAATCAAGAGGTAATAAAAGATTCGAATTCTCAAACAAAGCAGCAGAGTCAGGAGATACAGCAAATGAATATCAATTTCGCAAAGAAAAATCAAGGATGGAATTTTCAAATTAGCGACAAGTTGGAACGATAGAGCCAAAAGCTAAAGAAAGAATGGGATCTGCAAAATCAGCAGTTAAATTCCAAACTGACCGTTAAGTTTGAACAGCAAATAGAACAATCGTAGAAGCAAAGCCAAGAACTAAAGCAGAAATTTAGTCAGCAAACACAAGGCCTAAGAATGAAATTTATCAGCAAAGTCATGAGCCAAATTCCAAATTTGATAAGCTGGAGCTGGAAATGCTTAAAGAAGAAATGAATGAAGCTACAACATCGCTTAAAGGTGAGATAAATGGAATTCAATCTGAAGGTCTCAACCTCGGCACTAACTCAGTTACTCATGTTAACATTGCTGGACAGCCGGTAGAGAGAGTAGAGAGTTTCCAATATCTTGGGAGTATTGTCTCGACCGAAGGTGGAACCGAACAGGACATTGCCAACCGAATCGGCAAAGCAAAATCGGTGTTTGGAATGATGTCCATGATATGGCGAAGCAATGCGATCAGCTTAAACACCAAGCTGCGACTGTTCCGCTCAAATGTTGAATCTGTGCTGTTGTATGGGTGCAGCACTTGGAAGGTGACCGCTACTATCACAAAAAGATTACAAACATTTGTAAATAGGTGCCTACGGAACATCTTAAGGGTTTTCTGGCCTAACCGTATCTCTAACGAACATCTTTACCAGAGAACGGGTCAGGAACCAATAGGCACAACCATCCAACGACGGAAGTGGCAGTGGATTGGTCATACACTCCGAAAAGGCGACAGTTCCATAGCAAACTACGCAATGCAATGGAACCCGTTATCTCAGGATGGTAGAAGAACGGGTCGTCCGAGAAATACATGGCGCAGAACAGTTGACGAGGAGGCACGGCAATTGGGGAAGAGTTGGAGAGAGCTGAAGCTCATTGCCAGGAACCGCACGCGATGGCGCGTAGGCGTAGTAGAGGCCCTAGGACCCATAAGGGGATACAGGACATAAAGAAAGAAGAATCTGAAGGTCTCAAACGAAAAATTAAAGAATTTGAGACCCGGTTGGATAGTCATACCCAGTTCGCCAGGGAAAACATTCACCAGAACAATGAGCAGTACCAGAGTCATTCCAGAATCTTTTAGTAGCCAGAAAGGAATTTTGAAACCCCCTGCGTTCGATGGCGAGACAGCATTTAAAAATTTCAAAAGCCAAGTTTGGAACTGCGGTAAAATATAATGGATGGGACGCTGACGAACAACTAAATTCTCTAATCCTGGCTTTGAGGGGCAAGGCGGCTGATCTATTGCCAGGGAAAACACTCACCAGAACAATGAGCAGTACCAGAGTCATTCCAGAATCTTTTAGTAGCCAGAAAGGAATTTTGAAACCCCCTGCGTTCGATGGCGAGACAGCATTTAAAAATTTCAAAAGCCAAGTTTGGAACTGCGGTAAAATATAA
This sequence comes from Nephrocerus scutellatus, assembly GCA_947095585.1. Lineage (NCBI taxonomy): Eukaryota > Metazoa > Arthropoda > Insecta > Diptera > Pipunculidae > Nephrocerus > Nephrocerus scutellatus. Next base: position 101,643,678 of record OX352763.1, on the reverse strand, counting down.
TGGATGGGACGCTGACGAACAACTAAATTCTCTAATCCTGGCTTTGAGGGGCAAGGCGGCTGATCTATTGCCAATGATTCCAAATGCCGATATGAGCTCCGGAAGAATCTGGAAAGAGTTGGATTTGTGCTATGGATAGTCTCACACCCAGGAGCTAAGCAAATACAGATCCCGATGAAGAAACAACAGCGAGGAGAACGGCTTTAAGAATTAGAACGGGAAATAACTAAGCTAGCACGGCAAGCCTATTGTGGGGTTCCGGCTGGTATTTTGGACGGACTGGCACTAGATGCAACAGTCTGGTTGTTAATGGTGTATTGGAGAGAACACCTTGCGATTTTATTCTAGAAACAGGAGCTTCCATATCAATTGTGAGTCCTGAAATGGTGTCTGGAGAGCAAGTAAACAGAGTGCATTATTACAAGTTGAGGGCAGCTACAGGAGAAGCTGCAGCAGTTAAGGGTAAACGTTTCCTTACAGTCGAATTTGGAGGATTAAGGTTTCGACATTGGCTTATTGTTGCCCGTGTGGAAGATAAATGCACATTGTGTCTGGACTTCATGATGGCGCACCAGATGTCACTTGAGTTGAGAAAGCAAGTACTGAGATGGTGTAATATAAAAGTTCCGCTCAGAATTACCGGCATTCATAATGGTGGATTGTTCATGAAGTGTTGCGTCCCAGAGTAAAAACAAAGTAGAAGACCGGAAAACCAGAAATGCTCTGTTGTTTCACGAATCACAGTCCAGCAGATAAAAGATCATTTGACAAGAGATCAGCTTACGTACTTCGATGGAGGTAGCAAGGAGAAAGACCGCAGTGGGACGAAATTGCAAGAGCAAGTCCTACAGTAAAAAGTTACTGGGCTTAATGGCAGTCATTGAGATTCAAAGTTGGTCTACTGGTAAGGCAAAGGTAGTGTTACCAACGAATTTGGTGAACAAGGTTCTTCACAAAACACACACTAGAACACCAGGCAAATATTTTGGAATTAAGAGGGCACTAGATGAAGTAAGAAGTCGATTCTTTTGGGTCAATTGCCGCAGAGATGTTGAAAACTGGTGCCGAACGTGTGCGAAATGTGCTGCAAGAAGAGAACTGCAACAAACAGCTAAAGGGAAATTGCATCGATACAAAGTTGTAGCGCCAATAGTTGGGCAAGATGCAAAGGATTCCGATCGATGGCCAATGGTGTTCAATGTCCATAGAAGATTAAAGAACAACGTCGTGAATAGTAATGAAGGAATGAAAACGAGCAATTAGAATTGCATACTCTTAGGCTATAAGATTAATAAGATTATTTTAAATGTAACCGACTGTCAGTTTTAAATCATTATGTATTGGTCAAAAATGTAGTCAAACCTGTTTGTCCGGCTTGATCTGTTTTTATGTAAGTACATGATTGCACATGTAGTCATTTTTAGAAGATGACTCTTACATATGATTACGGTTAGTTGTAAATAAGGGAAGTTGCCACAATTTTCTGGATATTTCTGTCTATAAGATTGGAAGTTTCTGGAAACTTTTTAATGAGTATTATATAGGCGTTTGGCCAAAGTAGTTCAGTTCTTATTTGGAATTCAACCATTACAGTTGAAGAGTACTTGCAAGTAGAATAGTAGTGAAGTACAAGTAAATATTGTTGTAATAAGTGTTTTGTGTACATTGTGTATCATATAAATTAGCGAACTTGTGTTATTTTTACTGTTTGTTTAATAAAATTGTAATTTATAAATTAATAAACTTGTGTTGTGTTTTATTTACAAAATCCTTTACGAACTCGAAAGCCTTAATATCGTAACAATACGTTGTTGTTCGATTTCCACTTGCGATAAAGAGGAGTGTGCAGAAAGCGCGAAATCATATGAAAACCTAAGAGTGCTGTCATCAGCGAAAGAATGAATTGGATTAGAAGTAGCGGAGAGATCATTAATGAAAATGAGAAAGAGTGTCGTAGACAAAACAGAGCCTTGGGGAACACCGGCGTTAATCCGGTGAACTCTTGATTTAAAACTGTCCAACACGACCTAAACGGAACGGTCAGAACGGTAGTTACTAGTCCAAACAAGCGAGGTCTTATCAATTCCATAGGAATTCATTTCAGACAAAAGAGCTTGACGCCAGACTCTGTCAAATGGCTTGGAAATATTGATACAACTACTTTGCTTTCAGAAAATTTGTAAATAGACTGTTTCCACTTTTCGGTGAGATAAGCCATCACGTCACCTGTAGAACGTTGCCTACGAAAAACGTACTGCTGGTCGCTAGGTATTTCACGTGATTCAAGGTATTGCATAAGCTTACGATTGATCAGCGTTTCCATTTCCTTAGAAAGTATGGATGTTAGGGCAATGGGTCGGTACGTGCAAAGAGATGACGGTTCACATATTTTAGGAACAGGCTGGATAAACGCTGATTTCTAATTCCTTGGGACGACTCCAGAAGATTAAGAGAAATGGGAAAGCCTGCGCGGTGGCAATGCCAACGTTAAAGAACACCTCTTCAAAACTATTGCGGGAATACCAGCAGGCCCAGCAGATTTATGAATGTTGAGATCATTTAATACCCTAGCCTGTTGACAAGTACGAAAGTAAATCTGTCCCACAGAGAGGATTCGACTCTTGCAATTACAGGCTATCTGGTAGCGTGGAGTTAGCTGCGAAATGTGAAGCAAGCAAATTGGCCTTGTCTATAGAGCTGACAGTTGTCATTATGTCATTATATTATGTCATTGTTAATAAGCGTTGGAATTGAAGACGAGGCAGTATTTTTAATTCGTTTGACGAATGACCAAAAACGTTTACTTCCTTTGGAACATTGAAGTATTTTTTGTCTCAGTCTCTGGTCAAAGTCGAATTTGACTCGTCTAAGGTAGGCACTGCAATCATTTCCGACTCGTCTAAATTTTGTTCGGTTTTCCACAGTGGAGTTTTCTTTATATAACCGAAAGCATACCTCCAGGTTACTAGAAGCCCCTTTGCAGCTTAAATCATACCAGGCATTTTCCTTCGGTTTGATACTCCTTGTCCTGGAAGGGACAAACTGTCTCATACACTTGTTGATTATGTTAGTGATAGTATCAGAAATGCCATCCCCACCACCACTGGCATTAAATAGCCAGTTAATGCTCCTGGATTGGACAGTGGGCTTTCTCGTGTATCCATACTTTTCTTTAAGGAGTTGTCTCTTTAACTACGTAGTTCGTCAACGAGAAATTAGCAGATACAACACAATGATCTTAAGAGCCTAGAGGTGATAATACACTGATGGTGTATTTGTTAGGATGGGAAGTAAGAAGCAAGTCAGGGATATTAGCGTTATGACCTACAATGTCTGGAATTCGAGTGGGTTCATTCACAAGCTGAGAGAGATTGTTAAAATCAGCTAATAACTCAACATTTCCTTCCTTCCTGGTGTTGTTAAGCATGAATGGCGAAGCAAACTAGAATTGTGTACATTCAAATCGCCCGCAATGACGAGTAATAGTGTCAGACAGTGCATCTAACTCATAACAAGTTGAGTTTCTGTCTAAATTTGGGCTTCATATATGAAGCAGTAGTGAATGGTATGCTTTTTTTGAGCGAATCGAAATTCACATAAGAAAATTGTGGAACCTGCCTGAGGAACAGTCTATAATTATATAATTTTATTATTTTGCATTAAAACATCAATAATGACAAGAAGTAGGTAAGCCACCGCCATACCAAAGGACTAAAGTTAATTAATTTTGGGAAAAGTGGAAATTGTAACCTAATAATGCTTTTTTCAACGTCACAGTAAGAAATTCAATACATATCGAGTTATTAACGTAACTTGTTACGAGAATATTGGGGCTTCTTATATTGATGTCTTCAAATTTATGTATAAAGGGCATGACAAAAGTACCACTATGTATATAGATGCATCCTACCGGTAAAGTTTTCCGCTATACACCTACGCAGTAAGCTCTACTCTGCTCTCAAAAGCAAAACAAACCAAAAAACGCATTCTAATCAGCCAGCCTCAACGACAACGCCAGCACCCGAGGCGAGTATCCATACATACATAGCTTGCTGCTCGCTGCACACGACCGGCTCTACCTTCGTCTAAGACTGTTGGTCATTCATATCATGACGTTGCAGTGGAGGGAAGAAAATGAAAATGTCGACGGCGACCGAGGTCTGTTAGCTCGATTACCGTTTTTGTGTTTGTTGATAGTCTGCTCGGTTCGTTCGTGTTTCTCACGATTGCTACAACACGACACCAACGATGAGAAAAAGTTTTTACGAGCTGAGTACAATCGCAACACACCGACTGACATCGCTACGCTAGGCAATAGCAATATAGCTCAGCACTCAGCTAGCAGCTACTAATATCAGAACGAAAAGCCCAGCTACCTACCTACCGTAGCGACAGTCATACCGACAGCAGAGCAGTCATCACTCAATTCAGCCAAGGCAACACTAGTAGTGGCTACCCATTCCCCCGTATATTTTTGTTTAGTCTCGTGACGGGCCCCGGTTAATTTATTTGGAATTGTTTGTTCGTTCGTTTCGTTTCGTTTATTCACTCGCTTGCTTGCTTGCTCAATCATTTGGCGCAATGGCTCCTTGTTCGTTTGTTCGGTCGTTGGGTCGGTTCGTCTCGTCAGTTGGCCGTCGTTTCTGCTCGCATCGTATTTCGTATATAGTATACGAGTAGGAGGAGTACATACACAAAATTTAATTATTTTTTTTTCGTACGTTCTTCGTATGAAATAGATGTACACACTCGCTCGCTCGCTTTCTCGGATATACGATTATTACACTTATAGAGCTGCACATATGCATACCGTTATACAAGTTGGTATTTATATATATATACATGATGTATATAGGCATGTAGCTATATATATCTTTCTTTGTGAATTCACCGCCAAATTGGTTGAATTTTACAGCGATGACGATTTAGTTTGCGCAGCTTTCGGGGTCATACAACGACTGAGTACATCGCAATTGCGCGGTGAAAATGCCATCGTCTGGGCTTTCTTGTGCGTAAGACTGTGCTTATAGATGCATTGTATAGATAAATTTTTGTATGTATGTAGTACTAAATACACAGCGAAATTTTAAACTTTTTTGCAGTATCTAGTACAGCTTCGTATCACATCTTTCACGTTATCTATAGTAATTAGAAAGCTGCAAAGTGAAATGTACCTATATGGCTATTAAGTCGTATGTTCTCTCCTTTTCACCACAGAGAAAAATTAACAGCAGAATCGTAGGTATACCACCGCACTATCAGTTTATGCCCCTGCCCCGACTACCTACCCACCCATTGGCGGCTTACAAAATAATTTCATTCAACATACTAGGTACTAGGGTATATGACTGCTATTATCATTTTTTAATCTAAATGCAGATCGCACAATGTATTTTGTACAGATACAAGATACATATAAAAGACACTCTGCCTGGTGGCGGATGGATGCATTAGCTATTGTTGTTGTTGCTGCTGCTGCTGCTGGCAAAGCATTGTGATACAGAAAACGAATACTTGAATGTGTGCACCACTATGTGTTTTGGTTGGTTTGCCGTATCAAATATTCATATACATACAAGTGTATCTGTGTATTTAGTATTTATTTCTTGCAAGGTTTTCCAATATTTCTACATATATGTATATACGCGTGTTTATCTAAGCAACTGCACGTTCTTACATATAGAGGTATATACAAAACTATGATATTTCGTGATAATTTATGACTTTAGTGGCTTTTTATCGAATTTTGTAAGTTAGGGTATTGGAAACGCACTTAAGGGCATAGATAAAATATTTCGGTATATTTGTAGATACGTATATCATATATGTATGTAATACAAGAATAAACATATAAATAAACTACAAATAATTTATCAAATAATAAATAAGTAGATAGGTACATAAAACTTGTTCTACTTCCAAGCTTTTATTTGTTCGAAATTACTTTACAGATTGGATAGATACCAAAAATTGCAATTGCTTTTATTCTTTTTTAAAAAAAATTATATACCGGGTGACTGATACGAAGTGTTACCAACTGTCATTGCTGTCAAACCAGTGATGACAGAGCGCTCAAATTTACACTAATGACAGTTCTTTCCATTGTTTACAAGCGTACAAAAGCATTTTAGTGGGAAATATTCAGAAAAAAGTTATCCGCAATGGAATTCAAGCGTAATAGTGTGATGGCTGGAAAAACACAGTCGCAGATTGTTAACCAGTTAAAACATCTGCATGTGAATAAAATGTTTGTGTATCGCACCATAAATCTTTATAACGATACTGGCAGCGATGCAAAACGCCATGGTGGTAGACCGAAACGCACTGCAACATTGCCGGATATCATTCGGAAGGTGAAGGCCAAATTGGCTCGGAATCCGCACCGTAGCGGCAGAAAAATGGCTAGTAAGGCGAACATTTCCCTCGAACGGATGCAGCACATATTGAAAGATCATCTTGGACTAAAGGCCTTGAAATTCCAAAAAACTCATGGTCTCACCGATGCTCAAAAAAAAGTTAGAGTGGAAAGAGCAAAGGAGTTGTTACGCTTGCATGAAAGTGGCGATTTGCCGAATTTGGTTTTCTCCGATGAGTCACCGTTCGTTATGGGTAATATGTGAACAAGCAAAACGACCGGATTTACTTGTCCGGCCGTTCTACTGAAAATTTGGACCAACGGATTGCCACTCGAAACCAAGCGCCGCTGATGGTGATGGTTTGGGCCGCCGTAACGGCCGAAAGCCGTACACCGCTCGTTTTTTTGGACCGTGGCATAAAGATAAATGCTCAAATTTATCGGGATCATGTGTTGGAGGGAGCTTTGAAACCTTGGGCACAAAAACATTTCGGCCGAAGAGCCTGGACATTTCAACAGGACTTGGCGCCGAGTCATAAAGCACGCGTCAATTAAGATTGGCTGGGAAACAACGTTCCTCGGTTCATTTCCACTGCCCAATGGCCACCAATTTCACCGGCTGCAAATCCGCTAGATTTTTTGTTTGGGATATTTTGAAGAGCAAGGTTGGGACAAAAATATACCAAAGTTTCGATCATTTCAAGCAAGCGCTTCGCGGGGAATGGGCCAAAATACCGCAGAGCCACTTTCGTGCTTCATGCAATAGCTTTGTCGGCCGTTTGAAGGCCATAATCGCGGCTAAGGGTGGCCAAATCGAAAACTGCTAATGCAATTCGAAAATTTATATAAATATTTGTGAATATTTTTTACTTTGATTCAATAAAATTCATCAAAAAATTAAAAGTTCTGTGGCGTTTTGTTTTGGTAACACTTCGTGTCAATATATATATATATATATAAAAAAAAATATATATATATATATACACTAGCTGACCCGACAGACGTTGTCCTGTCCCACTTTCAATAATTTTTTTTGTGATCGTTTTGTGAACTTGTGAAAAGCTATTTGTTTTGCGATATAGCGTCACAGTATTTTGGGAACTAAGTAATTTCTGTACCGATTTGTATGAATCTTATCTTTTGTGGGTCTTTTGGAGGTCCTTTGAGAGTTTTTGGGTATTTTGAGGGTCTTTTGGGGGTATCTTTGGGAGTCTTTTGGAGGTCCTTTCAGGGTTTTTTGGTGAGTCTTTTGGACGCCTTTTGTAGGTCTTTTGGGGGTTTTTGAGGGTCTTTTTTATGGTATTTCGGGGTCTTTGGGGCCTTTTGATGGTCTTTTGTTATTGAAACAGAAATGAAATAACGACCTTTGCTGTAAATGATCCTACAAGGGTACCAAACGTTTGTTTTATCAAAACATCTTGAAGCCAAGCTCTGTCAAATATGTCTTGGCAATATCGGGTGTAGTGGCTCAGTGGAAATGCACATGGGTACTGAGCAGGAGGTTCGCGGTTCGAATCCCAGAAGCACCAAAAGAATTTTTCACGGTGTACCACCTCTTGCGAATGGGTGACAAACGTTCTGAGAGTAATAACTTGTCACGGAAAGCTTCTCAATTCGCCGTTCGGATCCGGTCTAAAATTGTAGATCCCTTCCATTTGTGTCCAAAAATATACATGCACAACACAAATAGTTGCGAGAAGTCCAGACCTTGGACCGCAATGGTCTGTCGCGCCGAATATTATACTATCGAGTGTAACAAGTTTTCCGTTACCCATTTCCACGGTTCCACTGTTCGATGAGATATGCCATCAAATCATCAGCAGAACATTGTCCATTGTCACAATATATATCGTCTTCATGAGCTGACTATTGATCAGCGTTTCCATAATCTTGGAATGAATGGACGAAGATGATTAGATCCGACATTGGGTTTTAACTTATTTAAGCTGTAGTGGCATAAGAAGTAAAGAAGTACACTTGTGCATTATCAAGATTCACAAACTCAAACACAAAACGCTCGTGATATCATTCATAATACACAAATACTAGTGGGCCGAGCACAGATAGATCCTTGGGGTACTCCAGTTATGGGTCGGTACGAAGAAGCAGACGAAGGCTCGGCTTTTTTGGGCACAGGCGTGACAAAGGCTAATTACCAACTTCTCTCAGAAAAATCAAGAAGAATATAACAAATGGAAAAGATTTTGCAATGGTAGTGCCACGTTAGCACTTAATAATAGTTGCCGTAACAAACCAAACCAAATAATTCCGATTGTGCGTATTTTATTTTTGCACACAAATCGTATGCTGAGATGTTATCTCTGTATTATTAATAAATAAATATAAGCATGTTAACTAATAAAAATCGTGAACTTGTGTTATTATTACTGTTTGTGAATTAAAGTTATTATTTGTAATTAAATAAACTTATGTTGTGTTTTATTTGCAAAATCCTTTACGAACTAAAAGCTAAATTTCGTAACAATACTTTCCAATTTTTATTTAAAAGTTTGAGAATAACAGTGACATAGAAATTTGTAAATAGGTAAACTTTGATATATTAACGACGAAGCAGTATTTTCAATATGATTCACGAATGACCACAAATGTTTACTAGATGTGAACATTGTAGTACTTAAAATTTGGCTCCATTTTTAAGTCAAAAGCGATTTTAACTCTCCGAAGGTGTGTATTGTAATTGACCGAGAACTTTGTTTGGTTTTCCTCAGTGAGATCTGCATATCTGTCAAGTGCAAGAGCCTATTTGCAGCTTAAATCGTACTATTCATCTTCCTTTGGCTCGGCAGATTTATCCCTGGAAGGGATACGGCGAAAATTCCTTCTCGAGGTCTGCTGCCTCGTTCCCTTCCACACATTAGGGAGATCTTGTTGGTTTTGGCCAATTCGTTTAAGTGGCAGTTGCAGCTCCACGTTGTTTTGGAATTGAAAACTGGGCCTTTTAATGCTAATGGCTGTCGGAGATCCTTCATTCAGGCTTCTATGGCTGTTGTTTCTGCGTAGAAAACGGTTGTGGATTTTCCGATGGGCGTTCGTATTGTGGTTCTGGGCCCGAATACTCCTGCACTCGTTCCTGTATTGGTTTTAGATCCGTCTGTGTACCAAATAGATGCATGATGGGGAAGGTTGTTTATGATATTTTCAACTTGATTTCATTCTCGTATTCTTATTGAGAAGTTCCTTTGGAAATTAGTTGTTTTTATCATTGATCCTGATTAAAGGACAATACCACTGTCTGTGTTGATATTGTTAGTAATAGTTGTATGTCCTGGTCTATTAGCTTTAATTCAGTTGGTTATATTAAGTGTTTGACTCTCTTTCCAGGTTCACTTTTGATGTATAAGTAAAGTGGCGGAAGTCCCAGGAGCTTTTCAAGAGTTGCCGTTGGACAAGTCCCTATCGCTATTAGACGGATTAGACTCTGAATTGTATTTAGTTTTGAGCGTGTCGTCGATTGCTCTATTTTTGGCCACCAAAGAGAGCCTGGATCTGATAATGCTTGGTATAGCCATAGAGTCATTTGCGAGCTTATTCCCCACGTTTTTCTGGACATGCTTTGCGTATGACATATGAGAGTTCCATGTAAGTTTTTGATCGAACATGACTCCCAGGTATTTTACTTCTGGCATTGTTTGGAGGGTCTCGCCTTGGAGTCTCAGTGTGGGAAGAGTTATTTTCTTCCTCTTTGTGAAGACGGTGTATACTATTTTCTCTGGGTTAACACTTAGCTCAACTTCTCTACACTACCCAAGTAACAATTTCAAGCAAACTATTCTCTGAATTTGCGAAAAGTAGTTGCCTAATAGCAAAATTTGCGAAATTCTGAGAGCTGTTATTTAGCAAAACAGTAGGTATTCAGAAGAAAGTGGAGGTCGAAAACCTTCTGATCAGCTTCTTAGGAGCAATAAATTTGCATCTAAGCAAGTTAGTTTGCTAACGCTGTATTTTGCGTAATTGCTGAATCAGAGAAAAATTTGCTAAGATTTTTCAAAAAATCAAAGAAAAGTTTGCTAAATTTTTTTCGAAAAATCCGAGAAAACTTTTCTTAAATTTTTTCGAAAAACCAGAGAAAATTTTGCTAATTTTTTTTTGAGAAATCATTAAGACTATTTTTTAGCAAAACAGTAGGTATTCAGAAGAAAGTGGAGGTCGAAAACCTTCTGATCAGCTTCTTAGGAGCAATAAATTTGCATCTAAGCAAGTTAGTTTGCTAACGCTGTATTTTGCGTAATTGCTGAATCAGAGAAAAATTTGCTAAGATTTTTCAAAAAATCAAAGAAAAGTTTGCTAAATTTTTTTCGAAAAATCAGAGAAAACTTTGCTTAAATTTTTTCGAAAAACCAGAGAAAATTTTGCTAATTTTTTTTTGAGAAATCATTAAGACTATTTTTTAGCAAAACAGTAGGTATTCAGAAGAAAGTGGAGGTCGAAAACCTTCTGATCAGCTTCTTAGGAGCAATAAATTTGCATCTAAGCAAGTTAGTTTGCTAACGCTGTATTTTGCGTAATTGCTGAATCAGAGATAAATTTGCTAAGTTTTTCAAAAAATCAAAGAAAAGTTTGCTAAATTTTTTTCGAAAAATCAGAGAAAACTTTGCTTAAATTTTTTCGAAAAACCAGAGAAAATTTTGCTAATTTTTTTTTTGAGAAATCATTAAGACTATTTTTTAGCAAAGCAGTAGGTATTCAGAAGAAAGTGGAGGTCGAAAACCTTCTGATCAGCTTCTTAGGAGCAATAAATTTGCAACTAAGCAAATTAGTTTGCTATCGCTATATTTTGCGTAATCGCTGAATCATGGAAAAGTCAGAGAAAAGTTTGCTTACATTTTTCGAAAAATCAGAGAAAATTTTGCTAAATTTTTCGAAAAATAAGAACAACAAAAAAAATTTAAATTTTCAATTTATTTAATTGTTGTATTTTTTTCTGGTTATTTTTGTTGTTGTTGTTGGTTGATATCTGATGGTGTTATTTTTTATTGTTGTTTTATTATTTCCACCCTTCTTCTTCCCTTCCCCTTCCGACTCTTCGCTATTTTACAAATTTTCTATCTCCCGCACAAATTCATTCGGTTTTCTGGAATTTTAAATCATTGCTAGTTTTTTATTTATGAATAATTCAGTAGTATTTGAAAAGTTACCTGATACGGGAATTGAACCATCATCTTCTGCATATGAAGCGACTCCTTAACCATCTGACCTAAGTACTGTGTATACAACCAATGCTAAAATCGGTCTATATTAATTATTAGCAATTCTTGCTGCCCAAAACAGTTTTGCTCTGAAGCAGAGCTGAAATTAAGCAAAACGTTCAGACTAAATTAAAATTTTCAAACATTCTGAATTTTGACAAAAGCCAGTTGCAAAATCAGAGCATTTTTTGCCAATATTTTTGCTATTTTTCAGCGTTTTTTAAGCAAACTATTTTGCTTTGATTCAGAGCTGAAATAAAGCAAAACGTTCACACTAAATAAAAATTTTCAAACATTCTGAATTTTAGCAAAAGCCAGTTGCAAAATCAGAGAATTTTTTGCCAATATTTTTGCTATTTTTCAGCGTTTTTTAAGCAAACTATTTTGCTCTGATTCAGAGCTGAAATAAAGCAAAACGTTCACACTAAATAAAAATTTTCAAACATTCTGAATTTTAGCAAAAGCTGAGCTGAAATAAAGCAAAACGTTCACACTAAATAAAAATTTTCAAACATTCTGAATTTTAGCAAAAGCCAGTTGCAAAATCAGAGCATTTTTTGCCAATATTTTTGCTATTTTTCAGCGTTTTTTAAGCAAACTATTTTGCTCTGATTCAGAGCTGAAATTAAGCAAAATGTGCGGACTAAATTAAAATTTTCAAACATTCTGAAATTTAGCCAAATCGATTTGCAAAATCAAAGCTGATTTTGCTGTTTTTTTGCTATTTATATGCAATGTTTTTGAGTAAATTATTTTGCTCTGATCCAGAGCTGAAATTAAGAAAAACGTTCAGACTAATTTAAAAATTTCAAACATTCTGAATTTCAGTAGAGCGAGTTGCAAAAACAGAGCCGATTTGCAATTTTTTTTGCTATTTAAATGCAGCGTTTTTTGAGTAAACTACTTTGCTCTAAATCAGTGCTGAAATAAAGCAAAAATAGGCTAAATTAAGTTTTCAGATATTCTGAGTTTTTGCATAGCAAGTTGCAAAAACAGAACTAATTTTCCCAATATTTTCGCTATTTCTATGTGGCATTTTTGACTAAACTACTCCGTTTTGAAATTTTCAAGTTTCCAATTTTTTTATAATCCAAAAATCTACAAATTTCAAGTTTTTATGAATTTTTCAGAATTTTGTTCAGGGGGCTTCCATACAAATATGGATAAGGAGATACTGATTTGATTATTTTAATTTCAAGATGGCTGCTACTTAACAAAAGTAAAGAATAAGAAACAATGAGATAGCTAGTTGTAAATTAAACTAGTTATACTATATGGACACATGCGAAAAAAATTTCAATGTTGTTTTATGTTCCACGTAAAAATAGCGTAAATGCTAATAATAATAATAATTAATAATTTCTTGATTACTATGGGTTAATATTATAATTCCATCATTATATGTGAATATCGTGAAATCCTTAGTGACCAGCAGTATGGTTTTCGTAGGCAGCGTTCTACAGGTGACCTGATGGCTTATCTACATATCTGCAAAAATATTTGCAATCGCCAAAAAAGCTGCGAGATGCCAGCAAGATGTACTTCACTCCTTCAGATCTGGCTACTATTTACAAGGCGTATATTCGCCCTAAACTTGAATACAACTGTATTGTCTAGGACAATGGAATGTTTCCTGCCTGTCACTGTTGTATTGCTTTTTCCACAAGCGGTGTTCCAAATAAATATCCAAATGCATCCCGCCCATTCTCCAACCCATCCGTAATACCCGTGCCTCAAATCGAGCTCACGGGTCCACCATTAAGCCTATTTGCGGGCGTACTAACCAACTCAGAGATTCCTTCTTTAACCGCACGATAGTTATGTGGAATGAATTGCCTGATTATGTGTTTCCGCTTTTGTATGATCTGCAGACGTTTAAGACACGCGTGCATAGACATCTCATCCTTTCCTCTCCCTAATTTCCTAACGCCCACGCTGTGCTAAGCATTATAAGTGTGCAAACCCCTTTAGCGTGTGTACATTATAAAAAAAAAATATGTGAGAAAGAGATTTTCTCAACTTTTTAAGGACTTTTTTAAAAAACTTCCACAAATGCCAGAGAGTTGAAATTTTGTGAGTAGCTAGTTAGGTTCCGCGTGTGAGCACATGTAATCAGTCTCCTCTGGCACGTGTGATTCGTGCAATAGTAGTTTTTTCGACCTCTCTGAAGTCATTTTTATCCAACTATAGATTTAAAGTTTTGTGCGCGTCTGAAACGTGTGGCGCGAGTGTCGGTGTATACATAGACATTTGTACCAGAAAAATTATTTGACATGAAAATCTGTCACCGATTGCCCGTTTGACTGTTCCATTTCCCAAAAAAAAAAGATCTTTATATTTCGGCAGATTTATACCTTTTTTATTACCACCAACAACCGGTTTTTTGCTTGGCACGTGGCTTGATATTTTTTATGTTGCGAGAATTAACATATTTTGTAAATATATTTTAAAACAAACCTGTAAAAAAATGCAAACAAACCCAAATCAATTTATGTGTTCTATTTGCTATTTGCAAAAATATTGGCAAAAAATGCTCTGATTTTGCAACTAGCTTTTGCTAAAGTTCAGAGTGTTTGAAAATTTTTATTTAGTCTGAACGTGTTGCCTAATTTCAGCTCTGAATCAGAGCAAAAGAGTTTGCTCAAAAAACGCTGAAAAATAGCAAAAATATTGGCAAAATTGCTCTGATTTTGCAACTAGCTTTTGCTAAAATTCAGAGTGTTTGAAAATTTTTATTTAGTCTGAACGTGTTGCCTAATTTCAGCTCTGAATCAGAGCAAGAGAGTTTGCTTCAAAAACGCTGAAAAATAGCAAAAATATTGGCAAAAAATGCTCTGATTTTGCAACTAGCTTTTGCTTAAATTCAGAGTGTTTGAAAATTTTTATTTAGTCTGAACGTGTTGCCTAATTTCAGCTCTGAATCAGAGCAAAAGAGTTTGCTTAAAAAACGCTGAAAAATAGCAAAAATATTGGCAAAAAATGCTCTGATTTTGCAACTAGCTTTTGCTTAAATTCAGAGTGTTTGAAAATTTTTATTTAGTCTGAACGTGTTGCCTAATTTCAGCTCTGAATCAGAGCAAAAAAGTTTGCTTAAAAAACGCTGAAAAATAGCAAAAATATTGGTAAAAAATGTTCTGATTTTGCAACTAGCTTTTGCTAAAATTCAGAGTGTTTGAAAATTTTTATTTAGTCTGAACGTGTTGCCTAATTTCAGCTCTGAATCAGAGCAAAAGAGTTTGCTTAAAAAGCGCTGAAAAATAGCAAATATATTGGCAAAAAATTCTCTGATTTTGCAACTAGCTTTTGCTAAAATTCAGAGTGTTTGAAAATTTTTATTTAGTCTGAACGTGTTGCCTAATTTCAGCTCTGAATCAGAGCAAAAGAGTTTGCTTAAAAAACGCTAAAAAATAGCAAAAATATTGGCAAAAAATGCCCTGATTTTGCAACTGGCTTTTGCTAAAATTCAGAATGTTTGAAAATTTTAATTTAATCCGCACATTTTGCTTAATTTCAGCTCTGAATCAGAGCAAAATAGTTTGCTTAAAAAACGCTGAAAAATAGCAAAAATATTGACAAAAAATGCCCTGATTTTGCAACTGGCTTTTGCTAAAGTTCAGAGTGTTTGAAAATTTTTATTTAGTCTAAACGTGTTGCCTAATTTCAGCTCTGAATCAGAGCAAAATAGTTTGCTTAAAAACGCTGCATATAAATAGCAAAAATATTGTCAAAATTATCTCTGGTTTTGCAACTCGAATTGCTAGATTTCAGAATGTTTGAAAATTTCAAATAAGTCTGAACGTTTTGCTTAATTTCAGCTTTGATTCAGAGCAAAATAATTTTCTTAGAAACGCCATGTATTTAAGAAAACTATTTTTCTTTGAATCAGAGCTGAAATTAAGCAAAACCTTCAGAATAAATTAATATTTTTAAACATTCTGAATTTTAGCAAAAATTTAAGCAAAATCAGAACTTATATTTTCAATATAGGCAAAGTATTCAGACATAACTAAAATTTTGCTTAATACTTTCTGAATAACTTCTGATTTTGCCTGATATAAGAAAATCTTTCTTAATAGCAAACAAATTGCTACTTGGGTATTCTCTTACTAGTTTGAGAGCAATTTTCATGCGTTTTGCTATTGTACTCTCGAATTTACCACGCACCATTAGTCATCCGCAAGGCTAATGTTTGTGGTATGATTATTCTTAAGCCTGCTCCATCACCAGTAGCCACAAAAGTGGTGATTGGACGTCGCCTTGTGGACAGCCTCTAGTTACAGCTACTGGGATGAGTTTATTACCGAATGAGCTCCGATAGATCAAACTTTTTGTAAAATTTTTGAGCTAAGGGGCCCTTTGTGCCGAGGGGTGCCCATGTATTTCCATTCAAGTGTTGCATGGAAAGTAGCTTAATCTTTGAGTTAGGCTCCACCACTTACTATTTTATGGTTCTTTCTAACCACCTTTCAAACGACCTAGAGAAAGCACCACAGTGTCAAGAGCCATTTTTAAGATCCCGCGTGTGGCTCCTGTCGAGAGTCGCTTATGGCGCGTGTGATGCCATGCCTGGAAAATAAGTTAATCTTTAAAATTTGTGAGCAGCTCAGTTTCATCTGATATTTCTGAGTTCCCGCGTATGACACGTGTCGCGAGTCGTGTGCGGCAAGTGTGATGCATGGAAAGTGGGTTAATCTGTGAAATACGGCCCAACTTTTCTTTAACCACCTTCCACATGACCTAGAGAGCTGAAATTTTCTGAGCATCTCAGTCTCAAGGTCCATTTTTGAGCTCCCGTGTATAATCTGTGTCGAGAATCGCGTGTGGCGCGTTTGATGGAAAAATGGGTTAACTGTAAAATAGGCCCAACTTTTTCATAACCACCTTCCACACGGTCTAGAAAGTTTAAATTTTTTGAATAGCTTAGTCTCTATTGGTATTTCGGAGATCCCGCGTGGGACACTTGTCGCGAGTCGCGTGTGGCGCCTGTGATGCGTGGAAAATGGGTTAAACTTTGATATAGGCCCCAGAGCGTTGATTATTTTTGGATCCTTTATAAACACCTTTCCCCCGACCTATAGAGCTGAAATTTTGAGAGCAGATCAGTGTTATGCCCAGTTTTGAGATCCTGCATAAGGCATGTTTTGCAAGTCGCGCGCGGCGCGTGTAATGGGTTAATCTTTGAAATAGGTCTCAACTCCTAGACTTTTTTGGGGTCGTTTTTAACGAGCTTTCACACTACTTATAGAGCGGAAATTGTTAGCAGGTGAAAGTCGTTTGCCATTTTTGCCATTTCTGAGATCCCGAATGTGACACTTGTGGCGTGTTAAGTGATCACATCGATCATATTGTCGAGGATATGCCAAGACGCTCCCGTTTAAAAAAATGTAAGGCTACAAAGCATGCCAAGTGCTTCTCGGACTATCATAATGACGTCTCACGAGATATGGCAAAGGTCAAAGAGGCCAAATATTATAGTCGATTTTGAACAGAATTTCTTTCATTTATATTATTCTAAATTATTAGGTTTAATACCCATTTAATAGAAGTTCCCACCAAGTAATCTGTCTTTTTAAAGTCTCTATATGTATTAACTTCGCGTGCCCGTGGCTGGCGGGCTGGCTTTTATGGGCTGTTCTTTTACATTGAAAACGTTGTTTATTAATTTTTATTTACATATATTTTGTTCACACTGTGGCGGGTTGGGTATTGAAATATTAAAAGGGCTATTTTATATCTAATACCAGAAAAGATATGCAACCGTGATGAAAGATTTTCCTGGTTTTTTATTTAATTTTCTGTCTGTCGGTCTGACTGACTGTCAGTGACTGGCTGGCTGGTGGAATCTTGTTATCAATTTTGAGCCCACTTCCTAAAACCAGATTTTAATCAAACTTTGCATATACGTATGTGTATATCCAGTGACAACACTTTCTATAACAATTTTGTAGTAATCGGGCCTCAGGGTCGAAGGCCTCCCATATTAAACTTTTTCAAAATTTATCCGACTTTTTTCAAATTGTACACGTGTACATGTGTATCTCTAATGAAAACACTTTTTGTAAAAATTTGAAAGTGATCAGGCCCCATGGCCGAGGGGCTCCAATATATTTTTTTTTTAATTTTAGAGAATTAACATGAATTTGAATTTTTATAGGTAAGGTTTTTACAATTTCAAGTTCTATTGGTCTTAAAAAAGCATCCTAAGCATTTGTAAGCATTTTCTACGCTACATTGATCAGAGAGATACCACGGTAGTGTTACATTCTACTTTTCTCTCCTTTCTTATGTATAGGTACAATTTATATCGCATATAAATACAAATGTACGTTAATTTTCATTCTGTTTTCTTCACATGTAATTATGAATCATTTTCTTTGAAAAAAAATTATGGTTATGGGTACGCGCTCCCGATTCGCGATCTCTACGATAGTAATCAGGGAATGAGAATGAGAAGGCAACTAAAATCAGTCAAATATTGTCCAAATGGAAAGCTAAAATGTTGCACATAAGTATCCATTTAAACTAACTATACATATATGTATGTTACCTATACTAGTACAGATCGTAAACGTACGTCGATGTCAGCAGAAAAAAAACGAACAAGCAAGCAAAAAAAAAAAGAAGAAAAACCTTGAAAATGTGCTAGAGAAGCAGTAAAAAAGCCCCTAAGTAAGTATATAAAAGACTCTTGAGTTATATATTTACGAGTGAAACCAACAAACAACAAACAAAGTAGTATGTACAACGGAGTATGATGTATCAGGGCCACAAAGTTTTTTTTTTAAATCTAATATATAAAAATGGTGTGTGTATTGTTTGAGATTGCCTTTCTCAGGAACCAGACATCGCAGGAAGCCATAGATTAGGGTTTTAGCGGTTTGGGTTTTTGTTTTGGTTTGAACTCTCTAAGTGGCACTGTTGTCAAAATATAACGTTTTTTTCGGTTTCTCAGCAAAGAAGCATCTTAGGAACTTCAGATTTTAACCATAGGTTTGTTTCATTGCTATTTGGGTTTTTGTGAAATTTAGACCTGATAGATGG
Source organism: Nephrocerus scutellatus (assembly GCA_947095585.1). NCBI lineage: Eukaryota > Metazoa > Arthropoda > Insecta > Diptera > Pipunculidae > Nephrocerus > Nephrocerus scutellatus. The sequence continues at coordinate 101,625,075 of OX352763.1, read as the reverse complement.
CGCTGTTTCCAAGATATAACGGTTTTTCTGTTTCTTAATAACGAAGCATCTTAGGAACTTAAAATTTTAACCATAAGTTTGTTTCGTTGCTAATTTGGTTTTTGTGAAATTTTGACCCGTTAGGTGGCGCTGTTTTCAAGATAGTAGTTGGTAAAACCGCTATTTTTGACATTTATTTAGTTTCACTACAACACGCGCAAGAATACATCGTAGGACGCCAAATTAAAAATAAAATGTATAATTAATCGTAAAAAAACGTTATTACGCAAAGTAACTGTTTTTATATTATACGCATGAGTCACGAAAACTGCATTTGTTCGATTAGTAGTTATTTTATTTTACACACAGGGAATGTAAAATGTTAATATCAGCCACATTTTTAAAATGAATTTTATGAACTTTTAAAGATATATTATTGGCAGGTAGGGGAAAGTTATAGGTATAGATGGAAGGGGAGAAAGATAACATTTTAACATGAGATTTACAAAAGTATTTTAAAAAAAAATATTAACGTAAATTATTGGCAGGTGAGGGAAAGCTATAGGCTAGAGTACTCCCGTCACCACGGGGGTTCATGAGTGCGGGTAGCAAAGCGCCCGGGAACAGCTAGTTTTATATAAATATTATAGGATTAGGTTTACTGTTAAATGTTTATCGATACGAGTATTTACGTACATATCCATACAACAAGTTCATACATAGGTAGATAAGTTCTACTATACAGGGTGTATCCGGCTTCGTAGCATACACTTAAAAGGAAAAGTCGCCCATCGTATTGATGGGGGAGGTCTATTTTCATTAATTCACGACCTGTACTTGAACGCTTCTAGTTACAAGGCCCCTGTTGGTATTTTTTGAAAGAAAATTCAAATCTTTAAAATTAAGCAATTTACATTTTATTAAATTTTTACAACCATTACGTCGTCGCCATTACGTTATCGCGTCGGATGTTTCTGTCTGTCGTGTGTTCGTTCGTTCTATTCTTCGTTCGGTGGTGGAATCTTGCGATAAATTTTTAATGCATTTCTAAATGCCCGATTTCATTGAAACTTTGCAAAAAAGTGTATGTCCTGTGATAACACTTTCTATTAAAATTTGGTAGTGATCAGTCCGCGGGGTCGGAGCCTCCCGATGAATTTTTTTTGTTAAATTCTCTATATTAACTTAGTTAACTTAGCGTCAGTATGATTCTGTCGTTAGGTAGTGGAATCTTGCGATCAGTTTTTAACTCAGTTACCAAAGCCCGATTTTATTGAAACTATGCACAAATGTGTTTTTCCGGTGACAACACTTTCTATTTGGAAGTGATCGGGCCGCCATATTTATTTCATAATCATGACATTTAGCGGCAGCAGATCAAGCTATACTTTAATAAATGTGTTTCGTGTGCGCTGATGCGCTGTGTGCAGCGCTGGTTTACGATTGGGATTTTTTTGTGGGTTATTTATTACTTATTATTATTAGTTATTATTATTTATAGTACTTACTTGCTTACATATGTCCTATATCCATGACCAATCCACTGCCACTTTCGTTGTTGGATGGTTGTGCCTATTGGTTCCTGACCCGTTCTCTGGTAAAGATGTTCGTAAGAGATACGGTTAGGCCAAAAAACCCTGAAGATGTTCCGTAGGCACCTATTTACGAACGTTTGTAATCTTTTTGTGATAGTAGCGGTCACCTTCCAATTGCTGCACCCATACAACAGCACAGATTCAACATTTGAGCGGAACAGTCGCAGCTTGGTGTTTAAGCTGATCGCATTGCTTCGCCATATCATGGACATCATTCCAATCACTTATTTTGCTTTGTCGATTCGGTTGACAATGTCATGTTCGGTTCCACCTTCGGTCGAGACAATAATCCCAAGATATTGGAAACTCTCTACTCTCTCTACCGGTTGTCCAGCAATGTTAACTTGAGTTACTAAGTTAGTGCCGAGGTTGATGATTTTGGTTTTGGCATTATTAATCTTCAGCAGCTCCATAATCCTGTGTAGGCGCGTAGGTCAGATGTTTGAGTTGAGATGTATGAGTCCAACGAATTCCTCCGTTTCCACTAGATAAAGCTGCGCGAAGCACATCGCTAATCACCAACAAAAAAAGTATCGGCGATAGAATGCAACTTTGTCGTACCCCAACTTAGGATATCGAATTCCTCTGACAGCTTTCCTCTGTGCAGCACATGATATTTAGAGCCATCACAGGTTGCTTTAATAATAGCTATTAGTTAATCGGGTATACCTCTCCCGTGCAAGGAGAGACAGATAAACGGTCTGTTGACACTGTCAAACGCCTTCTCAAAATCGATGAACAGCAGGTGCAGTGGTGACCGGAATTTTACGCACTGTTCAATAATGATCCGCAGGGTGTTAATGTGGTCTACACAGAAGAATCCAGTGCGGAAACCAGCTTGTTCGGCATCGAGTGTATCTTCCAGATGTTCCTTAATTCGCTCAAGTACTACTTTGGCTATTATCTTTGCAACTGCAGGAAGAACGCAAATGTCTCTTCAGTTTTCGTACTCCACAAGACTACCTTTTTAGGGAGCTTGACAATCATTCCCGTCTTCCACTCATCGGGGAAACTTTCTGCCTCCCAAGCTCTCTCTACAAGAGGATATAAAAGCTCTGCTGATGTCGTTGGAGCGGCACGCAGAAGATCTGCGGGTATACCATCTAGTCCTACCGACTTGTTGTTCTGCAGTGCGTTGATCGCGGTAGCGGTCTCGCCTTTACTGGGAGTGAGGTGCGAATTCGGGAAATTGTTCCGGCAGCTCCGTTTGATTTGGTTGCATAATCTGAAACGAGTACGGCACCATCGGCCTTTCACCGGATGTTGGCTAGAGCGGTGACCACCTGTCAGCTCTTTGCTGATTCTGTAAACGGATCTGTTATCGCACCTGCTCGCTGCTTCCCCACCTTCTGAGGCCAGGTTGTTAACATAATTACGTTTGGCACGTCTTACACTACGCTGCACTTCTCTCATTTTGCTTCCATATAGGGACCCTAGCTCGATCCTCGCTGCTGCTGGGGTATCTACAATACGAGCTTTAAGTAGCTTACGATCCTCAATCTGCCTCCAGATATCTTCGGTAAGTCACGTGCCTTGCCTGGCTTCTACCAACAATAATTTCCTCTCTAGAAGTGAAAACATTTTTCACAGCTTTACAAAGTTATTGTCGGCAGTGAGCTGCTGATTGCTTCCACTCCTTGCGATAAATGATTCCTTAATTATTGGCGTACTGAGGGGATCTTTAGCCGGGCGATATTATACCTAGGCAGTCGGATGATATTGGGGATTCTTTGAACTGATGCAGTGCGTAACTGGACAGTAGTTACCATAAGCTGATGATCCCGTACAATACCCATGTCGGCTCCTCGTCTGTTTCGGACATCTAAAAGACAGCTCCTAAAACGTCGGCTGATCGCCACATGGTCGATTTGGGTGGATGATGATTGCCTGTCAGTTGACACCCAGCTGACTTTGTGGCAGGTCTTATGCTCAAACATGGTGCCTTCTATGACAAGTTGGTTGGTGTTGCAGAAATCAACAAATCTTTCACCATTGTAAATTCGTTCGCCGAGGCCGTGCTTCCCAATCACATGTCTGAGTCCTTCATTGTCGTTGCCTACCTTGGCATTCAAGTCCCCCATCACGATGACGATATCTCCGTTCGTCGTTGCGTTGAATACAGCGCTTAGCTGATTGTAGAAGTTGCCCTTTTCATCCTCAGTCGAAGGATTCGTTGGCGCGTAACACTGTATGATCGTGACGTGCCGTACTCTAGTCCGAAATCTGGCCGATAAGATCCTATCACCATGTGGGTGGTGCCACGAAATTAGGCCTCTGCGTGCTGTTGGTGTTAGCAGCAGACCCACTTCAGATTCACGGGGGCTGCCGGAGGGTTTGTCGGAGTAGAGTAGCACAGTGTTGCACGTTGGGGATTGGTACTCTCCCGCGTCGAACCATCTTTCTTCACTCACTCCCAGTATGTCCAAATTTTATCGAAGAAACTCACGTTCCAGTTGAAGAAATCTGTCATTTTGAGGTTCTTCACTACCTGAGTCAAGGAGCGTCCTCACATTCCAGAAACCATTGCAATTTTAGCATACATATATAAGGATTTATACACATAGTTACCCGGGGACCACCACTAGGAGGTAAAGCAAGCACTACATCACGACCTTGATTGTTGCGCTACTGGCTCAAACCAAGTTTTGAGCAGTCAGTAGTTACCCAATCAATCGCAATGCAGATCCCCAACTCCGAGTGTTTGATCTCTCAAAAAAATTGCACATCGTTGCTATTATAGGTGTCATACCGGGACACTGTCTGATAGGCAAATATGCAGAAAGACTTGGCGTCTTCTCGAAGGACTTCTGCAGAAGCTGCATGGACGAGGAGGAGGAGGAGACCATTCTCCATATTCTCTGTTCGTGCCCAGCCCTCTCTCAAAAACGTAACCTTCATTTGGGAGCTTTCTTTCACAACGACCTTAATGATCTTAAATAGACTGTGGTCAAGAATTCAGCAGCTGCGCAGCTTGTGCTGAAAAAAATATGACAGTATACGTCAGTATGCACGAAATTGCGGCTGCATTTTAGATCGACGCACGTTGGGGCGTAACACTTAACACTGTATCGTACTGCTTGTAGAAAAATGACATTTGCGGATTTGCATCCAATTTAAAGTGGCTGCGTAAACTTCGCAGTTGATTTTTTACTGCATTATTATCCGATACGATGCGCTGCTTTGGCTGCAGAACTGAATTCTTGACCAACATGCAGCATAAACTGCGTAGCTGCTGAATTCTTGACCGCAGCCATACACGGACATTGGTAGGATCTTGCGCTTCTTACGAAGCTCCAACTGTTTACTCGTTAATTGCCACTCTTTGACACGACGCAGAACGACAAGAACTGCCAAAAATTATTTTATACAATTTTTCAAAGTTTTGCAAAGGAAAATAAAGATGTTGTTGTGACTGACCGATAACTACCAACTCGAACTTTTCATTCAAAACATTTTTTCATAATTCCATCGTAAAAATTACATCATATATTATGACATGTCCAATACTCCAATTGTAATTTCAAAGAATTTCACTAAAATTAGGTGAGCTTTAGCTGGTTAGGTTAAGTAATTTACATATTTATATATAAACATAAATTCGAGTACGTACATTGAATATTCTTTTTATGTAAATTGTTTAAAAACAAATTATTATGTACCTCGGATGATATCATGAGCAATAATAAGTACGGAAATTCCGTTTATTTTTAGTTACATACACATGTACATAGCATGTGTCATAAACTTTTTATCTTTTGTCATTTAAATTTTTGCGAAATTAATCAAAATTAGTTAATTGCGACGTCTGCGTCGGCGCATCATCAACTGCTATCTGTCAAAACCAACAAAAAAAAAAGAACACGGTGGTGTGGAACAGTGAAACGTGAAACAAAATGTTAATGTCATAAAATCAGGCTTTTAACATTCGCATAAAAACGATTGCAGTTCCAAGAAATGTGGTTTCGAAGAGAAAGAAGGAGAAGGGGCAGTGAAAACAACAACATTTCTGTTCATTAATTTTCTTTTTTAATTTATTTTCCAAAGTTATCCAAAGTTCAACGACTTATCTCTATTTACCCATTTATTCCTACATATGGCATTGTCCGTCTATATTATCTGTATATATTTACATACTAAAATCCACTATATATCCAAAAGAAAAGAGAAAAACTACTTTTTATCACATATGTACATATAAACACATATCTATATACATAATACATATTTCTAATGTTTTCCCAGCGCGTGTAAATGACGTCGTCGTCGGGTTATCGCCTTCGCATCGATGCATTATTAACAGCAAATTGCAGTACCGCACCAAAAACCAAACGCAAACAGCAACAGCAGACGTCAGCCTTCAGCGTCGAGCATCATCATTCTTACACCTATACATGCATCCATAATAATAACAACATGTGTTGGTGTCTTTAATTTTTTGTTTTTTATTTTTAAACTATTTTCGGTTGATTGATTGCAGTAGATTTGTGATAAATAATGATAATTAGATTGTCAGATGTTTGTTTGGTGATCGTAATATTGTCAGAAAATGATATAAAAACACATCATGCTATGTACTGATTACGATTAATAGAATCCTCAAGTTGGATACCGTCACTTCTGAGTCAGAAAAAGCGAAAATAAAAAAATCTCTGTCTATCTGTTCGTCTGTCTGTGTCCACTCTACAGCCTGAACTTATCCTGAACTTATCAGGATAAAGATTCATATTTATGCTTTTTACATAAATTGCGAGGGACCAGATGGTTTTGGCGGTATTCTGACAGCCGGAAGTGACAGTTTACTTAGACAGTTTTTTGAGTTTTTGCAAATAAGTATACAAAAGAAACAAAAAAAAAAGAAATTTAAACAAAAAACAAAAAAAAAAAAATTTGAGAAAAAAATTTAATATATTTTTACGAAAAGTAGTTAGTTTGCATATAATAGAATTAGAACCTAAGATAAATTGCAATGTAAATACTGCATACTTAAAATAAGCAAATGCTACGAAAAGTAGTCGGTAGTGCAGAAGATTCAAATCCTAGAAAAATCGCAATTTATAATTTACAAAAAATAAGTACTAAAAATTCTAACTAAGAAAATCCTGCATAATAAAAATAAGCACTCTTATATAGCATACTTTTAAGCTGTAAAACTTTAGATTATTTAAAATTTTAAATGTAACCGCCTGCAAGTTTGAATCATTGTGTAATGGTCAAGCAAGTAGTCAAACCGGTTTGTGCGGTTTGCCCGGTTATTGATGATAAATGGCACATGCACATGTGAGCAGGAGGTGCAGGTTCGAATCCCAGCAACACCAAAAGTATTTTTCACCACCTCTCGCGAATAGGTGACAAACGTTCTGAGAGTAATACCTTGTCACGGAAAGCTTCTCAATTCGCCATTCGGATCCGGCCTTAAATTGTAGGTCCCTTCCATTTGTGTCCAAAAATTAACATGCGCAGCACAAATGGTCGCGAGAAGTTAGGCCTTGGACCGCAATGGTCTGTCGCGCCGAATATTATTATTATTATATTTACTGATTTACTGAAGATTCCGGTCCCGTCCGTAAAAGAAAGTCTAGTTATACCCACACCTCCATTTTTTTCTTTGTATAAGTATATTTATAATTACATTTAGTACAAGATCTAGTACTAAAAAATGTTAATGCGGGTGTATCGGTTCTTCTCTCGTCTCATTTATGAGTCACATGCTATTGACTGTGGATTGAGTGTCAAAAAGTGGAAATGGTAAGTAGAAGCATAATAATACATGCAACCGTTACTATTGCTAGTAACTTAGGCTATTTTTTCCTCATACACAATCACTGGATTCCCTTAACGCCCGCGCTGTGCTAAGCATATAGCCGAGCATTATAAAAAAAACATAATTGTGTGGTGTATGAAACCTATAAGCAAAAGGTGTCAAAGGCTACATTTATATCAGAGCTATAGCTGTCAAAAGCCCAACGAATAATTAATATGTTGCTGATTAATTAAAGAGCAAGAACCAAGCAAAAATCATGTGAAATTTTTCTGTTTTTCACTACCACAACTTAGTTCTTATATGGGCACCCCTCGACCCTGAGGCTTCAAATTTAAATAGATAGTGTTATCACCGGATGTCTCAGAAAGAATGGATAAGCCTCGAATACCTCATAGTAGAGCTATTGGGCGTTCAAAATAAAATACAAAAAAAAAAATATTTCCCAACCAAGATATGTCTTTACTTTCTTTTTAAAAAAGGAAGTATAGTATTCATAAAAATTTTCGAACTCGGGATTTTTGCAGATGTACCCGTTACCGCATCTCCTAAGTCAGAAAAGTGAAAATACAAAAATCTCTGCATGTCTGCCTGTGCCCACTCTACAGCCCAGACGGCTAAAACTTATCGGGATGAAAATTCATATTGAAGCTTTTTACATAAATTGTGAGGGGCCAGATGATTTTGACGGAAATCTGACAGCCGGAAGTGACAGTTTACTTAGACAGATTTTCGAGTTTTTGCAAATAACTCAAAAATTTAAATTTAAACAAAAAACAAAAAAAAACTTAAAAAAAATTAAAATTTTTTTTTTAAATATTTAATATACATTTACTGAAGATTCCGGCCCCGTCCGTAAAAGTAAGTGTTGTGCCCACACCTCCATTTTTTTAATTTCTGTATACCACAGCTACAAATAAATGAAATCAATCGGTTTTCGGTATTACAATACTCTTTGTGGAGTAATCATGAAATGCGGTAAATATTTTTTTGTAATAATTTAAGAGTACTTGGTGAAAAAATGTATGAAAGTCTAAGCGACCAACTATATTAAAAAATACTTGTTTAATACAGTTTGCGAAGTGGTATAATACATCCTTTTATTTAATGTAAATACGAGGTATTGCCATTAATATGCGAAGGAGTAAATTCGACTAAATAACAAACTTTTAAAAATTCAATAATTTCTTATCTTAAACTGTACCTGATAATAAGGGCTTCATAAAAAACAACAAAACCCAGTGATAAAACTTTATTTGACGTGTGTAAGTGTTAGTTAATGTGAGCGAGCGAGAAAGAGTAACATGTAAATGGCGCCGTTAATAAATAGCAGATAATATACCACGTATTCAGTGTACATGTAACAGCAATACGCAAATATGAATTTTATTTACGGTGAGTGCAGAAGCAATGCAAATTAAACTGCAGGCCTTTATAGGGAAATATAAACTAACGTCCCGGATTATTCATCTTGGGTGTTAGGTAAGTAGGTAGAGTGGTGGATCCCGATGTACTTGCGAGGTCCTCAATTACCGCTAGTGTGCGCCATTTTGATGTCACAAATCTCCTGGGACCAAGCATGGATATTTAACAGGTTAAATCCAGCCTGTAATCTGAGATATCTTTCAGGTAGGGAAAAAATTGTTTACCTAAAAAATAAAGTCCACCCCTACCATATAAAACGCTTGCAAACTCTGCAAACGTGAGACTACGACGCAAGACTGCTTTTCTGCCGACAGATTCTTGTGAAAATAGAACAAGATCCACTCCCAAGAAATAGTATGGCAATACCAGACAATTGGGACGGCCTTAACAACTTCTTTGGGAGAATTAACTGGTCGCTATTGTTTCGTATTAGCAACGTGGGTGCCGCCGATGATGCAATCACAAACATCATCCTTATTGGCATGAGAGAACTTATCCCTTCCAGGAACAAGTCTGTTAAACCAAAGGAAGATGGATGGTATAACTCGAACTGTTAAGAGGCTTCTAGGATTAGAGCGGTATGCTTTCGGAAAACCGAACAAATTTTAAACGAGCCAGAAATGATTGCAATGCCCATCTTCGAAGAGTCAAATTCGCCTACGACAAAAAATTGAGGCAACAAATACTATAATGTCCCAAGGGTAGTAAAAAATTTTGGTCATTCGTGAAAAGAATCAAAAGTACAGCCTCGTCGTCGATTCCAACGCTCATTTATAACGACATTCGAGTTTTCAGCTTTATGGACAAGGCCAATCTGTTTTCTGCGCATTTCGCACGCTCCACGCTTCGCTCAACGCTTCCAGATTGTGCATTGCTGCCTCCTGCACCTCATAGTATTGAACACTCTTTGGGACAGATATTCATTCGTACTCGTGCAGTTGCTAGAGTTTAAAACGACCTCAACAATCACAAATCCGCTGAGCCAGATGGCATTTCCCCGCTAGTTCAAAAGAGGTGTTTTCCCAGGCCGGCATTACCATATCGTAAGCTTTTCCATCTATCCTATTCTTCTGGACTCTTCCCGAGAAGTTGTAAAACAGCCTTTGTCCAGCCCATACCCAAAAAAAGGCAAGCCGTCGTCTCCTTCTTTGTACCGACCCATAGCCATCCATCCATTCTTTCCAAGGTCATGGAAACGCTGATCAATTTTCAGCTCAAGAAATATCTTGAAAATAACGAAATCCTTAGTGACCGGCAGTATGGATTTCGTAGGCAACGTTCTACTGGTTATTTGATGGTATATCTCACCGAACAGTGGAACCGGTCTTTGCATCTATTTGGAGAAAGCGAAGCTGTTGAATTCGATATTTCTAAGGCATTTGACAGAGTTTGGCATCAAGCTCTTTTGTCTAAAATGGATGCTTATCGAGTCGATGAAAACCTGCTTCATTGGATTAGAAGCTATCTTTTAGACCGGTCAATTCAAGTTGTTTTGGACGGTATTAAGTCTAAAGTTCATTACTTAAATGCTGGCGTTCCCCAGGCTTCCGTTTTGTCCTCGACTCTCTTCCTCAATTTTATTAATGATATCTTATCTGTGACACGAGCTTTCCATTGATGGGAATATGTGATCATAACATTTAAATCTTGCCCCACTATCGAACCGAAAACCTCCAAGAATTTATAAAATTTAGTACCCAAATTTTAATTTAATTTTGATAAGATCCGTAAGGCTTTCTCTGATTATCCAACATAGTACTAGCATTTTATAGCTTGTGAAACGAGCTTTCGCAAGATGGAAATATTTAATCATAAGACAAAAATCTTGCCCCAATATCAAACCAAAAACCTCCAACAATTTATAAAATTTAGTACGCACATTTTATTTTAATTGCGGTAAGTCCCGTTAGGCTTGCTCTGATTTTCCAACATGTTACAATCCTTTTATAGCTTTTGACATGAGCTTTTAATTGATGTTTATATGTAATCATAAAATACAAAACTTGTCCCACTATCAAACCAAAAACCTCCAGCATTTTATAAAATTGCGGTCCAATTCCAAGCTTCTCGCGACCTTTTGTGTTGCGCATGTATAGTTTTGGCGCAAAATGGAAGGGACCTACAATTTAGGGCATATTATTATTATTAATATGCAAAAGAAGTAAATTCGACTAAAACTCTGTCTTGTTATGATGGTAACATGCCGGTCCCAAGCCCTGGTAAAGGAGCAGCAAGGTGTAACAGCGAACGCCGATGGATGGATGGCTAAGAGTGAGCTTGGTCGCTAGTATACGGACTCCGAATACCTGGCGACCTTCGATTTTTAATTAGCCCTACCCTTGGCATACCGGGCTCTGACAGGGGTGAGCTCTTTTCCCGGTTTCTGGTGGGTGAAAATAGATATTATATTTAAAAATTATGAGACCGAAAACGCATCAACCTCGGGTCTTGCTCTTAAGCAACCCGTCGTATCCCGGGAAGCTGGTGAGCTATCGCCAGCCAACCTCAGTTTGGCCTCCACTGTACCGTCTGCTGTTGAGCAGCCGGATCTTTCTGAGATTTCGGGAGGCGTTGCAATAAGGGCCCCTTCTGAATCTCGCGAGGGTGTTGGAATCAATGACGTTGAGCAATTCACTTTTGATTCTGACGCATGCACAGTTGCTAATGCATGTAGTCTCATCTCGGAGAAATCCGGATGCTCTTCCATTGGGAAGGTATTAGTGGAACTACAGATCCCTCAACAACAGGGCGGATTCATTAAGTTGAACTTGCAGGAATGAAGGGGTCTTAAACAGGCTTTACACATGGGCAGGCTTTACGCAGGTTAGGATCATCGAAAACTTGGGAGAGTAGCTCTTTCGTCCTCTGATATTGGAAAGATCGAAAAAAGTTAGCATTACAGGAAGATTTCATATCAGGACAGCAATAGAATCCATTTTAGGAAACACAAAACATAAATTTACATTGTCCACAAATTTTACATAATTATAGGCAATAGGTCATTGTATTAGGCAGCAATTCCTAACAAGGATAATAAAGGAAATCTTAAAAATACATATTTTATTTTTGTGTTGTTGTTAAATGTTATATTTTATTTGCATTAATAAAACTAGTGGGGTCGCCAAAATGCTTCAACTGAAAAATAAATGAAGAAAGTTTATTTGTAGCTGCAATATACAGAAACGCAAAGTAGTATGAAAAAAAGATAAGATTAGGTTGGGAAATATTTTTTTTTGTATTTTATTTTGAGCGCCTTATAGCTACTATGAGGTGTTCCAGTCGTATGTATTCTTTCTGTGAAACCCTGTATATGTGCAAAGTTTCAATAAAATCGGGCCACCAGAGATCAGTTAAAAATTGATCGCAGGATTTCACAACAAATCAAAATTAACAAAATAAACTTTTGTCTGCCCTACATAAAGAATTTGAAAACCGGGCTTTGCTTCTATTGACAGCTTAAGCGAATTTATACCAAAATGTAAATAGATGAGGTTAAAAAGTTTGTATACGTGCTCCCCTCTATTGTTTATTAGAATACCTACTGTATGTATGTATATAGGTATTTTAGCTATAAAATACAAATAACGCAAATAATAATATAGGTCCCTATTTACCTAAGCATAATAAAACAACAACAAAAACAGCAGGTTGGTATATAAAAAATGCACTAATTAAGTTAGCCACATTTAAAAGCGAAATATTATTCATGACTTCAGCTTTTGTCTGCCTTTTAAATCTTCACAAATGTAATACACAGTACGTACATAATCTATGTATGAATTTATATATAAATACGTGCACGAGTGTAATTAAACTCGCATAGTCGTTTTTATTGCCAACAAGTATTTACCTTGGTGTGTATTCATACGTATACCTATATATAGATTATATACTCGTACATATATCAACCAAAGATGTATGTGTGCATATGAATTCATGTTTCTTTTATAAAAAGATCAAAAAAAAAGCTGATTGAGACAAAAACACGAAAATAAACGAAATGAAATGAGAAACCACCTTGATACCAAAATAGAAGTAATTTTGAGATTAAGATAAACATTAAGACTAGTTTTTTATGGTGAAGTATGTACATAGGTACCTACCTACATAGAACATATACACTAAGTGATAATTGCAGGACTACGTCACCGCCATGATTTATATGTACATACCTACCTAATAGATTATATGTTAAAAAAACGCCGTGGCAGTCAGAAGGCCCCGAAACGACGCCAAAAATTTTGCAATACAAAATAATTATGCCTGCACTACACACTTCCCTTTGTAACTCGTTTGTTGGTATACGTATGCATGTTCACTTTCTTCAGCTTCCACGCTTGGTTCGAAACCGTATTGTCAGCCATTTCTTTAGTTCTCACGTTTGTCAAGATATTAAGATAATACCCATCAGGCAGAAAAACGTGGTGGCAAAAAGTAGGGGTGGATTAGTTAGGTACCTAACTAGCATAGCAACGAAAAACAATTAATGATTCATTATATACCTACGACGTCTCGCCGCTTCGACTGTCATCTATTGGCTTATGAACTTTTTGCTGACCGATATTATCGCTAATTAACATTAAGTCCAGGAAACGAAGTAAAGCAACAGAATTTACTCCTATTTCTCTATGATTACAGCGTCACAAAAGAAAAACTACTGCTACGATTTAAGATTTAAGTTTTATAAACTACAGAGAAAAAAAGGGGAATAACAAAAAAATTAAACTAAAAATTAAACAAAACGAAACATGAGACGCTTACTACTTGGGTTGCCAACAACGCTCGGTAACTCATCAGCGTCAGGCAAGCCAACGTAGCAATGAAACACAGCCGTCGTAGTCTCCTCCGTCCTCTCCACACACCAACACAACGCAAACGTGTCGGTGAAAAAAATAACCTCACAAAACAAAAAAGAAAAACAACAGTTTTATTGAGGCCATTCAATTGTGTTGCTTAGTGTTTGGCAATGACAGGCAGCAACAGCGGCGACGAACGACAACGAAAGGCCTCGCAAGAGACTATCGCCAATTGGCCTGCTCGCTCGCTGTCGCAGCAGCTAGCTATCATTCCATTGAAAGATTATCGTATCGTACACAAGGCACTCTTTTCTGCTGCTGCTTCTACAGCACAGAGTACATCACACATGCACAACTAGTGTAAACACGCGACGCCATTAATAATGCAGCAGCGCTCAGCTCAGCTATTTTGTTATGCCTTTTGTCTGCCTGCAGTTCCCTCAGCTTGATGAAGTAGGTTAGATAAAGTGTGGGTACCCTTCTCAACAGCACGAGATGGCCTCGGAGCCTAGGTAGTTCACATCTTTACGTATTTACTTAGTTATATACATATATGTATATATATGCACACAGAAAAACCAGATTTTAGAAAGCAAAAAAAAATTTGTAATACAAATTTTCTCACAGAATCGCAAACCTTTACTCTTTCGCAGTCATGAATTGACATTAGAAGCAGAAAATCCGTTTACATATATATTTATATAAGTGTAAATATTAATAAATAATAGCGTTAGGTTAGGTATATTTGTATATAAAATTAATTATAATTCCCTCTCTCATTCTCACACTTGGTAAACTCAACCGTCAGGCTAGCTGTCAAAATCTGCAAAATTTTATTCTATTTATTTTTGTCGTCATGTTTCGCCCGTGTCATGTTGCATGAGATGTGTGAGAAAAAGAAAGCAACAACATCGGCAAAAGAAAACCTACTCGTTCGATGCTGCTGCTGCTGCTACTGCAGCGGAATACCAACATAACACACAATAGTAAATTTTCTTTATATACTTTGTGTTTTGTTGTTGTAAATATGCTGCTTTACTTGACGATGGCTCTGTGCGTCTGTGTACTGTGTGTGTGTGTTTTTTTTTTGTATGATATTTCACATATACATTAGCAGCGAACTAAAACGAACTCACGCATAGTTGCCGACTTAAATGGAATACCGACGAGCGATGGGGCCTTCGATTAAGAAATTTTCGAAACGTCGATCACACTCGCTTATGTATTGCGGAGAAGGTAACAACTAACAAGTAACAACGGCTCTCGGGTTTTGGTTAATGCACATCCGTCGTGAAATATATATATAAGTAGATATATGAAAATAATTACAATTGAATTAGCAAAGGAATAATTATTATTTTCTAAAATTAATTAAATAATAAAAAAAAAAACGCCGCGAAATCTTAAAATTGCCCGTTAATCATTCGTTTGTTTAGCAGAGAAATGTCACTTTTTGTGTAGAAAAGAATTCGAGCAACCAAAGGATTAGCATCATATGTACGAGTACATTGGCCGCAGTTTACACTCGGGCACGCGTGGCAGGCGCCGCTAATACTTGCTCATAATACTAATGAGATGATGACAATTGAGAAAACAGTGAATGAAAAATAAGTGAAATATGAAATGAAAGCAAAAGAAAAGTTGTATGATTGTGAAATTGAAAAAATTCAGTGCCGCAGGAGAGCCCCATGTTTTTTATTAATGCAAACGAACAAATTTAATTTATTAATAAAATAAATCGAATGAATAATTAAAAATCAAAATTAATATAAATTTTTGACATATATTCAGCAGCTTGCAATAAAAGTGTCAGTATAAATATTTACTTTGGTTTAGATCGGTAATACCTAAGTGTTCTGAATTTAAATAACACAATAATAATAATCGAAAAAAATAAAAAGAAATTAAATAAATAATGTAAATAATTGTTGATATTTAGTAACAACAACATTCATTTTGGATATTACTGCAGCAACCTTTAATTAAAAGAATCCACTACTACAAAATAACAAAATGTCATCGTCTAGTGCAGCTGTCATCATTACCGCCGTCACTGGTGCAAATGGACAAGCCTTGCCGCTCACCGGCAACAGTCTTGGTTCTGCTTATATGATGCCTGTCAAACAGGAACGGCACGATGAAGCTGAAATACAAGAACTTGCCGCAAAAATGATGGAAACACAAAAGGCCGCAT
The DNA here is from genome assembly GCA_947095585.1 of Nephrocerus scutellatus. Lineage (NCBI taxonomy): Eukaryota > Metazoa > Arthropoda > Insecta > Diptera > Pipunculidae > Nephrocerus > Nephrocerus scutellatus. The sequence continues at coordinate 101,609,328 of OX352763.1, read as the reverse complement.
TGGCCAAACAACAACAGCAGGCGGCACAATTAGCTGGCCGTCAGATGGTTGGCATGCAACAGCAGATTCCAAGTCAAATATCGGGTCAAACGAACATTTTAAATTATTTGTCACGTCAAAAGTCGGTTACAAACGGAACACCAGCGTCGGCAGCAGCAACAAATGGTAAATCGCCAGCGGCATCAAATGGAAGTAGTTCCAGCAGCAGTAGCAGCAGTTCGGCTGCCAATGCCGACGAAAAGAAACCCTGTGATGAGGAGTCGCAAAAGGGCCACTTCGGTTGGACGACTTTTGGCAAAACGTACATTCCATTCATATTCCGGCAAACGGAGAAATACTGTGCGGTACGAATGATCGAATTTAAATTGTTGGGCAAATATTTGAATTGCCTGCATCCAGACATTTACAGTAGTTGTACATGCGTGCGAAGTTACTATATTACCGAAGCAGAAAGTCGCCTCCTCAACGAGATCAACCATAAGCATTGTGATTCGGAATTCGGACGGGATTATTTCACACTTAAGGATCTGGTTGTGCGCTTAACCGATGCAACGAAATTTTTCCAATTTCTCGATATCTGTTATCGCAAATTGGTTGCTGGCAACAAGAGTCCGTCCGAAAAGTGTGGATTTATACGCATCAACAAGGAATCGGTTGTCCCGTATACGGTCCGGAATAACGAACAGGTTGTACCGCTTTTCTATTTCGAAGGTGAAACCGAGAATCTCAAACAGAAAGCCGACTATCTGTCCGGTTGGGATTTAGCATACCTGAAGTTCTGTTGCAAAGTCCAAGGCATTCGCAATGAATTGTTTTCGAGTGAAAGTGTAGCTGTGATAAGTTTGACCGATATTAAAAGTTATTTTCCCAACGGCACTGAATTTGAGGATTATTGGCCAAGTAAGGTTGTTGATTCGAATTTGCTTGTTGGGAATAGAGGTCCGGCAAGTAGTTCTGTGAACTGGACACGGCAACCATCGGCACCGCCACCAAAAATCACACCACCAGCTGGAGTACCACCGAAGACAGCGCAACAACAAAATGCACAACAACAGATGATTAAACGTGGTGGTGGAGCTAGTAGTGCGGCTGGCTCATTTGCCGCTCAATCAGCAGCTGCAGCTGTAGCGATTCAAAATCAAGGAACAGCAGCACAGCGTATGCATTCCAATGCGCTTGCGGCGACGCAGGCAGTTCAGGTGGGTTGTTGGGGGGAACATCTCATCTAAACATAATTATCTGTGGCCTCCTATGGACACTAATTACACGATGGAAATGTTTATACAAATTTCACATGGATTCCCAATATTTTTTCTTTCTTTTCTATTTGCAATTATGCAGGCACTCACAAATGGCTGGATGTCTAGCAGTGGAAATCTTCCTATGATACATGCGCAAATGCTTGCGTCACAGGTGAGTTCTTGAAAGCTTTTTTTTGTTATTTTTTATTTATCACGCGATTACCGCCGCAATTAAATAATTCACGTACATATTAAGGTTGGTCTGTAATTTCCCAGTGTAAACTGTTTTTCAAAGAAATTTGACATAATATTCTCGTCCCCTCCCCGCTACATTGAAAAGAAAGAGTGGGCGAAAGCAGATAGGTTTTTGCTTTTGTTCCGAATTCAAATTGTAGTCAATAGTAAGCGTGAACTGTCGAATTATTTAGGACTAGATGTTCCCGGGCGCTTTGCTACTCGCACACATGAATTCACGCCTTCCTCTTTCCATAGTCTTAGTCTTTCCTCTAGGCAGCCATAGTGCGTACAAAACAGAGCACAGAAATCAGCGCAGCAAATAGAACATAGTCATTATGATGCCGCTACATGGCGTAATCTTCGTACAAACCAAAGGACAGAAAGCAGCGCAGCGATGCAGCACACAATCATTATGTTGCCCGACCATTTTTCGTCGACTTTAGTTACTTACAAAATTGGTCGCCACGAAAGGCCCTTTTATTTTAACGGGATAATAAAATTTTCTATATAAACTTTGCGTCCACACATTGATCACATTGATAAATTTTCAACAAAAACTCAAAAATATCAAAAATCCAATGTTTGTTTAATTTTCTTGAATGCAGACTCAAAGACTATTTCAACACCTATCCACTGGTACCTGTTTTTGCACTTATACCTAGCCAACAAATTGATTTTGTAAAATGCATACAGTCGGGTTTTGAATTAACCTCTAAAAATAATTCAATAACTACAACACAATAGCATACCCCGAAATCTCTCGTTCAAAATTGTCATCAATCGCATATAAGCGCTTAGCCTGATCGGTGTTCTATCGATTAAGTCTTCATCCGGAACAAGAAAATGAATACCACAGCAGATGTAGCCGCTCAAGTGGTTGCACTTATTGCTGAGGGAAAGAAAGTGGCTCAAAAACTAAATTTGAGCCAATTCTCCGTTTATCGCGTGTGGCAGAGATATCAAGAAACTGGCGGCTTTATACGGCCGACCTCGTGCTACAACACAGTGTGATAACCGCTTTCGTGTGATGACTTCTTTGAGAAATCGTCGTTTGAATGCGGTTCAACTGGAACAGCGGCTTCAAGAAGTTCGTGAAGTCGAAGTAAGTGGACAGTTAGACTTCAATCAGGTGATATGACTGCCTACAGACCAGCAAACGGACCGATATTGACCTCAGCCTACCGACGAGCCCGTCTTCAGTTCCATCGCATTTCAGCATTTCGATTGTACACGAGAACAGTCCTATTCTCTATGGCAACGATGAGCGGGAAAAAGTGTACAGAAGTCCAAGAGAGCGATATGTACAATGTTGCATTAAAGAACGTGTCTCATATGGCGGTGGATCGTGTATGTTCTGGGGAGGCATGTCATTGGAGGCGAAGACAGATCTTGTGTTCATCTCCGGAGCGAATACTGGTCGTCAATTAAGAGTATTGACGTCTCAAGGGTACATCGAGGAAGTACTCTAGTAATACATCTTTTGCCGGGTTAATTGGCGAAAACTTCCTGTTTATGCAGTACTGCATACGGCTGGTATAGTGTATCTTCAAAAGGTGGATGTGCCATTTATGGAGTGGCCAGTTCGAGCCAGAGATATTGCTCCGACGAGTCTCAAGCAGCTGCAATAGGCGATCGCAGAGAAATGCGAGGCGATACCTCAAGATTTAATGAAATCAATGAAACATCCAATGGAAGGTTGTCATTCGGGCTAGAGGAGAGAATATTTCTAAGGAAGAAAACGTTTTTTTTTTAACAAACAGTGAATTTTTTCAACTTTTGTTAAAAATTGATCAATGTGTGTATATATTACTAGTTGTTAACCCCCAGGCACCGTTTAGATCCACCTCCACCTCCACCCTACTGACCCAACCAAACTGACCGCTCCGCCACTGAAACCACCGCACACCACAAAATTGTAGCCCAAAACATAGTATAATTGTAGTTGATTCGCTAGTTATGGTCCCGAGTTCATACATAAATCTCATGGAAAACGGCAATAAGAGAGTAATTTAATTTCCCCTCCAAGCGAATTTTGTCAACAAAAATAAAAAACTTAAGACTTAAGAGTTATAAAAATGTATGGATTTTCGACAAAAAAAAATTTCTACTCGTTATGTTGGTAGATCTTAGTTCTTAAGTTTACAAACTTTTGAAGAAATACAGAATGAAGTTCGCAACATTTTGAAACGAATGTGAAATATTTATTGTTGTTGTTATGTCTTTAAAACTATAACAATAAAGTTGTCACGTTTTGAAACTTTGCTGTCACAATCTAAAAGTCATTGTGCGAGCTCTTCTAAGGTTTAAGTGTTTAAGTTTTAAGTGTTGAGTTTTTCATTGTGAGAGCAGGAGAACATGTGAACATTCTGTCAAAAACGAATTTATTGACAACTAACTTATGTGGCGTTTGTTTTTTTCAACACCTTCTTAAACAAGTGGACTAATTTTTGGCACTAAGCGAATAAAATGTCAAAATGTTTGATAACAAATGTTTTTTTTCATTATTATTTTGAAATGTTTACAAAAAAAAATATCGAGTGCACTTTTGTGAAATGTTGCACTTTTTCTATCAAAAGGAAGCCACATAATTAACTTACTTGTTAATGTTGAATTTTGGCGTAAGGGATTTTGACAGTTGCTACCAAGGACAATTTTGTGGTTTTATGTCTGCTTGCTCTGTCTGAGAGATTATATGTCAATTTCCTCTTTTACTAATTTTTCTACAAAAAATACGGTAACGGACCTTATATTTCATAACATATTGATCAAAATATCTCTCATAACACGACTTGTGTTGATGACAACTAAACTGGTGATTTCCATATTAACACATATGCACACATTCATGCCATATGTGTTGAGTAGAGGTGGGCGTTTTCGTTAACTTTGCTTGGCTCGTGGTTATATTGTTTTTTAAAATTCGTTTAACCCTTTAGAACTACAAAATGGCATCATAAAAATATGCTGTTTATAAGAAAAAATGGAAAACATGTTCGGAAAAGAAAAATTGAGTGTGCGACTGTGCGTGAAGTTGCGAAGAGGTAATGAATGTTTCACGTCCTCTAAAAATGCAAGTCTCTGTTTTTGAAGGTTCAAAACTGGCAAATAGCAATCGGTAGGAATAAATAAAAATAAAGAAACCATTTGTTCTAAATGGGAGTCTGGGAGTCCTCAATTAAAGAGGAGTTTTGTTAAAGAAGGTGAGAAAAAATGTTCTTTGATTAGTTCGCTAAGGTTAGGAGTCAAATGTCAAAGCATTCCAATTTATGGCCCTCCCATGACAATACTTTCTTTTAAAATTTGGGCCTTTCGGTCCTTGGGGTCGGGGGCTCCGATACAAATTTTTTACAAAATTCATTCGATTTTCTTCAAATTTTATACGCATGTGTATCTCCGATGGACAACACCTTTTTTAAATATTTGAAAGTGATCGGGCCCCATGGTCGGGGGACACACATACAAATTTTATAAAAAAAGGACCCGATTTTCTTTAAATTGTATACGCATGTGTATCTCAGATGGACAACACATTTTGTAAAAATTTGGAAGTGATCGAAAAAACTGTACTACGTAAAAGCAATATGCATTCTTTAATAGCTTACTCGGTGCATAAAAATAAAAGTAAACAATATTTCCAATAACCTAATATATATGATCAGCGGTTCGGACACTATGCTGATCGAACATTAATAAGGAAAATAGGAAGATCGATGTATGGTCGAAAATCGATCAAATATTTTGTATAAAAGAAGGAAAAATTTGTGCAATAAATGGACTCTTAATCCAAAAGTGAAACCTACGACTACTCTTTTACTTTTGATATCTGACGCCCTACAGAGCTCCGGCTTTTGGGTTTTCGTTAACATGGCAACTCGCCGGACGAGTCAGATATCAACACTTACAGCAAAGTTCAAGACATTCTGTCAACTTTACACGGCGATCCTGCCAGGAGCCTTTATATATATTTATATTTTATTTTATTATATATATATATATATATATATATATATATATATATATATATATATATATAAATATATAAAAAGAGATATAAAGAACATTATTTTCTTTTGCATTTTCCTTGCAATTTTACAACTGCCTCGATTTTTATTTTCTGAATAATAATTTTTCATCGTCTCAAAAAAAAAATTGTTTTTGGTCTAAGGAAGCACAAGCTCTGCTCCAGCCCGAGGTTCTCCCGGAACAACTTAAAGTTGGACCGAAGCCACTTTCTATAGAAGAGTACCAACAAAACCCGAAAGCAAATAACCCGATAATTGACGCCACAGCACAACCACCCAAAAGCAAGCGAGGCGGCAAGCGAGTTAGGAATAAACAACAACTGGTGGAACTGCTCAGATTAGCAAACATCCCCAATCAATCCAAAGACTCCAGGGGAAACTTTCTGCGCCAAATAAAGGAGTTGAAGAAATCAATCCGTACCAGCAGAAATGAGAAAAGGAGGAAGAAGATTTCAGAAGAACGGGCGTTCCACAAATTATTCGACGACACAGTGGACAAAGCGCGGAAACAATAATCCCGATAGCATTAAGATGGACAACAACAACAGTGACAGTGTAGACGTAGTGGTGTTACAATGAAGAAGCAGAATGCGCAGTGACCTATAATTATATATATACTCATACTGATGTTCTACAAGAACAAAAAAAAATCAATAAACATTAATACTTAATTTATGAAAATTTTTTTGTTCTGTGCAAAAGCAAAAATTTCAAAGCGGAAAGCTTTTCCTTATCTTGAATTTGTTGCCCAGGGCCTGATTGTTTCCAAACATAGCTGGTAATGATTTTAAGGGGCGTCGTTTGCAGCGAGTTTCAAACGATTAACAGCATAGTGAAAAAAACCCTAAAACAGACAAAATTATGTGGATGGAGGGACGGATGGACTCGCTGGCTCTACTCTCATTTTATTGCTAATTAATTAATGTTAATAGAACATTAAATTAGCGCCATCTTTATAAAGCTTTATAAAGTTAACTAAGAAACGCTCGCATACTTTTGCCCACAAATGCGTTACATACTTAAAGCTTTTTGAGCTTTTGTTCCAGGAAAAAGCTCTAGAGAGTAACATACTCGAGAGCATTTACAACGATTTGTGTTGGGTTCGTTTCGAGATTAAGTCACCCTTAATTATGAGAGGGTCTATAATTATTTTAGAGCATTATTTGAATCTATAATGATATTAATTTTGAAATAAATCTAAAAACATCCTATAATTATCCAATAATCATTCTATAATTATCTTAGAACCATCTTTTAGTAATCGTTATTTTAATCTCTATTGGTAATAAACCTAAAATATATCTATTAATATTATATAATTATCGTATAATCCTAAGACATGTAGTTCTATAATTATATTAAAAACTCGTTTAAGGCTCCGTCAAACATAACGTGGGCAATACAGAACAGCGACCACTGTGGACAGAATCTTGTGCCCGCGTTCTGTTTGTTGAAGCCTTGAATCATCTGAAATAATGATCAATAATAGTAATAATCCTAAAATAATTAGGTAAACATACTATCATCATCATATTTTGCTCTACAACCGGGGACCGGTCCTGGCCTCCCGCAAAAAGTCTCTCCACCGGACCCGATTTCGAGCCGATGTCATCCAGTTTGGCATCCCTTAACCCTGGGCGTCCTGGTCTACGCCATCCTTCCAGCGTAGGCCAGCAACGCTGTCGTGTTGCACAGGAGACTACCGAGCTTAATTTTCTTGACGAAGTCGACATCGCGGTAACGCTCGTAGATCTCATAATTATAGAGTCTCCGGAATCGTCCTTCCTCACATACGGGGCCAACAATTCTCCGTAAGACTTTTCTCTCGAGCGCGGCTAAAAGGTCAGAATGGTTTTTGCTAAGCACCCAAGTCTCGGATCCATATGTAAGTACTGGTATGACCATTGTCTTATATATCAGCAGCTTGTTGAAGAGTCTTGACAGACTATAGCAGGCTTTGTTGGCTTTAAGCAACCGTGCGCGTATTTCTGTTTCCCTGCTGTTATCGACTGCTATAGTTGACCCGAGATAGTTAAAGGAATGCACTACTTCAAATTCGAGCTCAACTATTTGAATTGAGGCACCAATGTTGGATCTTCTACTCGCAGACGTTGCCACCATGTACTTTATTTTGCTCTCATTTATGTGCAGCCCCAGATTTCGTGTCGCCTGTTCTATCCGGATGAAAGCTTCCTGTACACCTCTTCGTTTCTATAAACGATGTCAATATCGTCTACGTAAGCCAGTATCTGAATGGACTTATAGAGGATTGTTCCTCTCGCCGTTACGTCAGAGTCTCGGATCACTTTTTCCAACGCCAGGTTGAAGAGGACGCAGGCCAGTCCATCCCCTTGTCGGAGCCCGTTATAGATGATGAATGGGCTTGATAGTGATCCGGATATTTTTACTTGGCTTATAAAATTGGTCATGGTCAACCTACGTAGTCGTGTCAGTTTATTTGGGATGCCGAATTCTCTCATGGCTTTATAAAGTTCTATCATAGCTATCATAGGCGGCTTTAATGTCCATAAAATGATGGTGTAGTGAGTTTTGAAAGCATCACCTGCCTAAGGGTGTAAATCTGATCAGTTGTTGATTTGCCTGGGATGAAGCCACACTGGTATGGACCAATTATGACTTTAGCGTATGGGGATATCCTGTCTTGAAGGATAGAGGAGAAAATCTTATAAGCGGTACCCAACAACGTTATACCACGATAATTGCTGCATTTTGTGATATCTCCCTTCTCATGTATGGGGCCCAGGATGCCTCTTCGCCAGTCTTCTGGCATAGCTTCTTCCTCCCGTACTTGCGCTATTATTGTAATGTGGGGCCTTCTATTTTTATAAGTTTCGCTGGCATCCCATCAGATCCCGGGACCTTATTATTTTTGAGCCGATTTATCGCTCTGCTAACTTCGTCTATGCTTGGTGGCGGCAGCATAGTATGATCTTCGGTCATTGGTGGAGCCTGCAATTCCTCAGTTAACTGGCCATTTAGCAACTCATGAAAGTGCTCTTCCCATCGCTCTAAGATGCCTTTAAGATCGGCGATCAGATTACCCTCTTTGTCCTTGCAGTATGTACAACGCGGTGTATATTGCGTCATAATGCGGACCCTTTGGTAGAACTTCCGCGCCTGGTGCGGTCCTTGCTCTCTGTACTGTTCCAGTTCACGGACGAGATTCTTCTCCCATGCTCCCAGGTTTTTTCATATCTGCTGAGCTCTTTATATTCCTCTTCGCGTGCCCGCGTTCTATGAGATTGCATTTGCATTGCTCGGTACGCATCATTCTTACGTTCAGTCGCTAGCTTACATTTGTCATCGAACCAGTCGTTCCGATCTCTACGACTACTGCCTAAGATGGAGTCAGCAGTACTAATGATAATGGTATTCTTAAGGAGTGGCCATTTCACTTCTCGACCGACATCTCATCCTCAGGACTTACTCTCCCTACATCTAGGGCGAGTCCTATCACTTGACCGTAGTTGTTTCTGGTTTCTTCGTTGCGAAGGGCAGCCGTGTTGACTCGAATCTGATTCGTGGATGCAGTCTTCTGTGATGATGAAATCCATGCAATACCAACAAGTCGACGTTGGCACCTCGGTCATTCGTACCGTCATCAGGTTTGGGTTGTGGCAGCGGTCTATCAACACGTGGTCTATCTGGTTGCGAGTAAGCTCCATCAGGAGATACCCAGGTGGCTTTGTGGATATTTTTACGCGCGAACCTTGTACTCGCAACGACCAAATTATTGCTCTATGACTCGTTGTTCATTGTCATTAGTGTGCTCGTGTAAGCTATGGGTGCCAATGTACTGCCTGAATACTGGCTCCCTACCTATTTTAGCATTCATATCCCCCAGAATGATTTTTACATCATACTGAGGGCAGGCATGGAGTTCCCGTTCGACTTATTCAAAGAATTATTCTTTTTTTATCATCTGGGGAATCCTCTGTAGGTGCGTTAACGTTTATGAGACTTATGTTTTTAAATTTGCCCCGCACGCAAAGGGTGCATAGCCAACCGTTCATTTACTGTATTAAAGCCGATAACGGTGGGTATCATTCTTTTGCTGACTAGAAACCCCACCCCGAGCACATGATGTCTTGCATGACAGCTAAAATATGTGTCATATTCTGATTTTTTTAAACACCATTCCCTGTCCACCGCATCTCCTGAATTGCTGTTAAGTCAGCATTATATTTGGACAGGGTATCGGCTAGCTGCTGTGCAGCTCGAGCTCTATACAGTGAGTGTACGTTCCATGAGAAAATTCTTAAATCGTTTAGCCGTTTTCGTTGCCGTGGTCGTCGTCGTTCATCAGTGTATCCGAGGCTGATTTTGGGTTCCGTAATAATTCATTTTTTACAGGCGAGGTTATTGACCTCGCGCCAACCTTACTTTGAAGTGACTAGCCCGATCATTCAGCTTTTCCTGCATTGGAGGAAAATTACCAGCGGCAACCACGTGGAGGTTTGATCGCACTTCCACCAGTCAGAGATAGTTACGGCCACCTGCAATGCTAGAGCATTCTGTGTTTTATCCCCCTATTTCTGCTGACGGCTGTCCGCCCACCACATTACCTTGTACATATTATATGATTCTACTTTATCGACAATTTTAGTTTGACGTTTGAATACGTCAATTAAATATTGAAATTAAAAATGTTTCTTTCTTTTTTTTTGTTCCAGCAAGCCCAACAGCAAAGCCACCCAAACTCCAGCAATCAGTATCGGAACCCGATGGAAAACCTAATCCTGAATAACCGCCAGCCGTATGCGACATACAACAACGGTGCAATCTCAATGCAACCAGTTAACAGTCATTCACAAGGGAACGCACCACCACCGCTGGTGCGATCTAGAGCCGGTCAGCCAACCAATCACATGTAAGTCTCAAAAATTATGCAAATCTGTAGTGTAATGATATAGAAATGCATACATACCTACATAGTTCAACCTTTATTTTTTTTTCTTATCTTGGTGTTCTTCTTAAATAAAAATCGATTTTTTTTTAATTTTTTGTAATTTATAACATTTATTGATTTTCTGCATTATTATGCAAAATAGAAAACTGAAAAGAAAAAAATGATTTAAAACAATGCCGCGACATTACCAACACATATGTATATGCACGCAATTTAATTTTGAAATTTTTTTTTATTTTAAATATTTATCTCACACTTTTTGCCGCCCGAGGCAGGTTATTGCAATTCCACCGTACGTTTAGTTTGATATATAATTCTTTTTTACTTCAGTTAGATTATTTTTGGAATTGTTGCTTTGGTTTATAGTTTTTTTAGTTAAAGTTTTCTCGTTTTTATCTCTACACCCTCCCTCCCCTCTTTCTACCTAAATGAAATTGTGTGAGATACAAAAATTGATTTCAAAATTAAATTGACTTTTTTTTACTTTCTCGGTGGTTGTGCACGCATTTATTTATTTAGAATTTATTTTTGTACTTTTTTATACCTACATACATATGTATAAACTTATATGCATAGAAGATAATTACCCGTACATTTGTACCCGCACTTTTACGTTATGTATTCCCCCATCTTTTTTTTCTTATTTACTTTACGTTCGTTGAATTAAATGACGTGCAATGCGTTGATTTGCTTCTGCAAAAACGACAAGAAACGAAAACGAAATGAAATTAAAATATTCAATTGGAATTTATGGCAGCTATGGGGTTTCCATTTGCAGTCTTGAGTTCTCTCTCTCAATTTCGGGTTTGGTTTTCTTTTCATTGGCAGGCCCCACACACTCTGATATTCAAAAAACCCGTTGCAAATTTGAGTAATGATTTCGTTGTCTTGCTCTAATAAATCATAATATCTCTTTGATAACGAAAAAATCCTAACTGACCGCCTATCAGGCAATGACAGCAGGCAAATCGAACGTGTTTTGAGAGAGTTTCTATTATTTCGTTTTTTTTTTTCATTAAAAATCTGGCGCAGATTTTTTTGGCTGTCAAGTTGTTTGTTTTCTTAAAAAAACAAATCTACGGTAGATCTTTCCTTTCTTAAGAGATTGGAATATTTTGGGAGATTTACCCCTCTTTTCATTAACTACAACAACAACAACACATGCGACAAAACAATGTAAACAAAAGGTTCTCGCTTCTCGTGTTCGATTTGTCGATTTGAGCTCGAGCGCAGATTTCTAAAATAAAAAAGACGGCATTTTATGTAGTCTTTCCATATTCCATTTGCTGGGTAGAGTTAAGATTACTCTCACGTTTTTTAAGTTTGACGTTTCATTTTCAAACTTTACCCGGTATAATTTGGTGTTTCTTTTGCAAAGTTTTGTAACCGACACTCTGACGGAGCGATAGACGGATAATGCTTCGCTTACTCAACAAGATGGCGAAGAGCGCAAAAAAACTGATGACAAAGCAAATGTCCGCTGTCAAATCGGTTGCCAAAGAAACAGTGCTGCCAACTTAAAGATGTGAACCTCTAAAAAGAAACGCCCTTTATTAAGCTGCGTTCCAGATGACTGGAAGGCAAATGTTTTTGACAGATGATAAATTACAAGAGCCAGATAATATCAGGAGAAATACTTGTACTGTTTTTCAATCCGTTTTATAATTCAAGTACGTGGTCAGAGCTTTATATTCGACCTTTAGCATTTCATCCCTAATCGCCATTCGAAAAGCGACAGAAACACAAGTAAAAAAACAATAATTGGGGAATTTTTAAATAAAACTCTGTCAAATATTTTGATTATGGAATTTCCTTTAATTTTTAAATGTCACATATCGGAGCTGAAATAAGCAAATGGTTGTTCAGTTCAAAACACAAAAACAGCTAAGTTTAATTATGACACTTGTGCCTACGAAATGGGTGTCTGGCCAGCCATGCAATGAAATTTGTAATTTTTGAGGAGTCCTTGTTATCGATTGCACATGCTGTCCTTAAACCGTCATGTAGTTTGACTACAGATAATTATTTCTCGAGATGTAATTTTATGTTAAGTTATCTTGAGACAGACCAACAAAGAGAGTGCAAAAAGAGCAACTTTAAGAGCAAAAGAGTGTTGCTCGAAATGTCATTGCATAGTCTTTAGGGATGCATAGTCTTTTTCCCCCATCTAGAGCATGTTTGAAACCTCTCGATTATATTATCCAATCACCCATCCTCCTAGCATGTACACCAAGGAGACAGGGCCCTGTTAAAATACTTAGTTATTTTCTTATCGCTTCTTTGCAGTGCTCTAGAGCAATCCAAGTCCAGTCTAGGCCAAACCTGTTTCGCTATAGTACATATGGTGGTGCGCGCCTACCTCGGGTTTATTAATCCTTCTGCCTCTTTCTGAAGCAAAAGCTTAACCGCTGATAGAGGTCTTCCTATGCCTGCCATTTTCGGTAGCAATTGAAGGGTTGTGCCATTTCTAGCCAGTTCGTTGCAGTTACCAACGATATCAGAGTGACCGGGAACCCAGAATAAACGGATGTTGAAATACTTACTCATCTCCTTGAGAGATGTGAGGCAGCTTATCGCTACCCCCGACATCATTGAGAATGAGTCCAGCGATTTGGTTGCCGCCTGTCTAAATAAATTACAAAATCGGTTACCGATACTATATTATGTCACAGCCAGGTCACTGCCTGCTTAATCGCTTTCACCTCAGCCTTATACACGCTGCAATAGTGCGGGAGTCGAACGGAAATGTTTACGTTAGGTTTGCCACAGTAGACTCCTGTGCCGACTTTACCGTCAAGCTTGGAGCCGTTCGTGAAGAATTTTAAAGCAAGAGTTTCTTGTGGCGAGCCATCCCTCCATTGCTCTCTGGAGGTATAGATGGTCCGAAAACCCCAGTTGAAGCATAAAACCGGCAGTGTGTATTTACGTTTGCCAGTTCTGCCTTCAGTGAGTAATTGGTCATCGAGTGTCCCGTTGGAATACATATCCACTGATGTATTGCTGACAGTCGCGCGGCCGTATTGGCTGCTCACTGCCTGCCGTATATATCTACAGTAGTCAGGTGCAACATTACTTTTAGGGCGCGTGTAGGTGTTGTCTTTAATACCACCTACCACACTAATTTGCATGCATATATATGCCCTTTGTACGAGGGAGGGTCAATAAGTCAGTCCCTATTTGAAAAAAAATCAATTTTTTTTTCGGCCAAACAGCTTTTTATTTCTCAACATAGTGTCCTTAAAGGCTCGATATATTTAGTCCAGCATTTTGACAATTTTTTTTATTCATTCCAAATAATAGATTTTCTCAAGGCCCCCAAAATAGACGTTTGTTTCAGTAATGACCTCTTCGTTACCCCAAATCTCTTACCGCCCAGCAATTTCTTTAGGTTTGAAAATAGTAAATAGTCGCAGGGAGAATATGCTGGATGGGGTAAAAGTTCATAGCCCAATTTATGGATTTTTTCCATGGTGACTACACACGTATGCACCCGTGCATTGTCTTGATGGAACATCACCTTTTTTTCGCCAAATGCGGTCGTTTTTGCTTCAAATCAATATCGAATCTGTCCTTGCCGGTGATCGTTTTACCCTTTTCAAGTCAATCGATGTGAATGACAGCACGTGCCTTAAAAAAACAAAACTGGCCATGATCTTGTTGGCCGACAGACCCACCTTGGCCTTCTTTCGCGCAGGTTCACCCAGAGAAACCCACTGTATTTATCGTTCCTTGGTCTCTTTTCTTTTTGAAGTAGTCACACACGAAATTCACCTTTTTCCATTTTCGTTAAAATTCACGAGGTTGTCTGCTTTCAATGGCTGTCAAACAGAAACTAAACGACGCAGCTTGTTGAAATTTTGACAGGAGTCAACTGACAGATTCCTGTTGACAGGAGCAGTGTTGCACTTTTAGTTAAGAGGCGGGAAATTAAAAAAGTCACAGACCCGCCCTCGTACCTTCTTCAGGAGTTATACGTATGTGAATTTTCCAATAGCCGGCCACCAAACACTTTAATTATACATAACTATTGGTCTTACTATGGCAGCATATAGACAGTGTACCAGCTCCGGTTTTAATACTTACTGCTTAAGGCATCTTCAACGTCGAGATGTTTATTGACCATCCGGAAATCTTAATTTTGTTTATTAGATTGGTCATGAACTATATTATTTACGACATTGGTGTAGTAGTCTGCCAGAAGTTAAAAGCTTTTAGCAAAGTCTTAACAACTTAACTAATTACTTATGACCTATATCGCCTTGTGGGTCCTAGGGCCTACGCGCCATCGCGTGCGGTTCCTGGCAATGAGTTTCAGCTCTCTCCAACTCTTCCCCAATTGCTGTGACTTCTCCTCAACTTTTCTGCGCCATATATTTCTCAGACGACCCGTTCTTCTACCATCCTGAGATAACAGATTCCATTGCATTGCGTAGTTTGTTATGGAACTGTCGCCTTTTCGGAGTGTATGACCAATCCACTGCCACTTCCGTCGTTGGATGGTTGTGCCTATTGGTTCCTGACCCGTTTTATGGTAAAGATGTTCGTTAGAGATACGGTTAGGCCAGAAAACCTTTACGATGTTCCGTAGGCACCTATTTACGAACGTTTGTAATCTTTTTGTTATAGTAGCGGTCAACTTCCAAATGCTGCACCCATACAACAGCACAAATTCAACATGTGAACGGAACAGTCGCAGCTTGGTGTTTAAGCTGATCGCATTGCTTCGCCATATCATGGACATTATTCCAAACATTGATTTTGCTTTGCCGATTCGGTAGACAATGTCCTGTTCGGTTCCACCTTCGGTCGAGGCAATACTTTCAATATATTGGAAACTCTGTACTCTCTCTACCCGCTGTCCAGCAATGTTAACTTGAGTTACTAAGTTAGTGCCGAGGTTGATGATTTTGGTTTTGGCAGTATTAATCTTCAAACCCGCAACATTTGCCTTCCTCTCCACATTTGTTGTCATTTGGTGCAGCTCCTGTGTGAGAGTAAACAAACGTCGTCAGCGTAGTCCAGATGTTTGTGTTGAGATGTAAGAGTCCAACGAATTCTTCCGTTTCCGATAGATAATGCTGCGCGAATTACATCGCTAATCACCAACAAAAAAAGTATCGGCGATAGAATGCAACCTTGTCGTACCCCATTTAGGATCTCGAATTCCTCTGACAGCTTTCCTCTATAACTATAACTTACGAATAGCTACTTTATTAGCAAAGTTATCCACTAGTAGCATTAAGAGTAGACTTCAATACTTACCTGGAAGCAGATGAAAAACTAAATTCGATTGGCCTGCCGTTATAATAATAAACAATTATTGCCAAAATATTTATTAAATAAAAAAAATATTAAATGCGTGTAACAAATCATAAGTAATATCATTTTTAAATGTTCTGCTTAATTTTCCGCTTCATTTCGTTGGTAGTTTTTCTAAGTTACAACTATTTTTTCAAATTCAATGTTCATTTTACAAAAGTTGCTTTTAGAATTTATTTTTTTTCCTCTAATTTTCTTACCGAATTTTTCATAAAATTGCTGCATGCGCAATTGCTATCTGTTTTGATTGTTTCTTGTGTATATTAGAAAAACTATAAAAAAAATTGAATTCTTATAAAAGAAAAATGTAATACACATATTTGTTGCCTAAAAAAACGCCAACCCACCACCTCTACCACCCTCTAGCTCTGTCTCTCTTGTGAATTCATTCACTAAGAAAAATCTTTAACATCGTACCAAAAAAAAAAAACCCACAAAATAATTTAACAACAATGAACTTTGAACTAGATACATTATATAATATATGCGTGTACAGACATACATTTCGTATTTTCGATATTTTTTTCCTTTGATAGAAATATACGAAAAGACGAAAAACAAAGAAAAAGTAAAAAAATAAAATAAAAGTAAAATTAAATAAAAGATAGAAAAAAAAAATGGTTGTCGCCGCCGCGTCGTCGCGTTTTTCATCATTTTGTTGTAAATGAAATTTGTAGAAATTTTTACAATTAAATTTAACTTTAAAATAATTATGTAAATTTGAAAAGAAATTAATTAACTAATTTGAAAATTAAAAAGAAAAGAAGAAAACTTAACCAAAAAATGACAAATTGTGACAAGCACATACATCATATTGTATATAATGTTTCTAGGTCGAATTGTACAACTGTCGAGCAAACAATGCAACATCAACGCGCCAATATTGTTAATCAAAATTTCAATAACCAACAATATCAACTCAATCACACGATCAATCATCATCCCACTCATCAACTTGAAACCCACCAAAGTCCACAAATACACCAAAACGTACAAACCCATCAAAATCCACTAATACATCATAACTTACAAATCCACCAAGACCCACAAATCCACCAAGACCCACAATTCCACCAAAATCTGCAAACCCACCAAAACATGACACAACCACCCCACACCACCACCACCAGTTACCAAAATGGAACTCTTCTCCAAAACCAAAATAATTATCCTGAGAATCTCCATCCCCAGCATACAATCAACTACCCACCACTGAACCACTTAACCCTGAATCAGAACCTAAATATCTCTCCAAATCCTCAATTCCATCTCTCCCCTAATGCAAACAACAACCAATCCTTTAGTCACTTGAACTTGAACAACCACTTAAGTCTTAGTGTCCAGCTGCAGCCGTCATCGCCTAGCACAACGACTCAGTTTCCTCACCCGGACATTTCACATCCAGTCTCGTGTGGTGCAACTAATAGCAGTAGTGTTCCTCCAGCAGCGACTATGCTTGATCATTCAAATGCGACAGATTTTCTAAACAATTCCATATGGAATCAGTTGAATGACGTCCAGAAGCAAATGCTTGCCAAGCAGTTAAAGAATAAAAATAACAACAACAACAACAATTCATTGCTCTGTACCAATAAGAATAATGTTTCCATATCGAAAACGATGAGGGGAGGTGGACAACAATTCACAAAGCCTGGTATTCCGCCATTGATTCCAATGTCGGCACTCGAAACGTCGTTGCCGTCCTTCTCTTCCACATCCTCATCATCTTCCACTTCGATACTTAGCTCACGGCTTGGACACGTCAACGCCAATACAGCACTTCCGTCGTCCGCGTCATTGTCTGCCTCCTCCAGCTTATCGTCTACACAAAAGTCTTCCAGCGATAATCGAAGAATGGAAGACTTTGAACGAAAGTTCAAAATGACTGAGGAAATGAAAGCGGTCGTTCAGAAAGTCCTTTCCAATCCAGATCTGTCAACGTTCATCCAAACGAATAGTTCAAATACCTTTGTGCCGTTTATTTCGCCACCAATTTCACCGGCGACAGGCACATCGTCTTCATTATCTTCCTCATCATTGACTGGATTAACAAATTCCCATCCAGTTTTTCATAATTCTTCCTTGACAATTGTCCCGAATCCGAATGTTACAATAACACCAAAGAATTCCCAGCATCCACCACGCAATCAAAACTCTGCTCTTTCCAGCACCCCATCTCTATCCCTATCGTTATCTGAAAGTTCAAAATCCTCCTCCTCGTCCTCCTCCTCCTCCACTACCACATCCACGCCTTGCATTAACATCGGCGGTGCGCCGCGACACAAGAGCGTAATTTGTTCGACAAGTGCAATTGTTGTACCATCCTGTACGACCACCCCGTCTCCATCTCCAACACGAACATCATCTACTGCAACTGCAACAACTACCACAACAACGGAAGTAATTGATTTGTCTTCCCCCCGAAGGTCGTTGCAAGCAGCCACAGCGTACATCCAACAGCAGCAAGCGCAACATGCCCAACATCAGCAGCATCAGGCGGCAGCAGTTGCAGCGCAACATCAGCAACAGCGTATGGTCTCACAGCAGCAACAACAACAGCAACAACAGCAACAACAGCAGCAACAACAACAGCAGCAGCAACAACAACAACAGAATGGTCGTTCCAGTGGCGCAGTATCGAATACAAATACGAATACGGCGAGCATGCATTTGCAGCGACATGCCGCCGCAGTAGTAGCTTCTGGATCCTCAGGAGGAGCTGGCAGCTCGGATGCTTCACTTCGGATTATCCCCGAGATACCCTCCAGCAATGTACACATTCAGCCGTACAAAGTTCAGAAGGTGTTCGTTGAGAATACCATGGTTCCCTGCATAAACATGAAGGCGTACACCGATTCCGATCAATTAATGACGCTAAGTGATTTCCGGGAGTACTTCTTTCCTACGGTGCCGCTGGAACATTGCAAGAGACTGATCGAGGCACTCGGTGTTGAGCTGTACAAAGGAAATAGGTGAGTTGCTTTCGTTATTTTTCGTTTTTATAGTTTATCACTTTCTCCATCTGTCCTAATGAACTCATTCAAATACTATTTTAAGACAGTCTTGAACATCTCTTACCATTAATCAATTTGTAAAATTTTGCACACAAATTCTATTCACTATCATGGAAACAACTGAGGTGATCAATTCTATTTTCTTTCAACACCACAAGTGCTGGTTAGTGCTGCTTGTTATTTTCGCTTGATATATTAGCGACGTTGAGGGGCGTAAAATCAAAACTGTTTCCACTTTTGAACATTTTGAGAAAACCGAAAAAAAGCTCAAAAAATGATTTAAGCGAGTAGTTTTAATATTTTATTGGAAGCACAGAATGATCTTCATCTTCATCAAAGATAATAGTCAAGAGGCGTTAGGTCTTGTGATCTACTGGACCTCCTGAACCTCCTCTTCCAATCCACCGGTAACAAAGTTGTTATGTTGATATTCTCTCACTGAGGTGGTTCATGTTGAAACCACATTAATCCTGGCAACTCATTTGGTAAAAAAATGATATAATGCCCGGATTTTAAACGCTCTTGAAATACTAATGGCCCAATAAGAAGGTTATTAAGAACACCACTGCATCGGCGATCGCAGCTGCTCTGTCGGCCGTGAAGGTAGACGACTCATTAACGGCGAACTAATTAATATCCTGGTTACAAGTCGGATCATTAATTCAAAACAAGATATGCCAATAGATCTGTCTGCAAAGGAACGCCGCAAGGTGGAGTTCTATCCTCCTTCTATGGAATTTAGTGGTGAACGAGCTGCTGATTTACCTGAATAGGGAGGATTACAGAGTAATCACCTATGCGGATGTCGTTGCTATTGCCGTTTCAGGAAAATACCTCAACTCTTACAGAATGCTCTTTACAAGTGTTGTGGTCTTGAAGTAAACCCCCACAAAACAGAACTAGTCTTCTTCACTAGAAAATATAAAATTCCACATTTTGACCCACCATCTATAAAGGGCACAAGCTTATCCTTCTCTGATAAAGCTAAATATCTGGGTCCCAGGAAGCTAAGCTGGAAACCTAATATACAAGAAAGAGTTCGTAAAGCCACAGTGGCACTTTTCTACTGAAACAAGCTATCGGTAGCGAATGGGGTCTTCAACTCCATATCACAAACTGGCGTTATATTTTAGTAATAAGACCTACACTTCTGTACGGTGGGGTGGTCTAGTGGACTGCCTTTGACAAAGCAACAAATCGCGACAAAGTCCAAAGATCGGCTTGTCCATGTATCAGCGGATCTCTTCCCACAACCCCCTAAGCTGGCCAGACATGCTGTTCAACCAAACACCACTAGACATCTTTAGCAGACAAGTTGCTGCTAGCGCGGCTATTCGCCTCACCGTAACCTCCCAGTCTATAAGAAATGAATTCGGACACTCCTCTATTCTGAATTCATTCAAGGCTCCACCAGAAGGTAAAGACTACACCATTTCGCAACTTCATTTCAACATTTTGATGGTATACCAACTGTTGAACCGTGTTATATCAGAAAACACCAAGCTAACGAGATCGTTACTTTAGTGCTGTATGCAATGTTTTCGTTAAGAGACTCGTAGTAGTCTTTTTTGACGAAAAAAAAGTTCAGTTTAGATGGACCGGATAGCTTTAATTTTTACGTCCACGATCTAAGAAAAGTGAGGGCTTTTTAAACCGCCATCATAGCGGAGAAGGGGGCGTAATGGTTGGAGCCGCCATATCTTATTATAGCATCACTGACTTAGTGGTAAAAAGCTCAAAAATTACAGGAAATGGCACCAAAAGGGTGTTGCAATCATCTTTTCCGAAAATCTATGATCTCTGGACCACATTCATGGATATTTAAGAAGACAACGTTCCTATTCAATCCGCTGAACTTTTGCCAGGGCCACCGTATTCGCCAGACCTGTCTACTTCTCTAACTTTCAACATCATTTGTTTTTTCTTTCCTGGCATATAACAAGAGAAATATCAATTTTATCTTCAAAACTGATCTTATTCTTATCTATTGAACAGTATTGTATATCTTCTGTTGTTACGATAAAAAAATTTTGCACTTTTCTACGGTTGCTAACATCAACACGTGACATATTTTCTTGTTTATCCGATACGATATGTCGTTTATTCACAAACAAACTCAAAACTGAACACCTAAAATTGTTGTACAGGAAATGTAATCTCGGTATTGGAATCGATAGTACCGTGCGAATCGACATCTGCTGTGAATAGATGGACGGTACTCGTCTTGAAATATCATTTCTTTTATCAAACTGCAACTGCAACTAAAATTCGCCGAAATTGTGTTTTACTCAAGTGGCCGAACTGAATGTTCTTGTAATAAGGGAAAATTAAATTGGAAATTCTTGCTGGTTCAGGAGATATGGCTGCCATATGTTGCAAATAAGACGATCGTGTTAACTTTGGCATAATGAAATTAAAATCTTACCACCACCATATGTTCAGAAATCATTCAAACAATTGTCGACTAAAGGAACACACAATAGTTTCAAAGTATAAATAGAATCAGGAATATTCCTTGCGGGAAAACCATAATACGAATACCATAATAAACATCAGAGTACTAAGCACACTATAAATAAAGTAGTTACCCTTAAAAACCCGGTTTTTGTTTTGAAAATACCTACAAGGCCATTCAATAATCGAATTTACAGGAAAAAAAGAAATTTTAGTTTTATTGTCAAAAATCTTTATGGTAGGTAGCATCCTTTATCTCTTCAAAAAGTTGAACACAAAAAGAACCAAGGCCTCCTTTATGAAATTGGAGTCTTTGCTCGCAAAGAGCTTTATTTGGTGTGTATTTAGAGCAGAACCAGCTAAAGCCGAGTCCGTAGAAGATAAGTAATCATATTATCTAAGCCCGCACATTTTAGGTCGAACCAAAAATTGCATAAATCGCATCTAATTTCAGTATTGGTTACTATGATTTTGCAGATGGGACATTGATGTTTCGATGTTTTATGCGCTGATATAACAAAGATAATGAAATATGAAATAACCAAATAGGAAATTTCTTTCTTCGGCATTATACGATGTATTTTATTATATTAATTCGGGCCAAAATTGTTCAAAATTGCTTTGTAATATGTGTTAACTACCAGCTGTGCAAAAATTGTTACACGATAACTATCGTGTATTATTGTGTTACAATATAATTCTTATTATATTTAATTACTGCGTCGTGTAGAGTAAATTGGCAGGAACGAAACAAAGTATAAGTTTGGTACCATGTAATATTTTGGTACTATTCTTAACAAACCGGCAGGCTTGCCATGTAATGTTTGTACTGCTACATGCAAAAATTTAAGCCGCCTGGCAGGAATATTTTAGTCGAGGTCTGGCAGGATCGCCATGTAATGTTGGGAGATCCTGTTTCCCAACATACGGTTGTAATAATACTTCGTTCGTGATGGACGACTACTGAAATCCTCTTGATTATCCACTAGCTCTGGCTATCGTGCCTTCAGCTTTAACCGTTGGCAGTCGCCTGCACCAAAGAAGAACTTCCCAGCGCTTAAGGCTACTTGAGCCCAATAAAACCTCGGACGATTCTTGCTTTACGACCTAAATCGTAGCCCTCTTTATTCAGAAATTGGGTTCTTATTTATAGTGGTCCGAAGACTCTAATACATATGAATAATATCAAATGCGAATATCTATGAATACATACAAGTCTTTATTGATTTCTGACGAAATATCCCAATATTGTGCTTGTCAGCATTATTGCTTTGGGTAATAGTCTGCATACTTTAAGTGCTTTGGGTCGCTTGCCTATGTTTCTGATTTGACATGTTTATCATCATAGACAACCGACCTATTTTTTTTTATTCATAATTTTATGATATACTCGATCAGCGCAATGCATAGTAAGGGTGAGTAAATGACCGAATGCTTTCAACGATCAGCGCTCGTTTGCCTAAGATGTTTAGTGGACACATTTATTATTACGAGCAAACGACCGTCGATCTACAAATTTTAACAGTTATTTGTTTTTTTTTATTATATTATTAACTCATTTATTTTAAAAATATGATATGATATTATGTCTTATATGCTATTGCCCTCCTGCACAGAGTGTGCCAACAGAGTAATAGGATTCTTTTGTTTTTTGTTCACTCGTTGAGTGTCTGTACGTTAATATGTTAATCATTCCTATACAGAAGGCATAATGAAGAATGCGTTTAATGGGAGCCAAGAATCCAATTAGTCACTCATTGCTTTGAGTCAATTAAGGACTACTTGTGTAATTATTTCTATGGATTACTATTTGGTTTTTTGTTGTACACTATATATTTATAATAATTTCGTGTTTGCATTGGGATATATAGTGTAAGCATTGATATACTGCATTGCATGTCTTACGCATATGGCTATTCTTCATTGCTTCATCGGACACAGGCCAGTTGTTAATGAAACTAGATAGAAATTTAACTGGCAAGCGTGAGGTCAAGTATCTTTTCGCGAATCGCATTTATGAAAATGGGTTTCGAGCCTTTAACAATTTCTACATTTCTAAAAATGAGATGTTTAAAAAGACACTCACCTTCTGTGCTTCTTCTGTTAATGTCACTACTGCCCCAACACTTGCGTCACAGCCAATGATGAATTGAAGGTTGTTGTGCTTACAGTAAAGTGCGAGCTTCTGGACCTCATAGGGCGGAATGTTGACGGGGAAGTATGCCGAGGCACACACGATGTTCTTTGATCCCCTCTTTCCATTAGAAGTGCCACCAGGTCTTTCGTTATGAATTCTGGAATTGAAAGAAAGTTAATGTTTATGCTGATCAAACTGGGCGCCCTTGGTGCTGGTTCCCGCTTTTAAAGATAAGCCTACTTGCTATATTCCGTAGACCTTTGATTTGTCCGCTGATAACCCATGGTTCCTGAATGAGACCATCAGCGAATCTTTTGCAGAGGGTTGCGGACATACCCTTAGCGTGATGCAGATTCGCTTGTTGCACCCTTATGGTGCTCATAACTCCCCTTGTTGGTAGTTGGCTTGCCGGGATTTTTTCGGGGCCTTTACCTTTACGGCAAGCTGTCGGTGTTTGACCCAGTGGTCTATTATTAGCCGACATAAGTGTCTTCCGATGTGCGTGCCCAGCAGCACCGCTTTTCGGAATGGAAGATCCGGCCACATTACCGGTCGTACGAGGTACATTCGTACAGTCTACGATAGTAGACCACCTTAGTAGTTCACGAGCTGATACAGTATTACCAAATATTGTTTCAGGTATTTTAGAGATCGAGAGAGTCGTGTAAAGTTACCCCGAAACATGTTTTCCGAAGTTTTAGTCTAATTCGAATTTAAAACCTAAAAAGGAGAACAGAAATGTCGCTTTCTCTGCATAGTATCATAAGATCAGAGGCAGATTCGAAAAACATGTTTCCTAAAATAAATCGAACTTTTTTAAGCCTTGTAGCTTTGTCGCTGTCCCGGAATTGATAGTTGCAATAAATTCAGAGTTTCTCATTACCCAAGCTGGAATTGATAGCCGAAGGACACTAATCATCAACAACAACTTTGTTGTTGAAGAAGTTCAACATTATTGGATCGCA
Source organism: Nephrocerus scutellatus (assembly GCA_947095585.1). Taxonomy (NCBI): domain Eukaryota; kingdom Metazoa; phylum Arthropoda; class Insecta; order Diptera; family Pipunculidae; genus Nephrocerus; species Nephrocerus scutellatus. The sequence continues at coordinate 101,585,009 of OX352763.1, read as the reverse complement.
CTTTGAAACGGTGCACCAAATAGAAACTTACGCCAGTAGTTCTGATGAGATAGTGAGAGAAGAACTGCGAAGATTTCGCAATCTTAACACTTATTTTGAAACTTTTGTGAATTTTTCTGATGACATTAAATCCGACAAAATGACTGAACACCAGACTAACAATTACTTTACGTTGCTGACCGAACTGACAGTAATTTTTAAGAAACTAAACAATAAGCGCTCCCAAATATTGTGTTGAAACATCTTAACAACTTTTCAAGAAACTAAACAATAAGCGCTCCCAAATATTGTGTTGAAACATCTTAACAACTTACTTAATATTCACTACTTCCCGAATTGTTGAAAAACATCGAAGGTATTTCCAATAACGTAGAAAAAGAAAGATCCTTTAGATCCGACAAATTACAGGCCTATTTGTCTCATGCCTAGTATTGGGAAAGTTCTTAAAGTGGTTATGAGTAAGTCCATTTTGACCTTGTGCGAAAAAATGAGATTATACCGCGAAACCAGTTGGGGTTTAAAAGAAACCACACCACTCAGATGTCAACTGTCATCTCATTAAATAAATTGATTATATCAATGGTATACGGGAAGAAATTTGTGGTAACAGATAAATAAGATACGACACATAAAATATTCAATGTCGCTCACGGTCTGCCACAGGGTACAGTAACGGCACCAATCCTGTTCAATATATATTTTGATGAAGTACTTAGGGATAAGGATACAACCCTTGCTTATGCTAACGACATCATATTGTATGCACACGGCTTTAAAATTGAAAAAAATCAAAGAAGGCTGCAGGGCAAATTCAATGAATTTCGGGCATACTGCGAAACATGGAAGCTTAAGATCAGCTATTCAAAATGCGTAGCTATACGGTTTTGCCCACCTTTAAGACGCGAAAACCACGATCTACGATGTAATTGGAAAAAGTTGCAAATATCTGGTGCAAATGGTTGTCATATCCCAACAAAGAATTTCGTGCGCTATTTGGGTGTTTATTTGGACAAATTCTAGTACTACGATGAACACGTAGCATGTATAGAAACGACTTTATTTCGCGAGCATTCTATCCTAATCGTGGGTTCATTAGAAATACAAGGCGACCCTTTGACTGCACTATAAACCAGACCTGTTTTTGCTTCACAAAAACAGACAGATGGTGGCAGACTTCAATGATTTCAAGTGTATTACAATAATACGTCAATGATGTCTCCTACCTTACCGACGACAATTCGACTCTTTTCTGAGGTCTGAACGTCAATGATGTGTCTGATACCTCCAATACAAATTGTGGCAAATAATTTCCTTTTTGTACTCTTCTTTTTTAAAATCATTTTTTTCTCTTAATTTTTTCCCATCGTGTTTTAACTGTTACTATTGTTAAAACAATAATTTTCTAATAACACAATATTTTTTTATTTCCATTGCAGACGTCAAATACAAATCCTTATTGAAAATGGCCGATCGCATAGCGAGAACATTCCACTGGTGCAAGTACGCGACATCATCAAGTACATGCCGCAGCTGACATTTATGATTCGAAATCAAGAACAACCGCAAGCGAAGCGGACTCGTGTGAGCTAGGAAACGGGATGGGGAGCACAACATATTATTCAACACAACACACAACAACAACAACAACATCACCAACAACAGCAGCAGCAGCAACAACAATTGCAACAAGAACTACAACAACAAAAGCAGCAAAAACAACAAAAACAATCAACTGGTCACCAACACCACCACAACCAACACAACCATACTCACAATCTTCATCTTCAACAGCAGCACCAACCATTTTTTCCACTCGATATGTTGTACTCCCAAAGCCAAGCCGTTTCTGCCACAGCGACTACATCCCAATCAGCCCAGATAGCTGCAGCAGCAGTAGCAGAAAAATCATCATCATTGTCATCTCTATCCGCCTCGGAACTTTTAAGCAGCAGCAATTGCAGTACTGACCTCCAGCAGCAGCATCATCATCATTTGGCAGCCGCCGCAGCTGCTGCAGAAAGTGCTGCAGCCTACAATTTGCTGTGCGGTAGTAATGCAGCTGCAGCTGCCGCTGCCGCTGCTTCCACAATGCTTAGCCCACCGCTCACGGCAAGTGCAGCAAGTAACGCATTTAGTAGCTACGATTGGCTGTCAGCAATGACACCACATGATAGCAGCAGTGTAACATCAGTAGCAGCAACAGCGGTACCCGCCTCAAACGAAGCTAAGCGTAGTGCTGCGTCGGCATTCAATTCTTGCCGGTACAATCGACATCATGCTTCATCACCAGACTTTATGTCAATGTTTGGCGCAACACAGGCGGCTTGTGTGGGCGGTGGCACCAACACTACAATTCCGCAACCAGCAAACCTGTTTACAGCTACAACAGAAACTACTAGTCGTCATTTATCTTCATTGTCGTCATCATCGGTTGTTTCCACACCAACATCGTCCTCGTCTTTGTCGGTATCACCTGCCGCGGCCACAATTTACACCCACAAATTAAGTTCCTCTGCCGCGACGCATCCATCAATATTTAGTTCGCATTTTTCGGCACCCTCATCGTCGGTGTACCACTTGCAAAATCATAGCGGTGGACATGGTCTTCCGTCGCCTACGATATATCCGCCAACGCCGCCACCATCAGCACCATGGATTCATCCTTGGTATACCGGAGATACATTTTGAGACGATAACTTTGTAAATACACATTAATTAATGTTTAAGTTTTAGGTTAAAATTCTTTGCAACCACAAGTTACTAAAGAACACAACAACAAAAGAACTGAAAGAAAAAATTAACTGTTAAGTATGTATGCATTTTTAAATGAAAAGAGGAAGAAAACCGTTAACATTCTGATTAGCCCATTTCCGCCATTTTTTTTTTTTTTTAATCAACAAATTGAATTCCTGTGAGGCACACACGCATATTGTAGCAAAGCGCTCTAAAACTCGAGTGCGGGGCAAATGGACAAATAAAAAAGAAATTTTGTTTTAAATGTTAAAGAAATTACAAATTTCGCTAAATGTAAATAATTTTAAAACAAAGAATGATAAATTAATATTAAACTTTAAAATTCAACCAAATTCACAGACACGAACAAAACTTTGTAAAAATTCTTCTTAATCTAAATCCAAAGTATGTATCATAAAAAGAAAATAATACTCTCTCGTTTGTAATGCATCAAACTAAATATGTAATAAGTTATATAATAAATTATATAAAAACAGTAACAACTCAAGCTCCACAAGTTCCAAAAAAAAAGTATGATCGCAAATACAACCACGGGGGACAGCGACAGAGACGGAGAAACAAATACACTTGCGGAAACGTAACCATCGACGCTTTTAACAGAATTCGTTGCATTCGCTGCGGCGACGTACGGCGACGTATGCAACTGACAGATCGAAAAAATACACGCGTTTTAATGGAAAGATTCCAATTGGCAAAGCATATGGCGGAAACGACACAAAACGGCAAATGCTTTGACAGTTCTCTCACGGCAGTTTGAAGTTTATATTGACATTTGTTATTGTTTGCCTGTACGGCGACAACGTATTTATTGGGTCACCTCTGCGTTACATACGACAACGTCAAGGAATACGTCACAGCAACGGTCGCAACGGATTCTATGGGCTAGGAGGCACTTTATAGTTTTTTCACACATTCCCACAGTAGTTTTGCATTGCGCATGAGCAGTACAGCAAAGAAATTGTTTTGGTCGTGTGTCCACTTAACACTGTTTGTTATGTAATCTGCTGTTCTAGCGTATAGTATATGCTGCTGCAATCAGAATCCCATGGAATCTCGTAGCTTCTGTTTCGCGTTCTATTTGCAAACTGTACTCGGAGTTCGGTGTGATTTCGTATTAGATTTGTAGCAAACCGGTTTGCCGGCAGTCGAAGGGATAAATTTCTTATAAATAGGAAAAATGAATTTTTGAGAAATTTTTCTATTCGGATTAGCCGACATTAGTAGTTTGAAACAATATTTTATGTCGCGATCTTTAGAACTGCAGCTCACAACATGCATACATTATATAACGAAGAATGCGAACAAACGAAATATCCGGCTGACTTGGAAAACCAAAACCCTTGCACGGTGACAGGTTAATGGTTTTGGTATCGGTTTTGGTAACGGGTTTGGTATTTGGTTCGTCGCCGAGAGAACCATGCCAATGTGTGCGTTCTAAAATCTATAGCGGCTGACAGACTATGGAACTTGACTGTACGTTTTAAATGACATCCCTCAAAACTAATAGCGCGAAAGCCTGACTGACTAACTGACACTCAAAACTGATAGCTATAAAAAAAAAAATTGCGGCTTACTGTCAGTCAGCGGCCATGTTTGCTTATGATCGATGATGTGTACACAAATTCCGTCAGTCGGCTGTAATTTGTAACGTGAAAGGAAGTTATGGACATGGATTAAGACATAAGATTTTTAGAAGAATTTGTGTTCGCCTGCGAAAATAACAGCTATTTTTGGGACATGACGAACTCCGAATACGTCATACGTGGAAAAAATTATGTATATCGCAAGGTTGTCCATATTTCCTCTTCAAAAATTAGAGCTTGACTGTCAAACCATTCCATTAATCTGACCGCTAGGCACATCAGTCAAAACTGACATCAGTCATGTTTTACAGTCAGGTTCGATAGTCTGTCAGCCGCTTATGGCTCCGTCTCTATTGCAGTGTTTGCGGCTCATAGCTTACGAATCTGTAAAATAAAAAAAATATATATATATATATACACTAAATACTAATAAAAGTTTATTTAAACAAACTTAAAAGTGAGTGTATGCCCTCTCTTTGAATTACTCAAAAATCATTAAACAAATATTTTCTATTTTCTTTGTGTCTGCGTACACAGTAACTTTAATACATTTATAGTTAACCACAAATTTGATGTAATGCGAAAAAGAGAATGAATATAATTTGCTGTAAAAAGAAGGCATATAATTTATCCGTTTTATGGATAAATGTGGGTACGATTATTTTTAAAATAATTAATTTAATTTTAGAAAAAATGAAATTTCTGAATTGTGTCGTTCAATTCACTTTTCAATTCATATTTTCACACCTTAGTCATTTTTGTTTAGTTTTATTGTTTGTTGTACACAAAAAAAATCAAATGCGGAAAATTTTATCCCGATGCGATAGTAGTTAATACAATTGTTAGTATTAACACACATTACATTAAATTATAATAATATATTATATAATTTCGTTATAGTTTATTTCTTATGCAAAACAAAAATGGGAAACCTAAAATCAAAGATTAGATTTTTAGATATAAAAAAAAATTCGATTGATAACAACAGTCACTCGATGCAATGAAAAACGTTGAAGAAATAAAAAACTGGAAAAATCATAAAAGATGTATTTATGGGATTTTATTTTTATGTTTCGTTTGAAACACATATATAATGGGGAAAACTTCTTCTTGGTCTTTGCCTGTTGACGCTAGGCGTGTAACCTCGGTTGAAGTTCCTTTTCATTTCTGTAATTGGCTATTTTTCTTTTATGTCGTGAATGCATTGCTTCCGCGATTCGTGGACTGCCTCTTGGGGTTGGACCATTTGCTTTCATTTCGTGTATTTGTTTAGATATCCTTGAGTCTTTCAATTGTTTGTATGTGGCAGAATCGTTTTAGTTGTTCTTGTCTATACCTGTGTTAATCAAGGCTTTTGAAAGTACAGTAATCCCCCGATTTACGAAGGCTCGTTTTACAAAATTTCGAAGTTACGAACAGCATTCGTAAAGTACAAAATTGGTTATACGAATGAAAAATTCGCTATTACGAACAATGTTTAAAATTCAATTTGGGAAATCCCCTAAAATAATAAATTAAGTGCTATCATATGGGAAATCCCCTTAATTAATAAATTACGTTCTATCATTCATTGATATGTAGTTTCTTTAGTGCAATTTGTTTACTATTTAAGTGAAGTCTATTAATTATTTAGCGTTGGTGGTTAATCAGTAAAGACTATTATTGTTGGTGGTATATTAAGTGAAAATTAATTTTGCTATAAAAATGTCTGGTTAACGAACAGGAACTACGGTTCACGCCACTGGTGCAAAAAAGATCCGTAAAGCGATTACATTATTTTATTATTTTTTCATTTTGTTATCTTTTCATTTTATTATCTTTTCATTTTATTATCTTTTCATTCTATTATTTTGTTATCCTTTTATTTTTATTATCTTTTCATTTTATTATTTTGTTATCTTTTCATTTTATTATTTTGTTATCTTTTCATTTTATTAATTTATTATTTTGTTATCTTTTCATTTTATTATTTTGTTATCTTTTTATTTTGTTATCTTTTCATTTTATTATTTTGTTATCTTTTTATTTTGTTATCTTTTCATTTTATTATCTTTTCATTTTATTATCTTTTCATTCTATTATTTTGTTATCCTTTCATTTTTATTATATTTTCATTTTATTATTTTGTTATCTTTTCATTTTATTAATTTATTATTTTGTTATCTTTTCATTTTATTATTTTGTTATCTTTTTATTTTGTTATCTTTTCATTTTATTATTTTGTTATCTTTTTATTTTGTTATCTTTTCATTTTATTATCTTTTCATTTTATTATCTTTTCATTCTATTATTTTGTTATCCTTTCATTTTTATTATATTTTCATTTTATTATTTTGTTATCTTTTCATTTTATTAATTTATTATTTTGTTATCTTTTCATTTTATTATTTTGTTATCTTTTTATTTTGTTATCTTTTCATTTTATTATTTTGTTATCTTTTTATTTTGTTATCTTTTCATTTTATTATCTTTTCATTTTATTATCTTTTCATTCTATTATTTTGTTATCCTTTCATTTTTATTATATTTTCATTTTATTATTTTGTTATCTTTTCATTTTATTAATTTATTATTTTGTTATCTTTTCATTTTATTATTTTGTTATCTTTTTATTTTGTTATCTTTTCATTTTATTATTTTGTTATCTTTTTATTTTGTTATCTTTTCATTTTATTATTTTGTTATCTTTTTATTTTGTTATCTTTTCATTTTATTATCTTTTCATTTTATTATCTTTTCATTCTATTATTTTGTTATCCTTTCATTTTTATTATATTTTCATTTTATTATTTTGTTATCTTTTCATTTTATTAATTTATTATTTTGTTATCTTTTCATTTTATTATTTTGTTATCTTTTTATTTTGTTATCTTTTCATTTTATTATTTTGTTATCTTTTTATTTTGTTATCTTTTCATTTTATTATTTTGTTATTTTGTTACTTTATTATTTTATTATTTTCTATCTTCTATCTTCTTTCCTCTATTCTTCTATCTTCATTTATCCTCTATCCTCTATCTTCTGTCTTCTATCTTCCATCTTCTATCCTCTATCTTCTATCCTCTATCCTCTATCTTATGTCTTCTATCCTCTATCCTCTATCTTCTATCTTCCATCTTATACCTTCTATCCTCTATCTTCTACCTTCTATCTTCTATCTTCTATCCTCTATCCTCTATCTTCCATCTTCTATCTTCTATTTTTCAAATTAATAAATAATTTTTCTTTTATTTTCTAATCACATTATTTTAAATGTTTCTAAAAATAGGGTTTCGTATAACGAACATTTTTGGTACGCATCTATGTATTTTTAATACAAACTTATACTAATATGAATCTCGTTATACGAATATTTTCAATCTCTGGAACGTATCTATTTATTTTCAATAGAATGCCATACTAATATTGGGCTCGCTATACGAATTTCGATATACGTACAACTTTCACAGAACGTATTCTGTTCGTAAATCGAGGGATTACTGTATGTACTTACGAAAAAACATTCAGATGCTAATGGTGACAAATCAACACAGTTGGAATTGTTTAAAGGACTTGGGCAGGGCGACAGCCTTCATCAGCATCATATTTGGCTCTACAACCTGTTCTCCCGCAAAAAGTCTATCCACCGGTTCCGATTTCGAGCCGTTGTCATCTAGTTTTGCATCCCTAAACTCTGGGCGTCCTGGTCTATACCATCCCTCCAGCGTAGGCTTGGCCGGCCTGGCTGTCGTGTTGCATAAATCCTACCGCAAAGGACTTTCCGAGCAGGATCCTCTTCGCTCATGCGAGATACAGCCGAATAAATATTTATTGAAAAATATTTTTAATGGATCGAAAATTTTATATATTTTTGCTTGTACATATATTTAGACATTTGTATACATTGATTTTGAAAAACGTATTTTATTTATTACTTATTAGTAATGTAAATGGAGTGGTTTTATGCGATACATGTTGCTTCTTCTTCACCATTTCCGAGATTCTGGGTGGGTGCCTTTTTTGTTAGTGTGATTCTCATGTCAGCTTAAGCGTCTGTTTCTCTGCTTGTTTTTAATGATCCTTGATGGCATAAATATGAATAAAGAGCTACAAGAACGGAATAGCAATGATTTAGAATTCCACGTCCACGTGTATCGTATGTGTCTTTCAATGTACGGTCATTTTTCATATCGATCATCTCCTGTTGTAATTCATCTGGTAGCTCATTGATGTTGATGAATTGTGTACCACATTTGTCAGTTCTCACTCACTGCAGTGTATTTTATAGCACCGTTTTTGAACAGACATGTGTTTTAAGCACTTCCTTTAACAAAATTGTTGACTTTGAGGGCTACGTTTAAAATTGATTTTACTTTACGTCTTCGTCTTTGAGGCAAGCGCTTGTTGATGAATGATGCAGTGCGTTGTGATCACGTTAGTGTTCCTGTTTTTAATCAAGATAGCAAATCCCGTAGCAATTTGGTGAGCACCAACTGTACATAACCCCACAAGCTAACTCCATTGGATTTCATGCTTATCGAAGTAGTCGCCAATAACTTTGATTATGTCAGATTCCTTCGTCGCCGTTTCGACGTTCGCCGAGAGTGGCAAATCTTCCTTCAATAAGTTGTCTTCAAAGTCTATAGCCGCACAAACACGAGAAGCTGGCAACATTTTGCTATATGAGTTATCTCATCGCATTGCACTGCAATGCAAATGTAAGTATGGAGAATTTTTTATTTTAACAAGAAGAGGACTTTCCATCAGCTATTTTATCAACTCGACGTTTAATGGGGTTGTCAGTAAGTAGCTTCGGCCCCAAACATAATTTCAGCGGCCTTTATTAAACACGGTATCTCCGGTTGTATGAGATTTTTTTTATTTCGCGATTAAAAGATAAAGCTCGTAGGAATCTAATAGCCTTTTCGTATTCTGCCCACTCGTTCCTAGATTTATGTTTTTCAAAGACTCCGGCTTACTGATGGCAAGCTCATTGGGTGTGTCTTTTACGGCTGGTCTCAAAGAATCGTTGCTCAAAATGGCAAAACATTTCATGAATTGTGGAATATCCACTACGTACTTTTCAATCGATGTAAATCCGTATTTGATGTACTCATCTGAGTATTTTATTTTCTTACCGGGCGCGACGGTGGAAGACTTGATGAACACAATAAAACAAACACACAGAAACTGAAACTGCGATTCTTATAGACTGCGAATAGCAATAGCACATGCACGTGCTGAACGACAAAGTGTCAGTACTACATCTAAACTGGCATGGGTATCGTATACCTAGACTTTGTGCTTGTGTTTTGAATCCCTGTGGATCATAGTGATGTGGAAAGACAGAGTTTGGCAGAACATTCCACATACGTGTTGTACGGCTGAATAACGAATCCCTGCACTTAACTGTACGTCCGAAGATGGATAGAGCGCCGCGAGTTTTGCGGTTGAATTCAAGGAGAGGTGGCATGCAGCTGGCTATTTCTCTTGTGCACTGCTGGTCTTTGCAGTATGTGCAACACGGTGTATATTACGACATACCGGGGACTCTTTGGTAGAACTTCCGCGCCTGTTGTGGTCCTTGCTCTCTGTACTGTTCTAGTTCACGGTCGATATTCTTCTCCCAGGCTGCTTTCTTTCGCAATTGAAATGTTTTTTCATATCTTCTGAGCTCTTGATATTCATCTTCGCGTGCCCGCTTTCTATGAGATTGTTGCATTGCTCGGTACGCAGCATTCTTACGTTCAATCGCTAGCTTACATACGTCAACGAACCAGTCTTTCTCTCTAAGACTTCTGCCTAAGATGGAGTCAGCAGTACTAATGATGGTATTCTTAGGGCGTGTCCATTTCGCTTCTACGCCCGACATCTCATCCTCAGGACTTACTCTCCCTGCATTTAGTGAGAGTCCTACTACTTGACCGTAGTTGTTTTTGGTCTCTTTGTTGCGAAGGGCAGCCGTGTTGACTCGAATTTGATTCGTGGGTGCAGTCTTTCGTGATGATGCAGTTCGCGGTCGGAGCACCATACCAACAAGATAGTGATCCAAGTCGACGTTGGCACCATACGGACGACGTCAACAGGTTCAGGTTGTGGCGGCGGTCTATCAACACATAGTATATCTGGTTGCGAGTGGCTTCATCAGAAGATACCCAGGTGGCTTTGTGGATATTTTTACGCGCAAACCTTATACTCGCAACGACCAAATTATTGCTTGCTGCCATCTCTATGACTCGTTGTCCATTGTCATTAGTGTTCTCGTTTAAGCTGTGGGTGCCAATGTACTGCCTGAATACTTGCTCTCTACCTATTTTGGCATTCATATCCCCCAGAATGATTTTTACGTCATGCTGGGGACAGGCATGGAGTTTCCGTTCGACTGATTCAAAGAATTCTTCTTTTTCATAATTTGGGGAATCCTCTGTAGGTTGAAAGTTTATGAGGCTTATGTTTTTAAATCTGCCCCGCACGCGAAGGGTGTAAAGCCGTTAATTTACTGCTTTAAAGACGATAACGGTGGGTTTCATTCTTTCGCTGACTAGAAACCCTACCCCGAGCACATAATGTCTTGCATGACAGCTGTAATATATGTCATATTCTGATTTTTGTAAGACACTATTCCCCGTCCATCGCATCTTTTGAATTGCTGTTATGTCAGCATTATATTTGGACAGGGTATTGCGAGCTTTTGTGCAGTTCGAGCTCTATACAATGAGCGTACGTTCCATGAGAAAATTCTTAAAACGTTTAGCCATTTTCGTTGCCGTGGTCGTCGTCGTTCATCAGTGTATCCGAAGCTGATTTTGGGTTTTAAAGGGCGAGGTTATTAGCCTCGCGCCAACCTTACTTTGATGGGACTAGCCAGATCATTTCGCTTTTACTGTAGGTACTAGAGGAAAATTACCAGCGGCCACCACGTGGAGGTTTGATCGCACTTCCACCAGTCAGAGATAGTTGCGGCCACATGCATTTCTGAAGTATTCTGTGTTATTCGCCCTACTCGACTGATGGCTGACCACCGAAGTTAATATAGAGAATTTAAAAATGGAAAATTCCGCAGTAGTACGTAGCACGTTCGCTGGAGACAATGGCAGAGATGTTGAGCCGGTTTAAGCGAGAGCAGCAGCATGTAGCTTTGACAACTTAGCTGCTGCCTTACACGGAACACGGCAGAGACAAGGGTAGCAAAGTGATGAGCTAGCTAACTATAGATTATACTTTTTACTTATCCAGAGATCTGACCGATAGCACTAGAAAATACGAGTTTTATAATTTAACTCCATAAATTAAGAAAAACCTATATTTGCTTCTTTTTGAATTCTCTATATTAACTTCGCGTGCCCGTGGCTGGCTGGCTGGCTGACTGGTGGGCAGAATATTGTGATCAATTTTTAACACACTTCCTAAAGTCCGATCTTAATTAAACTTTGCACACATGTGTATTTCCCATAACAATACTTATAAGTTAAATTTTATTTGAAATTTAACGTTTGGTCCGTTCCGGAGAAAGACTGCTAGAAAACTCGCAGTCCTCTCACTCACTCACTGCCTTTTATATTCTTTTACAATTCAATAATCAACTTACATAGTAGGTGGTTACTAGGACGTCAGCAGATTCGTTTGGAGTTTTAGTACGTTGAGATATTATTATCTCAACGTGCAACATCGCTTTGGGTAACTTTTTTGTTTAATGCGCGAATGATGCGTTCATACAGATATTCTTATTTAAAGAAGCAACATTGTCACTGGGTTAATGGGCGAATGTTATGATGGTCGTTGGATTAATGCGCAAATGTTTTGATTGCAACATTGTCGTTCGATAATGTAATTTTTTATTGCGCCAATGTGATTGCTACATCCGTTGGGATGTTCTTATTGTCGGACGCTACATTGTTGTTGGTCAGAATATCCACGGATGCAGCTGTGTCAATAAACGGGGGTTTTGCTTTCTCATCAGATATGACTCACTGATAAGCCAAGCAAAGAAAGACTTACCGATAGCAAAAGAAAATAATGAACTGCTTAAGTGTTCGCCATTTTATACACTTTGTTGCTTGACGAAACTGTGTCGATGTCGATGTCGATGACATGCCTGTCTGCCACTTGTCAGTTCGCGTGATGAGTTTTCGATGTGGTTTCTTTTTGCTTCTTAACGTTGGATGCCTTGTGTTGGGTGTACCTACCCAACAAAACCCTCTCTAGAGAAAGCGCAACTGTACACATCCTAATTATGTTAAAAAAAAAATAAAGAGTCGCATTTTATAAAATGCGCGTGTAGTGAAAAAATCAAGAAACGTAAGTTGTAGGTAGTAGCGAAAAACAGAAAAATTTCATATGGTTTTTGCTCTGGTTAATCACCAATACATCTATTTTTCGTCATAAATCTTTAAGAGGAAAATAACCGGCGATCATCACTTGGGGGTTTGGTTTCACTTCCATGGCTGACCCACAATTTACTTCGCCTATTCCACGATATTTATAAACTAGTTTTTGACATTGCAGCGTACTTCTTAGTTCTCGCAAAAGGTGATATCTGTAGTGGGATGCTCGATACTCAAACGAGGTTGGCTGCACGTTTATAGTTTACTGTATAGGACAAAAGAGTGACTGAAGTACAAGTAGACGACTCCCCCACCACACACCATAACCACAACTGACCTTGGTGGACCCACCGTGATATACTTTGTGAAGAGCTGCTTGAAAATAGGGTCCTCTAGGTGGTATTTTGGTGGTCTCTTGTAGGTCTTTTGAGTGCCTTTTGGGGGTCTTTTAATGGTCCTTTGAAGGTCTTTTGAAGGTTTTTTTAGTTTTTTTGGGAGTTTTTAAAAATTCTTTTGTTGGCCATTTGGGGGTCTTTCGGAGGTATTTTGAGGGTCTTTGTGGGAGTCCTTTGAGGCTTTTTTGGAGTCTTTTACGGAGTCTTTTGAGGGTCCTTCGTTGGTCTTTTGATGGTCTTTTTTAGTCTTTTGGGAAGTCTTTTTTTCATGGTATTTTGAAGATCTTTTGGAAGTCTTTAATGATTTTTTGGGGGGTCTTTTATGATTCTTTTGATGGTCTTTTGGTGGCCTTTCGTCTTTTGAGGGTCTTTTTGGAGTCTTTTGTGATTCTTTTGGGGGTTTTTAGGGTCTTTGGTTGGTTTTTTTGATGTCTTTTAGGGGCCTTTTGGCGGCACTTTTGCCCAAAGAAGTGTTCACTTCAACCGCGCGTAAAAGGTACGCGCTTTGTATTTTTATTTGTTTTGTTGTCTGGCGCTGGAACACTGGAACAGGCGACACACGATTGACCATGCGAGAAGCACGGATTTTTAAGGTTAATGCCGCAAACACTCAATGATTGCCCTTGTGATTTGTTTATTGTAATTGCGAATGCAAACCGAAACTCCAACTGCTTAAAGTCTAATGACATGTCGGTCGGAATCATCAGATCGCAAAATAAAAGACTGTGCACCGTGGATCAGCTGTCAAATGGCATTTGCGCACATAGCGCCAACTATTGGAATCTTTTGGCATAGAAATGAAATAATGACTTTTTTGTCCAGAACTAGAATTAACACAAAAGTAAAAACAAATTTTATTTCATTTTAAATTAGCCTGGAATGCGTTTTTCTAGATTTTTCATTTTACCAAAAACATTCAATTGAGTTATTTCCCCAAAAAATATCCAATTTATCGTTTTCCAAATTTTCCTACACTCTTTTGTAATTTTCCCGAGTTTTATTTTGCTAAAAATATATCCGGGAGCGTAACGAACAAAACAAATTAACCAATCCAATCAAGAATCAACCAAATATGTTGTTCCTATCGTCAGTTATGTGCATAAAAAAATTATGATTTCGGCGATTTGTCAGAATTTTGCTTTCCCAGGACCATAACGAACAAAACAAAAAAATAATTACGCAAATCCATCGTTCGATTCGTGAGTTATAGTTGCGAGTTCAAACCAAAATTTCATGGAAAAGAGTACTTTCAGTTTTTCCCCCGAATTTTTTCAATTTTTCGTTAAACGTTTCAATTTTTTCTTTCTGTTTAAACCTTATCCAGGCTATGACGAACATGAGCCAAATCGGTTCAGTTATTCTCAAGTGATGCGGTTACCAACGAAAAGCATTTCATTTTTATATATATAGATAAGAATATTTTATTCAGAATTTAAATCCACAAAATATGGACAGTTTTTACATAAATTGCATCATGGGATCTTCATCCCTTGTCCTCTTTTTCATATAATCTTCTAATTCCTCTTCTGTTGGCGCTTTGATATCATACATGCTGTTGTACGGCCGTTTCCTGTCATCAACCAAATCGACGTTGTCCTTTGTGGTTTCGTCTTTTTTATCCAAGGATTTCTCTGTGACCTTTTGTTTTTTCGATTTCTTCTTGTTTTTTTTACGTTTCTTGTTTTCATTGTCTGAATTATTGTCCGCTTCCTTCGAATATAATTCCTCTATTTTTTGCGTGGTGGGAACTGTTGGATGTTCCTCCGTAGATGTATCGGAATCCATAATGCCAACGCAGTAGGAATTCTGCAAGTACATTTAGTTAACATTTACCATTTAAATTTAAGAAATAAAAACCCAATTTGTTCGCACCAACCTTAATAAAAGAGTGACAACATTTATATCCCCATCGACCTCCGTTCCAATATGAACCCCAAACGGATTTGTGATTGTTTAGGTAAACATCTTCTTCGTAAATGCTTCTTGCCTTTGACTTTTCCATTCCTTTGACAACTTTTCCACTTCTTGAATACTCAATGTATTCTTCAGTTTGTGCAAGGAGAAGAGATTTTGGTGGAGCTTTTAAATGTTCCTCACCACCGTATTTTTCGAGAATGTGATCTTTTGTCTACCATAACGAAAAAAACCTTTTTTAATTTTAATGTCACACAACACATCAGTGCATTGGTTGAGAAATTCCTAAAATCCTCTCTCGGCTACATTAACAACTTACCTGTGACTTAAATTGTTCCTTCTTTTTGTTATATTCCTGCTGAAGCAATTCAAGTTTTGTTGGCTCAGCCAACAGATGAACATCGACACCTTTACCATGTGCCTCCCATGCAAAAAGCTGCGCTGTTGTATGCTTTTGTGTGTCACCAGTAAATCGAACGAAATTTTCTCCAGCGAATTCAGCTCTACATGGTAGGGTAAATAAAGTGACAGCACTTATACAAAAATTAGAATAACAAAACCTACTCTTCGGGAAGCGTTTGTGGATTAGGATTATCCCTCATAGATCTCGTTTTTGGATCATAATATGCAGAGTTGGGATCAAGATTTCTTAGGTATTTGGCTGTATCCTCACGAATTCTCAGATTTCTCACTGTGATTCGCTGCTTAGAATCTACTTTCGTTCCAGGCATGTCGACTTCGTCTACATACTTGTCCTCGTTACCTTCGTCGTCGGAGAGTTCAACATCTGGATCTGCAAAAAATGTATGTCGTCATTTAAAATTTCTACAACAAAAAATATGACTAAAAAAGTAGTTACTATTTTTAAGTTTTTCTGCTTTCAATTGCCGCTTGGCCTCTTCCACTTTTTCGTATTCCTCAATAATATCCTTGTGATTAGCTGGATCGTAGGCACTCCATCTGTCACGCTTCTCATCATAATCGGTAGTGTTGTCCTGATTTACATATTCATCATGTACAACTATAGAATCTGCAAATTTGGCCAACACTTTCCGTGGCCGCTCCAAGCAATCTTTCTTCTTATGAGTCATAGCTCCGCAATTTTCACAAGCTCCTTTGCGAAATTTCGTCACCAATTTCGATGTATTTAGTCCTTTTTGAAATTGTGGTTTATCTGAAATATGCTCCTCCTCCTCTTTGTACTTCTGAGGTCTCTGATGTTTGAGTGTTGGACCAGCAGAACCATAATACCAAGGAGCGTTCGATATATACTGGGGAATGTGAGGATTTATATCACGTCCTTCTTCATCAACAGCAGCTGGAGCAGTACCAGCTTTTCGTGCCTCCTCGAGTTCCTTTGCTTTTCTCCAATCTTCACGGGATTTCTTTTTTGGTTCATCCTCTTCCTGCACATTGTGTATGATTTGAGAAACAGCGGTCCTTACCGTTTGAGAACTCATTTGGAGTAATTAATAACTGATTTTTTCTATATATTGTTTTATATTTAACCACTTTCGAGTTGAGTTTACAAATAAAATTTATTGTTTAGTCTGGCTCTATATACAGCATAATCCATAACAAATCCGTAAAATGTTTGACAACTGATCAGCTGAGGGCTGAACATCTAAATTGTTGTAACACAACTCCTATAAGTTACCTAGTTCTATATTATTAGATTTTGTAGCTTTGTAGTTCAGATATCTTTAAAGTGTTGTCAAACTGACACAAAAACAACAAGCAGTATTCGTTTATTTGATCTTCATAATTCTAGAGTGTGTTCATTCTCTTACTCAAATTTACTCGAGCCAAGTTAAGTCTTTTTAAATCGAGTAAAACTAGAGCTGTCATCTTCGCATTGATTAGTAACCACCAACGTGACAGCAAAAAAGTTTAATTTCTTTAGACATTGGGGCGAGTATATAGTATAGCAGTTAATCGAATTTGCACCACCTGCCACGCCCCCTGCCACTACCCTGTCACGCACACACTGCCCACTGCCCTTTAGTAGGGGTGGGCTTTCAAAGTTTTATGTTTTTTGGTAAATTTCAGTTTGAAGGAGATTTGGGGGTTATTATTATATTTTATATATTTATATATATATTTATATTTTTATTATCCTTCACATGACACCAAAATCACTCCAAAACCTCATTCAAACCACTGAAAAAAATGAATTAATAAGTAAGGTTTTTACATAATAATTAAGTTAATAAATTTTCATTTTGTGTCGGATAGGACCTGCATTATTTACGTAAAAATATCCTTTCCGATTGCGATATATCTCCGCTATGATGAGAACCCTGGTGATTGTACTGAAATATTGCACCCATGCACACTCCATGCAGCGTAGAATTTTTAATTAAATTATAAAATTCTTACTGTGACCTAGTAATTTCCTCTGGAATGGCAGGCATTTTGATGAACTTCCATGAAAATCCAGAAAAGGCTCCAGACACTTCATGTATAGTTGTGCATGCCGTTAACTGCGTAACACCCACTAAACCTAATAACATAATCAAAGCAATACATTTTTTGCTTTCCTATCAAATTTCTTATCCTTTGTTATCAATATTTATTAAATAATTTTCTAATCGTTTTTCCAAGTAACAAATACATTTATTGGAAAAATTAAATCGTTTTACGAACTCGGCTTCGTCAATTCTTTCTTAGAGCGTGGCCACATGGGCATGACAATGGAAGTTATGCCAATGAAAGTTGCGGCTACACGTAACGAAGCATTCATGTGTTTTTGTGTGTATGTTCGTCAATTTGTTGGTGTTTTTGCTGTATAACACGTTCATGCTTGCGCCGAAAGTCATCTACAAAAGATGGATTTTTGGTGGAATTAAGCTCTGTCTTTCCAACTTACTAAAATCTGATGAAAATGAGAGATTTACTCGAATTTTTATACAATTAAACGTCAATAACAATGACTTCAGCTACCGATATCGTTTGTTATAGGCCGTTTTTTGTTATGTCAGATTACTCGGAGTGATAATTTTACTATCAAAATTCAGATCTGTATTTTTTTTCATTCTCCTAGAAATCTCTTTTCTTTTCTTGACA
The DNA here is from genome assembly GCA_947095585.1 of Nephrocerus scutellatus. NCBI lineage: Eukaryota > Metazoa > Arthropoda > Insecta > Diptera > Pipunculidae > Nephrocerus > Nephrocerus scutellatus. The sequence continues at coordinate 101,566,994 of OX352763.1, read as the reverse complement.
GCTGTACATTTTTGTTTATATGAACATGAGACATGTCGACTACTATGGAGCATTCAGATGAGAAATAAAAATTTTCTCTGATACTAAAAAAAAAAACGGTAGAAAATTTTTTTGATCTGACAGACATGATCAAAGAAAAAATTTATCGGATCTATCAGATATCTCGGAACTCGGATTTCATGGATTTCTCCGATTTACTTATTTCAATTAGTTTGCTGGCGAGAAGACTTATTAATAGCTTCGAATAAGTTTAGCCAAACAAAGAAGTACTCGTTTGTAAACAGTCTTAGGTTTAAAAAAGTACCAAAAGAGTAATTTTAGACGAAGTTGTGACTATAACATCGTACTATGTTCTCGTTATTTCAATTGTGTTTCCCGCATAACATCGCCATACTGAATAATTAAAAACATTACTACTGTTATAAGTTTGAAAGGTTATCTCTTTTGTTCCAATAGGATTTTATCGCTTCAAATTACCTAAGGACATATTGTTTACCTTTTTTTATTTCCTCCAAAGTTGTATGTGAAAATTTTGAATTATAACAGTTTCGGCTATAATTTTCGCTTTCTTGGTTTCGCCATATTGGAATGGAACTCATAATAGTTATTTCAGCAAGCAAGTTGTCAGCCAAATTTTTGGAGTCTATAATTACGGATTGTTAAAATCAAATTGTATCCGCAGAAATTACTCAGGTTAGTAGGATGGGTCTAGAAAATCCACAGATATGCACTATCTTTTCTTTATTTACAATTAATTGTTTTTTTCGCTTTTCTTTTTATTATCAATTCTATAATTGCAATTTCAATCATTTCCATTGGCTTTGCTGTTGCTCCCTATCCTGCGCATCTGTACTGCTGCCGCCTATAGCAGAGAAAATTTTGCAAAATATCCATTTGGAAATTGTGAATTTATTTTGACTAAATACGCATTAGGACCAGAACGAATAATCTGAAAAGTGCAAGTAAATTGAAGTTTCATAGTTAGTAGCTGTGTGATATTACGCACACGTTTTGCGTTTAGCAGCAAATTCGACTTAAAAAAGTGTTCCAACATTCGTCGTCGTGTCATTCAGTGCTAAGTGGTGTGCCGTGTGGAATTTTTTTTCCTTTCGCAAGCGAGTTTGACACAAGTGCAAAAATCGAAGTATTTCCGCTAAATAATTTTTACAGTAGTGACCAACGGAAAGTAACATTGTCTATAAATATTTATATACGTTTTTGCGTTATATTGCAATTTTTTTATTGGGTTTTTTTTAATTTAATTTTTTTAGTGGTGTATAACTTTGTGACAAAATATATTTTATTTTTAAACAAAATTACAACTTGTGATATAGACGCTTGAGAGACAATTTCTATTAAACTTTTTGGGTTTTATTACTCTTTGCACCCACTCTTCGATAAATAAACTTACTATCTTCTTGGAATTTTTTTTTCGTTTTCGAGAGATTGATTCGCACCCCAGAGAGGGGAGACACATTCTTTTATATGACTTTTGAAAGAATAACTGGTAAGTTGAGCGTGATGAACATTTTTTCTTTAATATATCTTTTAATACTGCACTAGCTGAAATACACAGACCTCCAAGTCCCACTACAAGGGTTAAACTGTAAACTTCAAAAACATCATTTGACGATAATAACCAAAATATACAGTGTAAAAATAAAAGTATTATTTTTATTTATTACCCAGGTTATAAGGTTTTTATTCATGATTTTACGGAATATAAATTATCCTTTTAAAACTAGTGCAACAGAAAAGTGAAATGGAATGAAATTTTTTTATAGTAAAAGGCAGTATGTATAGTAATCATGAAAAAAATCTGTCTGTATGTCTGTTTGTGTCCACTCTACAGCTTAGACGGCTAAACTTGTCGGGATGAAAATTCATATTTAATGTTAAATTTTTTTTCATAATAACTACCCCAGAGCGCGCTCGACCGCAGGACTTTTCAAATCGCAGGAAATCGAACGCGAAAGGCGAAAATCTTTGTTTACATTTTTTTGTTGTTGCATGTGTTGTTGTTGTGCTAGTATAAAAAGGGGTAAATCTCCCAAAATATCAAGAGCTGTTTTAGCTCTACGATAGAGTCGTTTTGAAGGGGAAACGAACAACTTGACAGCAAAAAAAAAAAAAATCTGGGGCAGATTTTTATGAAAAAAAACATGGGCCAGATGATTTTGACGTAAATCTGACAGCCGCAAGTGACAGTTTACTTAGACAGTTTTTCGAGTTTTTGCAAATATTTCAAAAAGTATAGCACTTAGGAGACATCTGTTGAATGCAAAGAAATTTAAACAAAAAAGCAAAAGAAAAAAAACTAAAAAAAAGCAAAAAGCAAAGCAAAAAAGCACGCCCATTATGCGTTTTTAAACATTCAACACCAAAAAAGATACATAAAAAGAATTAATTTGTACCTCTAAAACTTTTACTTAACCCTCGAAAAAAGAAGGTAAATTGATAAATAATATATCTAAGATGTACCATTGTTTATAATATATACCGAATATTAAGTAGATTACTAAAAGATACGAGAACGAACGTATTGACAGCTCTATATCCACCAATAATAACTTCTAAAACCAAATCAACAGATTACAATTACAACAGTTAGGGTTAAAACAGCATAACAATTTGTAAATAATAGGTCTGCTCCCATACTCAAAAATAGTATTGTTACGAATTTTTACTCAAAATCGTTCCCCTACTCGAGAAAAAGTAAAAGAGCGGAAAATAGAGAGTAAGATCATTTCCCCTCCATGACAACTTTTACTACAATAATTTCTGTGAGTCCCATGTGAACATTCTGTCAAAAACGAATCTATTGACAACTCTAACTTATATGGCGTTTTTACTTGTGAATGTTGAATTTTGGTGTAAGGGATTTTGACAGTCTCTAAAATTTTGGGGTCGTAATATTTTTTTCCAATTACCCCGTACCCCGGGTAGAGACAGTTTGCCAATGAAAGGCCAAATTGACACTTAGAGAGAGAGAGAGAGAGAAATCTTAACTACCCAGCAAATGGAAAGAGCCATCAGTTTACTGTACATACACTGTAACTTAAGTGTTTGTTCGTTTGTTTGTCTTCCTAACCATTTTTAATGATTGGATCTTCCAAGGTTTTCTTTAACACTTTTAGGGATTCTGCACTTCTTAAAAACCCATTTAATTCTATTGGTGATTTTAAAAAGAATCGCATAGATATGATATACACTGTGGCTTACTAGAATAGAAGCATGCAATTTTGAGAAGTAAAAATGATCTTTCCACCTTTATACGAGGGGTGCCGTAAAAGTTTATAGAAAAAGTATTAAAAAATTATAATTTTTCATCACAAATAGCCGTATTGCTTTTCAAAATATTCTCCTTTAAAATCTATACACTTTTGCATACGCTCAAACTATTCGAAACATTTTTTCCAGTCCGAAGAACGCTTCAACCGCGCTTCTTCAGGCGATAAAAATCGTTGTCTACGCATCTAATCTTTGATTGTTGGGAACAGGAAGAAGTCATTGGGTGCCAAATCGGGGCTGTAAGGCGGATGACCCATCAATTCGATCGTTTGAGTGCTGAAATACTCGTTTTATTTGATGTGATGTGTGTGAGCACGCAGTATCGTGATGCAAAATGATCCGCCGTTTTGGGTTGTTTTCTCTCGATTTGTTGAAAACCTCAGGCAAACAAATGGTCATATACCAAGCTGAATTGACTGTCTTTTGATTTTCAAGGGCCACAGTAGCCACATAACCGGTTTTCGTGAAGAAACACGCCCATTTGCTTCCCAACGCTCTGAGTTCGCAAAACTTTTGTTTTCTTTGAATTATAAGACCCAAACAGTCGATTGTCCTTTTTTCCGGCTCATACGCAAATATTCAGGACTTGTCACCTGTCACGATCTTGTATACGTTTTTGGAAGCATCTTCAACGAATTTCTCAAGCATTTGGCGGCAACAATCGACACGAACCTTTTTCTGTGCGTCTGTCAAAAAATGTGGAATCAAACGTGCACATAGTTTCCGCACATTTAAATGTTCATGTAAGATCGTTTATACGCTGGTATTACTAATGCCTAGTCATGCCTCGATTTCCCGATAAGTTACATGACTGTCCTCTTCCATCAGTTTTCTCATAGCATCGATGTTTTCTTGCACAACAGCTGCTTTTGGACGACCTTCACGAGGCTCGTCTTAGAGTGAACGTCTTTCACGTTTAAATTTATTGTACCAATTATAAACACTTGCCAAGTATGGTGCTTCGTCGCCAAAAGTGGAATGAAGTGATTCGAAGCTCTGTTGTTGAGTTAGCCCTTTTTATAAATCGTAAAAAATCATCATGCGATATTTCCATTTCTTCACTGAATTCAATTTTTTAAGTAAATAAAAAACAATGTTGCGATGCGAACTGACAAATTACTTTTGAGAAACATAAACTCAAAAAATGTTAAACTTTTTGACTGACATATAGATTGGCATCCGAAAACACCATTTTCTACAAACATTTACGGCACCCTGACAGTGAGAGAAATACAAAGATGGTGAAAGAAACAGTGGTTCATGTGGAATGCAATGGTGAATTCCAAAATTTTAACAAAACAAGCTAACCGTAGTTATATTAAACTTTAATTGAATAAGTCAGAATGGCATGCATTTATAATGGTTCAGACAAAGTACAATCGTTGTTTGTGAAGTGGTTCATTTTTTTGTATAAAAAGTTAATATTGTAAAAAAAAAAAGGATAAACAATTTTTTTGACATTGTCTGAGAAGGCAATAATAAAGGGTGTTTTTTTGGGAGGTTTGTTTTTCCGATAGATGTCGTTTTATTTTATGACAGTTGTTTTGACAGCTCAAAGTGGCATTTCTACTCAGTATTGTTTGGCAAATCATTATGCAAAAAAAAAAAAAAAAAAAAAAAAAAAATGACATTTGTGAAAAATAGTCGTGGTAGCCATATGCCAGAAATTGTGTTTAAATGTTAAATGCCAAAAAATTATCTACCAAATAAAAAAAAATTTTGGTCATTTCATAATTTTATATGTGTTTTATTCAAAAAAAAAATCGGCAACCTCTTAAAAAACACCCGTTAGATATAACGTGTTTTTTTAAGAGGTTGCCGATTTTTTTTTTTGAATAAAAATCGGCAACCTCTTAAAAAAACACGTTATATCTAACGGGTGTTTTTTAAGAGGTTGCCGATTTTTTTTTTGAATAAAACACATATAAAATTATGAAATGACCAAAATTTTTTTTTATTTGGTAGATAATTTTTTGGCATTTAACATTTAAACACAATTTCTGGCATATGGCTACCACGACTATTTTTCACAAATGTCATTTTTTTTTTTTTTTTTTTTTTTTTTTTCATAATGATTTGCCAAACAATACTGAGTAGAAATGCCACTTTGAGCTGTCAAAACAACTGTCATAAAATAAAACGACATCTATCGGAAAAACAAACCTCCTAAGAAAACACCCGTTAGAAGGCTTTTCTCAGCGTGCTATCTATCGCTTGCAAGATCCATCGGAGCTCCAGTATCAGGTTCAATAATTTTAGCTGGGATTATATTAAAATTAGGTTGATTACACTGTTGGCAATAATTTTTTCTTTTTTTTTTCTCACTGCTACATAACGGGAGAAAAATAATTTGTACTTCTCAAAATTTCCTGCTTCTAATCAAGTGATCCGAAGTGTATGTCGAATTAATTCAAATCTAATTTGTATAGGCGACATTTATCCATTTGATAAGCATGATTGAGCAAAAAAAACCTCGTTGAGTAAGTCAGCTTTCTCCTTATCATGCAATTAAATTACATCACTAGAAATTATATTTTCCAATTGTTTTTTCAGCAGATATTCGTACCTAATCAAGTTATTATTACAATCTTAAAAGGTTTCTAGGGTTATCTTTAATGTTTTTAAAATTTGATTTTAACTTTTTCTACTTTGCTCAGAAAAAATAGGTTGTAGGAATTTAAGACGATAAAAATATAAAGGGTGGGCAATCTACTACTGGTTTGTTATTAAATCATACGCTAGGCCAACTTTTTTTTTGAACGATGTCAGTCCGATATTCCGCGCCATGAAGCAATCATGTTTTAGCTTTCGCGTTTCGTTTCGAAGTATTGAGAACTTATTTTCAATGTCAGCGTTATGTAGCCGTAACTGTGCGAAGTTTGAAAATAAATATGGGTCGTGATAGAGCGCCAAGCGGAACCGCTGTGGTAAAATTGATGAAGAAAGAAAGAAGGAAACAAAGGCTTTCTTTTGGATAACAGAAGTGGTCCTTGAGCTCGTATAGGTCGTACGCCCGACAATATTGCGGCTGTGGCCCATATTGTGGGACAGAATCCATCGACCTCAACTCGACGTCAATCGTAGTAACTGGCCATTAGTCGCACCAGCCTGAGCAGAATACTACACAAAGACCTCGGATTATTCGCGACAAGGTCCATCCAGATGGCTTAGGAGTTGAAAGCAAATGACTCTCCGCTTCGATATCAGTTCTCTGTGTGGGCCATAACCAGTTTGATAATGGTCGAAAATCATTTTTAAAGACGCAGTGCACATCCATCTCGGGGGCCAGAACTGCCAGATTTTTGGCTCGGAACAGCCACACGTAATCGTACAGAAGCCAATGCATCCACCAAGAGGCCGAATTTATTCTATCCATAAGTTGGGAGACGTCTTCGACAGATGTTTGGGTGCTGTCTTCACTCGATATGTCCATCGGTACATATCCATTGAGCTTGCCATGGCAGCTCCCTAAACAGTTTCGCTCACTCGATACCGGAAATTGGGGTATCTGTGCGTCGCCCATAGCCTCTATTAACTTTTACATTTACTGAAGATTCAGGTCCGGTCCGTAAAATAAAGTCGTGTTGTGCCCACACCTCCATTTTTTAACATCATGTTATGTACTAATAATAAAGAAAATATAAATATTTTACTTTTTATGAGGTAGGAGCTATATAAAAACAAAAACCCATTGTTGTTTTCTTGCATGTGTTGTTGTAGTTAATGAAAAGAGAGGTAAATCTTCCAAAATATACATACCTGTTAGAGGGGAGTTTCGATACGTTAGGCGATATTTTTATTTTAGTTTGGTTCTTGACACATATTGCATTTTCGCTGTCGTCGGCGAAAGAATGGATTGGATTAGAAGCTGCGGTTAGGATATCATTAATGAAAATGAGAAAGAGTGTCGGAGACAAAACAGAGCCTTGAGGAACTCCGGCGTTTATACGGTGAACATTGGATTTGATTATTCCGTCCAATACGACGAAAGACTGCGCTGTTGCAATGCCAACGTTGAAGAACACCTCTTCAAAACTATAGCAGGAATACCATCAGGCCCAGCAGATTTATGATCATTTTATACTCTAGCCACTTGATTAGTACGAAAGTAAATCTGTCCTATAGAGGATTTGACTCTTGCAAGTACCGCCGGCGACAATGCGCTATCTGGTGCCGTAGAGCTAGCTGCGAAATGTGAAGCAAGCAGATTGGCCTTGTCTATAAAGCTGACACTTGGAATGTCATTGTGAATGAGCGTTGGAATTGAAGAGGCAGTATTTTTAATTCGTTGAACGAATGACCAAAAATTTGTACTTCCTTTGGGACATTGAAGTATTTTTTGCCTCAGTTTCTGGTCAAAGTCAATTTGACTCGTCTAAGGTAGGCATTGCAATCATTTCTGACTCGTCTAAAGAAGATTAGGGTTTCCACAGTGCGGTTTTCTTTGTATGTATAACCGAAGGCATACTTCCCGGTTCCTAGTAGCCTCTTTGCAGCTTAAATCATACAAAGCATTTTCTTTCGGTTTGATACACTTAGTCCTTAAAGGCATAAATTGTCTCATACCCTTCTGGATTATATTTGTGATCGTATCAGATATGGCATCCACACCACTATTGGCATTAGGTGGCCAGGTAAAATAAAGAAATTGTTTAGGCCATCTTAGGCGGCTTTCTCGTGTAACCATACTTTTCTTTTAAGGGTTTTTGGAAAAGACTTGTCTTAGTAAGAGACTTGGTTTTTTTGGTACATCTTTTTTTTATGTGTGAAAGATGGTTAGGAAAGACTTTAAAACAGTTGCAAAATCTGCTTTTTACACGCGACACGCCCAACTCGTCACGCCACACCTGTCATATGCGGGCGATCGAAAATTCTCTATGAAAGCTTCACACAACATTTCCGCTCTCTAGGACGTGTGAAAGTTTTTTAAAAACAACCTCTAAGAAGTTGAAACAGACAGCCAAACAAAGGTCAAGTTGAGTTAACTAAAAGTATTTCATCAAGCAATTCTTTCCGGTGGTTTTTTCCTGCAATTTTTTTTCTATGTCACTTCATTTTTGCACACCTTGGTTTTCGTAATATGTAATTATTTTATTTTTATTTTTTCGCGAATCGCGAACTTACCAGCATCATCTGGATGTGTCGCGACCGGTTTCTTATTTCATTTAAATAAATGAAATCGTGGTTTGGCGTATTACCTTCTTTTCTTTATTTCTTCATCTACATAAATTATTCCGTTTTCCCCTTTTCGTTCAAAAGTGCTTCTGATAAGTACATTATTACAAGACATGACTGACTGGTGTTACAGTAGCGTCTGTCTACATCGTTACGTTTCTGTAGCTTTCAAACACCTTTCGCTTTCATGGTACAACATTATGGTGTTTGTTAGTGACGAATATTTGCATCACTACATTGCGAAACGCCGATAGGATGGTATGAACACATATCGAATTGTTATCTGAATTAACCATACAGGTACATGCTTTTCATACATTATTTTGTGTTGTGAAAAGTTAATTATTAATTTCTAATACAATGTCAGTAATTTTCCACATTTCTATCGCATGACCACTCTGCAAATCGATGAATTCCAGTCCCAAATTTTCAATAATTATATGGGACACTGCTCGAACGAATAATATAATTTTAAGTCTTAATCCCGTAGCTCTTTAATAACAAACAAATGTGCCGCAGCCCGTTATACGAATAAACGGGCGCCTAGTAATCCCAATTTCGAGTTTAAAAAATTTACCCGATTTTAGTCAAATGTTATACCATGTGTATCTGCGATTGACAAAACTTTTTTCACAATTTTTTGAGTTAACGGGCCCTGACGCCCGAGGGTAGCCTATATCAATTTTTTAAAAATCAGCCCGATTTTCTTCAAATTTTAAACACATGTGTATCTCTGATGGAGAGAAATTTTTGTTAATTTTTTTGGTGTATTCGGGACCTGATACCCGAGGGGTACCCATATAAATTTTTTAAAAATTGGCACGATTTTCTTCAAATTTTATACACGTGTGCATCTACGATTGACAAAACTTTTTGTAAAACACTTTGAGTGAACGGGCCCTGTGGCATAAGGATAGCCTATATAAATTTTTTAAAAATTAGCCCGATTTTCTTCAAATTTTAAACACATGTGTAGCCCATACAAATTTTATAAAAACAGTACCCGATTTTCTTCAAATTTTATATGCATGTGTATATCCGATGGACAACTCTTTTTGTAAAAATTTGGAAGTAATCGAGCCCCGTGGTCGGGAAATACATTTTAATTTTTATGGGTTGTTTTTTTATACAGGGTGTTCTAGAATTCGTGGTACAACCGAAGCAGGCTGATAGCGGAGGTCATTTCCAACCAAAATAGCCAAATGAAGTTTTATCGAATTGTTGATGGTTCAAAAGTTATATCATTTTTAGTATTTTTGGGTAATATATTTGGTTATTTTTTAATACGATCTGGAAGAGTGTGCCTTTCCAATAAAGTCATTTTTATAAACTTTTCTGTCAAATTAAAACAATAGATCACACAAAACCATGTTTCGTTTGTACAACAAATTCTTGGACACCCTGTATAATCAGAAAATGTATTTTTTTCATAAACTTTTAAGATGACCGCTACCTAACAAAAGTAAACAATCAGGCAACTACGGACTAGGTAGTTGTACATTTTACACCTGCAAAAAAAAATATATTAATGGGTTTCAAGTTTCTTTGGTACGTCCAAATTTGATTTGGTCTCTAAAAACCAACCCATAAAAATTAAAATTCTCTAACCAAATGACAGAATGTTGTGACAACAAACGACATTTCCACTATGAACGCAAGAAATAAAAACGCATGCAAACCAAAAAAAAAGTATGCGCGCATAAGAGTATACTTACTGATTTATTGAAGTGAAGTTCGGGGGTCTCGAACCCTGGGCCCGATCACTTCCAAATTATACAGGGTGTCCCCTAATTCGTGCAAAATAATTTGGAAAACGATTTTTGGGTATATTCTTAGAAAAAAGTCGTTATACAGTAAGGTTCTACCTCCAATGTTGGCATCATTTATCGGGGATTTAAAAAAAAACGGAAATTGCTGTTAATACTAACGGTAGAAACTTCGTTTAGGACTTTTTTTTTAGAAGAAATACTAGCGTTCGTAGCTGCGTTTAAATTAAGTTGATATCTTATTGGAGTCTTCAGATATCCAACTTCTATTCAACAAATTTTCTACCATTAGTATTAACAGAGGAGTTTCCGTTAACATGGGTCAGGGAACACCAAAGTAAGCTTTTTCTTAACTCCCCGATAAATGACGTCAACATTAGAGATAAACCCATACTGCAGAACGATTTTTTCTTAGAATATACGCAAGAATCATTTCCCAAATTATCCTTGAATAATTAAGGGACACCCTGTATAATTAAAATAACTAAATAATATACGTATGTATATATGTTATATACATATAAAATATAACTATATGAAATGAGGCTTACAATTATGACTTTTAACAAGAGGCATAAACAGTGTCTCATAACAGTGTGACATTTAAAATGGGACATAACAGTGTGACATTTAACATGTGACATAACAGTGTGACATTTAACATTCAACTTTTTGAACATGTACCCCTTAAACCTTGTAATGAGACGTTGTCACGTCAAAAACAACACTTAAAATTAAAAATTTTCACGTACATTATCAAAAAACAAAAATATTCACCTAAAAGTAATCCACTATAAATGCGGAAAAATAAAAATACATGCGAATTACTGCGCGCTTTTGTGTTTTAAATCGTAAAGCAGCGCTGCACATAGGCACACAGTCATTATTGTATGGCGTGATGTGATTCCGCTATATGATATGATTATTAAATTTTTTTTATTTTTTTTTTTAATAAAATCGGGCTTTGGAAAAATGGGACATAAAAAGATATAGAATTAAATAATTATTTGTAAATAGTGGAGAAGGCTTCATTTAATGATAGATTGTCAAACCTAAAGGAAGACCTGCTAAGGTCTATGCTGCACATAGGCACACAGTCATTATTGTATGGCCTGATGTGATTCCGCTATATGATTTGATTGTTAAAATTTTTGTATTTTTTTTTGAATAAAATCTGGCTTTGGAAAAATGGGACATAAAAAGATATAGAATTAAATAATTATTTATAAATAGTGGAGATGGCTTCATTTAATGATAGATTGTCAAACCTAAAGGAAGACCTGCTAAGATAGTCATTAATTTGGCGGAAGTAGGTTAAAAATTTATCGCAAAATTCCACCAATGATCGAACGACAGAACCATGTCGATGCGAAGTTAATAGAGAATTAAATAACCAAATAAAATTAACATTAATTTAATCATATCGCCATTCACAGTCAAATCGGTGGTGTGTCACTGTGCATGACTGTGGATGGTACTTTTCAGCGTCAGCAGCACAAATGTGGGTGTTTGATTTGGGTTATTTTTTATTTATTCCACGTGACAAAAACAAAAGTGGAAATCTCAAAATAGAAAACTTAATTCAATGATATTTATGTAGGTGTATGTAAAATTCAAGAAATTGTCTGTTTCTTTTCGCAAAGCTGATTAACGTCTCTTTGCAATTTCACAAACTGTACCTGAAACTGAAACCATGGTTAAGCTGTCAAAGTGACAGCGTTTTCGTGGTGAGCGCTGTGCAAATAGAACGCTAAACCGAAATCAAGCGAAGTAAACGAGTAAACTACACTACAGTTACAGTGTCGGTTACAAAACTTTGCAAGTGGTGTACAGTTTATAAATGCAACGCCAAACTTAAACCATAGAAGAGAAATCTTAACTCCTCTCAGCAAATCGAAAGAAAGAAAAGAAAGAAAACATTGTATGGACTGCCAACATAACGAGCAATTTTTTTTCTTGTCAAAACCGAAATCCATACAATCCTGTAAGTCTGAAGTATTAAATTTTTCTATTGAGGTTGTCTTGCTCGTTTGCAAAACACTTGATTAGTCCTTGTGCAGAGTAATACAGCAAAGAAAATTTTCCTATAAATTATGTTGCATTAAACAACTACTGTAGCGCAAGATAACAGTAACGATAACAGCTGATGGGAATTGCAAATAAACTCCAATGTTTTGACGTTTTGAAATTTATGTTTATGAAGCGTTTGGATCTTTTTGGATTTTACGCAAGACAGTCACATAACATGTTTGGAAAAGTGATACATACAAGTATTTTGTTGGTGATTCGCTACAAAATTGTTTGTGTTACTTTACGTTTAGAAACTTGTGAGTTATTAAGGGCGCTCTCTCACAATAGAAATATATAATATAAAGGTGTGGCCTGTCTACAATACGACTTTCTTTTACGGACGGGACCGGAATCTTCAGTAAATGTATAATGTTATAACATCAAGTCGAGCATTTAAATGAATCATCTCACTTCTAAAATCAAGAGACGGTTATAAATAAATATTTCTATCCTCCATGTATTTATAGTTATAACATTTTTATGACTGTGGACGGATATATCTGGAAAAATGTAGAGTTCGAAAATTTTGAGTGGCAGAAAAGTAAAATATTTTTTTTTTACTACATTTTGACATAATGATTTAAACTTAAAGTCAGTCACCGACACACTTAGAACAGTAATGGTCCATTGTGAAAACATATAGTCGGTTACATTTAAAACAATCTAATTAATCTTAAAGCCTAAACGTATGCAATTCTAAATTCTAATTTAGTGCCTTTTTTTTTTTTTGACGAGTATGTATATTGCGATTTATCTTAGGATTCGTATTCCACTATTTGCGCGGGCGTTTGTAGAAGCCCTATGCTCCCCCGCGGAGTAAAGGAAAGAAAGAAAGAAAAAGAAAATTACCAAGATAAAGATTCCGCAATTTAATGGAGAAGCAATAGCCTCTTTTAAGGACATTTTCTAGACCAGTTGTCCCCGAAAACAAATAGATATACGAGTATACAGTGTTCACAAGTTCCAGTTTTTTTAAAAAACTGCTTCAAGGAAACACGGCTCATTTGATAAACCATGGCTTGCCATGACCGATGCCAGTTATGGAGAAGCATGGCATAAATTGAAGAAACGCTAGGACAAAATACAATAATAAAAACCTTCGTAGATTAGGCGGTCATATTCACTATGAATCACCGAAGGTACTCAGAAACCTCACTAAAAAATCAGAGAACTACTTTGGGGACTAAAGGCTTTATGCCCAGAATTCGAATCTCATGACCCATGGATTTTATAAATGTTAGTGATTAAGTTAGACGAAGAAGCGAAGAGGAAAGGAGCATTACATTCAATTAGAATGGACTTCCCAACTGCAGACGATTTTTTGCAGTTTCTTCTTCAAAGATGTGATGAACTAAGAAGTTGCAATATCACCATAAAGCCATCTAAAACCTGGACAAAAACGGTCCATATAGTAACCAAATCAATCGAGTGTGCATTCTGTACCAAGCCGCATCCGATTTTCAAATGAAAAGTTTCGAAAATTTGACATTGCATTTCATTGGGTTTCATCTCCAAACATGACTGACGTGCAGTGTTCAACTACATGGTTACTGTGACGCATACTCGACGCATCGTTTTTTTTTTTTGTTTTTTTATTAAAACACCCATAAAACTAACGCTGGATAGCTTCTTCATCGAAAGTGTAATTGCTGATTGATTAGGGTTTTTCCTACTATGGCTCTGCATAGCTTTATTTATGTTACCCCTCTTTCCATTTTTCGGAACATCTCTTTAAAGTAACGTCTGATTCTTGCTTTCAAGACATAATTTCTTTGCGTAGTTTGTCACCCTGCTTTAGACCAGTAACGATCTAAAGTTTAATAAATGGATAAGATAAATGTTGCATTGTTTGATTTCATTTAGTAACAGGATGACTTACTTAGAGAAGATATTATGACTATTAGTTAAACTCTGTTCCCTCTGGAACTCAATTATATTGGTTTTTACTGTACAAAATAAATTTAGTAGTGATATATCTCAGTTAGTTGGTGGCTATTTAGCAATTCATATAATAGATCTTTTCATAGCTCCGAGAATTGTCTTATAAATTGGTCTTTAGCTATTTTTTCCGTTGATCTTTCAGTCATCCTGTCATACCAAAATGTTTTTAAAGTCCGAGTTCTACAAAAATAAAAAATAAAAAACATTTTGGCAGTAATTGCATAAACGAGACTAGAATATTCATTTTAAATCCCGTACACGAGTTACGATTTTATTTTACCCTTTTTTTTTTACTCTCACATAAACTTTCCACGAGAAGTTCTCTTCAAAATTATTTGTGTCTGTATGTATTCATTACTATATATATATATAAAAATGCAAAAACGCTGACCGTCACCCCTAAAGGGTAAGTGCCTCAAAAAGTACTCGTAAAAGCGTTACCCGTCATCAGTTTACTGCTTCCTCACTTGCCGCTTGCCAAAAGTTATTAAAATTATTAATGTGGCAATATTTATATAAAATTTATATTTTTTGGTGGTTGCAAAATGTTTTTTTTTTGTACTTTTTTGTAAATGAAGAAGCACCACTAATCGCAGAATGATGATCCTCTGTGTCAATGTCTATGTCAATAAATAATCTCAAGCGAAGTCACGGAACAGAATTGTTCTAAAATATTGATGTGGCTTACTCAATTTGTTGTTGTTCTTTTTTGTAGTATGTATGTATGTATCTTTTACTGTTGCGGTATCCCAGCGGTATTCAACATGCGCAGAAATTGCATTCTTCCAAAGCATTTATGTTATATAGCTTTTAAAAGCAGTTACTAAAAGTATTCGGATTAAATTTTATGTTTTTTTGCTTTTGTTATTCCAAATTATTATTTTTTATTTATGTAAATTTTTTATCTAATTTTTGGGAAATTATAAATTTTTATTGTTTTCAAAGTAATATTTCTACTTTTTATTCAATGTTTGTAAATTACCTTCAAGCTCTTTTTTGAGCCAAAGTATTTCTGATTTGCACAACTACCTTTTTAAGGGGTAGTTAAGTCTTTTTGGGAAAGGAGGAGGTCTTCAGAGCTCTTTAGGTATAAAAAAAAATAAAAGGTATTGTTCTTTCTATAGAATAGTAGGCAATTTCTCTGACCACTTCGAAATATCATCTGGTGTACGACAGATGAATTGATGAGTGAGCAGCGTACCACTATTCAATCTCGCACTGTTATCTGGAAAAGTCATATGAGGACACCGAATGAAATCATTGGAAACGCAGATGCCGAAGATGGGATGAATTAAAAAAATATTCTCATAGCTGCAGTTAAACGATAAACAATCTTCCTAGTTCAAATGAATAAAAGCAAAGTAAGGAAATTCTATATAGCAACATCATATTATAGAATGGAACACATAGTTGCCATATAAACTCGAAACAGCATGTCCTTTTTTTTTAGAAAGACTTAAGATCTTCTGCATGAACTCAGACAGTAAAGATAGCGAGGACCGCACCAGTCGCCGAAGTTGTATCAAGAAGCACTCGGAATTGCGCAACATACACCGCGTTGCACATACTGCAAAGACAAAGAGGGAAATCCGATCGCCGATCTCAAAGGCATCTTGGAGCGATGGGAAGAGCACTTTCATGAGTTGCTAAATTCTCAGCTAACACAGGAATTCGAGAATCTAGCCTAGCTCCTGTTTCGTTGTAAAAATTTACTGATGTGACGGCAAGACCAATTCTTTCTAGTTCCATGCAGATATCGGCTTACGCAGACTAAATTGACATCATGAACCCGAGAGCTGTACATTAAACTTTTATTCAAATATATTGGGTTGAATGAAATCTGGAGCTGCATATAAAGGAAAGATTTCGTGGTACACCCGCTAGCACACAAAAAACATTCCTCCCGTTTTACGCAAACTAAATGCGTTAAATCGTGAACAAAACAATCTCGCCCACAAAGAATCGTCTTATAGACCGATTTCGCATCTTATTCCTATAGCTCCTCCCCAGGCTTCATCAACATCTGAATCTTGCCATCCACCACGAGAACATCGTAGCGCTACAACTACCTTAAAGGAGCTGACGACGCAAGTGCGTCATCCGCTTTAGCGCACTGCCGTTGTGGCATTCGATTTGTCCAAGGCTTTCGTTTTGACACCACTCCATCCTCTTACAGGATGTACTGAGTTCCACTTCCACCGACTCAATTAAAAGGTTCCTGCCAACTTATATAAATTGCAGGCGCGCATATGTGGAATTCAGAAGTTCCTGCTCTGAATTCATCGGAAACTAAAGATGGGATTCCCACAAGGACGGGTTCTCTGTCCCATCCTATTTAACCTCTATGCCCACTCCTACCGGCGTTAAATTGATCACTTACGCCTATTGTTGCTGCCTCCGTTGCAGATGTTAACGAGGTCACAAATAGGATTGTTGCTGCCTCGGGTGCAGATGTTAACGAGGACACAAATAGGATAAACTCCTTCCTGACAGAGCTATCTGAATTCTTAAAAAAAAAGGAAATCCACATAGCCTCCCAAAAATGCTCTGCTACGCTCTTCACCTATTGGAGCAAAGAGGTCAGGCTATCACTTGACATTCGCATCAATAAGTCCTTGCTATGACGTATAAATCTATAAACACAATGAACTGTTGTCAAAACGGTTCTTGCTAGCCTGTCACAACCCCGCCTGCATCCACGCTGCATATATCAAGATATCAGGACGTACAGAGACTACATAAACCCACTCACACCAGCCACCTGGAATTCACCACTGTCTGTTCAGCCTCAAATAGTATACACTATGAAACAGTCTCTGCAGCAATTTCCTTAAAAAAACACACATCCCGAGGGAAACCCAGGATCCCTGGCTTAACTCCGGTCGGGTTGGTGTCATATACTTCAGAGTAAGAAAGCATCCCTGGCACCTGGCACCCATACTACCAACCACCTATTCATCTGCCCCATCACTCCAAGGATTTGGACGTTACATACCTGTGGTCATACCCAGTCGTCGTTGCCTCTTTTCTTGGCCTGCCGACATAACTCGATAACTATACACCATCTTTAGTTCATTATTAGTAAAAGGAACTTTGCTGTTTTATTTTATTAATTCAAAATAGTTCGAGTACTTTTTGAAATCAGTGTTATTGTATAGAACTTAAAAAAGCTTTCTCTATCATCATTCATACGCAGAATCGTGCTGTTTTACCATCATAAACTGCGATTTCCAGCTGTCGAGAAGTGCTGTGTCCTTTTTTATTTTTTCAGAGAGCACTTACAAAACCCACGAGGCACGAGGACAAAATCTCCATTATTCAAAGTATTAGCTTTTTGGTGAAACTCAACTCCACTATACATATTACAAATCGATAGTTGCTGTTGTCCTTTTTGCGCTCAGGCAGGTCAACGAGAGAATCCTTAAAAGTTTTATTCCACAAAAACTTTCGTTGTCCAGTTGTGTTGAAATTATTGGGGCGACTTTGCTGGTAATTCACTGATGCACAACTTACCAGTGGATTGGATCTAGTGCTACGCGGAGGACGAATATTTATAAATTCAAATATCCTTGCATATTAGAAAAAAAAAACTTTAAACTCAAAAAAAGTGTCACTGTGATTCTATCTAGACTTTTAGAAGGAAGCGAGAACAGAAACTCAAAAATTAATTCAAATAAAAAACCAAAAAAAAAAATTGATAAACTGAAAATTTTACTCTCTATTATTGATTTCGTCCTGTCGATTAATCGATTCGCACTTGCATTTAAATAATTTATTAACCTACCAAGAGGAAACATATTATTCTATCTACAGTCACATTATCTGCTCTTTGGAAAATTCTTTTGTTCTTCTTCGAATATTCGATTTTCGTTCTCATATCGTCATATGGTGGGCGGTTTGTTACCATCTGCGGCTTTTTTTGCCTCCAGTGGAAAATTTCTGAGTAAGTTGTTGTAAATCTTAATTGACATTGTATTGTATGGCGATTTTGTTGTAATTTTAATTGAAGATCATTCAAATTAAAAATGTAATAGGCACGCTCACTAATAATGATAATGATAATGACATTAATATTAATCGAAAAGTCGGAGTAATAAATAATGATGTGATTGAAAATTGATGTGAATCCGGATTTCTGATTTCGTTCAACATTGCTAATAATGACATTATTAATGACCGTGTAATGTGCTTTTGAGACTATTTTTTATGAAAATCGTTCTTTATTCTTTTAATGAATATTTAATTTTACACACACATACACACATTTCACATTCAGATCCTGTTGTCCAATATTGAATGGAATTGTTGCCGTGAAAATTCAATTTTTCGCATTTTTCTCTGAATAGCAATTCTTCGTTTAGCATAAAATCAATAGTTTCGTTTCCTCTTCATCTTCATCATTATCATTATCCTTTTTCTGCTCTTGCCTGTGTAGCCTACGAGTGTGTATATTTTTTATGTGATACTCTACTGCTGCAGTATTATACTCGTACAACATATAAGAGACATTGCTCCGACTCACAACGCCTATGTTTGATGTGTAATTGATTGTCTACATTGTTGTTGTTATTGATGCTGCGGCTTGCGATTTATGAGGTTGTCTCTGCCCATGGGGCATAATAAATCTACTGTGAAGATGTCTGCTCTATACCATGCAGTTTCCGTGCGTACCACACAGTACACCATCCATCACAAGTGGGGAGATACACTCAAGACTGATTTTAGATCCAAATTGATTGCAATTTATGTGGATTTTTACTATCATAGAATAAACTAAAAACACGCTTTGGTATATTTTGTCATATAATTGGTTCACCTTAAAATTTTTAACAATTAATTAGTTAATTAAATGGCTCAACACCGAAATATCCGGTCGATAAATATAATTTTTTATATAAAAATCAAAAATTTTTATAATTTAGCCATTGAAATAATAATATAATATCATTATCATTATCATTATCATTATCATTATCATTATCATTATCATTATCATTATCATTATCATTATCATTATCATTATCATTATCATTATCATTATCATTATCATTATCATTATCATATATCATATATCATTAATATAACAAAGACTCTATAAAAATATCATCATCATCATATTTGGCTGTACAACCGGGGTCCGGTTCTGGCCTCCCGCAAAAAGTCTCTACACCGGTCAGGATATCCGATCGATGAGCCGATATCATCCAGTTTTGCATCCCTAAAATACTGGGCGTCCTGGTCTACAACATCCTTTCAGCGTAAGCTTGGCCGGCCTCGCTGTCATGTCCATAAATCCTACCGCAAGGGACTTTTTGAGCAGGATCGTCTTCGCTCACGTGTGCTACCGGAGCCTACCGATATTAATTCTCTTCACAATGTCGACATCGCGGTAACGCTCGTAGAGTCTCCGGAATCGTCCTTCCTTACATACGGGACCAACAATTATCCGTAAGACTTTTCTCTCGAACGCGGCTAAGAGGTAAGAATGCTTTTTGCTAAGCACCCAAGTCTCAAATCCATATGTAAGTACTGGTATGACCATTGTCTTGGATGTTATGCACTATTTGCATTCACTACTACTTGCATTTTTCCGATACGTACTTGGTATCGCAACCAAAAAAGTCCATGCTAAAAGTACTTGGGGTATCGGTATGAAAGTACCGAGTATGTCGAGTTTTGGGCAACACTTTGAAGTCGAAGTTCGGTGACCGTGTTATAACAAGCTGGAAAACCTTATCCATTCACATATTTTGTAGAAGAAAGAAAAGAATTCGTCTTTGCTACTGTCGTTTACTGATTTATGTGTAGACGGCACATTGGAGGCTCTGGGCTCTTCGGTACATAGAGGCCATTCCTGCACTTTCATCCAACTTCAGATCCGCGGAAATATACACACTTACTCTAATATACACGTCTCCTCCAATATGATACGTCAACTCTGGTTGACACAGGTAGTTAAACCTCGGAGAATTCCGGTCTTCCATAGGAAATCAGATGGAGGATCTACAGATCCAACAGGATGCTTTCGAACGACTATAAAAATGGTGAAAGTAGAGAGTGAGCTCCTAATTTAGCAAGGTAACCAAGTCCTCTAAGCCGGAAACGAAAGGCTATGAGCATTATACCCCATCAGCTTCGGCTTCCTAAAAGGTAAAAACAGACATCCGAGAAAATATTTTAGCCAGGTCGGTGGTGATGCAAGACTAATTCCAGTAGATTGTTATAGATGTAGCCCTTAGCTCAATAACTAGACTTAGCTTTTAGTTACTGAGCTAAACGATAAATAAACCGATCTGGCGTTGCTTGGTCCTAACGTATGATACCCATTAGAACTCTCTAATTAGAAAATGCTGTCTACAAGAATGTGCCAAACGTCAAGATTCTAATCAACGTGTAAAAGGTTGTCCAAAGTGTGAAGGATGGTGCGTTGTTCCTCCACCTCCGTATGGCAATAGATATCGCTTCATTTAAACAGCCCATGGCTAACAAGGATGTCATATCATACCTCTTTGGAAAAGTCACCTCGAGAGCGCCGAGAATGATGCTGCACACGACCACCCTACCGCAAAAGTGATAAACTCTGTTGGTCAGGTCGACACTGAACGCACTTTTTCAAGTAATACATCCGCTCCTCCTTTGGTCAAAAGTGTCATTGCGCACATTGTACCAAAGAAGTTTAGTTAGAGATCGTTGGCCTATCACATCAAAAGCTCCAACACCTACGGTTCCAGTTGGTGTCAGGTGCCATACTGGTTCCGCTATCGGTATCGGAAGATTTGAACCACAAAAACAGTGCTTGGTATGTGTTTTTAAAAACTTTTGTTTAACTTGACCCCTTTTGTCTGTATTTTCGACCACTTTGAAGTCCTTTTTAACAACCTTCTACACGACCTAGAGATCTGAAGTTTTGTGAGTCCAAAATAGCAAATTTTATATTCCGCGTATGACGCGTGTCGGGTGTTACGCGTGTAATGGGTTGACATTTCTTTTCGACTTATTTGAGGTCCTTTTTAACCAACTTCCACACGAGCCAGAGAGCTGAAATTTTGTCATTGTCAAGTCCAAAATAGAATTTTTTGTATTCCGACTATAATGCGTGCCGCGTGTACCGCGTGTGATGGGTTGAACATTTTTTTTTTTCGACTTCTATAAGGTCCTTTTTAACCAACTTCCACACGACCTAGAGGGCTGAAATTTTGTGAGTGTAAGTCCAAAATAGCTTTCTTTTTTAATATTCAGAGTATGATGTGTGTCGCGTGTTGCGCGTGTAATGGGTTGAAATTTTTTTTGTCGACTTCGTTGAGGTCCTTTTTAGCCAACTTCCACACGACCTAGAGAGCTGAAAGTGATGGGTTTTTTTTTCGATTTTTTTTAGGTTCATTTTAACCACCTTCCACACGACCTAGATAGTTAAATCTAAGTATTGTATCTAGGTCCAAGAAGGCGTGTCACGTTTCGCGTGTGGCACGTTGATGGTTTGAAATCGCGCCATTTTCTCGTTTTTTGAGTTATTTTCTAACCACCTTTTGCACGACTTAGAGGGGTGAAATTTTGTGGGCGGCTCAATGTCTGGGGCCCATTTTGATATCCCGCTTTTGACGCTAGTCGCGTGTGGCGCGAAAAAGAAAATTCTTTAAAATAGCTCCGACCTCAAAACCAGATATTTTGACGATTATTACCAAATAATAAACGAATATGTGGCGTGTTTCGATGTATATTTAAAAGTTTGTGTCCGAAAAACGAAGTTTTTTTTATATTTACTTTTTATTTCCCAGCATTTATAGTGGATTACTTTTAGGCGCATATTTTGGTTATAAGAGAATTACATAAACCCATTTTAATTTTTATTGGCTGTTTTTTTTGTATTGAACCCAATATAAGCGTTTTGTTTACTTAATTAGTTAACTATTACATTTTATAATACTGTTTACACACTCAGCAGAAATGTACTCATTCTCGACTTAGTGTATGAATTGGCCTCTCAAATATAGAGCACTGAGCTGATAAATTTCCTGCTGAACAATAAAAAATTCTACAGCAAACAGTTGCTTGTAAGCGAGTGAAAACGTTTTATTGTAAATATAATGAATATATATATTTTGTGGAATAATAAAACTCTGCTCTGCCTCCTCTGTTGTGCGATAAATGTTCGTAAATTTTCAGTTCTTTTGTTATATATATTTCAAGATCATACTCGATTTGCAAGAAATAAAAAAATTAACTGAGCCTCATTCATTCCATAATTCCATAATGCCGGAAAAAAGTACACACCGTATTGTGTACAATACGATGATAATGGATGCTAATAATTGAATGCGGCGTGTATGTACTATCCTCCTCTCCTCTATTCAAACAACAAACTTGAACACTTGGTACTAGTACCACATATCACTACAGTAGAAGTAGTTGCTGAGCAATGTGATTGGTGCTTGCTTGCGCCTTGTGCTAATTAAGAAGTGCGCTCATTCATTCTCTTTGCTTGTATTTGGACAGAGCAAACATTATTCGACTATGCATACAGTGGAGGATAAAGTACGTAATCTCTGGTTCAAATCTATTTGAAAACCTCCGCAGAAAATAGTTTTTCCTCTCGCAACTCAGAAAGGAATGAATTGAAATAACGGATTATATAAGGTGTGGTTATGTAAATATTAACATAACTTTTCGAATACTCTTGAGTAGAGTTAAGTTAAAAGAAAAGAACGTTAGAATGAAAAATATAAAATTTTAATTTAAATTATTTAAATCAGATGAGGGTTGCATTACTAGACTTTACGACGATTCTCAATAGTTTCGAAAATATAGCACCGGAGATCTTCAAATGTTCACACGAAATTGTGTCATCAGCCTAGATGGCACCGGAGATCTTTAAATGTACTCCCGAAGTTGTGTCATCAGCCCTAGTACCAATTGTAAAAGAAGCATGGTTAAGTTGTAAAATTCCAAAAGTGGGGAAAGTTTGAAAAAACGGCAGCTACAATTGAACTGTAAAAGTTAAAGGATTGTTCTTCAAAATTCGCGTTCCATTTTCTTAATTGATCGGCCAATGTGGGATTTTCTGTTAGAAGACTTTGCCATCATGTATTTTGGTTTGGCCTCATTTATGTAGTCTCAAATTTCGTGACGCCCGCCCGATCTAGGTAAAGCTTTTTATTTGTCTTTTCTGGTGGAAGTGCGATCAAATTTTCACGTGTGGTCGCGGGTCCTCTAAAAAGGAAAAGCTTAATAATCGGGTTAATCCCTTCAAAGTGTGGTTGGCGCGTTGTTCATACCTCCCATTATTACATTACTGAACCACAAACTATAAAGGCCCTAAAATAGAACCCCGACGGACATCAGCATAAGTCAGCATCGGAAACACTGAACAACAAATACCCTAAAATAGAACCATGAGGCTGACCGGCGTAAAGTCAGAGCAAATTAACATGATTTACACTATCAAATGCCTTCGCGAAAAAAAAAAGCAGTATGCTGTAAGATTATCTGTAATCGCGGTAAAGCAGCTGTTCATCGGTCTTAAGCCAGATTGTAGTAATGGATTATTATATTCGGCGCGACAGACCAATGCGGTCCAAGGCTTCTCGCAACCTTTTGTGTTGAGCATGTATATTTTTGCACACAAATCGAGGGAAACTACAATTTAATGCCGGATCCGAACGGCGAATTAAGAAGCTTTCCGTGACAAGTTAAGTTAATTAAACTCTCCAGGATCTTTGACAAACATGATTGTATGCTTATTAGGCAGTATATCTACTAATGGGGACGGATAATAATTCACAACAATCAAACACTTAAAACTGTAAGATGGAGATGTCAATGTTACGTATACGTTACGTTTCCTAATATGTATTTTAAAATATTTCTTTCATAGAATGAGTCGAATCTATTTATAGATAATGATTTCAATAACTTTTATCTGACAAAATCAGTATTGAATAATTAAGAATATTTTTTTTAATTTTGGTACTTTGTTCATTTGCCCCCATTTGTTCAGTTACTTATTACAAGATAAATCGAAATCTAACAAGATTGAAGACGGACAACAAGACTTAACACTAAGCCCGTGTATCCTAAATGACGAAAACGACGTTCGATTCTGAACACATGAACTTGTGTAGTTGGGGACCAGGCTTGAACAGCGTACTCGAGGAGAGGACGGAAAAAAGTGATGTAGATGGATCTGGTCACATAAGGGATTGAAAATTTGACAAAGCCATTTGATGTTGTCTTTAAGAATTAGTTCGTCAATGTGAGAACGGAAATTTAGCTCCCTTTCGCACAATACGTCAAGGTCTCGAAAAGAATGAACGCGGATATGGGTTGACCATGAAGAAAGTAATGTCGTGTTGCACTTACGTGACAAGGTAATAGATTGACATTTTTAGAAATTGAGCTCTAGGCAATTAATGAGGCACCAATTCGAACAACTATCTTGGTCTTCTTGAAGAAAGTGGGAGTCTTGTGGTGAAGAATTGTGTTTGAAAAAGTTGGTGTCTTTCAAGATCATTTATAGTAAGGATGAAGAGAAGGGGGCCTAGATGGCTGCCTTGTGGAACACCAGATGTGGGCAAGAATTTATCCGATAGTACAGAACTGAAGCGAATGCCATAAAGACGGGCTTCTCTATAAGAAGATATCCATTTTAACAATATGGGTTCAAAGCTGAGGGCAGTTTATTTAAAAAGGATTAATTTATGAGATATCTTATCTTATCTTATCTTATCTTATCTTATCGAAAGCCTTACTGAGATCGGGTGCAATTTCGGGAGTGGGAGGCTGGGAGTCCTAAGGAGACGAATTCAACAAGGTTTATAGTAGTTGATCTGCCATTTAGAAAGCCGTGCTGGTTAGTGGAAAAGAGATACTAGCAATGGAAGCTTAAGGCTTGGTATTAAATACTTTACTTCATTCTTTGATCCCTTTTTGTATATCGGGGTATAAAGGGGTCTTCCAAAGCTGAGGAAATTCTTGTGAAATTGATGGGTGTTGGTAAGAAAGGAACACTTTTAAGAAATATAGCAGGAAGACCATCTGGGTGGGAATTCATCATTAAGTTTTTCTAACTTAATTTCGATAAAGTAGGCTCAACTGTATGGAAGAGGATAATTGAAAAGTTAAGTAGGTAATTAAAATAAGATAAATGCAAAGGAGTTGTCGGTGAAAGATTGTTTGAAAAAGGTAGCAAAAAAGCTGGAAATGGTATGCGGTTCGGTTGATGATTTGAGGGAGAGATTTTATAGCTGACGAATTAAAAAAAACGTAGGGTGCTTTTTGAGATTGGTTTATGCATTATTAAGTTAGCGCTAGTAGAGAGAGTTATAAAGTTGCGTGAATAAAAGGTTTGTACCTATATAGTTTTAATAGTCAGAAAAGGACTTAGTTCGAAGGTAAGCTGCCCATAACTTATTTCTCCCGTCTCAATTAAACCAAAGAGGAGATGTAGATAAGGTTTTATGGAGCGAGAAGGAAACGTAATGAGAATTAAATAATTCTCTGTACAAAGAATACAGTATTTTAGCACACGAATTGTGCTCCTCCGCTTTGGAATTTATTGCAACCTAAAATTATGTAACTTTACTGACAAATGAAAGTACTTCACTGAAAGTACCAGGCGTAAATAAATGAAATAAAAAGACAACGATACTTGATACTTTTCCTACTTCGTTCAGCCTGTCTGTCCGTCTCTCTGTATGTTATTTGTATATGAAGATAGGAAACCATTTAACCGCCGACCTGTGTTGGTTGCTGTTGGTGACTTTTTTCCACCTATCATGTTTCATGTTGTCATTATAGTTGAATTGTTTTAAACTAAGTACGTTGATTCTACCTTTACCGTCTGTTCCATCACAAAAGCTCTTAATACTAATATACCTTTATTCAATAAATTAATTAAAAGTATTTACAGTACCTGGTTGCTTCTTAGTTTGTTGGTATTCGTGTGACGGATATCGTCGCTGAAGTCGTCATTAATGAATACCCCTTTCCAGCCAGCCAGTCAGTGCAGTATTTTACCCAGGTATTTAAATAATGAGCCAATGATGCATTCACCTCGCCATCTACAATGCTACGTCAAATGTGGCAGTGAAACAAAACTTTGCTCAATTAGTTGGATAAAAATAAAGCTAAGAAGCTAGTTTATTTCCTTCACTTCGGTGCGGTAAATATGCAAATAAAATTATACAAAGATTGCAAAAAAAAAAAACAACCCATAAAAATTAAAATTTTTCATCTAAATTCTCTAATCGCAGAAATTGATATGGGAGCCCCTCGATCCTGGGCCATTTTTTTTATTGTAGAAGAAAATCATCGAAACAAACATTTGACATCAGATGTTAAAATTGAAAAAGCTCAGATCATTTTATTCTGAGCACTTAGAGCACGCTCATACTCTGAGCAAATAAGAAACACGAACATTTATCTTGAGAACTCTTTGGCTGCTCTGAACTAATTTATGAAAACGCCAAATGACAGAATATTGTGAAAACTTGTTGTTCTATCTGTAAGTTGATATCGACAACAAAAAAAAAACGACATCAATAAAAATACAATTCAGTATATAACAAAAATGTAAGTTGAAGTAAGCATAAAACATTTATGTCTCGTTTCATTTGCTGGGTTCATTTGTGCGTGCGCTAAGATTTCTCTCTCTCTCTCCACCACCAACAAAACCATGCAGCGCAGCCGACTGCGCAGCACACACCGCACAAAGTCCATAAAGGGCGACGAATATCTGATGCCAGTACAGATATTTAAAAAATGTATAAGGGCCTTGCGGCCGAACCCGGGACCCGATCACTACCAAATTTTCGAAAAAGTATTGTTTATTGGGTATACACATGTGTGTAAAATTTGAAGAAAATCGGGTAAATTTTTTAACATTTTTGTTTGGGAGCCCCCCGACCCCGCAGCCCGAGGGGCCTCAAAATTTAATAGAAAGTGTTGTCTCCGGAAATACGCATGTGTGCAAAATTTCAATAAAATCGGGCCATGGGAAGTGGGTTAAAAATTGATCGCAAGAATCCACGACAGACGACCGACCGACGACCGACCGACGAGCCACGGGCAAGTGAAGTTAATATAGAGAATTTAAAAAAAGATAAAGTTTGCTTTGCTTTTATTCCGTCTTTTAAAATTTACCATACAAATTATAATGACTCGTTAGGGGACAGCCTCTGCGGTATGGCTTTCAGCTGAAAGTTTTTATATTTTTCAAGTGAAAGTTTCATTCAAGCGGTAGAGTAAATCGAAAAATGCAACGCAGTCCTCCATCTAAGTATTAACCGACTTGAAGGGCGCTTAATGCCCTTTGATTGGACGTGAACCGGTGTTGGTCTTTGGCAAAATTCTAATACGTACATTTTATACCAATTTTAATTTCATATTTTTTCTTAGCTATAATTAACCGATTACAGTACACTCTTGATAACATGAACAATAAAAACAAAGCCAAGCCAGTTCACGTTTACAAGACTTGTTCACGTTTGCAATAGTTGGTTAAAAAAAAAAAACAATAGATAAGTTGTTTTTAAACAAAAAATTGAGGTGTGGGCACAACACGACTTTCTTTTTCAAACTTTTGTTTTTAATTCTCTATATTAACTTCACTTGCCCGTGGCAAGAATGTCGGACGTCGGTCGTCTGACGTGAAATCTTGCGATCAATTTTTAACCCACTTCCCAAAGGCCGATTTTATTGAAATTTTGCACACATGCACACAACACTTTCTACTAAAATTTGTAGTCGGGGGGGAGGAGTCTATTTTACAAAATTCACTCGATTTTCTTCAAATTTTATACGCACGTGTATCTCCCATGGACAACACTTTTTGTAATAATTTTGGAGACCCCGGGCCCCGGATTCGTGTGGTCCCATAACATTTTTTAAAAAAATTAACCCGATTTTCTTCAAATTTAATACACATGTGTATATCCGATGGATAACACTTTCTGTAAAAATTTTGGAGACCCCAAAATTTAAAAAAAAAATTAACCCGATTTTCTTCAAATTTCCTTTTCCTTTTACTATGTAAAAGGAAGTAAAAAGTTCTTTAATTCATTTTAAAATTTCTTACTTAACGTGACCAAAAATTTCTTTAAGGTTTTTAACAAACTTTCACATGACATGGGAGCTAAATGTCTCATTGCTTAAATTTTATGCGCTGGTTTTTATCATGGAACGTGTGCGTGTGTAAAAGTAACTTCCTTGAGGTTTTTTTAAAGACACGCATAACTAAAAGGATTCACCAGAAAAAATGTTTTTTTTTTTACATTTTCTTGTTTCTTTTTTATCAGAAAATTCTAATAAAAAAATAAATATTTAGTTTTTATATTATGTATACGAAAAATTTGATACATTTAAAATTAAAGTTTAATTTATGAAGTTTAGTGACAACAATATCATTCGTTTTTTCGAGCTGTTTTTCCCACATAAGTTTTCGTACGGTATTTTCTTTCAAGCGTCTTAGAACACTTATGCCATTATGGCTAATCACCTCACCTTTAGCCAAGAAAATTAAATACAAAAGAAAAGTAATAGTTACATATGAATCAGAAAGAAGACACAGTTTTAAGGCAATAATTATTATTCACGTTTCAGAGAGTTCATGACTAGTTCACATTTTAAAGTAATTATGGTAAAAAATGTTCACGTTAGCCGGTGGTCATATTAGCAAGTGTTCACGATAACGCGAGTGTACTGTATTTCATTTTTAAATTGCAGTAAAGACACTAAAGAATAAATATGTATATGTTTTAGACGCATAATTAAATATTTTTTATATATTCTTTCATCCTACAAAACTCCTGTTCCTGTATTTTATAAATTGAACGCGGTCCTATGCCTCGTTTTTTGTGTTGATTGAATGAACATTTAAAGACATTAAAAATATTTAAAAAAAATTGCTTGTTTGAAAGAAGTTCTGCGTACAAAAAATAAAAGTTTTTACAATACTACGAGTATGTGCTGATTACACAATTTTTTAATTCAAAAACCATATTGGATTACCTTTCAAAAGTAATACAATAATTAGTATAATTAAAGATTATTTAATATAAACAGAAGAACCAGATTTTTGCATCAATTCTACTTAAATATTTTATTTTTTCGTTTTATCTTTGTTTGCAGAAACACCAGTACACAAAGGAGCACCTCCATCTCCACCTCAACGGAGCAAGTTAGTTAGATCGTGCATGAATTTACATAGGCGATATTTAAGTCATAGGTAAGTTAATACAACTAAGCAACTTTAACTTTGGTAAACTTAAATACTAAACTTTAATTACGAGTATTAACGATTGAAACTTAGAGAAGCGATAGTTAAACGATTCTTGAATCGAAATCGGAATGGAATCGGCCTGTTACCAGTTAAACTCATGTTTTTTGTTTTTTTTGTTTTATATTGTGTGTGTTTGTAGCTCAAGGGATTTGTACCCTTATAATGCTTAGCACATCGTGGGCGGTAGGAAACTGGGGAGGAAAAAATATGAGATGTCTATACACAAGTGTCTTAAATTAATGTAGATTATACAATTGCGGGAACTCATTCGTTATAACTATTGTGCAGTTAAAAAAAGAAATTCTAAATTGGTTGGTACGTCGGAGGAGAGGCCTACTGTGAAGTACCCACCTTTTTATGCTGTCAATGTCAGAATTTAACGTGTTAACATACGTTGTTTGCGGTCAGCCATCAGCAGAATAGAGGGAATAACACAGAATGCTCTAGAATTGCAGGTGGGCGTAACTTTACATGACTGTTGGAAGTGCGATCAAACCTCCACGTGGTGGCCGCCGGTAATTTTCCTCCAATGCAGGAAAAGCGGAATGATCGGGCTAGTCCCTTCAAAGTAAGGTTGGCGCGAGGCCAATTACCTCGCCCGTAAAAAATTATTATTACGGAACCCAAAATCGTATCCGAGGCTGATTTTGGGCTACGACGACCACGGCAACGAAAACGGCTAAACGGTTTAAGCATTTTCTCATGGAACGTACGCTCACTGTATATAGCTCGAGCTGCACAGCAGCTGGCCGATATGGTGTCTTACGAAAATCAGAATATGACATATATTACAGCTGTCATGCAAGACATCATGTGCTCGGGGTGGGGTTTCTAGTCAGCAAAAGAATGAAATCCACCGTTATCGGCTTTAAAGCAATAAATAAACGGCTATGCACCCTTCGCGTGCGGGGAAAATTTAAAAACATAAGCCTCATAAACGTTCACGCACCTACAGAGGATTCCTCAGATGATGAAAAAAGATTTCTTTGAATCAGTCGAACGGGAACTGCATGCCTGCCCTCAGTATGATGTAAAAATCATTCTGGGGGATATGAATGCTAAAATAGGTAGGGAGCCAGTATTCAGGCAGAACATTGGCACCCATAGCTTACACGAGCACAATAATGACAATGAACAACGAGTCATAGAGCAACAATTTGGTCGTTGCGAGCACAAAGTTTGCGCGTAAAAGTATCCACAAAGCCACCTGTATCTCCTGATGGAGCCCACTCGCAACCAGATAGACCACGTGTTGATAGACCGCTGCCACAACCCTAACCTGATGACGGTACGAACGTACCGAGGTGCCAACGTCGACTCGGACCAATATTTTTTTGGTATGGTGCTACGAGCGCGGATTGCATCATTACGAAACACTGCATCCGCGAATAAGATTCAAGTCAACACGGCTGCCCTTCGCAACGAAGACACCAGAAACAACTACGGTCATGCGATAGGACTGGCCCTAATGTGTTGCGCATGTATATTTTTGGACACAAATAAAAGGGACCTACAATTTAAGGCCAAATCCGAACATGGCGAATTGAGAACATTTCCGTGACAAGTTATTACTCTCTGAACGTTTGTCACCCGAGAGGTGGGACACCGGGAAAAATACTTTGGTGTTACTGGGATTCGAACCACGAACCTCCTGCTCAGTAGCCATGCGCATTTCCATTGAGCCACGGCGCCCACCACAGACGAAGTTAGCAAGGCGATAATTCGGCTCAAAAATAATAAGGCCCCGGGATCTGTCTTCAGAATAAATTAAGATCTCTATTAACCTTCTACAATACTGAAATAGTACCTGATAACCAGATTCTTGACAATAAAAGTAGATGATATCATATGTTTATGTATTGTGATTTAAAATAAACCAAGGCAGCATGAGGTGCACCAAAAGGTAGTCTATTTAGGCCGGTTCTGTATTTTTTATTTAAAGAGTTTTTTTTAAATAATAATAATAATATAATATCGGCGCGACAGACCATGCGGTCCGAGGCCTGACTTCTCGCAACCATTTGTGTTGAGCATGCATATTTTTGCACACAAATAAAAAAATAAAGCAGCTTGTATTTGAGATGTCAAAGGGATATCGGGCTGTTGCCCATGGAACAGAGTACATCATTCAAATCTGTTCCGCAGAAACTCGATTTTTCATGCATTTTTTGAATAAATCGTTTATCGTTATCGTTTGATGTTTGTTTTGAAGCCTTCTAAATTGTCTTATTGGCATTTGTATTGGACGTTTTCAAGTTTTCAAGTCTTAAGTACATCAATTAAATGCTGACGTTCTACAAGGCTCCTACTCTTTCTCATTTTAATTAATGATCTCTTATCTGTGACTTCTAATCAAGTTAACTATTTTGCTGCCGACAGCACTCTCAAGAACGTCCCTCCACTTCTCATGTTGAACTCAAACAACTACGTATGTTAAGCACGTTAAATTCTGACCTAGACAGCATAACACAATTGGGAGAAAACAATCGAGTAGAATAGGTGACGAAAACATTGCTAAATCAATAGATTCGCTTGTCACTGTTTTATCGCTTCTTCCACCAGCGGTGCTCAAGAGAAATAGCCAGCTGCGTGTTGAGCATTATAAAGGTGTTCGGCCGATCCAAATCCAATAAATAAAATAAATAAAAATAAAATAATCAAAGCAGCAAGAGGTGTACCACAGGATAGTATATTGGGGCCGGTTTTGTTCTGCACTGCTCTTCTACTTCGTCAAGGAGTTCGACCAAGACGTATCCTTTCTCCAGGGAGGCTAAGACTGAACTAAATTTGTAGAGCCAAACACTATTATGATGCTAAATTCACTCCGGTGTCTACCTTTGTATGTTTGTCTTGAAAACTGTGGGGCTCCGGCATTGTTTTCTAATATCCTTTATGCAAAAGGCAAATATCGATTTCCACTTTACATACTCGTACCCTAATTATTTCTACCAAACATTTGCATTAATTTTGCTCAACTGTGGAAAACTTCCAAGTTTTGGATTCGGAGGGACTGCTGCTTGCATTTTCCACTTTTGTGGTAGTGTTGAGGTGAGTCATTTTTTTCTCAATTGGAGTAGCTGGCAAAAGAAGAACAAAAGCTCAACATTAATTAGACATTTTAAGTTTTGCGGTGATAATTGCACAACCAGCATGCAATCGTTAACCAAAAGTATTGCATGTTGCCATAGAACCCGCATGCAGACTGTTAGGTGCGATTGCGTTTTAACGCAATGTCGTCTGAAATTCTCGATGGTGGTTGCTTTGGGCTGATGAAACTGCCGCCAGTACGCTCTTCTGTGTATGCCTGCCTCCTCAAGTGGCAAGCGACATCGTGACATGGATTTTTTTTTAATTTTCTTCCGTGTTGATTTTTGTATAGCAAATTGAAACTGTATATCAACCCATATGGGCGTAAGGTATACAAAGTTTCGTTACAGTTAACGCAACTAAATAACAACTGCTGTCTAGAGATGAGTATGGGTCTCATTATCATTAAGTACTTAGTCCGTGATGTACCAAAGGTTTTGTATATTCTCTACTCCAGTTGCTTCTTCTACTTTATTTGCAAACTATAATAGAATCTAACTATTTGACTTGTTTCTCCCCTATTATTAAGTGGTAAGTTGATCCTCAACAGAGCTGGGTTATGCAGAGGCAAACGCCAAAATAATTTTTCATTATATAATTAAAAGCCTATTTTGGCAACAAATTTTCTCAAAGTTTTGCTTTTGTTTTTAATTTCAGGACTTCAAAATTTTCCAGTAATAGACATCGGAAACTTCAACCTTTTAGAGAAACGTGAGCAATTCCTAAATCTTAGGAGCCCCGTTTTCTATTAAACAACAAATCAATGATTGATTAATCATTCAACTTTAATAAAAATATATAAAACAATAAAAATATAAAAAAAAATAATAAATGCATAGAAGCAAAGAACATTCACAAAAATTCTAAAAAAAAGAAAATACACAAACACAAAACGCATATAATAATTTCGAATCTAGATAGAAGCAAAGCAGAAGATCCATCGTTTCAGCATTCATTGAAAGCTTAAAGAGAAATAATAAATAACAAAATAAAATAAAAATACGGACAAGAAGCAATAACAATATTTGTTTCCGTTTTTTGATAAAAGAGCAGCGCACCACCAATAAGACTGCTGCATTACCACACTCAACCACCAATCAATCAACTTTCAAACTGTTTCGATTAATTTCCCAGAAAATTAACATATTATTGCCGAAGGAACTTAACACTACAAAAACAAACTTCATGAATTTATCAATAAATCCATTCAACAAATCAAAAAATAAAAATTTGCATCCCTTGACGTCGAGGGAGCTTCTTGTTGAGACGTCGTTGACGACGTTGAGTAACAGCAGCGACACCCGCTACTGCATCACAAGCATCGACCGGAGCAACTCCATTTCAACGACTAATGTCAGTCAGTACCAGCAGGACAATAGCTTGAGCTAAAGTGTATTTGTGTGTGTCTCCGCCGCCACTACCGTGTCCGTGTGCAGAACGATTAGGCGAAGAAATAGAAGAAAAATCTCGTTTACAACTACGGCAAAGACAAAAGTCACAGGAGAGAGCAGCAAGCAGCATTTGAAAAGCATCAACGGTGGGCCATTTTTTGAAGACGAACCCAAAAGAAAAACAACATTAAAGTGTGTGTGCTAAAGAAAAGCATTCAAGGAGCTTCCTTCTCTTATCCTCGAGCAAACTCTAAAAAACCAAACAAAGAAAAAAAAAGCTAAGCGGAAACGCAACTCTAAAAATTCTTGTCAAAAGCAAACAACCAACCACGCACAAGAGAGAAAAATTGTTTTCAATTTTCCAAATAAACAAAATTCCTGAAACGTGTCCATCGCCGCTCGCACGTCCATCGTATGCAATTAGATTTTAATTTAATTTTTTTTTTTTTTGAATTTGGAGAAGAATTTATTATATTATTGTTGTTGTAAACAATTACCTTCAGATAATCCACCATCCACCGCTCGATAACAATGGGTTCCGTCAATGTCAATCGTAATGTCACCGACATTTTCTACCGCTACAAGATGCCACGCATCATGGCCAAGGTGGAAGGCAAAGGCAACGGTATTAAGACCGTTATTGTCAATATGGCTGAAGTGGCGCGCGCCATCGGACGTCCAGCAACGTATCCAACCAAGTATTTTGGCTGTGAATTGGGAGCGCAGATTCAGTTCGATTACAAGGTAAGCAGACATTTTTGTTATTTCTTTCTTTTTTTTAAATTCTCTATATTAACGTGGGCGCCGTGGCTCGGTGGAAAAGCGCATGGCTACTGAGCAGAGGTTCGTGGTTCGAATCCCAGTAACACTAAAAGTGTTTTTCACGGTGTCCCACATCTTGCGAATGGGTGATAAACGTTCCGCCGAATATTATTATTTTTATTAACACTCACGTGTCCATGCTTGTGCATGTATATTTTTGCACACAAATGGAAGGGACCTACCATTTAATACCGTATCCGAACGACGAATTGAGAAGCTTTCCATGACAAGTTATTACTCTCGGATGTTTGTCAGACATTCGCGAGAGGTGGGACCGTGAAAAATAATTTTGGGGTTTTCTGGGATTCGAACTACGAACTCCTTCTCAGAAATCTATGTACTAACCACTGAGCCACAGGAAATGATGTGATGTCTATGCACATGTGTCTTAAATGACTGCAGATCATTCAAATGTGGAAACACAAAGTCGGGCAATGCATTCCACATAATTATTGTACGGCTAAAGAAGAAACGATAGGATTTATGGAATAAGACAGCGAGGCCGGCCAATCCTACGCTGGAAGGATGGCGTAGACCAGGACGCCCAGAGTTTAGGGAATCAAAACTGGATGACATCGGCTTAAAATCGGGATCGGTGGAAACTTTTTGTGGGAGGCCAGGACCGGACCACGGTTATAGAGTTAAATATGATGAGGATGAAAGAATGAAAGGACTAATGGTAGACCCGTGGACTCGAGCTGGGACACACAGACAACGGGCGGAATGCATCTGTAATTTCCTTTTGTGGAAAAAGGGATTAGGATGCTTACAAGGAAGGATATTATCTCCCCTTTTTCATCATCGTGGCAAGAAGGAAGTGCTTTGTGATATAATCCAAAACGAGTTAAACACAACAAGCAGATGGTACCCAT
This sequence comes from Nephrocerus scutellatus, assembly GCA_947095585.1. Taxonomy (NCBI): domain Eukaryota; kingdom Metazoa; phylum Arthropoda; class Insecta; order Diptera; family Pipunculidae; genus Nephrocerus; species Nephrocerus scutellatus. Next base: position 101,531,305 of record OX352763.1, on the reverse strand, counting down.
TAGTAAGAATCGGGGTAAATCCAATTAAGATTATACTAGTTCCCTTTACCATCTATAGAAATCTTGGGCACATGCCTAAATTATCCTTAATGGAGATTGCTATCAGCAATGAGGTCAATTTCTTGGTTTGGTGTATTTTACAGTAGATTGCTATGGAACAAACACCAACAAGTAGTTATAATAAAATTATAAAGAACGTTCTTGGTCTGCAGAAGAGTTGCAGGCAAATCAAGTGAAGTAAGCCCCAGAATAATGCAACAGAGAATTACCAATGATCACCTACGGAATGGTAGCATGGGCACAAGGGATAAATCTATGTCCTTAAAGAAATAAATTGAATACTGTACGGAGGCTGGCCTGTGTCGTAACATCGGGAGGCGAGGTGATCCTTGGACTACTTCCACTACATGTAGCGGCGAGCGGAAAATCTAAGAGCCATTATAGCGGACACCAAAGCAAAACTGAACACCAAGAAGGAATTCAGGTCTGAAATTGAATACCAAATACACGCGGATGACATTTAGTTGTACATATATGGAAAGATCAAAGAAAGCAGAAGACAATGGTGTGGACGAAGAACCATGTACTCCGAATCAATTGCAGAGTAACCGAGCATATTCGATGCAATGCTCAGATGAGCTTACTTCACTCTGGAAAAGAAATACATAAGGCACGGAATAGCTATCATAACTGACAGCCAAACAAAATAAAGGGTTTGGATGCATTCCCCATCTCGTTAAGAAACTCAGCCGGTAGTCTAAAACAATTCTGTGGTATAGATGGAACACCACATAATGTGGTGGAAGATGCGCCATGTTTCAAGACATTCATTATTATTTGGGTTCCCATCTAAAACGAATAGTTCACCTGGTGTTTGTTTGTCAATTGGGTAGTTCACCCATTCTCAACAAAATGTTTAGTGCAGTGTACTCGCAAAGAATGGGTTCAGTACACTGAGTACACCGAATATAGTACGAGTGCACTGAGTACACTGAATGAATGAATGAATGAATGATTCATTAATTTTTAGCCTTTGGTAATTATTCAGCAGGATTCTACTGAAGAAAACTGGCTGTAATCAATAAATTAATAAAGGAAACAAAAATAAAGATTATCGTTGTAATCTTGGCTAGAGCCATTGCAAGTTTTGCTGCAACTGTATCAGAAGGAATGAAATAGTTATTTAGTTGTTATTTTTTGTTTACCAATAACAAACACATGCGTTTGTGTGTCGCAGATTGCTATGAGCGTGTAAATCGAAATCACTATTATTATTTTTCACCATTGACATTGTTTTTTCGTATAATTATGTTTCAGCTAAATAAAACATATAATACAAATAATTTATTTAAAAATTAATTATTTTTTTAGCGATTTTGTCTAGTAGTATAAACCTAGACACCATGTTAGTTCTTATGTGAGTGTTAAAAGTTAACTCAGTTCATTCAGTGTACTCGGTGTACTCGTTGTACTCGGTGTACTCAGTGCATTTTTAGCAGTTTTTATTGCACACGTTTTGTTTGGATAGAGTATTCAAATGCAAAAGAGAATCAAACAGTGTACTAGTTTTGGTTTGTGCTGATCGAATGTTGTACAGTGTTTGTTTCATTCAATGGGTACTCGATTTCCCATTGTGCCAGGAATTGTTTGCCTTCCAAACAGTTAATCAGTTTTGTGGCGGCACTCCAATCGACGCCACAAAAGGGTTCAGGTCCTATGAACGCAGATTCCGAACCAGCCCTAGCCAGTTCATCTGCATTTTCGTTGCCTGCAATTCCTCGATGACCTGGCACCCAACCGAGCTTAACCCTGTTGTGTCTGGCAAGAGATTGCAGTGCACCGTAGCAGCTTTTACTTGTTAACGAGTCTGACTGCCTGACTATCTGAATGGATATATATTCTCGCACCCTTAACGCCTTTACTAAGGTTTATCCTAGGTGCAGATCTCTATGGCATGGAGTTCAGCCTGGAAGACCGTGGGACTTACTCCCATTGGTATCGAGCCCTTGGTATTGGGTCCGAAGACGCCGGCACCAACTCCAGATTCCATCTTCGATCCATCAGTGAACCAAACCAGACCACTAGCGCCTAGTGCCGGAACACCATTAGACCAGCTTGCTCGGTCCAAAATTTCTACCTCAGTGCTCCCTGACCAGTATTGTGTCGGGTATTGTGCAGAACATGTCTCTTTCTGGAATTGAGTTGAGAATTCTCAGGTGTCCCACATGGTCGCCTGGTTTATACTTGCATTCTAGTTGCAGCTTTATAGCGCATCTAGCAGTCGTCTTCTTCTAATGAAGATTTGCAGGGGCGAAAGCCCTACGATAGCTTCCAATGCTGTCGTAGGGCAGGTACGCATAGCACCTGTAATACCTAGACAGGCAATTCTTTGAAGCTTCTGAAGCTCGTTTGCCGTTGTCCGTTCAAGCTCCTTGGGCCGCTAAACTATGGCCGCGTACGTGAGTATGGGTCTCACCATCATTGTATACATCCAGTATATCATCTTAGGATTGAGACCCCAAGTTCTGCCGTAAAGTCTTTTGCAGGCCCATATGGCCCTTGTAGCGCGTTTTGTGGCTGACTTGATATGAGAATTCCAGTTAAGTCTTTTATCAAGGATGACACCGAGGTATTTGACCTCGCTGGTGTACATTAAAGTGGTGCCTTTAATGGTGATTGGTCCTAAGTCAACCAATCTTCTTTTTATGAAAGGCACTAGAACCGTTTTGGAAGGATTGATGGATAGTCCTTCCCTGCTGCACTTGGAGTAGAGCACATTGCATGACAGCAGAAATGATCGTGCAGTGTTTACCCCTAATGATAATCGCCAAGTCATCAGCATAGCCAGTCTATGACCAGTGACCACAGAAGGGGAGAGAGAACTTCTCCTTGGGGACAACCCTTAACTGCGGTCACACATACTGACACTCCTCCTGAGGAGGAAGTAATATCTCGACTCTCGAGCATAGCCCTAATCCACTGATTGGTCGAGACTTCGATACCCTTGCTACTAATTGCTCTCTCTATTGCGTCATAGCCAGTGTTATCGAAAGCGCCTTCAATGTCAAGGAATGCACACAAAGCTACCTCCTTGGACCGAAACGTTCCTTCTATCTTTTTAACAAGATAGTGTAGTGCACCTTCTGGGCTTTTGCCTTTTTGGAGCAGACACCTCCAGCCGGCCTCTGATGTGAACATCAATAAGTCTCTCCATGATTTTGAGGACAAAAGATGTTATACTTATTGGTTTGTATGATTAAGGTAGCTCACTTGGCCTATTGCCAGGTTTGGGGATAAAAATCACATTTACCTGTCTCCAGATAGTAGGGATGTATCCCCAATTGTAGCTTGCTCTAAATAATAAAATCAAGCTTAGCAGGATTGCATCGATCGCCTTCTGTAGAAGAGCTGGAAAGATGCCATCCCCACCAGGGGCTTTGAATGGCCATCTACTACTACTGCCCATCTAAACTTATCTGGGGTGAAAATCTTACCAGATCAACTATTAGTTCTACTAGCGATACAAACCCTTCGGTCATGCGTGTTCGAATTCGTGTCTGGTACACTGGTATACGAGTCGGGGAAATGAACCTGCAGAGGCGTTCTTAGTGTATCCTCACGGTCCGTCGTGTAGGTGCCATCGGTCTTTTTCAACAGACCCACACAATTTGTCTGATCCCTAACAAGTGCCTTGTGGATTCGTGCAGCTGTTGGCATTTCAGCAATGTTCTCGCATATGTTAACTCACTAGTGTGTATAACGGCAACTTTCGCTAGGCTAGGTTATAGTGTGTGAAACAGTCACTTTTGTCTATGGGCGTGTGAAAACATATTATTTCTCTATGTCAGCTATCCGGTCCTTATCAATTAAAGCACGGCAACACTTCACCGAATTTCACAAAAATTTGAGTAAATCTCTCAGATTTCATCAGCTGACACTGGAATAAACTTAATATTTTGGTTATATTTTAATATTCAGACCGATTTTTGGCATGACAACGAGCTCTATATATCCGCTCCTTATACGCAAAATTCGGTTAGTTAAGTTATCCGCTAGTTTTTAAAGCTAACACACATTTGTTTATGAAAATTACCAGTTGACAGATGTGTTAGTGCTAACACACTGGTGTTTATTAAGACGGTGGTGATAGGAGTTTTATTTGAATGTTCTTAAAATTATAATACCCCTAAGGAAAGTGTTCGGTTCAACTATTGAATGAAACATCACCCAATGAAACTACGATTTTAAGAATTTTAATTTCACTGTTATCTCACGCCCTGGGAAATATGCATAATTTTTTCTAATGTTTTCTTATTGTTCGTCTTCTTTGCAGAATGAACGTTTCATTGTCAATGGATCGCATGATGCTACCAAATTGCAGGATCTTCTTGATGGCTTCATTCGAAAATATGTCCTCTGTCCGGAGTGTGATAATCCCGAAACCGATTTGATTGTATCGGCTAAGCACCAGACAATTTCACAAACTTGCAAAGCTTGTGGCTTCCATGGCCTATTAAAGCTTAATCACAAAGTCAATACATTTATTTTGAAGAATCCGCCAACTGTTAATCCAGCCACCCAGGGCTCATCGTTGACCGAGGGCAAGCGTGCTCGTCGTGCCAAGAAGAATGGCGAGAATGGAGTCGATTCGTCGGCGAACAATTCAATGGCAAATAATTCTGGTGATTCCGATGGTGGCTCAACAAATCACGCCAGTCAAACTGAGGCTGAAATTTGCGCTGCCATCCCGGAGAAGAAAGGCGATGACGATGACGATGGATGGACGGTTGATTGTTCGGCTGAGGCGATTCGTGCCCGCCTGCAAGATTTGACCGATGGTGCCAAGGGTATGACCATTTCCGATGATTACGATAAGACCGAAAAGGAACGCATTGACATTTTCTACGAGATGGTCAAGGGGAAACGTGATGCCGGGCAATTGGATTCAGTTGCCGTGCACAAGGATCTGGTTATCGAGGCAGAACGCTTGGATATTGTACACAAGGCCACCTTGGTATTAGCTGAGCTTCTCTTCTCGGCCAATATCATTATGGAGGTGCGCAAAAATCGCAATCTCTTGCTTCGTTTCACACACAACAATCCGAAGGCTCAGCGCTATTTGATTGGTGGCCTCGAGCAAATTATCGCTTTGCATTCGACTAAACTGATGGACAAAGTGGCTGGCATTTTTAAGCTCTTCTACGACAATGACATTCTCGAGGAGAAATCCATTCTGGAATGGTCACAGAAGGTAAGCAAGAAGTATGTGTCCAAGGAGATCGCCACGGAAATTCATGAGAAGGCAAAACCATTCGTTCAATGGCTCAAGGAAGCCGAGGAAGAGGAATCATCCGAGGAGGAGGAAGAAGACTCTGATTTGGAAATTGAGTACAATGATCGTGCACGCATCGAACCGCTCAAGAAGGCTGCTGTAATTGCAACGGCCAAGAAGATCGTTGATGATGACGGAGAGGAGATTGATATTGATGATATCTAAGGTGGAGAAAGAGGAGGATGCTGTAGTGTTTGACAGTTCGTGGTAGTCGGCAAAATGACAACCTCTGCTCCAGATAACTAAAAATAGTGTATTTTTGGTTTTTGATAATTTTTTAGATTACAACCATTATTGTTTGTTCGATGCTTTTAGAATTGATTTTTCATAATTCCCAGTTTTTATAAGTTTATTCCATTTATAACCGTTTCTAAAAAGAGAATTATTCAAACTAACAAGAGAAAGGGAAGATTGAGATACTTCCAGTTTCTTATAAGAGTGTGCCACACGATTGTCTCTACTCTCTTGCTCTGTTTCTATGTATTTTTCATTTATTTTTAATGCACCTTGTGCGATGGAAACTTTCTAATTATATTCGATTTTTGTTTTATCTCGACGCTTTTATCTAATACTAACGGCAAACATTTATCAAACAAAAATATGTATCCAGCAAAAACTTAAGACTCAATTTTTCGCGTTTGATTCATGAAATTATTATAGCAAACAAAAAAATAAATAAAATTATATTTAAAAAATAACAAAAAAAAGTTATAAAATTGAAGAAATTTAAAAAAAAAAACAACAAAGAATATTTTCTCACGCGCAGTTAAAACACAACAACAAAACTATTGTTAATCACACGCAAGCAGATATCTATAGTAATGATTTTTTTTTCCATTATTACCTTACCGTACTTTATTAACTTTAGAAATTCTGAAATAAATTACAAATACAAAATACAGTATAATAATTGTATCCTTTCATCCCCCCCCATCTTGTAAGTTGGTGTTTACGCGTATAGCAGTGGTACCTAGTGATTAGCAAGCGCAAGACGAAGACCATGGCATTTCGGTCTTGATCTTGCAACCTGAGGCTTGGTATTGGTATCGCGGTCTTGCTGATGAATAGGTTAGGTTGGGTTAAGTTGGCTGTCAGTACAACCAATACACTTAGACCAGCAATGGTCCATTGTTATACCAAACGGATCAAGAAAAATATGAAGTGTCGCGTCGAGAAGACTCCAAGTCTTGCTGAATGCCTGCCTTTGAGATAGTGTCCAGTGATGACACCTACAATAGCACCGATGTGAGATCTTTTTTGAGAGATCAAACACTTGGAGCGTTTCGGATCCAGCTTGGGCCAGATCTACTTCATGTCGCTGTGTTGTACCGTTTGACCACCTACAGTTAGTTTTTACATGGCTCTGTGTCCCGGCGCCCAGCACAGGTGGATACTGAACTGCTCCGCCATCTCCACGAGAGATGATCGGCAGTTAAGGGCTTGAATTGAATTTGTGGAGACTGGTTCCAGGGATTTCAGTGCAGCTTGGATATCGGAGAATATACGAATATCCTTAGCGGATATGAGTTTTCTCTTCAGCCAAGACAAGCATTCCACGACAAGAAAACACTACAGTGATTTGGAAGATTGAAAGAAGGATTTTTTGAGAAAACACCTCCGCCGACTCCGTGTCATCAGTTTTTGGCCCGTATGTGTAAAAATGAATGTGTTCTTCTTCCAGGTAAGCGGCTTTGCCTTCCAGAATGATCTGGATGGAAAGATGACCTGGAAGTTTTTGTTGCGGAACGGTGTAGTCTGTAATCTGTAGTCTGGGATCCTGACTAAATTGAGTATAGAGGAGTGACCGATTTCATTTCTAGTCCACTGGTCTAGTCTTTTCAAAAAGACTAAATCTAAGTCTCTTTCCGTCTTCCTGATCACTGTAGTGTTTTCCAAGCGGAAATCATGGCTATTAAGAAAGCCTTGTCTTGGCTGAAGAGTAATGTCATATCTGTTAAGGATATCCACATTTTCTCGGATAGCCAGGCTGCGCTAAAGTCCATGGAATCAGTCTCCACAAATTCTGGCATAGAGACATTCCTGGTAATTGTATGGCTGATGAACTTGCCAAACATGGAACCACACTACCCCTATTGCCTGAATATGGTTCACTAAGCATGCCGATCGCTACGTACAAACTCATTTTTAAACGGGATGCTATAGCAAAAACTAATTATGTATAGATGGTCAATCGGCACTACTTTCATAGCAACGAAGCAAATCTGGCCCAAGCTAGATCCGAAACGCTCTCTCAAAACAGACTGCACATTACTGCCATTATATGTAAGTGTCATAACTGGACACTGTCTCATAGGCAAGCATGCAGAAAGACTAGGAGTCTTTTCCAACGATTTCTGCAGAAGCTGCATGGTTGAGGAGGAGGAGGAGGAGGAGGAGGAAACCACTCTCCATCTACTTTGTAAATGCCCAGCCCTCTCGAATAGGTGGAAGCTCCATCTGGGAGCGTTCTTTTTCAACGATCTAAACCAAATTAACATTAATAGTCTATTGCGCTTCATACGAAGCTCCAAGTGGTTCAACGAGTAGGCGTGGGATTTTCTAGATCACAACGGACCTTCATGGTCTAAGTGCGTCGATTTTGACTGACGGCGACTTCAACCACTGGGAGATAGCTTTAAGGCGAATGGCCGAACTAGCAGCAACTTGCCTGCAGTAAATGTCGAGTAGTGTAAGGTCGAACAGAATGTCAAGTGCGGCGGATGGGGTTGTATGAAGTGCTCCGCTCATACATAGACTAGCTGATCTTTGGACTTTGCTTAATTTGTCAAGGTTTACTTTCTTATTTAAGGCAGTTCACCATACAGTCACACCGTATAGAAGAGTAGGTCTTACTACCGCTATATATAGCCAATGGGTTATATGGGGTTCAAGATCCCCTCTTCTACCAATGGCTTTTTTGCATGAGAAAAGTGGCGCTGTGGCTTTACGAACTCTTTCTTGTATGCAATGTTTCCAGTTTAGCTTCCTGTCCAGAATAAGACCCAAATACCAGACTCTATCAGAGAATGCAGAGAATGGAGGGTTAATATGTGAAGCTTTATATTTTCTGGTGAATAGGACAAGCTCAGTTTTGTGAGGAATTACCCCTAAAACTCAGCGATCTGCCCAGCAAGTTAGCTTGTTGAGAGCATTTTGAAGGAGTTCCTTTAAGGTATTCAGGTGTTTTCCTGAGACGGCAATGGCAACATCATCCGCATAAGCGATTACTCTGCAACCCTCACCTTTAGGCATACCAGCAGCTCATTCACCGCTTAGTTCCATAGAAAGGGGGACAGGCCCCCACCTTGTGGGGTTCCTCTGCAGACAGATCTTCTGGCTGACGACACGCCCAGCTTTGAATTAATAGTCCGACTTGTGAGCAGAATATTAATCAATTCGCCAAGCGAGTCGTCCACCCTCAAAGTCGACAGCGCATCCGTAATCGCAGATGTGTTGACGTTGTTAAAAGCGCCTTCGATGTCTAGGAATACCACCACTGTACATATACTCTTTGTGGTGAAGGGAATGTTCAATAGAACGTAACGTGTGTGCAGAGCTGTTTTTACAGACTTGCCTCTACAATACGCGTTCTGATCTGTACACAGGAGTCATTTGGTAATGCGTATGCGTATGTAAATATCGATCACTCTTTCCAGTGTCTTTAACGGGAAAGACTGATTAGTCTGAGATCCTTTGGACTAACATGCAAGCATTTGCCGGCTTTGGGCATGAAAACCACGTTTACTTCTCTCCATAAAACTGGAATATGGACCAGATCGAGACAACTCTTTAGAATTGCTTCTAACAAAGGAAGGATAATTAATATCCGAAGTCCTTTGCAGCACGGCTGGAATTATGCCATCAGGTCCTGCAGATTTGTATGGTTTGAAGCTTTGTAAAAAAAAGTCGGTTCAACAAAGCGGTTTTTGCATATGCAGCAGCCGAAAAGAGCCATTCCACCAAGCCGAAAATCTTTGTATAACGTCCAAAACGATGAAACCGATCAAGACGAAGCAGACGATGCAGTATTTAATGACAAATACTATAAAGAAAACGAGGACAGTCCAAGTGTGCTAAACGAAGTTCGAGGACTCCGCTATAATATAATGCTTTCTTTATGATAAGTTTGTTTAAAGTAAATAAAAACTAATAAACAGAAAACTAAATTAAAAATATTTATTGCGAGCCTGAAGGGCGAAGCTTATATTCAGAGGACATGAAATTTTTTTCAGCGAACGAGTGTACATTTGTAGTTTGTACGGTTGTACGTTTGTTTGTCGTGTCGTATATCTTGGCTTTTACCAGTCATCATTTGATGGCACATGTTTTAAAACAATTGGTTAGCGATCGGCTTGCGATGGTGTAATTTTTTTTATTCATAGGGGTCACTCCTTCTCCCTGAGAAAACTGAAAAAAATACTCAATCTACGCATCGCTATAGATTTTTTTAAGCCTAAACGTCTGCGAAGTAAAATGTGGTTTTTTCAGTCTATTTCAGAAATAGCTTATGACTGAATGACCTATCGCTTAAGACCTAGATTTAACGTAACGTAAATATTTAAGGCAAATTAGTCTTTAGACTGAATTACAACTTGATATACGCACACGGGTGTGTGTAGTCACTTGCATAGCAGAATACATTAGCTCGTGTGTCTATAGTAGTGAAAAGTTTTTTGTAAAAACTCGTTTATCTCGGTTTCTACCAGTCAGAATTTAATGGGACTAGTTTTAAAACAATTTTGACGCGTGTGACAAAAAAAAATATTTTTTTAAATAATAGAAATACTATCCAAATGGCGAGCTGAGAAGCTCGTTTTACTATCGTATTTATTCACAGCCTTTGAAAGTTCAAGGTACAAAGACAAAATAAAATAGAAAGTAAACTTAAAATTACGGAGTGGGAGTGCGTCAGGCCAAACGATCCCTTTATTTTAAATTTCCAAATATACAACACAAAGCAAACTCAGGAAAAAAGATACAAGTTTTTGTTTGCAAAAAAAAAACGCATACGTCCGTGTGTGACAACTCATTTGCGTCATTGTCGATATTTGGTTTTATGTTTCTTTCTTTTTTCTTGAACTCTCACTTTCAAGGCTTTATACGATTTAGGGTTTATGCGAACTGCTACCTCCTTGCATGCTAATTGCGCGGATTACTCTGAGATGCGTTTATATCAAACGTGACACCTGGCACGTAAGCAATTAACTAATTAATACGCAGCGGATGATTTTATATTTGAAAATTAAAAATTGGGGATATTTTTAAAAAATCTCAACTTAGAAACATGAGTTAAGGTGAAGTACTCAACCGTTCATAAAAACGAGAGGTGCATGTTCGCAATTAAGACCGTTTATCCGATAGAGCTGAAACCTCGGGGCTTATACCATAATGGGAAAATTTTGAGTCAACAGGTCACCATACAATGTTTTCAATTGATTTTGCCCCATTTTGCCCCAATCGACTCTATTCGGCGGTATTCAGATAAAACAAGAGCTGCTATTTTTTGAAAGGTTCGGATACTTAACTCATAAAAATTAAATCTTTTGCTTTAATTGTACAGAATTTTTATTTAGGTAGTTCCTTAAATACGAACGCACAATTTTTTTTGGAACAGGACCCCTTGAACTTTTTTTTATGTTCTTATGAATCCTCTTAATCTAGCACAAGCTGCTCTACTGGCATACAACGTTTGAGCAGTGCGGCGATAGCTCCTCTCACTGTCTGTGCAGGCAGCCTCCTAACAGCTAATTTTATGAATGTATTTTGATTGCACCTATATATAAAAAAAATTATTGTGCATATATATGTAAGATAATTACGCCTTAACTACTTGACGTATCGAAGCCATATTGGCGCTGGAGTCTGTTGGTGCATATCTTTGTGACCTTATCACACCTAAACTACTAGACACCTTAAATCTATATTCACACCGTATGTTTGATTGATGCTTCTAAAGGTTTATCTCTTTTTTTAACCCTGATAGGTGGCGCTTGAGTCGAGCTATTTTTGAAAATGTGCTTGTGCATATATATGTAACCTCATATCACTGGTTGTTTCGATGCAATATTCAATTTCGTATGTTTGTTTGGTGCTCCGATAAGTTAATCTCTTTTTTGAGCCCGGTAGGTGGCGCTGGAGTCGAGATATCCTTAAAGAAGTCATCACGCCGAAACGAATGGATGTATCAAAGCCATATTTACACCATATGTTCGCTTGGTACTCCGATAAGTTTATGTCTTTTCTTGATTCGGTAGGGGGCGCTGGCGGTCAGCCATCAGCAGAGTAGGGCGAATAACACAGAATTCTTCAGAAATGCATGTGGCCGTAACTATCTCTGACTGGTGGAAGTACAATCAAACCTCCACGTGGTGGCCGCTGGTGGAAAAGCGAAAGGATTGGGCTAGTCCCTTCAAAGTATGATTGGCGCGAGGCCAATAACCTCGCCCGTAAAAAAACATTATTACGGAACCCCAAATCAGCCTCGGATACACTGATAAACGACGACGACGACGACGACAACAACGAAAACGGCTAAACGATTTAAGAATTTTCTCATGGAACGTATGCTCACTGTATAGAGCTCGAGCTGCACAGCAGCTAGCTGATACCCTGTCTAAATATAATGCTGACATAACAGCAATTCAGGAGAAGCGGTGGACGGGGAATGGTGAGAATTTAACCATAGCATCCAAGCTGCTGGTGTATAAGACAATGTTCATACCAGTACTTACATAAGGATCCGAGAATTGGATGCTTAGCCAAAAGCATTCTAACCTATTAGCCGCGTTCGAGAGAAAAGTCTTACGGAGAATTGTTGGCCCCGTATGTGAGAGGAGACTAAAATGATGAGATCTACGAGCGTTACCGCGATGTCGACATCATGAAGAGAATTAAGCTCGGTAGGATTGATGGAGCACGACAGCGATGCCGGCCAAGTCTACGCTGGAGGACATCGGCTCGAAATCGGGTCCGGTGAAGAGATTTTTTGCGGGAGGCCAGGACCGAACACCGATTATAGAGCCAAATATGACGATGATGATGATGGTAGGGGGCGCAGGAGTGGAGATATTGTTGCATTAGTGTGTGAAAGCAACACACCTAAACAACTGGACATATTGATGATCCTTAATGTGTATCTCTTTTCTGAGTCCGGTAGGTTGCGCTGAAGTCGAGATATTTTTGAAAATGTATATTTCCACTATATATTCTTTTGGTGCTCCGGAAAAAAAATATTCCGCGCGACAGACCATTGCGGTACAAGGCCTAGCTTCTCGCAACCATTCGTGTAGAGCATGTATATTTTTGCACACAAATGGAAGGTACCTACAATTTAAAGCCGGATCCGAACGGCGAATTGTGAAACTTTCCGTGACAAGTTATTACTCTCGGAACGTTTGTCACCCATTCGCGAGAGGTGGGACATCGTGAAAAATACTTGTGGTGTTACTGGGATTCGAACTACGAACCTCCTGCTCAGTAGCCATGCGCATTTCCACTGAGCCACGGCGCCCACGGATATGGTCATTAGGATCAGGAACTATTTTGAGATGTCGGTTTGTGTATCCCGTTCCACAGACAAGAAGATCTTTGTTTTTTTTTTCTGTCGCCGCGGGCAGACGTTGTCACGCTCAAAACCCACGGCCGTGTCTTCGACAAAGCCTACTCGGCTCTTTTTTTGGACCCGGTATAATTGAGGAACGAAACCAAATTCAACAATTAACAACAGATAGGCATCTTCCTTTACTAAAGCACAGCAAGTCCAAGCTTAGTGCAAGAGAGTACATGAAAAATACAGAGACTCAGAAGGGAAAAGCTAACACACCACGTAAACTCTAATCCAATACACTACGTCAATGATAAACTCTACTTAAATACAATCATTCTTACAAAATACACAAAAATGCAAAAAAGTCAACGCAGCATGTGGTTTAAGTTGAGCACCCAACATGTTATAAAAACAAAGCGGCAACTAAGCCCAAGCAAGAAAAGATAAGGAAAGTTCCAAAAAGGAGAACTATAATCAGACTGTAAAAACTTATCCTTACTGAACATACTGGAAAAATCACTATCAAAAAACCTTTGAAATGAATAGGACGGTTGTATACATACATGGCCAAAACAAAAGGTCATGTGTACTGTGTACATCACATTAACACTATTTCAGTTGAGAAATCGGTTGAAAAGCGTCTACCCCTTTATCGGCTAGCTATCGATTTTGAACATTCTGCACCACTACGACATCTGGGAAGCCCTAAGCTTAAAAGATTTAGCACTGATTGCAGTGTTGTGCAATCACAATGCAATGAATAGCTTGCCTGCATGAAGGGCAGACAAGCTATCCCGATTATAATGTGGGAGTGAAAAAGCCTTTATACTGTCAACGCACTTTGATTCACCAAGGTGTTTAATACTATTATGTGTCAAATAATCACAACAGAAAATGGAATGGCAGTCTAAACGGATTAAAATAACAAACAAATGCAAAAAAAATTTAGTTTGCAGTGCAGTGATTATCAGAAAAAGTGACTCAGCAAACCATGGAAAGTAGGTAATCCGAATCTATATCCATGCGCTTCGACAGCAAATATTTGTAGTATCACGCTACACTGTGCTTTTGAAGAAGTAGAAAACTTTTTAGGCGGTAGGAAAGGTTTCTTGTAAGCCACCAAACGACAAAAGCAGAGTAAACATTTGGCATACTAAGCCTTAGGCTAATGCCACACGAACTCCAAAAAGGTCGCGCGGCAAATTTTCCGCGCGCCCGGAGAAAATTTCGTCGTCACACGAGCTGCATTTTGACCGCGCGACAGCATATTTTGCTGGTCATGCTTGTTGGTTTAGTTTGGTTATTCAAGATGAATACAGTTCAAAATAATGTTTTATTTTTATATTTGTTACAAAAAGAAAGGAAGAATCAATACGATCCATGATTTCCTTTCCTAAATTCATTAATTTAATTTATGTATTGCAAATGACGCGCTCCCATTTGGACGCTCGTGTGTTCATTCTGATATATAATAGTACCCCTCATGACGCTCTACGGTTCGCGCACCATGAAGGGAAGTCGCTGCGTAAAAAAGGTCGCGCGACCATACCGACTCCTTTTTGTTCGCGGACGCTCGTGTGTACTATTCCATTGGTTCTCTGGGTACTCATGGCGCGCGACCAAATGGGAGCGCGTCAAAAGGAGCTCGTGTGTCATTAGCCTTATAGATAGTAGCCAGTAGTATTTTGTTTTGAATATTTTTTAAAACTTGATTTTTTACTAACCACAAACTACTCGGAACTTTCACCACCATTTGTTTTTTCTTTCCTGACACATAACTGGAGAAATATCAATTTTATCTCACAAAATGATGTGCTTCTAATCTAGTGAACCGCAGTGTAGGTGGTAATTGCGTCGAAGAGACAGACTCGCGTATGTGCGTGAACCACAAGATTCCTTACTCTACGTTCAAAGTTAACACTTGATATCCCATCATTAGTCACGAATGATTAATGAAAAAATTTTATATAACATAAATTAAAGTGCACTTTTGCAATTCAAACGAAAAAACAATTTCTTTATTTGGTGATGCAAAAAAGGAACAATCCCTCGCAAACAGCCCTGGAACTTAATCAAAAGGAAAACCAATATATTGCCTCTTACTCTTGGCCAACGAAGAAAAAGAGTAGAGATTCAAAACGTGACATAAGAATAATCAACACAATAAATAACAACACGTAAAGGGTAAAGGAGAGTAGACATTCAACATTTCATTCATCGATTGCGGTTTCTGTCGGGCAACCACCTTATTGCACAATGCTCATTAACATCATAGCCTTTCTCGTATCAAAAACGGCTGCATTGTCATTATAATTATCAATTGACGTTTGTAATCAACAATTGTCTGCGGCATACGTTCTTTGTGAAATTTTAATAAATCGTACAGTGCAAACATTTTCGAATTAGTTTCAAATAAATGTTCCGGTGGCACAGGTCGATTTTTTAACACCAGCACCAGCAGTCGTAGCAACAGCATTTCGCGAAAGCAGAGAAAGAGAGTAGAGTGTAGCAGGTACCAGATGCATGTACAAAATTTAAGAGTAAATGTGATTCTCTTATTACTATTCTAGTTATTGCTTTTGTTGCATTCTTGCGCTAATGAAAATTTATAAGAAATTGACGTGTGTGTCACATTTACATTCCACCATTCAAGTGAACCGAACCGTGAACGTGAAGATAAGAGGTGTAATAAATAAATAATTACTGAAATAAATTGTGCAATTGGAAAAGTGAGGAGTAAAAAGTTCTAGTTAGCCAATCAAAACAACAAAACCTGACGAATACACAGGGACATATTGTTAAAAATCAATTACTGCTGATTAATATATTTGGAACGAGATGACAAATTTGTCTTAAGATATAATTTCCCATTGAATAAAATTAAGGTAAGAAAGTATTTTTTTCACTGGATTTTTACTAACAGTGGGTTGATATCAATATAATCACACGCTCGCACAGCTCATACCGTTAAATAGGGGGGCATACATCTTTGTGCCATACGATTATTTTGTTAATGCAAAGTTTACATTTGAGTCGTGCGAGACAAAGTGAGCGGGCCGAAGTTGTGGTAAGCCCGAAGAGATTGACACAACACGAATGTTATAGTCATTTTATAGTTAGTAACATGGAAAATGTTATCTATAGCATTATGGTAACATTGAAAAATATACTACTTCTCTCGTCTGGCTAACTACAATTTCACTTTTTTCACACGCCACACGCACGCCACAAATGTAAATCAAGCGTTAAACTTTACAATATTACGAGAAAACGCCATCGGAAGCAACAAGTTTCTACTGCTGTTTTATATTTGAGTTCATAATCGAATGAAATTTTATAATTAGTCTGCTAGTAAATTTCCGCATGTGATGAGGCTGTGACTTTAGAATCGAATAACGTGCAAACCAAAATGCGGCATATTGCATGGTGAAGCTTCCAGTGGTGTTTGAAGGGTTTTCTATCACAAATACGGACTCGGTTTAAAACCCTTCGGCAAATATGCTTATAGGGTTTTACTTTATGTTCGACCTTTGCCACGCTCCCACTTCCAACCATCAAAAAAGTTGGCAGGGCTTGGGAGCGCGAGGGGATTTCGAAGTTTTGGGTTTTTTTTTTCTCCAGAAAAGTGTGTTTTATCAAGTGGTTTGAAGACAGTATGGGGGTAATTGGTAATGGTATCATATGAAAGATGATAAAAAAGTAAATGTAAAAAAACTTAGTTTTTCGGGTACAAACTTTTATATTTACCTCGAAACACGCCACACAGTCGTTTATTATTTGGTAATAATCGCCAAAATATCTGTGTTTGAGGTTGATGCTATTTCAAAGAACTTTCTTTTTTCTACGCGCCACACGCGTCAAAAGCAGGATATCAAAATGTGCCCCTGACAATGAGCCGGTCGTGCTAAAGATGGTTAAAAAAGACATCAAAAACGAGAAAATGGCGCAATTTCAAACCATCACACGTTTCATACGTGACACGCGTCGTAAGTGGAATATAAAAAAAGCTATTTTGGACTTAGATACTCACAAAATTTCAACTCTCTATGTCGTGTGGAAACGGTTAAAAAAGACCTCAAAGTGGTTGAAAATACAGACAAAAAGGGGTCAAGTCAAGTTAAATAAAAGTTTTTAAAAAGGGGCCAATCAAACACACCTCGGCAGATTTAGAGTGAAAAATCTGACTTTTCCGTAAAAGTGCAACACTTGGTGTGTATGAAAGTGGGCGGGCACAAGTATTGATAATATATGAAATGTGACATTTAGTTCTACACAGCCATGCTATTTTTATAGGCGTGGCTCATTTTTAGCAAAAGGTGGATCAATTTGTATTTGGTTTATGTGGAATTTTATATAATTGAATATAATCCCATACAAGGGACCAAGGGGGGGGGGGTGTTATGTATCAAAAAATCAAACACACGCACGCTGAAAAAAATTCTTTTGCCTTATTTCTGAAAACTGGACTTTCATCTTCAACTAAAATAACATCTTTAGCTCGAAGATTTGCATACGGAGTTTTTGAAACAAATAAATTCAACCTGCAACGGAAAGGAGTCCACTGAAAGGAATTACCACTGAATTCCATTGAAAAAATTTATTCCTTCCTCCTTCAAGAAAATCAATATTCGTAAAAATAAGTGGTTTAACAAAAAATGCAGGTCAGCCGTCGCTAGTAAGAAAACAGTGGCGTTCCAACGGTATGCTCGGCAACGGTATTTTTGCCCCACCAAATCGCCATAGTTTTTTAAAAGGAAAAACTCCTATCTGAACATAAATGAATTGAGCGCAGAGCATTTTACAGTGCGTCACCGGTTTTGTATGGGTATAATATGGTATCGGCCAGCATATGGTATGGGGTAATAACCATTTCTAGATAACGTTGCATATAAACGCAATATAAACTGATCGCGATTCCGCTAGAATTGAGCCACGCCGTAAAGAATAGCATGGCTGTGTAGACCTAATTATCACCTTTCATTTGATACCAATATTTTGTCCCACCCACTTTTAAGCACGCCCCTTTTTACACTTTTATGAAAAAGTCTGTTTTTTGCTCTTTCTCCGTCGAGGGGGGTTCTATTGGCAATTCTATTTTTTAAATGGAAGGTATTTTTATTACCTTTCGTATGATACCAATTAACCCCCACACCTCCTTATAAATACTTAGAAAAATGCATTTTTCTAAAATAAAAACTCAAAACTTTGGATGCCCCTCCTACCCAAAGGGGGCGTCTCCCCCAAACAAGATGGCGATTTTCGCACTCTGCTCAATTTACGGGCTTTACGGTGAGGGGTGTCAAGAAGGCCAAATCGAATGCCGGACGTACCGTTGCTTAGCCAAAACAGTCCATTTGGACTACGTTAATTGCCCTTCCGAAGAAAACGTTAAGTTTATAATAGCTAGAACCAAAAAAAGATTCGGTGTAGCATGCGGAAAATGTTGGATTCAAATTCAAACAATCGAAGCTTTTGATATCTTGCTACCCTGGTTAAAAGAAACTTTGTAGACAAAACTTCTTCTGTTCCTTCTTTATTCAATAATGGTATCCTTTATAAAACTGGTATTGAGAATGCTCATCTCTTATCTTCGCATTTTGATTGTGCTTCTACCCTTCCTTTATTTAACCAAAGCCCACCAATTCTCCCGAATGTTGCCCCAGGTATGTCTAAAATCTATTTCCGAAAACGGATTTCAAAGATTCTTAAAGAAGTTGACCCCAATAAAGCGCGACTGGACCCGACGGCATTCCGTCATTAATATTGAAAAAATGTCATCGTACTTCAGCGAAACAGCTTAGCAAATTTTTTCATCTCTCAATGAAGTCAGTTATCAACTAGCTACCACATAAAATAAAAGTTTGTACCCGAAAAACGAATACTTTTAACCCTTATTTGTTTTTTTGTTGCTCAGGATTGGTAGTTTTCGTGTGCGTTGCAAAAATTCCATTGAATTAATTGAAAATGTCTATCGAAATTTAGTTACTCATAAGAGAACGGAAATCACCACTTTTAACTTTATTCGACCCATGAAGAAGGGTGGTAGCACGGAACTTGTGTCAATCGTTTTTGACGATCGTCCTCCATTCGATTCAATCAAATTTTCTTATGTGCAAGTTTGCTATTGAAACAAGCAAATTACTAAGGTACAAGCAGTGTCGTTAAGTCGTGGGACTTCTCCCATATTGCGGGAATTACATGGGTTTTTAGATAAAAAGGGAAAAAGGGGAGAAAGAAAATGTATGTTAAGAACTAATTTGTGGGAATTATATTAAATGTAAGAAAATTGACACTGGGTACAGGCTAAACATCATACATGTTTTATGATAGATGTCACTGACTGCAAGCCTCCATATGTTCTGCCGAAATTAAAACGTTTTTGGTCGTTTGAACGTTTGAAACGTTACATTTGAAATTAACTAGCTAGCGACCCACGGGTAGCTCTTATTATCTACACCAGATGACTTCTGGTGTGACGAAGAAGTATAGGTACAGTGCCTTGCTAGGCCCAAGAAAAAATGTATTAAGTATTTAATTCATCTTAATGCCAGCATAGACCAGATAGACAATGATTTTTGTTTTTTTATTTTTTTATTTTGAGTAAAAAGGTATAAATTCTTCGGTGCGCCAACTTGGGAGCAGGCCACATACAATTGACCGTGTGAAAAACATGAATTTTCCAAATTTATGCCAGCAATATGGTAATAGCAAAGGCAAGACGCAAAGGGAACTGGAGCCACTTGAATGCGAATGACAATTCGTTGGAAATCATCGGTATGCGTGAAATCAGTACGTCTTCGCCTTGTTGCCTCGATAAAATTTGGTGAGAATTTTTTGATGGTCAATCTGGTTTCGTTGCAAAACTTTGGAGCGTATACTGTTAATGTTCAGTGTTAATAAGTGCGGTGTTATTCCGGGTGTTCCCAATGAATTCAAAAATTCAGTCGGATAATTGACGGCTTGTTCTTCGTCCATTACTGTACCGATCGAATTGTATTGAAACTGTTTCGCCTGGCAGTTTCAATTGTATTTGCTCATTGAGCTTGTGACATAATAATTTTTTTGGTGCCGAAATTGCACGTTCGCAAAGCCAGCCAACTTGTTAGACTTGGGAATACCTGGTCGACAACGACTTAAATATTCAGTTGCATTTGACAGAAGTTCGGCGGGAATGAAATCTCATTCGTGGCGCGATCAATTGGGATTTTGCCATTTCCGATGTCCAAAAGTTGTTTTGAGAATGTTTTGGCAGCGGGTCTTGCAGCAAATGAACACGCATGTTCGTCGATAGCGTGTTTTCTCGACTCGGTTCCAAAGATATAATGATTTCAAGCATACGTTCAGCTTATCTGCGGGCATTGATCGCGGAATAACACACAAAGTTTGGCGGAAATCATCAGCAAGAAGAATAAGAGCACCTCCCATCGGTAGGTTGTTTTCTCAAAAATAACGCAGATTTCGGTCAAGCGATTCGAGCGATTTTTTACGGAGCCATTGTGCATTCGTCCCATATGATAATTTTGAGAGGTGGCGCCGTAGCTCAGTGGAAAGGCGCATGGACACAGAGCAGGAGATTCGTGGTTCGAATCCCAGGAACATTATAAGTATTTTTCACGGTGTCCCACCTCTCGCGAATGGGTGACAAACGTTCCGAAAGTAATATTTTGTCACGGAAAATATGCGCCGAACTGCTTCATTGCTGCTGATGTGACGCCCCATCTGGAATTGCGTGATTTCGTCAGTTTGCCTTTGCCTTTGTTGACGTATTTGCAATTGTATTTGGTCGACTACACCGAATTGCAGTACGCAACATTGACGTGGGCCTCAAACATTTTTGAAAGCAGCTGTGAGTAGGGCACGATCCATCTGTTTTCGACGTCAACATCTACATTGCGCATTTTGATTGTGGTTGTGTATCCACCGTCATCTGGCTTTCTTCGCCTATACAGAGCATATCCATCACCTCCTGTTTGAGTTTCATGGATTGCGCTTTGTATACTTGCCTTCTTAAATGCATGGTGGACGAGTGCATCCAGCATTGAGTTTCGCCAGATATGTGATTTTTGGTGAAGACATCCATTAGCCTCGTCATCTTTTGTTTGAATGCTCGGGCGAGGAGATCGTGTCTATGTGTTGAGCTTTTCCCAGTGAATAACAGGTCGGTGATGTCTTTCCATGCTGGATTTCACGTGAAAGTGATGAAGATGTCCGGTCGTCCACATTTGCACACGAATGCCATGGCATCATGATCGTACTCGTGCATGTGCCGCGGACTGCCGGTGTATTTCGCTAGCAAGATCATCATTTGGCTGATATTCGCAGCGTTTCCATAATTTGCGATCGCATCACGCAAGTGGACATATTCCTCGACACGCAGCTTTTGTTGATTCAACCGTTCGCGGCATTTCAACAAATAATTCGATTAATTCGGCCAGATCAAGGCAATAGGCATAAAAGTCCACGCAGAAAACTTTTTTTTGTCGACTCTTCATTTGTGTTGGCGTTCATTGGCATTGCGTTGAAATGATACCCATCCTCGTCACGCGGAAAAAGCACTGGATATTGTAGTGCATCATACGATAGATGAATTTCCGCAACGCATTAAACACTTGCGTTTGCTCATCACTACTCGAAACGATTTTCCGTCGGACTTCAGTACTGATTGCGCAACGCTGCTCGACTTCTTCATTGCCAGTGAAATACACTCGGAGGAATTTCACATCTTCATCGGGAACCGGGATTGCTCCCGAAAAAATTCTGTGGTAGATTTGGCCTTGCACTTTGATGGTGGTCATGTACCCGGTGTCATTAACTACCTTAGTTGCTCCAAAGGACGTCATTCGAAAGCATGAGTTGTAGTTTCGGTTATTTTGAAGGATTTGCTTGGAATTTGGAGTGGCGCCAGAAATGTTACTTTATAGCGGAATATCGGCAACAGACAACTCAATCGGTGGTGGCAAAACAACTTTACCGTTCGAACAGCACATTTCAGGGGATTCCTTAGCGAACTTCAAAAAACGACAATGTAAGCAAACTTTGTCAATTGCACCAAACACTACGTCGTCGTGATTCCGGTAGTCATCATCCTTATTGCAATAAAATGCCGCCAACTTAAAATCAATTCTTTCTAGATAGAGCAATTCGTGAGCGATTGGCATCAAATCTTTCGTTATGCTGTTGGGGTGTCTCTGCAGCTCTCGATGAAGATGCACTGTCACGCTTTTGCTGAAGCTGCGATTAACGTTCTCCTTCCGTTTCTGCTGCTCTTGACGTAGACGCTATGTCCCGATTTGGTCGAAGCCGTGATTCGCGTTTGCCTTCCATTTCTGTGGCTCTCGAAACTCATGCGAGTCAGTGAATGAATGGCTTCAAGTTTCTGACTTTCCCAAGTGCGACATTTTGATTAATTTTTTTGTATAATTTGCAAACGTCGTTAAAACGTCAAAAAAACCACAGTCACAGCCGAAATCTTATTATAAAATAGGGCGCCACAATTGAAAAGCTCTGTTCTTTGACAATTGTTGCACTTCGTAAGATATCTCCTTTATTATTATGTATGGGAACTTTTCTTCAGTCTTCTGGTGTAGTACCGGCCTTCCATAGTTCCTCTGCTCCGAATGTCTTATAGTTCTTGAGACGGTTTACTTTCAATTTGCGCCTAGCCTAACTGTGCTCTGCAACTTCTTCTATGTTTGGTAAAAACCTTAACTTCGTCAAGAATGCAAACTTACACTACTCGTAAGTACATAATCATAATTTAAATAAGTTTTACGGTAATTAAACAATCACTCTGTGATAAGATAACAGCAATTGAAAAATCTTATGGTCGAGTGATCATCAACTCATAGCAAAATGAAACACTTTTCAAGGCATGTACTCGCTAATTATTTATTCAAATGTTTACACTAACAAATAAAACTCTTATCTTGATTGTTATCTTACCGTTTTATGGTATAGCAGCTATTAATTGACTTAATTTTATTCCAGATTAGCTCATTGAAACTGCGACAACGCCATCCGATTCTGCGTCAACAGTCTGACATTAACGTCGGAATGTCATCGTTTAGCCGGGATAACGATACAATTCCATTGCCCAATTCCCATCAAGACATAATCGAAGTACAAATGGAGAGTTTAGATTCACAAAACGGACTAACGAGGGATGCTAAACAGGCAAACACTAACACCAAAGCGAACGTTTACAAATCGAAATGTTTTATATCCGCCGTTATGTTTTCCGGAGTACTCATCACAGTAATGTGCATCGCATTTCTGATACACTACGAAGTTGAAAGTGAAGTAACCAATGGTGAAGACATCTCATTTTGGAATGTAGACTTACCCCCGGAACAGAAGATTTGGTATGACAAGGGTATTGAAGAGTTGAAAGCTGCGCTGCATAGTGAACTCAATAGAAGGCGAGCGAAAAATGTGATTCTATTTGTGGGCGATGGTATGGGGCCGAACACGATAACAGCATCGCGAATTTACGGTTTCAAGGAGGACGGTCTATTGAGCTGGGAGAATTTTCCGCATATGGGAATGCTGAAGGTAAGAGGTATATGAAAAGCTAAAAAAGGAAATTACTTTGTTGTTTAGGTGGGGGTTTTAATTCCGGATGTGTTCAGTTAAATTGAAAACTAATTGTATTAGGAATTTTCTTAATTTTGAATAATTACAAACGTTTCATACAAAAAACGACACAACGACACTGCAAGATATCACAGAAACGTGTTTTGATATAGATATGAACGTACAAAAGCGCAACATACACTGTTTTATTAAGAGAAGTCCCAACTTAGACAGTAGTTCAACTCATAACGACTTTGAATCACTGCCTGATTCAATTTCCAGAATTGTCATACAATATCTTCTCACTAAAATCGTTGTTGCGGGCGAACTCTGTGTGGCAGATAACACCCAAAGGAAGGTATGTAGAGATATTTTAGCTGAGATTAATAAACTAATTCTCAGCTTGTAAATGAGCCTACAAGAATACCTGACATTGCTAATCATTCTGCCAACACCCTTGACTTGTTCCTTACCTCTCATTCTCTGATAAATACTCCGTCAATGTATTACCGCATCTAGGCTCATCCGACTATTATGTTGTATCACCAAAGTTTGTTAATAAAAAAACGGAGTTAGAGCCAAAACTCAAAAAAAAAAAAAAAAAACTTCAAATCAACTTCTTGGGGATCATTAACTGGTAGTACCTATTGTGATAGCAACGGAGATGCCGCCGCTGATGCGCTCACAAACATCATTCGTACTAGTATGAAAGATTTTATGCCTTTCAGGAATAAGTCTGTTAAACCAAAGGAACATGGATGGTATAATTCGAACTGTAAAGTTTGCTCTAGGGTTAGAGAGATATGCTTTCGGTTTTACAAAGCAAACCCTACTGAGGAAAACCGAATAAATTTTAAACGAGACAGAAATGATTGAGCCAACAAATACTACAAGAGCCAAATGAAAAGAATTAATAATCAAAAATACAGCCTTGTCTTCGATTCCTAAGACATTCCAGCTGTAAGCTCTAAACATAAGGTCAATCTGTTTGCCACTCATTTTGCAGCTAGCTCCACGCTTCCAGATTGTGCATGGCTTCCGCCTGTACCTCCGAGTATTGAACACTCTATGGGACAGATTTACATTCGTACTCGTGCAGTTGCTAGAGTTTAAAACGATCTCTACACTCAGAAATCCACTGGCTCAGATGGTATTTCCCCGTAAGTTCTGAAGAGGTGTTCTTCAAAGCTGGCATTACCATTGCGTAATATATCTATATATCCCATTCTTCTGGACTCTTCCCGAGGAGTTGTAAAACAGCCTTAGTCCAAACTATATCCAAATATGGCGAGCCGCCGTCTCCTTCTTCGTATCGACCCATAGCACTAACATCAATTCTTTCCAAGGTCATGGAAACGCTGATTAACTATCAACTCATGGAATATCTTGAAAATCACGGAATCTTTAGTGAACTGCAGATTTCGTGGTAAACGTTCCACTGGTGATTTGATAACATCACCGAACACTGGAATCAATCTTTGTATCAATTTGTTGAAAGTATTGCACTTAATATTTCCAACGCATTTGACAGAGTTTGGCATCAAGCTCTTTTATCTTGAATGCGTGCTTATGGCGCCGAGGATAAACTGCTTCATTGGATTAAAAGCTTTCTTTTAGAGCGCTCAATACAAGTTGTTTTGGACTGTTTCAAATCTGAATTTCATCACATAAATGCTGGCGTTCCCCAGGGATATGTTTTGTCCCCGACACTCTTTTATTTTTCTTATTTTCTTATTTTTCAATTCTTTATATTAACTTCGTGTGCCCGTGTGTTTGTTTGTTTGTCGTGGAATCTTGCGATCAATTTTTAACCCAGTTCCCAAAGTCCGATTTCATTGAAATTTTGCACACATGCATATCTCCATTGACAACACTTTCTATTTGGAGCCCCTCGGGCCTCGGGGTCGGGGGCCTCCCATACAAATATTTTACAAAATTTTGGAGACCCCGAGACCCGAGGACGTGAGGCCCTATACATTTTTTTTAAAAAAATTAACCCGATTTTCTTAAAATGTTATATACATGTGTATCTCCGGTGGAAAACACTTTTTTTTACAAATTTTGTATATCCCGAGCCCCGAGGTCGTGAGGCCCTATACAATTTTTTTTAAAAAATTAACCCGATTTTCTTTAAATTTTACATACATGTGTATCTGTATCTCCGATGGAGAACACTTTTTGTAAAAAAAAATTTACACATGTGTATCCAGAGGACCGAGGGGTGCCCCAACAAATTTTTTTAAAAATTAGCCCGATTTTTTTGAAATTTTAAATACATGTGTAACTCCGATGGACAAAACTTTTTGTAAAATTTTTGGAGTGAAAGGGTACTGAGGCCCGAGTGGTTCCCATATTATTTTTTAAAAATTAGCCCGATTTTCTTCAAATTTTACATACATGTGTATCTCCTTTTTGTAAAAATGTTGGAGACGCCGGACCCCAGTGTTTTGAGGCCCCATACAATTTTTTTTTAAAAAAATTACCCCAATTTTCTTCAAATTTTATATACATTTGTATCTTCGATGGACAACACTTTTTGTAGAAATTTTGGAGACAGAGGGCCCCCCGATGGACAAAACTTTTTGAAATTTTTTGGAGTGATCGGACCCTGAGACCCGAGTGATGCCCATGTACATTTTTTAAAAATTAGCCCGATTTCCCTCAAATTTTAAACACATATTATGTATCTCCTATTAGAGAATTTACATGAAAAATTTAAATTTTTATTGGTTGTTTTTTGTTAATGATATCTTGTCCATTACTTTAAATCCAATCCATTCTTTTGCTGACGACAGTGCTCCCAACTTTACATATAAGTTTGAGGAACGTTCACTTCTCATGTAGAACATAAGCAACTACGTATAAGCACGGGAAGATCTGACCTGGACAGCATAATAAAATGGGGAGAAAACAATCGAGTCAAATTTTACGCTTTCAAACCCCAGTCTGTCTCCTGTCGACTAAGCGAATCCTTAATCCACAGCCAATATCCATGAATGACACTTGCATCGAGGAAACTATAAAAATTCGCAATTCTCAGTATGTGCGTTAACGACAAGCTTCGGTGGAATGACTACATATTCAACGTCGCCAAAAATGATGCGAAATGTTTAGGTTTTCTCACACGGTGCAAGAAATATTTCCCTCTGAGATCTGGCTACTATCTCAAAGGCGTTCATTCGCTCCAAACTTGAGTACAATTGACATATCTGGTCAGGTGCGACGAAGACTACCTTGCATCTGCATTGAATACAAAACCATGCGACAAAACAATGCTCATCAGCACGCCCTCAAGCCAGTCTTCGAAAGTACAGTTAAGTTCATCGGTTTGTTCTTCAGCCGTACAACACGTATGTAGAACGCTCTGCCAAGCTCTGTCTTTCCACATCACTATGATCCACAGGCATTCAAAACACAAGCTCATAGACACAGAGACAAAAAGCTCGTCTATATAGTTGATCGCAGTGTTGACATCGATTAAGACATGGTGAGTATAGTTTCTTGGGTCTTCTTCAAGATCTGCCGCAAGGTGGCCTTTGGCTTTAAACCGTCAATCATATAATTGATAAGTGCTTAAGGGATATTGTAGGAGACTTTTGAGTTGGCGCAGTTGAGTGGATACCATTTCTTGTGGATTAGGAAATCAATGTTAGTGCATTTAGGCTTCCTCTAATATGATTAAATCGCATTTTCTTTAAAGCTGGCAGTAATTTATATATAATTTATTAATATGAAGATAGCTTTTTAGCTAAGACTGCTATAAATAAAATCGCGCTGATAACGTAACGTAACATGACTCCATTTTGTCTATTTCGTTACCCTGAAAACAAAGTTATGGTTAATTAAAAAATTGCAGAATTTTCAAAATTCAAAATTTGGTTTTATTTTCCTTAGACCTACTGTGCCAACAAGCAAGTTCCTGATTCTTCTTCAACTGCGACAGCTCTGTTTGGTGGAGTTAAAACCAATTATGAGACTGGAGGTGTGGATTCAACTGTAAATCTGGGAAATTGTTCGGCAGCTTCTGATTCAAGTCATCATGTTCAGACAATCCTCAAATGGGCTCAAATCGATGGCATGAATACAGGATTTGTGACGACAACTCGTGTCACTCACGCCACACCAGCTGCCCTGTATGCAAATGTGGCGGATCGTCGATGGGAATGTGAGGCGAATATACCAGAAGCTTCGAAGGCAGCTGGATGTAAGGATATCGCACGAATGCTAGTCGAAGATGAGACGGGAAAGAATATAAATGTGATTTTAAGAAATTCATAGTACAACTGAAGGGAAATTAGTATTCTTTGTTTGTCCATACATTTGTGTAGGTTATCATGGGAGGTGGCAGACAGTGCTTGGTTTCTGATGTACAAGGTTCTGACGCAGATCCAATTGATACTTGGTCTTGTGCGTCAAAAGATGGCCGTGATTTAATTAAGGATTGGAAAAATAATAAAAAATTAAACGGAGTTCGACATGCTGTTGTCCAGAATAATGCCGATCTTAGGGCTCTTAATGGCAAAGATGTGGACTATGTGCTGGGTATGTATTTGAGGAAAAAAGGGTTAACATCAATCGACACTTGTCAACTAACGTTAGCTTGGATGAGCGGCAACATATAAACCGATTTAATCTAAGGCTAAGGCGAGTGCTCTCTGAGACCCCTCTTATTTTATCACAGAAGTGTCTCCAGGATCTCCTCTGTGTCTTCCTAAAAATAGTTGGTGCGTGGAAATTATATTTCTTTGGCGTGATTGAAAGATTAAAGGTTAATATTCACGCTAAAAATCCATACGAGTAGGTAAGATAAGATGAGTAAAGGGAGATATTAAATACGAATGTTAGACTTTTTATTAAAATATATAAAAGAGACCATCAAAAAGACCTACGAAAAGACCTCTCAAAATACTCAACAATACCTGCTAAAAGACCCCAAAAACACTCAAAAAAAGACATCGAAAGAACCTTCAAAAGACTCTCAAAAGACTCCATAAAGACCACACAAAAACTAAAAAAAGACCCCAAAACGTTTCCAAAAGAACCCCAAATACCTCAAAAAGAAAAGGAAAAAAAAAACAACCCATAAAAATACAATTTTTCATGTAAATTCTCTAATAGGAGATGGGTATGTGTTAAAATTTGAAGAAAATCGAGCTAATTTTTAAAAAATCTATATGGGCACCCCTCGGACCTCAGGGCCTCACTCCAAAAACTTTACAAACAATTTTGTCCATCGTAGATACACGTATATGAAATTTAAAAAAAATCGGGTTAAGTTTTTTAAAAAATTTGTTGGGGCCCCATACCCTCCAAACCCTGTCTCCAAATTTTTTGCATAAAGCGTTGCCCATCGGAGATACACACGTATATAAAATTTGAAAAAAATCGGGTTAATTTTTTTTTAAATTTTGGGGCCCCGGGACCCAGGGTCTCCAAATTTTTTACAAAAAGTTTTGTCTACCGGAGATACACATGTGTATTAAATTTGAAGAAAATCGGGTTAATTTTTTTTAAAAAAAGTTATGGGGCCCCACGAACCCGTTCCGGGGTCTCCAAATTTTTTACAAAAAGTTTTGTCTATCGGAGATACACATGTGTATTAAATTTGAAGAAAATCGGGTTAATTTTTTTAAAAAAAGTTATGGGCCCCACGAACCCGTTCCGGGGTCTCCAAATTTTTTACAAAAAGTTTTGTCTATCGGAGATACACATGTGTATTAAATTTGAAGAAAATCGGGTTAATTTTTTTTAAAAAAAAGTTATGGGGCCCCACGAACCCGTTCCGGGGTCTCCAAATTTTTTACAAAAAGTTTTGTCTATCGGAGATACACATGTGTATTAAATTTGAAGAAAATCGGGTTAATTTTTTTAAAAAAAAGTTATAGGGCCCCACGAACCCGGGCCCGGGGTCTCCAAATTTTTTACAGAAAGTGTTGTCTATCGGAGATACACATGTGTATTAAATTTGAATAAAATCGGGATAATTTTTTTATAAAAAGTTATGGAGCCCCACGAACCCGGGCCCGGGGTCTCTAATATTTTTACAAAAAGTGTTGTATATCAGAGATACACATGGGTATAAAATTTGAAGAAAATCGAGTAAACTTTTGTAACCGGCCCCGTGGCCCGATGGTCCTTAACAGAAAGTGTTGTCATCGGAGATATGCATGTGTGCAAAATTTCAATAAAATAGTACTTTGGGAAGTGGGTCAAAAATTGATCGCAAGATTTCATGACACACAAATCCACAAACAAACAAACCCACAAACACACGGGCAGGTGAAGTTAATATAGAGAATTTAAAAAACATATCAAGACTTCTCAAAAAACCCCAAATATACCTCATAGTAACCCCCCAAAAAAACTTCAAAAAGACCCCCGAAAGATCCCCAAAATACTTCCAAAAGACCCCCCAAAAAAATTGGCAAATACCCAAAAAACACCCAAACACCACCAAATACTCCCAAAATAGCTCTCAAAAGACCCCCAAATGCCCTCAAAAGAACCCAAAAGAACCCCGAAAAATTCCCTAAAGTCCAGAAGACTCCAAAGTACCACCGAAATATCCTTGAAAGACCCTCCAAAACATTCCCAAAAAACCGCAAATGAACCCCCAAATACCCTCAAAAGGCTCCCAAAAGGCCAACAAAAGACCCCTAATGGAACTTCCAAAACACTCATAAAAGACCCCCAACACATTCCCAAAAAAACTCCCAAATAGTTCAAAAACCAAACCAGTTGACCCAAAGTACAGCCAAGCTTTAGTGGTTTGTGTACTGGATATTGTATTGATCAGCACTGCGTAGCGGACAGTGGAAAAATTAAATCATCATGTTGCTCTTTCGTAATGATTTCAATTTTAACCTCTTCTAAACGCGCCAAAAGAAATATTATTTCAAAATTAGTTGCGTATGGCTGGCTGATTACATTTACATCTTTTTCTGCCTCGTAGGCACTTCTAACTAGTTACAGAATGCTTATAAGTGGCTGTGGTGGTAGATTGGAGATCACACTTACAAGTCGCAACCATTTGTCAAATAACTAGTTACAGAATGCTTATAAGTGGCTGTGGTGGTAGACCAGAACCATTTGTCAAATTCTTGTCTTTTTAATGACTCACTATTTGTTTTAGGTGTTTTCGCCAACGGTCATCTTAAATACGACTACGAGCGCGACACCAGCGACAACGGTATGCCATCGCTGAAGGATATGACTCTCAAAGCTTTGGACGTTCTGAAAAGCAAACCAGCCGGTTTCCTACTTATCGTCGAAGGTGGCATGATTGATCAGGCACATCATCGTGGAGCTGCGCGTGTAGCACTTTCTGAGGTTTTAGCTTTGAATGATGCTGTCAATGCGACTTTGATAGCAATGAAGTAAGTGTTTCGTGACATGCTTCTTGCGTGGGGAATCGTTTTAATTAAAATTTCCATTGAAAGAGATCAAATGGCTGAAACACTGATTATCGTGACGGCCGATCATTCACACACACTTACAATTAACGGTTACCCGGATCGCGGTAATAATATTCTGGGTATATCATCCGTTTCAAAAACAGACGGCACACCTTACACTACTCTCACCTATGGAACCAGTTATCAGGGATTTCAACCAGATGCCAATGGAAAACGTATTGATCCCTCATTGCAGGATACAACTGATTGGCAGTACAAGCAACAAGCTGCCATTAACACTAACGAGAACACTCATGGAGGATCTGATGTAACCATTTATGCGACTGGTAATACCATGGGACTTTTTTTTATAACTAAAATTTAAATAGGAATTAATGAAAACAATGTTTTCTTTATCTTCTCTTGCAGGTCCAATGTCTCATCTTTTCCATAGAGTTCATGAACAAAGTTATGTCGCTCATGCGATATCGTACGCTCTGCGGATAGGACGTTTTCGTGATAGCACCATAGTAGAGTCCTTAGCGGATCTGTTACCATTGTAATCCGGACTGACAAGTGAATGCTACGTTGTGATATTTATTAGTTTAATGCACTAAATTGAATTGTTAAACGCAAGTTATGCCAAAAAAACAAATGCACCAAACACACAAAAAAAGACATTATTTTAGTTTGTAACTACATCGATAAATTATTTTATATTTTTTTAATGTGTCTATTTGTACCAAAAAAATACCTTTTACGAATCTTCAAATAAACCAAAGTATATACTCAGAAAACAGCCAACTTTTACAACCAGACATGTTGTGCTTGTTTCACATAGAGTTTTAATTATCGAGTTTAATTATCGACAAATGAATTATTAGAGAGAATGAATTCACTATGGATCCATTGAGAATACCCCATTGCACACAATAGAATATACAATAGATGGGACTCCACGGAGCCCATTCGTTTATCCATCTCACCATAAATTGGGGTCCTGGATGTGGGATATAAAGGTAGAGTTTTAATTATCGATGAACGAATTATTAGAGAGAATGAATCCACTATGGATCCATTGAGAATACCACATTGCACACAAAAGAATGTACAATGGATGGGACTCCACGGAGCCCATTCGTTGATCCATCTCCATAAATTGGGTGGGATATAAAGGTAGGACATGCCAATGGGTTGGTGGTGGAATGGTTTAAAGTTGGCTGTGTGGTGGACATGCACCACCTCCTTACGAGGGATGCATACTACTTTTAAGGATCAAGGCTATGAATTATAATGGATATTTGCCAACATAAGGAGAGCACGCATAGGCAAATTTGCGCATACACAGAAAGTGTATTGTGTGGTTATAATAGAGTTCAGCTGCGATTCGTTGTTAAATTTTCTTATGATACAGCGCTGGCGAATGAACTTTCTCAGGAAAATTTGATTTTTGAAGGCCGCAATACTAATGAGTAGAAAGGTAATATTTTGTGAAAATCAACAGAATAAATGAAAGGGCTATATTTTCAACGATAAATATACAGCTATAAGATTACATTAAATTTTAAAACCAGCTATAAATCACATTAGGTAATCGCAAAATAAATTGCTTTTAATCTCTGAAGCAAAAAACCTATCGATCTGGTCGCAATCTGCAACGTATGAATACAATGAACTTGAAATGTTATCGTAATTATGCAAAGTAAAAAACAAGGCTATTAAAATTTCCAAGTTAAAAACCTCAAAATTCTTTTTAATATTCCTTTTAAAGATTTTTGCATTTTACTTTGTAAGCTAATTCTCGGTATATGCGTCAACAACAAGTCAAAAGCTATCTAAATGGATCATATGGACCGCAATGGGAAAGAGATCTGCAAAAATTAACCGATGCCATAAACAACCTACAAGAACAAACTAACAATCTCTTAATAGGCGACTTTAATTCGAGGACCGGTACCACGCAGGCTTTTTCACAGGACAACCATAATATATCAACACAATACCCCAAATCGAAAGATAAGGTTCTGGATAGAAAAAGGTATTGGACCTCTGCAGCGAATACATACTAATCATCCAAAACGGATGCACTAAAGGAGACCTTGAGGGCGACTATACTTTTGTGGGTACACAAGGAAGCTCAGTTATAGACCTTAGTCTAAGCGGTAGAAAATGGAACAATTTAATCAAGCAATTTAAAGTACAAATGCAGAATTCTTCAGATCACCTACCAATTGTAACTTCGTTCGAATTCTCTTTGCAAGAGTCGAGTAGTACAGAAACCATTCTCAACGCATTGCCAAGATTAAAATGGAACCATAACCAAAAGGATGAATATAAATTCAACCTAGGGAGAGAGATTGCAGAAATGAACTCTGAAGGAAATATGGACAAGATAGAATAAGCTATAAAGAATGCCAACAGTCAAATACGAACAAAACTGGGTCGGAACCGAAAACTGCAATGGTATGACCTAGATTGTGATTGGCAGAGAAAGAAAGCCTCCCCGTTATATGATCTCTTCCGAAAATACGACGAGCTAAACTGTAAAAAATGTACTTACATGCAAACCGGGAATTTTATAAAAATTGCCAACAAAAAAGAAATCCATTTTATAACGGTTAAGCATCGCAACTGGAAGCGCACTGTAAAAATGTCCTGAATCCTCCTGGACCTAGTGATCAACCTAGGTTTCAATATGCAGCACCGATTAATATGAATGACCCCATCACAGAACAAGAAGTAAAAGGCCGGTTAAATAACTGCAAAGACCGCAAAGCACCCAGTACGGATGGTATACCAGTCGAATTTTACAAATATGCAAATAACGATCTGATTAAACTTCTCACAAACGAATATAACCGTATTTTTGTAAAAGGAGCCGTCCCAAACGATTTTAAGCAATTAGTGATCTTCCCATTCTTAAGAAAGTTGACCCCTATCTGGCAGAAAACTACCGTTTGTTTTCCTTAACATTTATTTCTTTATATTATAAACATTTTGATTTATTTTTATTTACAATATAAATAAGCAAATATTGCTCACTTAGGAGCATAGGGCAGAGACATAATTCCTCCATCCTCGTCGATCTTGCGCTAGTCGTTTAATTTCTCGCCACGTTCCAGTAGTCCCCGTCTCATTCAACACTGATCTCATCCATGTGATACGCGGGCGCCCCCTTCGTCGTGTTCCTTGTGGATTCCATTCAAACGCCATTTTTGGATTGTCATCATCCGGTTTCCTCAGATTGAGACCAATCCACCGCCGCTTTCTTCGCCGTATCTCACTCGCAGCTGTTTGACTAGATGTTAGTTGTTGCAGGTCGTTGTTTGATATCGTGTTGGGCAAGAATATGCAACACACTCTTCTTAGACACTTATTGATGAAAACCTGGAGTCTTTTTTGTTTGTTTTGCAGAATCTGTGACTCGCGAGGTCTCACAACCATAGAGAAGGACTGATTTCACACTTGAGTTGAAGATGTGAATTTTTGTGCGTCTCGAGATTTTACGAGAGTGCCACGCTTTGTTAAGTTGGTGATCTGCTGTGGCGGGCTTTATTTATGCGAGACGATATATCTGTCTCCGAACCGCCATCCATGGTTATAATACTCCCAAGGTAACAAAACTCTTCTACGTCCTCGATGGCTATCACTCGATCGTCCAAGCTTAGCGTCAGAGGAGTCATGATACCAGTTTCGCTGCGCAATATTTTAGTTTTGCTCATGTTGTTGCAACTCGTCTTGCAATGGAGATCAAACTTTCCATTTTTAACTTCATGTCCGTGATAGTGTGTGTCATAAGGCAGATGTCATCAGCGTAATCAAGATCATTCAGCTTTTGAAATGGACGCCATTGTATTCCATTCGGTGCTTCGATGTTTGTTTGCATCATTACACTATACAGGACGACCAAAAAGAGCAGTAGTGATAATACACAACCATGACGTACTCCTTTGGTGATGTAATAATTGGCCTTTGAAGCGAACACTGCATGCTGCATCTTTATAGAGTTCACGAATGAGATCCACGATTGTTTCCGGTACACCCAAATTTTGCAGTGCATTCCAAATAGCGGGTCTGGATATAGTGTCAAAACCTTGCTCAAAATCCACGAACAAGAGAAACAGCGGTGACCTCCATTCTACAGTCTGTTCAATAATAATCCGCAGTTTGTTGATGTGGTCCACACAGGATCAATTAGGCCTAAATCCGGCTTGTTCACGTCGCAGAAGACTGTTCACAGTTGGTGATATACGATCTAACATGAGAAAAGCCAAAACCTTCGCAATCGTGTTGAGTAGAGTAATTACTCTCCAATTTTTACAGTCACTCAGGTCGCCTTTATTGGGGATCGTTATGATGACACCTTCTTTCCAACTGTCGATTTTACGTGTTATCCACGCTTCGCGGATGATTGGTGATAGTGTGCTTGCCAGAACGCTTGAATTGCTTTTCAAAAGCTCCGCTGCCATGTTATCTGGGGATAATAGAAAACTACTACTTGCATTTTTAAACTCGTCATGAAAAATTCTAATGGGTGATCTCGCTAAACGTTTTCAAATCTGGGTATCCCAAAATCACTTGCTATCTGAGTTTCAGGCGGGGTTTCGAGCAAATTACTCAACATCGGACCAAATCTTCATACTCACAACAGTTGCGCTGAACTACATTAGAAGAAAGAAGAAATTGTACGCGTTCTTCATAGACCTCAATTTCGACACAGTAGACAGAAGTGCACTTTTCTACAAACTGTACATTCGTGGGCTATCCAGAAAGTTTGAAAAACTGATCGAAAAGATATATGAAAATACGTCTTCAGCCGTATGGGATGGAAAACAATTATCAGATTTCTTTGAAACAATACACACATGTTTGTTGATGATATAACAGAAGCTCTATGTGGGGGTATAACAATTGGTGGAATTTCCATTAAAGCTCTGCTATATATGCAGATGATTTAGTCCTACTTGCGGACTCACCGGAGAGCTTGCAGAGAATGATAAACAGGTTACAAAAATACAGCTAAGAGTGGAGACTAAGGTCAATATAGCCAATTCAAAGGTCATGGTTTTTAGGAAATGAGGACGATATGCGAGAAATGAAAAGTGATTTTTTGCCGGTCAAGAGTTAGAAATAGTTAAATCCTACAAATACCTCGGTATCAATATCTCCAATAACATGAATATGGAACAACATCTCAACGAGAAGCTTACAACAGTGAAGTCAGCCATTGGTGCGGCTTGGAAAAGTTGTCTGGAAGATAAGCACATATCCTTAAGAGTAAAATATCAGATATTTCGAGCGGTTTCTAAATCAGTTTGGGGTATAAGATGTATGGTACAGTGGATAATTAATCTGCCTCAAAGCACACCAAATAGTACCTAAGCTTCTAGTTGAGACTGGTCTTTCCCACTATTTATGAATACCCTAAAACTTCATTTTGATTATATATTGAAAACGCTCGCCTTGCACCAAGAAAGGTTACCTAAACGTATAGCGGAGTACATTATAAAGGCAAAAATACTTTGGTTTGATGAATGGAAGTTACTTGCAGATTCCTGTTGACACACTCTTAATTTAAATTCGGGAAACAGACTAAATTGGAAGAAGGAGCTGTATAATTTAAAAATTGATAAGGGAACCCTGCAGGAGGAATATATGGTGATAATGATAATAAACGGCACGAACTGGAACAAACTAAACAACTATTGTCAAATATACCGAAGAGCGATACTCGAAGAATCTTTTTGAACATACATCAACAGTATCGTCAATGTCGGGCAGACGGTTTTTTAGCCATGTCTTAAATTGAAGAACTACATACTTGTATTTTGTTAATGAATTATTGTAAATGAATAAAATCTATCTATCTAAAAAAGAAAAAAACAAGCAACCACATATCATAGCCGAAAATGCTGCAAAATTTTGTTCGGCAGGCTTCAAAACGTTTCTGCATAGAATATCCTCTTCCCACCCCACCCAGTTAAGCGTGGAAATCCCTTGAGTGTGTTTACATTAAAACAAAAAAATACGTTATCTTAAAACTTTTATTACCTCCTAGCTGTTACTTATTTCACATTCTTAAATAATTATTTTACAGTAAGTAGTAAATTGATTTGTACGCAACTGAACAACCGCTGTAAATATTCTATTATTCATGAACACTTTGGAAGCCACAGCTGGACAGTACTGTGATTTTGATGACAGTTTTTATAGTGGGAAGTGTGATTTACACCATGAAACCTTTGGACCCCTTTATTAAACTTTGAGAAAATTCCAGAATGCCGAGAGACGTATTTTTATTCTTCTGTAAGCTTCTTTTCAATCTATTGCGAGTTTTTTACGTTTAAAACTATTCTTCTCATTCTACTGAGGTGGGACTAAAATAGAGTACATAGAACGCTTTGTTAAATAAACTGTCAAACGGTATGTATTTTTTGTGCAGTGTGCTGTATGTAGCCGGTCATTGTATCCAAAAGAATTTTAAAAGCTTTTTTCTTAAATACTTGACAGTTGACAGGTGTTCCATCCATTCTTTCTATTCTACAAAGGGAAAACGTTTCATGACCAAAGCCCTGTACTTGAACTATTGCTATATTGCTTTGGCAAAGCAAGCTTGGCTTACAACAACAATCGCATAAGCATAAAACCGAAAGTAAATCCAAAAAATTTTTAGGATTAAGAAACTAAAGCCGTTTTATAGTTATGGTGCTCACCGTAAGGCGGTAAAACCAAAAGCTGTTGCTTTGAGTAAAGCCAAGCTGGCTTTGCCAAGCAATATAGCATATGTATTATGTGGGCGACACCCACACTCCTTGCAATTTAGAAATTTGGAAAAGCCATGCCAAATCAATACCACCAGCCATTAGGTAAAAAGATTCAAATTAGATGACAGTAGTTATCGTCGGCACTTATATAGGGCGTGTTTTATTTGATGTCGTAGTAATTTAACTGTCAAATATGCTTTTTTCTCCGAGATAAAATTTATTTCTCTGCATTCATTTAGCATTCAGGTAAGAAATAAAACTTTAATTTGGGAAGGAAATATTATTAACTAGTTGATTGCTCGGCGTTACACGGGTGTAAAATTTGAGACTATAGAATCTACACCATTTACTGTCACCCCATCCCCTCACTCCAGGATTGTCCTTACAACTGTATTCAATATTAATTGTTAGTTTTTAATAGGTACGTTCCCGTACTTTTTGTAGAAAAATTAATCAAAGAGAAAATTAACATAAAATCTATTTTCGGCATTATTTTAATATTTTTTCGAGTAAGGGAATGCTTTTGAGTAAAAAGTAGTAACATTAGTAATAATTAATACTATTTTTGGGTACGGGAACAGACCTAATATCTTTAACATATAAAACATTTGTTCAATGAAAAAAAAGGCAGTACAAAACTGCACAAATTTGTGAATAATTTCAGATCAAGTTGGAACAGAAAACAACAGCCATATGTCAAAAATGGCTTCATTTTCTTTTAACGGATAGTTTATTTTAGTTTTGACTGAGGTGTAAGAGCAATCGTGAAATATAAATTAAAAAAGAATGGAACTCGATTTTTTTTAACAAATGGTATTAGAAGTGATTGATAGTGATTCGCAAAGTGGAAATAGTTTTTCAAGTGATACAAGTTCCAGCAACGCCGAGTAGAAAACCTGAAATTTGCAATTACAGCTGATTTTGACATTTCTCACAAATCTGTTCTACCAGGTGCAGAAAAACTGTCCAGAGAAGAGTCATTGAACACAAAATAGAACAGTCTCAGAAAGAAATTTTTCTCATTGAACACGAAAACATGATATTTTTCAGCTCTGAACTGTTCGGAACAGCCTCATTGAACAAAATTAAAATGACTGTGCGTCTGTATGAAATTACGCACCGCCTAAAAAACTGGACTTATCGAACCCATATACACACTATAGCCGTGTTTGCTTGGACTGATTTAATTGAATTAGTAGCTCTATCTAGAGTAACTTTAGTGAAGAGAGAAATTAGTAAATATTTTCTTTATATTTTTATTAATTCGACTTTTTAAGCTTTTGTTTTATAATTATACATTTATATTTATATTATTATATTATAAAATTAAATAATTATAATTATAAAAACATCGTGATCAAAATTTAATCATATTGACGATTGCAAGTAAGTAAGTGCTTATTTTGGAAAATATTAACATACAATAAACAACATCTATGTCATCGAATTACTAATGCAGCGCGACTTCAATTTTCCTTAATCAACATAAATTATTTTTTATTTATTCTTTTTTAAAACGTTTTTATTAGCTCGCTTTCGTGTATGTCTGTCTGTGCGGGTGGAATTTGGTAATTAATTTTAAACTAACTTCCCATTGTGTTATATACGTGAAACTTTAAACATAGATCAGAACGAGTGTATAAAATTTGAAGAAAATCGAGTAAATTTTTTAAAAAATTTGTGGGGCCCGTTGACCCCGGGGCCCCATCACCTCAGGGCCGAGGGATCCTGTGGACCCAAATTTTAAAAGAATGTGTTGTCACCGTATATAAACATGTGTGCAAAGTTTCAACAAAATCGTGCTTTGGGAAGTGGGTTATAAATTGATCGCAAGATTCCCCGACAGACAGATGGACAGTCAAACAGGTGTTTAAAATTTGAAGAAAATCGAGCCTTAGAGCTCGATCACTACAAAATTTTTACAAAAAGTTTGGTCCATATGTTTAAAATTTGAAGAAAATTGGGCTAATTTTAAAAAAAAAAATTATATAGGCACCACTTGGGCACGGCCCATTTTTACAAACAGTTTTCTCCATCGGAGATACACATGTGTTTAAAATTTGAAGAAAATCGGGCTAATTTTTAAAAAATTTATATGGGTACCCCTCGGGCCTCAGGTCTCTTTAATAGAAAGTTTTGTCACTGGAAAAACATGTGTGCAAAATTCCAAT
This sequence comes from Nephrocerus scutellatus, assembly GCA_947095585.1. Taxonomy (NCBI): domain Eukaryota; kingdom Metazoa; phylum Arthropoda; class Insecta; order Diptera; family Pipunculidae; genus Nephrocerus; species Nephrocerus scutellatus. The sequence continues at coordinate 101,491,526 of OX352763.1, read as the reverse complement.
AAAATCGGGCTTTGGGAAGTGGATTAAAAATTGATCGCAAGATGTGACCAGCCAGTCACGGGAACGCGAAGTTAATATAGAGAATATAAAAAGGCAAAAAAACTAATATGTCGTGGGCAAAAGTGGTACAGAAGTAAATAATTCTTGTTTTTTTTTTTTTTGGGAAAGCTAGGTTTCATTCCTATTCTGGTACAAAACAAAATTCAGCTTCTGTCTGTCCCATCAAAATACATGGGACTATATGCGTTAACACCGGATATTAACACACGCAATATTTATAAAGAAAGCTGTCTCGTGTCATTAAAGTCATGTGAGTTAGCACCAATGACACAGGAGCATTATTCTTAAACCCTTATAATATTTATAATTTGGCTGATCGTATAAAATCATAAACGTAAAACTGTTTGTTTAATCGCTTTAAAATTTATCCGCCAGAATTCGTGATGGCCCAATCGTCAATTGAGTCGACTTTCGAGTCTCGACTCTATAAACTCGTTACATTTTGAGCATTAAATTGAAATGTATCAGAAAAGGAGGACAGAGAAAAATGATAACTCGGAGAATGAAAAAAAAAACATCTGAATTCTGACAGTTTAATTATCTCTCCAAGGAAACTCCAACATAAAAAAAACAGCCAATATTTGTTTTTGTTTGTTCTTTGTTGTGTCTTGTGCCCCTCTCCGAATGTTGAACCAAACAAGCAGCAAGTAGGCAGTTTGAAGCTTTGAAGTTTGTAGTTAGCGACTAGCGTCTAGCGTGGAAATGCAAATATATTTTTGCGTTCTTTCGTTTATTCTTCCTTCATGTCTTCCTTCGACTTCCAAGTTTCAACGCACGCAGCACGTTTGTTTCGTTTTCATCGTACATAAAAATATAGTGAGAGTATTTAGCAGTAAGTTTAAATTTTTTTAATTATTTAAATGCTTTGAATAAAATGAAAAGTGAATATTGTATCCACAGGAAAAAGAGCACATTCGGTAAAAAATGAAAAAATAATCATTGAATTCCATTTTTTTAAAACGATCTATTTGTATATATTGTCCATGAAGAAGTTGGCGATGTACGTATATTACAAAAGCGTTGCCTCGTGTCTGTTGGGTTTGTAGTTGTACTAAATTTTTTTGAAGAATACGGCATTAAGTTTTTGGCTTCAACAAAACAGTTACCCTGCTCTCACAATGAAAAACTTAATAGCTCTCTCGATTTTAACGGGATAGTTAATATATATCTCTCGTGGTTTTTGCTTAGTTTTGCAACCTATATCCGGGATATGGTTTTATTTTGCGTTTTATTTGCCGACGGGAATGGGTTCGTTTACTCAGCAAGATGACAAAGTGAGAGCAGACAGAATAATTTCTTAGTTTTTGTTTGACATTTTGGTTGGGTTTTGTTTGGTGTCAAAGCAATAACCACGAAAACTCTGTTACTCTTACCCCAAAATTTGGTTTCGGGTATGGTTTGAGTAAATCGAAACAGACATAAGGCCCTTTTCCAATCAGGTACTTATTTCAAACTTATTGACTTATTTGAAGCCACTTTAAATAAGTAGCTCAAGCTTTTCCAATTACTTTCACTAACTTATCTTAACAGCCATATAAAAATAAAAGTAATTTTCGAATAAAATTTTTGGTTCGATAACAATTAATCGATAAACATGAACGAAAATAAGCTATTCATATTATTATTAAATTATACGATAAATAAAAACATAAAATTGCGTCTTAAAATGCTTAAAAGCGACCAAGGTCCTTTTCCAATTAGATACTTATTTGTACAGACTTACTTATTTGACGCCATAATAAGTCACCTCGTCAGCAAACTTAGGCCCTTTTCCAATAAGGTACTTATTTCAAACTTATTTGACGCCATTTTAAAAAAAGTAACTCAAGCTGTTCCAATTAGTTTCACTTACTTATTTTGACAACACAAAAGCAGGTTTTCTTATTCCATAAGATAGTGCAATTGTTGTTGTAATTCTTTATTCCTCGGCAAATAAAATGCCTTTTATTTCATTCTAAACCATCTGAATTTGACATAAAACGTAATTTTATTTATTCTTTGTATTCTAATCCTTTGTTGGATATTCTCTTATTTCGTCAAAATGTTAAGAATTTATTCTTTTTATGCTACATCGATAGGTAGAATAAACAATAGTAGTCACGTGATTGATATTATGTTCCCTCTATTCTTTCTGTAGAATGAATTCAAGAAAACACCGTATTTCTTCAAAAGTTTGTAAACTGAAGAACTAATGAGTGTTTTCTATATTTCATTATGAATTTGACATAAAACGTTCTTTTATTTATTCTTTGTGTTCTATTCCTTTTTTGGCTATGTTTAAAACGTATTCTTGGTTTTATTACATCGATAGATAGAATAAACAGAATATTCCTTGGTCACGTGATAGATATTCTGTTCCTTCCCTCTTTTTTCTGCAGAATGAATTAAACAAAACACTCAAGATCTACCAACAAAACGAGCAGACACTTTTTTTGTCAAAACCATTATACATATATTTCTGTATGTCTTAAGTCTTATGTTTTTCAATGTGAGAGCGCCGTTACTGAATTAAAATCTCTACACTTTTACTATATTGCTTTGGCAAAGCCAGCTTGGCTTTACATTAATTCTCAAAGCAACAGCTTTTGGTTTTACCGCCTTACGGTGAGCACCATAACTATAAAATGGCTTTAGTTTCTTAATCCTAAATTTTTTTGGATTTACTTTCGGCTTTATGCTTATGCGATTTTTGTAAGCCAAGCTGGCTTTGCCAAAGCAATATAGCATAGTCAATATGCATTTTTTCACGAATATCGTCGGTAATTTTCAATTTGCATACATCCTGCCAAAACAACCCTCGACATAATCTCGTGGCACTGTGTCAGTAATTCATACATATATATGCTTTCTACATAGTTGAAAAGTGAATTTCGAAAATTACTTGACATGTGTCATTACCAATCTTCGCAGTTGAGATTTTGGGTAAGTTATTACAGAAACATACATTACCGAATCTATTAAAAACATATTTATTACAATTTAAATTCAATCATACGAATTATCTTAAACTGGAAATAAAAAACCAACTATTACCTCATTATTTTCATAGCAATGACATTATGAAGCAACAGCTGGTTTCTTACGCACATCCCTCCATCTATGATATCTCTACACCCAGCGCTATTCAGCCGCAGCACATTGTACAGACAAACAATGACATCATTCCACTGTCACTTCCAGTACACTACAAATCATCAGACAACAACAATCCACAAGCAATTCGGTTGAGACAAAATTCGAAATTCGAATACGAGTAGAATCAGAGTCAGAAAATCGCCTCACTGGCTTCACTTGACAATCGGCTTTCATTCCATTCGTTTGTCGTTTACTTGTGCCCTTGTGCGGTGGTGCTTAGTGTTGGTCGGTCCTTCTCCACTTAGGAGCAAAGTGAAAAATCTAAAAAAATATCTAAGTACATAATTGTTTTGTTTACACAGTTATCTGTTTAAAAATATTAATCGGGAAAAGTTTACTCCATCACATCCTATTAAAAAACAACGACCAAAATGACGACGAAATCTGTGTTGCATCCATTGCGACGTAATCGATGCTACGTTTCGTTGGCTTGTTCAATCGGTTCGATTAGTTTAGCGTGTGCCAGTCTCCTTCAGATTCCAAATACAACCGATCGTCTTTCGCTGCAACGAGGACTCTTCCTTACTTCATTGGGTTTTATATATTTCATCTCGCTCACGGATTTCGTAAATAAATACTTATTGGAAACGGAGAATGGAATCAAGTTTAGAAAAAAATATCGTCTGATGATGTCGGACGTTATGGAAATAACAAACAAGTAAGTACAAACTACTACATAGTAATAAGAATTAGAATATTTTTAATTATTATAAGAAAGTATAGCTCTCAGCTCGCCATATGGATAGTTGTAATTTAGTTGTTATACTTTTCCTACCATCGCAAGGCGAGCACTAAACAATTGTTTTAAAACAGGCCCAATCAAATTCTGACTGGTAGTAGAAGTAGAGATACACTGCGGGTCACTAGATTAGAAGCACATCATTTTGAGTAATTGATATTTTTTCAGTTAGATGTCAGGAAAACAATTAAAACAACCAATAAAAATGTTAATGTAATTTCTCTAAAAAGAGATACACATGTGTGTGCAAAGTTTGAATAAAATCTGGCTATAGAAAGTGGGTTAAAAATTGATCACAAGACGGCCAGGCCAAGCTAATATAGAGAATTTAAAAACAAATAATTGTAAAGGTTAGAACAGTGAAGTTAATACAAAATCAAATTTTAAATAAATATTTAAAAACAAGATATCGGTACATTAGGGATCTTTTTGCCAAATGAATCAGAATGGCATGCATTTAAATCGGTTCATTAAATGCATGCCATTCTGATTCATTTGGCAAAAAGCACCATATAAATGAAATGAATTCTGCTGTTTTTGTAACAACAAAGCCGATAATTTCTTTTATCTGATAGATCTGATCAGAGAAAAAAAAATCGGATGTCTCGGAACTGGATTTCTCCGATTCCTCTGACATCAAAGGAAAACACTCAATAAGCTATTGCAACCCAAACCATTACGCCTCCTTCTCCGCTATGATGGTGGTTTAAAAAGAGCTCCTCTTTTCTCATCATGGAATTAAAAGTTAGAGCCATCCGTTTCATCTTCTAATTGGTGGTATTTTCTTCAGCTTACTATCTTGAGGTGTTTGTCACAATGAATCAAACGACGACCGGTAAATTTAATTGCAATAACACCAGCTGCTTCTCGGACCCTTAAAATAATTGATAAAAGCACAATCACTCCGATTGATCTTGCAGGCGATAGCGCGCTTAGACAAGCCTTCCGATTGGTAAACATCTATTTCTCCCTTCTCTGACAATGTTAAACAATTTTTAACCCATTCTCTTAAAAAAAATATAAAGCAATACCATTATTTTTTACGAACTTAACTATTTATACAAAAAGAACTAGGTGCTTTAAAAACGTGACTGCTTTTGCTTTTCTAATCTTATGAACCAATTTAAATGCATGCCATTCGGACTCGTTCAGTTAAATTTTTATAAAACTACCATTAACTTGTTCTCTTAAAATTTCGGAATTCACCATTGCATTCACCATGAACCAATGTTTCTTTCATCATCTTTTGTTTTCGCTCACTGCCATATAAGGGGAGGAAGATCATTTTTACTTCTCAATATTTCCTGCATTAAATCTAGTGAACCGTAGTGTATTACGAGAGGACAAACTCACAGAAAACTCACGCTGCAAAAAAATTCCTGAATTGGTGTGGTCAACACAAATATAAATATAAAATTAGCTACATTAATTAATAAAATGCAAATAGTACCATAATATAGTTTTCATTTTACAAATTAAGTTTAAGATATGTCATCTAAAATCGACTGCATCTAATAAATGGAATTTGTTGGTTTAAATATTTTGCTATTTGCTTTTGTTGGGTAAACCTTCATTTCAGCCACTGCGCAGTTGTCCATATTTATGCGAGTGGTTCCAGTCAATTCGAAGAAATTTGATTCGTAAATCTTACTTCGCATAATCGAAATAAACTTTAGCCGTATTTTATTTGCCGAGGAACAACAACAATTGCACTGTCGAATTCCTTCTTTGGAATTGTGAAAACCTGCTGTTTGGCTGGTTTTAGCTGGTTTTGGCTGGTTTTGACATTGGAATTCCGAATTCGCTCGGCAAATAAAATGCAGCTTTTGTTTATCTCGCAATTTCAGTTTCAGTTGTTCAGAGCTGACTTACAACATCTAGTTGGTAAACTCGTTACCACGGATGGTGCATCGTCTTGTTGCAAAAATTCGTTAACTAAACCTAAATTACCAGGTAGTAGATATCTGGCGGTTAAAAAGACTGTAATTTTGTCATTAAGGAATATTTTTATTCAAATTTTATATAGAGAATGTTAAATTAACCATTTCAAATTTTATGAAAAACACGTTACTGCTCAATATAGCCACTTTTGACGAAATTCGAAATTCGAATACGAGTAGAATCAGAGGGTCTATTTATTCCTTTATTCAACCTGATCGAGTATAGTTACCCGGAGTATTCGTTGTGTACAGTGGGTAAATTTACTCGGTCTTGCTCTGCCTTACTCTGATATTAATTTCAGTAGAGTAAAAAATAGGAAACTGTGTATACACCGTGTCGTGCTCGGTTCACAACAAAAATCACAGAGTACAGAGTCAAATTACCTCGGTGAATAAAAAAACAGACCCAGAGTCAGAAAATCGTCTCACTGACATCACTTGACAATCGGCTTTCATTTCAATTTCATTCGTTTGTCGTTTACTTGTGCGGTGCTCCGTGGTCGCTTAGTGTTGGTCGGTCTCGGTCCTTCTCCAATTAAGAGCAAAGTGAAAAATCTAAAAAAAATATCTAAATAATTGTTTTGTATACACAGTTATCTGTTTAAAACTATATTTCGGGAAAAGTTTATTTCATCACATCCTATTAAACTGCGCAGTTGGCCATTTTTATGCCAGTGGTGCGCAGTTGGCCATATTTATGCGAGGGGTGCCAGTCAATTCGAAGAAATTTGTTTCGCAAATCTTATTTCGCAATAATCGTAATAAACTTTGTTTATATCGCAATAGTTATTTCGCATGATTTTAATTCGATCTTTGATTTATCTCGCAACTGTGTTTTGCAATGCTTTTTCCACGATTTTCTATCTAATTTTTCTTCTAATCACAACGCCAAATGAGGCCTTTCTGAGCAATAATTGATAATAAATTAAAATGCAAGAAAACACATTGCGAAATTAAAGTGGCGAAATAGTAAATCGCAAAAAAATAAGCGAGTAGACCCCTACCCCTACGCGGGGGCTTAGGTGAAGATTTCAGTTGTTCAGAGCTGACTTACAACATCTAGTTCTAGTTGGAAAACTAGTTACCACGGATTGCCATCATCTTGTTGCAAAAATTTGTTAACTAAACCCAATTTACCAGATAGTAGATATCTGGCGATTGAAGTGTTACTAAATGAAAAGGCTGTAATTTCGTCATTTATGAATATTTTTATTAAATTTTATAGATAATGTTAAAACCATTTAAAGTTTTATGAAAAAAACTTCACTGCTCGATATAATAGCTAACTTTGGCGCTGATGATAGCGTCGAGTCTCTTAACGAAGGCATGTCATGCTGCATGAACGTGATCTGTTGGTAATTTGATTCATTCTCTACAAGTGCTGTTTTCAATGCGTCGATACCTTGGCCTCCAAAATGGACCATATGAAGAAGTCCATTGGTTTCAAGTCTGGTGAGTATGGAGGAGGCCATTATTGCGAAGAAATTAACTTTAGAAAGTGACTTTATAGAAGTTTTTGGTTTAAAGGAGCTTTTTGTGATGGTCCTATTGGAATATCCAGTTGTTGTTACCGAATTTTTTGTATTCCCATGGTAGCAATCATTTAACACCTCTTCCTGGTACACTTCTTGATTCACATTGATGCCCTGATCGATAAACACCAGCGGACAACGACCATGTGCAGTTACAGCTGCCCAAACCATCACAAAAGCCGGCGCTTGTTTGCGAAGAGCAACGCGCTTGTCTAAATTGTCGTTGAACTTTTCCTCTAACCACAAACGAGATGACGAGATCTTTACGTTCGTGCAGATGTTTTAGCACTTTGCATATTTTAAGTCTAACTATAATTTGAGCCGTTGTTAAATTTTTCACTTTTTCTATCTTGTAGGTCTTCAATTCAAGTTAATTTTTCAGTATTTGTCGGATGCTTCTACCGGCCACGTGCAGATTATTAGCCAGTTTTTGGGCACTTTGCGTGGATTTAGCTTAAATCGTGTCTTCGCCTTGCGAACCGTTTCTGCTGTTTCTGTTTTTGGAAAGCCACCTCCATGGCATCTTGCCATGTTGCTAGTATCGTTATAACGTGTGTGGGTCCGATACACAAACATTTAATTTACATTCAAATGCCTGAACTGTTGTGACTTTCCAGCCAAAAACAGCGCAATCACACTGTTACGTTTTAACTCCATTATGAATATTCCTTTCAAATACGACGTATATCGATATGTAGACTTGTAAACAACATAACAGAAGCCGTTTGGCAGATGCACCAGCTTGGAGTTAGTAACACAAATAGCCGGCCCCTGTACATCGCTTATTGCGATTTATGTTGGCACAAACACTCTTAAGTATAGAACCGGTGATCAATTTCCAAATAAAATCTGTTTATAATAGTTAATAGGAAAAGTTATACAGGGTGGGCCAAAAGTCAAAGGTGTCATAAAAGTTTAATAACTTTTTCGTTTAGATATTTTTTAAAAAAAAATTTTTGTTCTATGTTTAAACTAACTATGAAAAATAATGTCCCTTTTACGGCTTCATAATTTCATAAGAATGGGTTCGTTTTAGAGCATTTTCAATAAGATCCTTCGAAGTTTGTTTGTTGGTGCAGCGCTTGAAAATCTGACCTTGAGTTCGAGGATTTTCTCGGTCTTGCTCACATATATGCGCTCTTTAAAATAAATCCAAAGAAAATATCCAAGTGACGTCAAATCTGGTAATCGCGCGCCGGCCATTAATTTATCCGAATATCTGGACATTACTCGCTTTCAAAAAATTTGCCTATCGTGTCGGGAAGTGTGAGAAGTGGCTCCATCCTCCTGAAACCACATCTCAGGTATGTTTTCAAAAGCAGGACGTAAAATTTTTTTTTTATCATAAACCGATATCCCTCTCCATTTACTATTGGAGCACTGCCATTTTCATTTTCGAAGAAGAGAGGCCCAATGATATTTTCAGATATAATACCACCTCATACCGTGCACCAAATGGGGTGCAACTGGCGTTGATGAATGGCTCTCGGATTTTCAGAACCCCAAAACCTACAGTTTTGCTTGATAATAAAGCCATTCAAGTGAAAATGAGCTATAACGTTTATAATCAGATATGCTCTTTGCGTTAAAATAATTGATCGATGATTTAAATAATAAAATTTTAATATTATGGTTCTTTGTTCAGTTGTGAATAGGTAGGTAGGTAGGGTGGTGCCTTAGCGAGGACCTCAAGTAGCACTAGACTGCGCCGTTTTGTAACCGTAGACTTCGGGAGACCCTATGACGTTATAGGAAATAATTATAGCCAGCCTGTAGCTTTCAGGTACGAGATCAGATCGGTGATTCGGCACTCCGACAGTTCCTCATGTTGAAAAAGAAGGGTTTTTTTAATTAATGGAGTCGGAAGCCCGCCAGGGCTGGACAGTTACAGAGATAATGGATAAGAGTTTCCCTCTCATTGACATCCATGCATCTTCTGCAAAAAGTATTGTGCGGAATTCCCAGTTTGGCAGCCTGGCTGCCCATCGGCGAGTGGCCAGTGATAACAGCCACGGTGATCTTGAGGTCAGCTCGGTGGATTTGTTTTTATTGTAGGTAGTTAGACCACATTGCACTCGAAGTAGAGCAGTTGGTCAAGTCATTTTACCTTAATTGTGCCTTGGTGGTATAGAAAGTTCTCATCATGGACCCGTCGGTGAATAGAGTAACATCAAAAAGCTCCAAGACTACTTCGTTCTTCCAACTTTCTCTAGCCGGAAACTCAGCGACAAAACTGGGACTGAAGTTCAATTTAGGAATGCAGTAGTCAGTAAATTGCGGTACCCGTACGGTTTGCCAACAAACCACCCAGATTCTCTGTGACGGACAGCGCTGCACGTCGCAACGTATTTAATAAATAGGTCGGGTTAATTACATGTAAATTTGTATTAAGAGCATCGGCATCGGCAAGACCTTAGTGTACCATTTATCCCAACAGTTGCTGATCTTTGTAATCTACTTAGCTTGGTGACATTGTACTTTTTGTTAATCCCTGGCCACCAGACTAACGCACCATAGGTAAGAATGGTTCGTATCACCGCTGTGTACAGCCAAAGTGCCATCCTCGGTTGCAGGTCCCATTTCTTACCAATGGTTTTGTTACAAGGCGTATAAGGCAATACATGCTTTCCTAACCTTGAATTCTATGTTTGTCTTCCAGCTGAGTTTCTCCTCTGAGGTAAGTGTATGTCTCTGGCCATTAAGCTTTGAGAGGGCAAAAACCGGTATTTTGGACCATTTACTATTTCAGTTTTCCTAGAGTTAACTCCCAGTCCACAACTTGTAGCTGGCAGTTGTGAATATCTTCATTATTTTTCCCCAGATGTTAATTATACAATTTGTACTGACTTTTGGCCGGTCCACCATGTAGAAAGTTTAAAGAATTTTTTACTACGGTTATATATGCTGAATGATCTCCGATGTATTTTAATACATAAAATTCTTAAAGTGGCCAGTAATCTCTGCGCCCCTGAAATGAAATGAAAAATTGCACAATATAATATCTGCCCAAACAACAATAAAAAAATAACCTACTGTCTACACAAATATATGTTATCTGATTTCTTTAAAAGATTATTACGTAGTTATAGGAATATGACATATCGGTAATCTTACTCAAAACATTTTGTCAACACATCGTTTTGTTAACTTTAAACAAAAGATTGTAAACATTTTCATGTGATGATTCCACAAAATCTTTCTTATACATATACATTTAAAGTAATAATAATAATAATATTCGGCGCGACAGATCATTGCGGTCCAAGGCCAGGCTTCTCGCGCCCATTTGTGTTGCGCATTTATATTTTTTGGACACAAATGGAACACAATGCTGTGAAATCCTCACGTTGTTTATGCTCACTAATGTGCGATTTATGTCAGCGACTTCAGGAAACCTATGAAAGGATTTTTGAATAGTGCCTGGCTTTGGCATCACACCTTATGTCCCTATGAGAATGTGCTTCTTTACTACACTGGCGTTGCTAGATAGTCATGTCAAAAGTATGCCGAGGATACGTACTAGTGGCCTGCAGTTGTCTCCTCTATTTTAACGGCTTTTAAATTATATGAGCTTATTTGGGTGCTTGGATACTTGGCTGCTCAACAAAGCGCTTCTAAGCCACATATAAAAAGATGGGCGGGATATCTTGATCTTACTGTCAAAGCAAAGAGGAACTTACAAAGAAAGTCATTTAAGGTAGGATTTTGGGGACACGACAACAGGCCAAGTCAAGCATTTATTGCAAGAAAGTACGCCGAGGATACGTACAAGTGGCCTGCAAGTGTCTCCACTATTTTTTAGGCGCTTGGATACTTGGCTGCTCAACTAAAAATACTCCGGCTTCTTATTCATGTATAAGAGGATGGGCAGGATACCTTGATCTTACTTGAGCAGAGAGGAACTTTCAATGAGAGTCATTTAAGGTAGTATTTTTGAGACACGACAACAGATCAGATCAAGCATTTATGTAAATTAAAACTTTTTTTTTGTAAAGTTTTGAAAAAAATATAAAAACTATCTCATCACTTTTATACTTAACTTTTTTTTATTTATTTATTTATTTGAATAGATTCTTTTCTGAACAGATTTTGGTTTCAAGATTGGCTAATTTATATTTTGTTATAAATATATATAATTTTTTTCTATATTGCTAGTCAGCTTAATGCTGGTATAAAGCAATTGTCCACATAATTGCTGATGTGGTATTTTTTTTATTTTATGGTTACAATCATTAAAGCTTAAACTTAGTAGTAATTATTATTATTTTTTGTTGAAATTCAGTTCGAATAATTGGGATTATTTTTTATTTTATTTTTGTTTTACCTTAGACTAACTAAGTGTTTTTTGAATGTTGGTAGACAACTTGATGATTTTATTTAATCTGGTAGTGAGTTGAAGATCCTATATAATATTTTTAGTGCCCTGTTCATAAGTGTAGAGCATCTCTTTATGGTGCTTCAGTTACATTGTGACCAGATAGGGATGTTGTATCTAACTTGGGACATTACAAGTGAATGAAAAACTATCCCAGCCATTTGGCTGCTTAGTTTTGAACATCTTTTTAATGCTCCCAGGATTGGCACAATTTTTTTTGTGAAGTGATTTACATGTTCATCCCAACAGAGTTTTTCATCTTAAATCATACCAAGGTATTTGGCTTTAGGTGCTTGTCTAATTACAGAATTATCCAAAGTTATATCTAAGTCTATATCACATTTTTCACGTTGTTTAAATCGTAGGTAGCATGTCTTTTCTACATTTAAAGATAGAACATTGCCCTTTAGCGATTATTTATTGAATATTTTAAGGTCATCATTTATCATTCTCTGGATTTCTTCTTTATTCTCACCATGGTACATAATGCGTGTGTCATCAGCAAAGATCGTATAATCTCCCTTCAGTCAGTCCACTTTATCTGATGTTATTAATAAAAAGTGGTCCCAATATAGATCCTTGAGGAACACCACCACAGAGTGTTAGTGAACTACTTTACGTGTTATTTACTTTTACTCTGATTTTTCTATTTGAAAAATAACTTATGATGAGTTGCAGTGCTGAACCTCTTATTCCAAGTTCTTCTAGACATATAAATAGTAAATCAAGTCTAACTGTATCAAAGTCTTTCCTAAGATAACGTAAAGACCACGTAAAATCCATGATCAAGATGTCCGTTAATGTTATTGATCGCTTCAATAAGTGCTGAATCGGTTCCACTTTTTAATTGGAAACCAAACTCTGTTTTATTAAAATCATAGTTTTTTTTAAACAAATTCTCTTATTCTTTTATCAAAGAACTCTTTCAAATATTTTACCAAATGTTGTCAATATCGAGATGGGACGGTAATTGCTTGGGCACAATTTTTCCCCAGATTTTCATATTGGAACACAATAATGGCTTCCTTTAGAGCGTCAGGAAATTCACCTTTGGCTAAGTAATAATTAATAAGATCAACAAGACTATTATTGATCACTTCGAAAATTGTGACAATATCGTTGGGTGTAATTCCATCAATATACTCGGAGCAGCGCATTTATTAAGATTCTGAATAATCGTTTTTAGTTCTGTGGAGTTTGTTGGCAAGAGGGATATCGAATTTATACATCGATCATTTTTAATTCTTTCATCATTAGATATATTTGAGCTTACACCTTGGACTTGAAACCGTCCAATACTCCTGGAATCGAGCGGTCAAAAAATATTTAAGGTGGGACATAAGTCCCAACATATTTTTTTTTGGACACATGTCCCGACGGAGTGGGATATAAGTTCACTACTTCCAATAGAGTTGAAATAATCATTTAGCAGGTCTGCCTTCTTTTTGTCTTCAGTATAAAGTGTGCCGTTATATAGTAAGTCTTCGATACTTTTTTTATTTTCCAAGTGATTTCCTCATTTATGCATTTCCACAGAGCCCGAGAGCTGCTACCGATTCTTTAGCAGATTTAATCATTCGTTGTAACTTTTTTTTTCGACTTCAGAATATTTTATTTTTCAGTTTGCAACTACTGGAAATATTTTTTGACCTTTTTATAAATTTTATTTTTTTTTAATTTCTTCTGTTATACCAAAAGTAATCCAGTTGTAGCCTCTAACTCTTATCCTTATGGAGATGGAGACTGTCGCATTGATTTTCGCTTCCTTGATTATTTCTAATAATTCCTCAAAGTTTGGTCGCTGAATTTGTATTATTTTTTGTTTCTAATATCTTCTAAGAGTATAGTTTTATTAACACTATAACAGTGTTTATATACCATTTTATTGATCTTAATCTGTTTTATTTGGATTTTTATGATCATATAATGGCGTGTCTAAACTTATTGTCTATGTGCATGCAAGTATTACTCTTCTTCTATGTAGAGATGTCATCAGCAGATTTTATAATTTGTCCATAGGGTTCGTCGTAGGTGGCCACTTAATGTCCGATAGATTAGTGATCTAGAGTTTATGACTTGCGTCTGCGCGTGTGCGCAATTTATATTTCGGTTTGTTATTACAGCTGCGCGTATGCGAATGCTTAATGAAGGGTCATAATGTTATTTCCTATTTAAAGTTTATTATTGCTGCGCGTATGCGTATGTAACAAATAGTAAAAAATTTAATTTAAGTTGCCTTAACTTGTATGAATGTACGCCCAGAGTTTAGGGATACAAAAAAAAATCGAAACCGCTAGAGAGAATATTTGCCATTACACCGGTATAAAAACTCTTAGTAAATTATAGTTAGAATGAATTTTTTAGGTTAATAGGTTGGAGTCTTGTTTTTCATTATTATTATACAGATATAGCAGTCACTCAGAAAATTGCCGGTTAAATAACAGCAAGCTCCCTTTCGTTGTTTTTTTTTTAAATTCTCTATATTAACTTCGCGTCGGCATCGTTCTGTCTGTCGTTCATTCGTTCAGTGGTGGAATCTTAAATTAATAAAAATTGTACACACTTCCCAAAGACCGATTTTATTGAAACTTTGCACACATGTGGATTTCCGGTGACAACACTTTCCATTCAAATTTGGTATTGGTCGGGGGGAGGCTTCCATACATTTTTTTTTAAATCATGCCATATACATTTTTTTTTAATCAACCCGATTTTATTCAAGTTTTATAAACATTTGTATCTCCGGTGACAACACTTCTTGTAAACATTTGAAAATGGTCGGGCTCCCTACGGCCGAGGAGCGCAAATTAAAATTTCTTCAAAATTAACTCAAACTTTGCACACTCCAATCTGCGATAAGAGAATTTACCTACGTTTGCTTTTAAGAGAGTTTTCATGAACATTTTTTTTATTTTTATGGGTTGTTTTTTTATACAATCATATTTTTCTAATATAAACTTATTTCCTTCTAGTCTTACTTTACCGAGTGGTTACTTTTGACACTTTTGATCACATTTCTCAGTATATGTCCCTGACAATATTTGTCTTCGAGGCCTTCAGTACGTATTGTTTTGCTTTTAAATCCACGAAACCCTAAAACAAGGGGCCATACGAATTCCGCTTTTCCGTGATGGCTACACCCAGACAGACCTAAATGCCGCTTATTCCTCCTATACGTCATCATCGACAACTTTTATTAGTTAGACAATTTGACCATCTAAGTTCCCAATAGTGTCTCTATGCCGTGGCCCCCAGTACATGTAAATATTAAATTGCTCTGCCATCTCCCTGGGAGATGATCGGCAGTCTAGGGCTACAATAGAGTTAGTAGAGACTGATTCTAGGGATCTCAAGCAGCTTGGCTATCCGAGAAGATGCGGATATCTTGAGTGGATATAACGTAACAAGACAGGACTTCTTCTTTTATGGTCAAGATTTCTGCTTGAAAGACATTGCAATGATTGTGAAGACGGAAATAGAGACTAATATTTAGCATTTTTAAGAAAACCCCTCCGCCTACCCCAATTTCAGTTTTTTAACCGTCAGGGAGGGGACGGTAACCTGGAAGTTATTTTTGGACTGTAATTGCGGAATGGGAATACTATATAAATTCTCTTTTTAAATTCTCTTTATTAACTTCGCGTGCTCGTTGCACGTCTGTCTGTCTGCCTCTGTGTCGTGGAATCTTGCGATAAATTTTAAACCCACTTCCCAAAGCCTGATTTTATTTTGAAACCTTGTATTTCCGCCGACAACACTTTCTATTAAAATTTGGAGCCCGTCCAATATAAATTTTTTAAAAATTTATCCGATTTTCTTTAAATTTTATACTCATGTGTATCTCCGATGGACAAAACTTCTACTAAAATTTTTGGTGTGAACGGATGGCCTGAGGGGTGGGGTGCCGATATAATTTTTTTTAAAATTAATCCCTTTTTTCTTAAAATTTTAAACACATGTGTATCTGCAATGGACAATTTTTTTTTAAATTTTTAAGTAAATGGGCCCTGAGGACTGAGGGGTTAGCCCATATAACTTTTTTAAAAATTCAATTTCTTCAAATTTTAAACACATGTCTATCTTCGATGGATAAAACTTCTAAATTTTTTGGAGTGAACCGGCCTTGAGACCCGAGGGGTGCCCATATACACTTTTTCAAAAGAATCCCGATTTTCTTTAAATTTTAAATACATGTGTATCTGCGATGGACAAAACTTTTTTTTTAATTTTTTGAGTAAAGAGGTGTGTGCCCATATAATTTTAAAAAAATTTACCCAAATATTCTTCAAGCTTTAAACACATGTGTATCTCTGATGGATAAAACGTTTTGTAATTTTTTTAGTGATTTTTCAGGGGTGCCCATATACATTTTTTAAAAATGAGCCCGGTTTTGCTTCGAATTTTAGACACAAGTGTATCTCCGACAACAACACTTATCATTGAAATTTGAAAGTGATCGGGCCCTAAGGTCGGGGTCTCAATTACAAATTTTTTACACATGTGTCAACAGTTTTTGTAAAAAATTTGAAGTAATGGGTTTCTTATATTAATTTTTTTTCCAAACTAAACCCAATCAAAACTGCACACATATGTATCTCCTATTAGAGAATTTACATGAAAAATTAATTTTTATGGTTTGTTTTGTTGTTGTTGAGATTAATACCTAAAACTATAGAACCATTGTGTATAGCTTAAACATTTTTTTATAAAGGGTGATCAATTTAGAGGTATCGGATTTTAGATTGAAATAACACAACAAAAATTCAAATTGATTGGGCAATCTTTATTATTTTTGTTTAGAACCATTCATGACATTTATTTTTTGAAGATAATCCCAAATGTTGTCCGCATTTGCGCCATAATTACGCAAAATGGTATCTCGCGAATAACTTGAGTAATGTTGGCTTCCAATGCCTTAATCGTAGCTGGTTTATCCACAAAACATATAGACTTTACATACCCCCACAAAAAAAAGGCCAAAGGTGTGATATCATACGATCAATTGATCACCGAAACGAGGACGCAGTAAATCCATTGTGTATGGGATGTAGCGCCGTCTTGTTGGAACCAAATTTCGTGGAGATCATGGGCTTCAATTTCAATGGCAGTTCGTGCGTGAATGGCTTCGGGTTGCTCTTTAGCCCAAAGGCGGCAATTTTGATTATTGACGAAGCCATTAAGCCAAAAATGGGCCACATCTCTGTACACCATAAGTTGGCCTGAGCGCGCGATGAACACTTTTCACAGAGCGTCGATTTTCTTAATACAATTGTACGATTTGTTAACGTTGTTGAGACGCTAGTCTTTCCATGATGCAATGTCAATGAATACTGAATAAAATTGTGTTAAGTTTGACAGTAGTCACGCGTGATATGTCAAAATAAGCCTATTGGAAAAAGTACCTCCAATGTGATCACCCTTTATAAAGGGTTTTTCATTTTGGTCAATATGGAGAGCTCTTTATCAGAAACTCAATAGATATTGGTACTTAAGGCGTTCTTCCAGTAAGTCTTCGAAACATGCTTTATTACAACAGTTTGTTGAATTCTTTGAGCACTTCTCGTATCTAAACATTTAATGAACTCTGGTGCTGCAGCTTATCTGGTCGTCATCGATTAAATCGCCTATTCTTCCATTCCATTCTTCTGTAATTTGCTCATGTCATCTCTGGAAATGATTTGTAGTCAAGAAAATGTCTTTCTTCTTTCTTTTTATTTCCACATTTTTCCCTTTTCTTTTTCTTTTTTTTGTTAATTTATCCAGTTTTTTATAGCAAACAGACAGACAAATTTCCGCCCTAAGTGCGTTTCAGCAGCCATCTCGAAGAAAATAACTACGCATTCAAGTCATTTGTTAACGCGACAATAATAAAACAAAAAACGTTCTTTCTACTCCCTTTGTTCATTTCTATTACACGGCTCATTTAGTTGCACTTTATTCAACTCACTGTCAAAGTTGATGTCTCCCGGACGGAAAATCTGTATACAAACCGACCCAAATGTTTGTATCTCTATATAATATAGATATAGATATAGACTTACTATGAATACGAAGATAACCTTTGCCAATGTCATCGAAAAGTTCATTCATTGAAATGTATGGTGGTTCCTCGTGAGGTTTTTCTTCATTTACGACAATCAATTTACCTCAGCTATCATTGCCAATAAAAAAAATATATACGTAAATACATATGTACAAACGAAAAAGTCACTTTTCGTAATTATTCGTCGCCTTTCACCCAGTACTATTTTCCCTTTGCTGAACCATTAGGCTCTTATTGCAGTCATTGCCATATCAATCAGAGATAATGGGACCAGACATATGGTCTTTATCAGCTCGTAAATAAAAGTAAAATTAGATTCACATTTCGTTTGTCAGGCTCGTTTGCTCCTGTACCAACTGTACACAAGGCCCATAATTGTCCCAACTTTATTTAGTTTCTTCACTTTTTGTTTAGCGCTGCCATCATACAAAAAATCTTTATCTCTTTTGTGTACTTTAGTGATTTTAGTAAGAATACTCTTGCATATATTTTTCATTTAATCTAATAGCTTAATTATAGACTTCTATTTTTTCAAAATTATAATATACATATATAGATTTATGCCAATATTTCGATCATGCTGACCATTTTCAAGTGACTTTAAGTGACTTTCCTGAATATTCAGATATTTAACATAACAATGTCTTGCTAAATTGGTTAAAAAAAAGTTGGAAGTAAATTTTTGGGATAAATTTTGAGTCATCCATATTTTTGGCTTCCTTTTGTGCGTCCAACTTTTTGCAAACGATTTTATTATGATTTTAAATACCGACTTTTATTTTCTGTCTTATTTTAAATTTAATCAACTGTCAACTGGATAGTTTCGAAGTAACTGGCGGAACCGACGTTGTGATACTTTTTCCCTTACTTTTCTATTACCGTGCTTATTGGCAAATAGATATAGGTGTATCAAATTAAGGAGGGTGCGTATCCATCATCCTTATGATGTTGAGTGAATGGCAATGGCGAAGCGTCCACAAAATCCGATTCACTCCGTGTTCCCTTCGGTTTACTTTGCTTTTGCAATTATAAACCGTACTGACGAAACATTTCATGCGCATAGCAAACGTATTGTCAAACAAGGCAGAAATGAAAGAAATAATTTAGTGCCTAGCCAAAAGCAGTCAAAAAACCAACCTTTCTTTGACATAAATATTATGAACCTTTTCGACCTTCTTGTATCACTCTAAATTAAGAAACAAATATAAAGATCTTCTTATTGAAACAGTGGATTTTAGTGAAACAGGTTTTCTATAAATCAGGGCAGCCAAAAAAGGGAGAATTAAGTCATACACATTGGTGAGAAGTTAGCCCTAATGAACAAAAAAGAGCAATGCACATCATGAAAGTGATATAAAGCCGAATTTCAATGTTCGTTCGAGTCGGCCTTATTACATTTTGAATAACGAGCCGATTTTCCTTCCAACTCCAACATTTTTTCCAGGGAAATTCTGCCACGTGGTATTGTGCTAGTGGAATAAGCCTAGAATCCAATTTACCAGTGGCAAGAGTGTACTTCTGACAGAAGGTACCCGTTACAAAAGTAATGTAACAGAGTTTTCTTAGCCGGAGTAAGCCTCGGTGTGAGCATGAATTGTGCTAGTGGAATCGGCCGGTAACCGTAAATTGAGAAGTTCAGGTGGTTTGTGTTCTCTTTAGTTCCTATAAGTCCATGCATGATTATTTATATGATGCATTTGCATACATGAAATTCCGGCAGACGTCCACAAATCACATTTGCATACTAAATGATAACAATAGTTTTTGTTCAGTTTGATTAACAATAATAATCTTCTTCTTCTAAAGTTCTTCTCAAAAAATAAAAAATGAAACTTTGTCTGTAAATCTGTATGCCTATATGTCTGTTCACACTTAACTCGAAGACAGTTCATCCGATAGTGCTGAAATTTTGGGATGTGGATGGGAAGGTAATGGTGCTGAGGGGGTTGACGTGAGTGCTGAAGACCATGCATTTGATGAATAGTGCTGATATAAATGTTGTGGGCTGGTTTGGGGTATCTCAAGGTAGGTCTTGGTGGGTATTGGTGGGTCTTGGTGGTCAGTTGGTGGTGGTGACGGCGGCCAGGGAACGCTGGGCATTTCAGCTAGTTATTACTTATGACTCAGTGGACATTAATGCGTTAGACAACTGGTTGGAATTTCAAATCCCAGAAAAACCCCCAAAACAAAACTTATACATATGTATATAAATTTTGCTATATCCAGTGCGACATATGCGTAACAACTTTCTTCTTTCTTGGTCAGTGCCCTCACTAAATCTCATTAGGAAAAATCGAGTGACGATAATTACAAGTTTTGCGTTTAACGTCTGCCGTAAATTTAACTATTTTTGAATTTTCTGTCCGTTCAGTTATGTTGGTTTAAAATTCGAATAAGTAGATTGTCTCCACAAGTCAAAATCGTAAAAATATGTTCTTCTCTTTGGGCAAACAAAACACCCAGAAACAGATTCTTCGCTAGGTTGTAGCGCTCATCATTTATTTAATTATTTTATTTATTTTATTAACAGTTATTCAATACTTCTGATAAACAGAGAACTGCGTTAGTTCTGCTAATTTTTCATTTACTAATACCAGACTTCTGTGGTTGCGTGCTGTAAAAATATCACACATATTTGCCACTTTACTTAACACACAAGTGTGAGATAAGCTTGTAACTTGTTATCTATGAAAGAAAGCAAGTTTTGCGAACTGACGATAATTGAACAGATTTTTTGACCTATAGACTTTATGTACTTGTACACAATTATCATAATATCAAATCGTCACCATTTACTTTGCAGCTTTCTGCCTATGTCACTCAAACGTAGATTGTTTCAATTAACTGGGCCAACAGCAAACAACAACAAGGGAGTACTATGTAATTACCGACTTTATTTCCATAAATGGAACAATAGGAAGACACCCATCAAAGTCTGATGTAATTCTTATTGCGAATCAACTAAAGTTCTTTGTTGCTTAAATTGTTAATACATTATGCAATAGTTTACATAATTCAATTTTACATCGCTCTGCAAAGACAGATTTTAGCGCTCTCTTGATAAGCTACTCGTATTTTCTGAAAGTCTTCCTTCCTAATAACTTGTTATATTTCCTACAAAAAGTATAGCGCCATACCCTAAGGCCATAATTGGTTCATACCAGTGAAATCATCAACTGATCAGATGATCTCAGATCAGGATCATATTTTCACCGTTAGGCAGACAATGGGGAAATGTATACAATTTGTTTTCCTTTGTCAATATAATATAAAAATGATAATTAATGCTAACAAAAAAAAATCAAAAGTAGGAATGCACAATTTATTTTAAGTTCTCAATACAGAAATCGAATATGTTCATATAAGAAATTTATTCGAATAAATCTACGTAGATATTCTGAAAATTAATAAAACAGCCAGCCAGATTGATTGCAATTCTCGTAATGCGAACAGCTATTGAATTTATCTCAATAACTCTCAAGTATTTGATATCGATTACTGTCTGTTCTATGACATACAAGCTCCAGCTACTTGAAAAACGGTTTCCTTTTTGAAATGCCATTTATAAAAAACGACGTGCTATATTTAGTAGATATTGACTTTGTGAAGCCATCATAAAAGAAGTTTTCTGCTACACTTTTATGAATGTTCTCTATTTCTGTTTTTTAATAAAAGTCGTATGTAGTAAGAAGACGGTGGCCAGGAGGCAAACAAGGTGAAGGAAGTTCAGTTTCAGAGTCTAGAGATAAAAACTGAAAACCGGTTCATATTGCTTAGATAGCACTTAATATAATGTTACATGCACTTCCGAGCTGACATTTTTCTTTACAATGATGAAACCTTTATTCTGGGCAATTCATTACAAACGAGTCTGGTCGCAGCCAGTTTTGCAAATAAACGGGCCCCTAATTTTCATTTATTTCACATTGCTCTGGTATCCAAATTTTTTTAACAGGTACAGCACTATGCACAGAGTTCATAGGTAGTATGCCTTGGAAAACATTGCCAGTAGAAATTTACAAACATCCTAAACATGTATTTTTATTAGATTCATTGATCAATTTGATGTCAATTGCGTTACAACGAAAATATTTCTAAATTTTTATTTAAAAGTTTAAGAATTAGTATATATAGAAAGTTTGAGAAATGCTGAAAGAAAATTTTGAGAATTATTGAAAGAGTTGCTTTTTAATTTTTACACTTAATGTATAGAATGAACATTTCGCCTTTTTTCCAAGTTATCTAACCCTATTAAGGCACATCTTGTAGGACAAGTGGCATAGCGTCGAGATTCAATTTTGTTTCATAACAAATTTCTTAAAGTACTTTTGTACCCTTTCTGGTCGTATTATAGAATTTAAATAGATTGGACACCAGACTATAGAGCAATATTCAAGAAAATGCCGTACAAAAGAAATATAAACAGACTTCAGAGCAAACGGGTTGGAGAATTCGACACAAGTTCGCTTAAGAAATCCTAACATCGAATTTGTTTTAGCAACTACATAATCAACGTGAAACGAGAATATAAGTTTCGTGCCAAAAATCACACCAAGATCTTAACTTCCGTTTGCCGAGAAAGATTTTGGTACTAGAAATTGTATAGTCTAAGATAACAGTGACTAATACGTGGAAAACAGAAAACGAATGTTAGACATTGATTTATGTTTAGGGTAACTCGATTACGATCACACCAATTAACTATTGGGTTTAAATCATTTTGAAGATTTCCACAATCATTAATGTTTTTAACGCGCAAAAATATTCTAAGGTCATCAGCATACATCAGGCAGTTTGCATAATTAAGCTGTGAAGGTATATCATTAATAAAGATATTAAGAAGCAGAGGGCCTAAGTGACCTACTTGCGGGACACCAGATAAGACTTTTATAAGCGTAGATTGAGAACAGCCAATTCTTACTACTTGCTTTCTATTTGAAATGTAACTTGAAATCCACTTAAGCAACATTGAATGAATGCCAAAATGAACGTAATTTGTGTAAGAATAGTATGAGATACTGTGTCAAAAGCCTTTTTAAAATCGGTAATAATTACATTAACTTGATATCCAGATTCCACAAAATCAAAAAGATATTTAGTAAACAGCATCAACTTGGTTAATGTGGATCTACCAGATACAAATCCTTGCTGTTGTAAGGATCTTTTTATTTTAAAATAAAGCTTTTTAAATTCTCTATATTAACTTCGCGTGCGTTTGAATATGGGGGTAATAAATGAAAATTTCAATTCATCCAAAAACGTCCCAGAAGATAAAAAGATAAATTGAATATTAATTTCAATGTATAGGACAGCGATAAATTGCATTGCATAATAAAATTAAATGGATACGGTCAGGTCCAGCCCTTTGAGAGAGTTCATAGATAGTGTGCTTTGGAAATCATTGTCAGTAGAAATGTACAAAGATCCTAAACATGTATTATTATCAGATACATTATCTTCATAACATGGATTAATATTCAAGTCACATAAACTGACTCAAAAAACTTTGCGAAAAGGTCACAAGTTAAATCGATACTATTAGATATAGATAGTCCCTTCAAATGTCGTATTTTGAAGGATACCATTCAGTTCTCTTTTACTGTTCAGAAACGTCCACAAACCTTTAGGTTTATTTTAAAACTTGTGACTCAATTTTCATTACATACTGTTTATATGAAAACTTGTTCAAAAATTCGTATTCCTTGCGTAGTTGGCAAAAACGTTTTTTGTCCAATTCAGACCGAAACTTTTTAAATAACTTAAATTCTTTATATTTAGCATTCTTCTAAGCATAACTTGTAAGATTGTTTTTTTTTCATAAGAGGGACAAATTGAGAGAATCCATAATCCAATATCATAGACTTCTTTAAGTTCTAAACCACAAAGAATATTCGACCAATCAACCGAGGTAAAATAATTGTTTAGACTTTAGAGCAATGTAATTTGCTTTTAAGGGTGGGTCTTTTGAGGGTTTTTTTTACGGTTTTTAAACTTCTTTTGAGGGTTGTTGGGGGTCTTTTGAGGAGTCGTTTGGGGTCTTTTGTAGGTGTTTTGAGGGTCTTTTGATAGTAGTTTGAGGGTCTTTAAGGGGTCTTTTTAAGGTTTTTTGTATTGGGGGTATTTTGGGGGCCTTTGGGGAAGTCTTTTGAGGATCTTTTAAAGGTTTTTTTGTGGTCCTTTGAGGGTCTTTTGATGATCTTTTGTGGGTCTTTAATGATTTTTTGGTGGGTCTTTGATGCTTCTTGTGAGCGTCTTTTGAGCGTCTTTTGATGGCTTTTTAGGGGTCTTTTGTTGTCTTCAGGGGGTCCTTTGTGGTCTTCTGGGGGTCTTTTGAGGTTCTTTGGGTGTCTTTTTGGGGGGTATCTTGTGATTGTTTTGATAGGTCTTTATGATTCTTTTGGGAGATTCAGAGGTCTTTTGATGGTGTTCTGGGGTTTTTTAGGGATCTTTTGGAAGTTTTTTTTGCCAATTTCAAATAAGTTTTACTTCAACCACGCATTAAAGGTACGCGGACTGTATTTTATTTGTTTTGCTTTCTTGCGCGTAAACAAACGAAGCATGGATTTTCAAGGTTAATGCCGCAAACACTCAATGACTGCCCTTATGATTTGTTTATTTATTTACCGCACCCGAAACTGCAAGCGTTTTTTTTTTTTTTTTTTTTTTTTTTTTTAAATATAGAGACTCATTGCCAAGGGATGACTCCCGGAATGACTTGCGTCACGGTAATAATTTTGGCAATAAGTCTAATGGCATGTCGGTCGGAATCCCTTTATCGTTTTCCAAATTTTCCTACATTCTATTGTAATTGTCCCGAATTTTCTTTTGGTATGTCGTTCTTATCGTCAGTTATGGTCGGGAGTGCATACAAAAATCCTATAGAAAACAGCACTTTCAGTTTTTCCGGTATTTTCCAATTTTTCGGCCATAATTTCTAATTTTTTTTCCGCATAAACCTTATTCGGACTACGGCGAACATTTAAAATAAAAATGGTCCAGTCGTTCTCAAGTGATGCGGTTACCAACGAACAGGATTTCATTTTTATTTATATAGATTTTCAAACACCGGTGATTTTTAAATTTATTAATCAAGTGAATAATCGCTTACATAAACATTATATTGATACTAATAACAACGACCCGTTCCGTTTACTTAACGTAAGTTGATCACGTTGTTGTGACAAATACTGTGAGACTTGCGGTATACACCTACCACTTGTTGATTACGTAACAACCATAACAATAGAACTCGTGGCATCAATTGAAATGGATCTCAACGTAGATACTTGTAGCAAAGTATATACGAATTGCTGCTAATTTTTCAATTATTATTTTTCCCTTTCAAGCCATTAGTCAAATACATAAGAATTAAAGATGACAATAAGTCTGGGTATATACTATGTATTATTAAAAACAATAACATCATTCTACCTCCCTCCAGTCAGAAAATGTCAATCAAATTCATATAAAAAGGCAACGCATGTCTGAAGATAGCGAACAATTTTATGACTTTGCTTTACTTTTACGACTGTGTTTAAACAAAGTGGGGGTTAAAAGATAAATAAACAATCATTAAAATATTTCTTAATGTGATAGCCTTAAGAACTTAAACCGACCACCCGTTAGATCAGAGAATGACCATCCATAGAGCATTTTTCTATTACAAGAAGTTGGTCAAATTCATAATTTAAATTTGTTTTAAATGTGCTTCAGATGTGCTTCAGATGTGCTTTAGATGTCACACCAATGGTGGCGACCAATTTTGTAACTAAATACCTAAAGTCGGCGAAAAAACGGTCGGGCCTTATAATGACTATGTGCTGCGCTACTTTGTATGTACTATAAAACAATAATAAAAATTTAAATTTTTCATGTACATATGTGTTTAAAATTTAAATAAAATCGGGTTTATTTTTAAAAAATTGACATGGGCACCAAGTGCTCAATCACTCCAAAAAATTTACAAAAATGTATCCATTAGTGATACACACAAGTTTTTTGCAACAATTTATATGGGGCCACACGACTCCGTGGAGGGCTCCAAAATTTTTACAAAAAGTAAAAGTAAAAAAATAACTATGGGATAAGATGATTTTTGGATGATTACAGAATTATAGGATGATTATTATAGTATAATTTTCATAAAATTCGATGATTCTACAATGTTTATAAGATGATTACGGAATTATGGGATGATTGTGGAATTATCGCCTAATAACATACCTTTGTCTGTTTGTCTGTATGGATCTAACGCTTGTATGTCGCCTCATCCCGCCTAAACCACTGGACGTATCGAAGCCATATTTACACCATATGTTTGGTGCTCCGATAAGTTTAGTTTTTTTTTTTTTTGACTCGTTAGGTGGCGCTGGAGTCGAGATATTTACGAAAATTTGTCTTTATGGTTGGATTTGATTCATATTCACACTATATGTTCGTTTGGTTCACCAATAAGTTTAGGTTTTTTTTTGAACCGTAAGGTGGCGCTGGCTTCGAGATATTTACAAAAATTCGTCTTTATGGTAGGATTTGGGTCATATTCACACCATATGTTCGTTTGATGCTCAGATAAGTTAAAGTTGTTTTTGGAACCCGTTAGGTGGCGCTGGAGTCGAGTATTTACGAACATTTCTGTTTTTGGTTGGATTTAGTTCATATTCACAACATATGTTCGTTTGGTGCTCCGATGAAAAATGGTGAAATGGTTAGGTGGTAGAAAAAAGATTGCGTCATTTTTGACGGGTTCTCACCTAGACGTACTTTAGATTGATTTTCCTGTTGATTGTACTGAAATTGAAAGTTGGTGCAATTATCATGGTTTTTCGAAATCCAAACCCAAAAAAGGGTTTGTTGAATTGAACTCGATTAATAGTTAGGAGTCTTCATCGAAACTGTATAAAAGCAGAAATTATCACAGGAAGTTATATGTTATTTTGAGCCAAACGAAAGTACTTCGCCATTCAGAATGAAGCGTCGCCAATTTTCATTGATGGTATTTTGTGCAATGACCATCAACAAGAATCAAGGCCAGTCTTTTGATCATGTCGGTGTATATCTTCCTGAGCCAGTTTTCGCTCATGGACAGTTTATGTCGCTTTGACTCGAGGAAGATATCATAACAATTTAAAAGTCTTAATTAAAAATACAGATTGTCAAGTTGATTTACTTAAGACAGTGTAATTAAAGAAATCCTGAAATAATAAACAAATATGCCTATTGTTAGAACTTAATTTTATCCAAAAAAAAAAACTTACTTTACTTTAAATTTTTTTCGAGTAGTAATTATATATTGGAACTCAAGTGAAAAAAGTTAATTTCGTCATTTTGGACAAGTACTCACTAGTTAAAGAATGATTATAGTACATCTTTTGTATTGTAAGGCGATTCTATAATGATTATAGGATGATTACAGAATTAGGGAATTAGGATAAATTTAGGATGATTATTGATTGATATTATAAATATAGGATTATTGTAGAATGATTACTGAATTAAAGGATTATTACAAGATTGTAGGATGATTGTAGCATGATTATAGAATGATTATGGGAAGATTATAGGGTTGGTGTTGAATTTTTTCAGTCTATTGTTTTGTAGTACAAAACATTGCTACTTTTTGTAAATTTATACACAAAGTTTCGTAAGAAGTTTCACTTCTATCACGTGCACTTAGATGCACCTTTTTTGTAGTTAGCATATTATATCCACGAATTTGAACCCTTATAATGCTAAGCACAATGTGAGCATTGTGGAGAGAAAAGAGACGGCTCTCTATAATTGTGTGAATGTAAAGAGTATAACAAACGATTCCGCATTATTTTTAAAAGAAAGAATCTTTTTAACTTAACAGTATGCTCTAAATGAATAATTACAGCATATATGTTATTTAATCTTGCTCTATGCATCTGTGAAGCAAGCCAATGTTTTCTATAACACCAGAACGTCAATTTTGGTCGCAAAATAAAGGTTGAGACATCAGTCTTTCGTATACGTACGAGGTGTATAGTATTCAGTTTTATTGTTGTGATGTGTTGTTTTTTATTTTCTTTTTTATTTATAGTGGAGTAAGAGTGTCAAAAGTTAAAAGCACATGCATGCGTCACTAACAATACTAGCACACACACCATTTACTATTATCATCAACTTGCGTTTATTATTGGTTTAAGTCTCTTTTTGCCACCAAAATCTCTGTTCGGCTCTGCTTATTACTTTTTAATATTTGCTAAGAATTCTTTGATCGGATTTCTAAAATCTATATATATAAAAGTGAAACTTTGTATGTATGTCCGCTATGGCCTGCCAAACCCTTGGTGCGAGTTCAGTGGGTGGGGGTGGTCTGTGAGTGGGTGGTCATCTGAGGTCAGAGGTCCGTGGGCTGGGGGTCAGATGGCGGTGGGTCAGTTGGCGGGGGGTCAGTGTGCGGGAGGTCAGTGGGTGTAGTGTCAATGGGCGGGTGTTAACTTGGTGGTGGTCAGTGGGATGGGGCAGCCGGGAAACGCCGGGTATTTCTGCTAGTTCTTAATAATTTTTGATATCGTATTAGTACAATTTTTTAGGTCGTTTATGGTTTTTGGTATAAAGATAAGATGACAAACTGTTTTGAAAGAAATATTAATTAGAAAATTTCACATACAAATGTATTGACTTTTTTACTAGACTTTCTCCTATAATGTTTGACTCATATTTAACAATTCTGCTTCATATATACGAGTATTTAATTTTATTCGTGTTATATAATGATATACAATTATTATTAGATTCGTTTCTGACCGATTTAATGTTCCAATAGCTTATCAGATCTCTTATGTTATTCGAGGTACAAGGAACAGGAATGAGTTGTAGTTAAACTTGCCAAGGTTATCCTTGTTGCAGCAAAGTTAGAATTAAGTTTATAGCAACACAACTCCACATTAGGCTTTTTGCATGCTATTCGTGCATTTTGCTTTAAAAGTTAATAATAATTTAACCTTCCGAGTGATTGGTTGTTTGCGTGCCAAAAACATTTTACGCACCTTTTTATTCCTTTAAACCAGGTTGTTCACTTGGAGTGAATTAACTTATTTATATTGACTAAGAAATAATAAATTGCATAGGTGGTGGACCATTAACCTTAATTATGAGCATATTGCGTGTAGCGAACTCCCTTCAACGTTGTCGTAGGTGTTGACTTGCATCGATTGAGTTCAGTTCAATGGATTTGGGTGAAGGTTAATTGCTTGTTGGAACTTAAAATCTTGTAAAAATCATCGCGTTGTCTGCAAGGTATCCGTTTACTGAGTTTAATACTATTGTGTGCTTGTACGATGATAACTTTTAGTATATCAATTGCACCTTAAAGAATTTTATTTCTTAGATCTATTCGTTTAATTTTGTAGCAACCGGTTCTTGAGTAAATGGAAACGCTTAATACTATGGCACATTAGAGGGTACAGATAAGAAGGGACAGGAACAATGTTGGATCTTCCGGTTGCAGACGTGACAACCGTGAAATTAAGATGCACAAATCTGGAGAATATTCTGGATGGGGTAGCAGTTCTTAGCCAAAATTATGGATTTTTCCCATGGTGTCTACACACGTGTGCTCACGTGCATTGTCTTGATGGAACAGAACTTTTTTTGCTTCCAATCAATATCGAATCTGTCCAAAAGCTCTGAATAATATTTGCCGGTGATTGTTTCATCCTTTTCAAGGAAATCGATGTGAATGACACCGTGTGCATCAAAAAAAAAACCTGTGGCCATGACATTGTTGGCCAACAGACCCATCATGGCCTTATTTGATGTACGCTCACCCCGATAAACCCACAGTCTTGATTGTTCCATGGTCTCTGGTGGATTGTGATGGATCCATGTTTCGTCCACGGTTATTTTCCTTGATTTCGGTTAAGGGTTTTTTTTACCCAAAACTTTTCACTTTTTTTCATTTTCGTTAAAATGTTGTTGTCTGCTTTCAATGGCTGTCAAACACAAACATGCAGCTTGCTCTCAACATTTGACAGTAGTCTATTAATAGATGGCAGTTACCGGAGCATTTAAAGTTACTACGCGAGAAATTCAAAGAGTCACTGACTTATCAAAATGCCCTCGTAAGATAGTCGGCCCTTTAAGTCTATAAACTGAGGGTGTAGTGAGTTTTAGAACTCTATACATATACTCTGTATATATACATCTACACATCGTCTCCCTTAGGCAGGTAAAAATCTGATCAGTTGCTGATTTGCCTGGCATGAGCCATTAATGACTAGCGTATGTGCTTTCCTTTCCATACGTGCACTATAAGTTGATGCATTGCTTGGTGTAATGCCGGCTCTTCAGATCCTAATTAAGGCGAAAAAGTTTATAATCGTTTACCTTGGACAAAAAATTGACACTTCCGACAGCAAGCAATAGTAGGGGTAGCCTAAACCAAAAGGGTTGAAAGGTGTCAGCTAATTATTCAGGCATTCAGGTTGCCTCGTTTAATAGATATAAAGATCTATATACTTTAGAAGACCTTTAAAGTGTGTATTTGCTTACCTGTTTTTTAAACCCGGACACCTTCTTACGTCTCCTAATATTGAACACATATAGAGCGATTTTGTTATATGATAACTTAAGCTTGTATTGAAGCCGTAGAGCGAAATTTGTAGAAGAGGTGTTTCAGACGACATTATTTTTATATTTTTTTTTTAATATTTTTATGTACCGAGTAGCCCGCCATCATTAACCCTTCTGTTAATATGAGTGTCTCACGATAGAAAACAATTAATAGTTTGGCCAAACGTAATCAATTGGGCTTTGAGCAATTTCATCATCATCATCATATTTGGCTCTACAACCGGGGTCCGGTCCTGGCCTCCCGCAAAAAGTCTCTCCACCGGTCCCGATTTCGAGCCGATGTCATCCAGTTTGGCATCCCTAAACTCTGGGCGTCCTGGTCTACGCCATTCTTCCAGCGTAGGCTTGGCCGGCCTCGCTGTCGTGTTCCATTAAACCTACCGCAAAGGACTTTCCGAGCAGGATCCTCTTCGCTTATGCGAGCTAGGTGTCCTGCCCACCGGAGCCTACCGAGCTTAATTTTCTTCACGATGTCGACATCGCGGTAACGCTCGTAGATCTCATCATTATAGAGTCTCCGGAATCGTCCTTCCTCAAATACGGGGCCAAAAATTCTCCGTAAGACTTTTCTCTCGAACGCGGCTAAGAGGTCAGAATGCTTTTTGCTAAGCACCCAAGTCGGATCCATATGTAAGTACTGGTATGACCATTGTCTTATATATCAGCAGCTTGGATGTTATGGTTAGGTTCCTGGATTTGAAGAGTCTTGACAGGCTATAGTAGGCTTTGTTGGCTTTAAGCAACCGTGCGCGTATTTCTGGTTCCATGCTGTTGTTATCGGCTGCTATTGTTGACCCGAGATAGTTAAAGAATTGCACTACTTCAAATTCGCGCTCCACTATCTGAATTGAGGGACCAATGTTGGATCTTCTACTCGCAGACGTGGCCACCATGTACTTTGTTTTGCTCTCATTTATGCGCAGCCCCAGATTTCGTGCCGCCTGCTCTATCTGGATGAAAGCTTCCTGTACAGCTCTTTGGTTTCTACCAACGATGTCAATATCGTCTGCGTAAGCCAGTATCTGAATGGACTTATAGAGGAATGTTCCTCTCGCCATTACGTCAGAGTCTCGGATCACTTTCTCCAACGCCAGGTTGAAGAGGACGCAGGCCAGTCCATCCCCTTGTCGGAGCCCGTTATAGATGTTGAATGGGCTTGATAGTGATCCGGATATTTTTACTTGGCTTATAACATTGGTCATGGTCGACCTACATAGTCGTGTCAGTTTATTTGGGATGCCGAATTCTCTCATGGCTTTATAAAGTTCTACTCAGGCTATGCTATCATAGGCGGCTTTAAAGTCTATAAAAAGATGGTGTAGTGAGTTTTGAAACTCTAGACATTTTTCCATCACCTGCCTTAGGGTGTAAATCTGATCAGTTGTTGATTTGCCTGGGATGAAGCCACACTGGTATGGACCAATGATGACTTTAGCGTATGGGGCTATCCTGTCCTGAAGGATAGAGGAGAAAATCTTATACGCGGTACTCAACAACGTTATACCACGATAATTGCTGCATTTTGTGATATCTCCCTTCTTATGTATGGGGCACAGGATGCATAACTTCTGCTTCCCATACTTGCACTATTATTTCATGAATTTCTTGAGCAATTTCAGTTGTGGAAAAAACATTTAGAACATTTTATTAATTGACAAGTGATGTTGATGCTTTTAATAATTTTATACTTGAATGGTTCTTAACGAACCTATTTTGACTCATATATTTGACTTTAAAATGACACTCAAAATTAATGGGTATAATCGTCAAACCTTTTTTTTAAGATTTGCAACACATAGCGAGAAAAGGAAAGATCTAAGCATATAACCTTGAGGAACGCCGCTTTTTACATGACAACATCGCAAATACTTGTCTCCCGCTGTAACCCCTCAATGTGGTAGGTAGAGATAAGCTTCGTGAGATCTAACCTAAAGTCACATTTCATTCAACAACTTACAAATTTCATTAATCATAATCGTAATCTAGATTGGTTTTCGGTGTTGGGAAATTTTTTGTTCTCATCTCCCGTTTTCAAATTCAATTCACTGCAAAGAATGCAATTGGATTTTTCGGCTTACCGGAACTTGGTTATTACAAACAGAAACTTTGTTGTCATATGTAAAGTTCAAAATCTATACATTGACAAAAATTAATATTATTTATTAAACTTTGATTACACTCCATGTCTCCAGCAGGTAAACCTGTGATTAACTTTTTCTTCTTTATTTTTGCCTTATAGCAGTTATGACCAGTTTTCTCGTTATTCAATTTTCCACTCTATAAAACGAAATAGCCGGTCTTTCTTTTCCTTATCCCTCCCCTTATTTCATTATTTCCCATTACACACATTTTCGTAAACAAACATCGAATAAAAAAACTTGTTTCTTGATGAATATTTTAACGATTTGACTTTGGCCGGGGCAGTCAAATTAGTTGTAAATTTTGCCCAAGTGATGATGCATAAATTAAAACTTGTCGTAGCTAGTTGCAAGCACATTCAGGTCAGTCAGTCACTTGGTTAGTCATAAATCAAGTATATTATTAAGATTCAAATCACAATATGAAATTTACATGGATCGGCAGTTTGTTTGAGTGACAATATGCGTGATTTAGAAATGACGAATAGAGAAATGAACTACGAAATAAAGATATTCGTTTGTTTTTCTTTGAAATTTTTGCAAATATTAATAATAGAGCTATTAATTATGGAAATTGCCAGCTGAACTAACTCTAAAAAGTTGTTCAACGACGATGTAGCTTGTCGAAAATTAATCAGAGCCAAAAAAAAATATTTACTTCCTCTTAAATCGTCCGCTTAAATTTTGATGAATATATGAATAAATAATTTGATGAGCTGTGGGATATTTAACAAGATTTAAAATTTATTTTTGCGATATAAATCAACTTTCATTCTTTTCTGGCCTTCTCGTAGAAGGAGACGTCTTGATTATTAAAGATGTCGTCGAATCTAGCATCTATGAATCCTCTGATGTGTATGTACCGGTGACTTTGCTCGATTTCTTCGCTTCTCATTCCTTGCATCTCAGGACTTGGATGTGTTTCCAATGCGTCGACGAATTTCCTCGCCATATGGTCGATTATTGGCAGCAGACCTGCTTCTTCGTAAAGTCTTCCAGTCGACACAAACTTATAGCTGTTTGGCACCCTCCTGCTTGTAGTTGAGCAGCCTGGGGTTGTTGGACAGACCTTTTCGTCTTCTTAGTATCGGGTGCACTAAATGAAGGGCGTAGTTCGCTTTTTTCATTGTTTTATTGATATGAGAGATAAACTTGAGCCTCTCAGTAAAGTTGATTCCTAGGTACTTAGTCTCTGTACTTGTCGTGTTATCCGGAAGGGTGATTTTAAGCTTCTGCACCGGCTTCCAAAATTTCTTTATCCTGATTTGGTTGATGGTACTCGGAAGCAGATGAGTTCCATTTTGTTGGCGTTGATCTTCAGTCCCCACTTCAGGTAGTACTCTCAAAGATTTCGGAGGTGTTCCTCTACTCTTCGGGCAGATATCTGAGGAGAGCGGGAAACGGCATACGTGATGAAGTCATCACGTTCCGGCTGTATTGGTGGGCTGATCCGCCGTGAAGATGCTAAACAGGACTGGTCCAAGTGTGGAGCCTTGGGGAACTCCGGCTTTAATCCTTTTTCTTGTCGATGGGATGCCATACACCTGTACAAAAAAGACCCTTTTAAAAAGAATTTTTTTAATTATTTTCACAATATAATGGGGGAAACCAAATTTAATAAGTTTGTACAGAAGCCCGTTTGTCCAGACGCTATCGAAAGCTTTTTCGATGTCTAACAAACAGTCTACTGTACTACTTTTGACATTCAGTCCTCGAGTGACGTTACTGTGAAGCTTCATCAGAGGTTGCAGCGAAGAGCGCTTCTCCCGGAAACCGAATTGATAGGAAGGAATAAGGTTTCTTTCCGAAGAAAACGTGTTGATCTTTTTACGAATCAAAGACTCTAATACTTTACTGATACAACACAGTAAAGCTATGGGACGGTTACTAGTTACGCTGGAGCGGTCGCTTTTCTTCGGTACTGGTACTACTTTGGCTACCTTCCTGTTGTTTGGAAAGTAACCATTGTTAAGGCAATTGTGGAATATGATGGATAACAACAAAATTGCCATACCCGGCTGCTTTTTAAGCAAAAAATTAGATGACCGATGATTTTTTTGAGTTTCCACTCATAATTAATTCTCTGACAACAGCTGTCCCGGTAAACATATCCACGTCTTTGGATGCGTTAGCGGGATTGTCTTCGCTGAACTGCACTTCAAAATTTTTTGGGGAAGTGGTGTCTTCCACAAGACTTTCAACCTGCTGCACGAAATCTGGAAGATGAGTTGGTGATCTGTCTGTAAAGCTCCTTTCGAAGTGACAGACAAAGGTTTCTGTTTTTTGTTTTTTACAACGCAGTTTTGAAAATACAGACCGATATTCGTCAATAACATTGTTGAGAGTCCTGTTGAAGACCGTCTGAAGGCGTTTCCTTAGCCTTTGCTTGTGAGCATATATTGCCTGAATATTTTCAGGTAGATATTCTCTGCTAGAGCGATCAACGGCTGTGTTTACTGAAATTTCTGATAGCATCGTCAATTTCATTATTCTCCAGATTTCTACATACCGCTGGAATTTTTAGTCCAGCTTCGACTTCTGATCTAAAGCGGTTCCAGTTTATTTTCGTAAAGTTGATATGTTCAGGTGTTGGGGTATCTTGCACAACTCGCTGATTCAACCTCACTCGAAGCTCTATGGCCAAATGATCAGAATCAACAAGGTCTCAACCTCGTTGACTTTGATGCTGACAGCGATTTGAGTCCATGCGTTTTGCTGCCCTCTATTTATACTCATTGAAAGGCTTTCAATCTTATAAACAGAAGTATCTAGCAAAGACCAGAACATTCCTTATTTACAACTACCGAACCTCATATGTATTGAGGCATCTATTGTACAACTTCTAAACTTCGAACAGGTTTGACTACATTTTTGACATCACTAGTACATAATGATGCAAATCTTAATTATAATTTAATGCCTATTTTTGGACGAGTATGTATATTGCAATTTATTTTGGGATTCGTATGTCATTATCTGCGCTACTAACTACTTCTCGTAACAAGATTGAGTGGATTTAAAATTTTAAAACAACTATTGTCATTGTCCTGTCAATTAAAATACACTGTTAAAAAAATTTGCTCGCATATCCTGTTGATGTTTGTATGATTTAGATTTAAAGAAAGAATACTTGAGATACTAAAAAGGAAGAATAGGTTGGTTCAATTGAAAATAACGTATTCACAATACAATCAGATAACTTTACCGGCATACAAGTCCGCAGTCGCAGTGGCAAAATTACATCCATTGCGATTCGAATAGGTTCCTTATCAACCTTATTCTCCAGACTTAGTCGCCTCCGACTATTATCTATTTCCAAACCCAAAGAAATGGCTCAGTAGTAATGGATTTGAGTCGAATGAGAAAGTCTATCACTGAAACAGAGGCCTATTTTGAGGGCTTTCAGAAATCATATTATTCGGAGGTTATCGAAAAATTTAAATATCGTTAAGGGGGTTGACGTGATGGGTGACTAGGTATTGTTTGTATGAGATTGACTCGAGTACTGTGCAATGTGTGTGGGAAGGGGCGTTTGGGGGTATCTTTTTTTATAATTTGCGCACGCACAAAGGGGTTCTCACCCTTATAATGCACGGCTCTATGCTTGGCACAGCGTGGGCGTTAAGGAAAAGATGTAGAAAAGAGTAGATGTCTATGAGCTTGTCTCATAAATGCCTGTGGATCATAGTGATGTAGAAAGACATAACTTAGCAGAGCATTCCACATACGTGTTGTACTGCTGAAGAACGAATCCCTGATCTTAACTGTACGTCTGAAGATGGGCTTGAGAGTAAACTGATAAGCAGCGCCACGAGTATTGCGCGGTTGAATTCAAGGAGAGGTGGCATGCAGCTGGCTATATATCTTGAGCACCGCTGGTGGAAGCGATAAAATTGTGACAAGCAGAATACGTTCCTGTGATGTTCAAGGGAATCTATTGATTTTGCAATGTTTTCGCCACCGATAAGTTGTTGTTGTTGTTGTAGTAGCAGCTCCAGGTGTGTGAAACCTATTGCTGAGTTGAGTTGATGATCCTTGGTCCAATGTGAGAAACACTCGCGTCTCGCGAAGAGGTATTGATCTAGAATCAGAAGCATACTGGATGGTATCCTCACCATAGACTTGTTTGTCAATATTTACTCATCTATTGATGACATTACCTGTGATAAGACGAAAAACTCTCCTAAAAGGCAAAAAGGAAACTTGTAGCGACTTGAGGAATTTCGACAAGTTAAAAAAAACCAAACCTTGATCATTTCAAAGATTACGAGAAGATTGGAAAAGTTAGTTTATTTTTATTTTAGTTTGGTAGAAAAACAAAATAGAATAAACCACGCAGATCACATGACAAATGCCTCAATAAATCATCTGCAAATGCAAATAATAAAAAAATGTGAAGATATACTCGCAGAATATGGAGTGAATTGCCAAATATGTGCACTCCCACATTTCCCTGCCTTTACACAATCTATATTTATTATATATTTATATATTTATAACAAAAAAAACCGACTTTAATGCAACATTTAGCTGAAACTTAATATAACTTCTTATATAGTAAAATCTAGCACACAATGCTGCGTGGGTTAGAAACGCCTGAACTAACAATGTCGTCTTTTGAAGCAAAAAATAAATGTAACTTTAATAAAATCGTATTTGAAATCCTCCTGATCCATGCATGACCTTCGGCAATAAGCCAAAGTTATCAGGCAATGTCAAAATTGCATTGAAAAGGAAAACAAAAATTGCTTTCAAAACGACAACGAAACGACAAATGTAGGGACGCATTGTAGATTCTCCCCATGTGTATGGTGATTTTATTACTCCTAGAAGTGTTATACTCATAAAAATATGTACTCGTATAGTAATTGCTTGAAAAACGAGAAGGGACCATGTAGAACAATGTATCCGTGCACAATACTGGTGACTCAGAAACCAACGAATATATTCATTTTAAATAAAAAAAAAATCCGTACTCGGAGGCCAAGACCAAATAAGAAAATTCAGTCCACTCAATAACTTTTTATTACTCCTATATCACATTTTTTATTCATATTTTTTGTAATTAATTTAAATTGAATGTAAAAACAGTTGCCAAATTTGAAATTACGTCAGTTCTCCTTTTTAAATTCACTATATTAACTTCGTGTGCCCGTAGCTGGCTGGCTGGCGTGCACACCAAATCTTGTGATAAATTTTTAACCCACTTCCTAAAGCCCGATTTTATTCAAACTTGGCAAACATGTGTATTTCCCATGACAACACTTTTTATTAAAGTCCCATACAATTTTTTTCCATATGCGGCATCAAATCATGTCATACTATTATGACTGTGTTCTGTGAGCAGCGCTGCTTACTTTACGATTGGGGTTGTTTTGTTGTGTTTGTGTGCTTCGCATTTGTTTTTTATATTTACACATTTTTTATATTACACATTACACAAATTGTTTTGCAATTTTTATAAAATTATCGATGTTAATTTTTGGCAGGTGGGGAAAGGTACATAGTAATAGTACACCTCACGGGGTTAATGTGTTCGGATAGCAAAGCGCCCGGGAACAGCTAGTCTAATTAAATGAAGCTTTGTCTATATGTCTGTTCGCGATTAACTCGAAGACCGTTCATCCGATATAGCTGAAATTGTTGGATATGATGGGGTCGGTTGCGGTGGATATCTGTAGAGGGTTCGTGTGGTGATGGTGTTAAGTCGGTTGAGGTGGTATGTGGTCAGGCATTGTTTGTATAATATTGACTCGAAGACCGTGCATTTGATAGATAATGGTGATATATATTGTGTTGGGAGAGGGTTACCTTTATGTGGGTCTTGGAGGGTCTTGGTGTTCAGTTAAGTGGTGGAAGTCTCGTGCGGGTTCAGCTAGTAATATATAAAAATCTTTATCTGTGTCTGTTCGATACGATATTAAAATGAAGAATACTCCTTCCTGGTTATTCTTCAGAATTCTGGAATTTCTCTGGTGCTGGTTTGTTGAGTGTTTTCCCTGACGAACTGGGTACGACTATCAAAACGGTTCTCAAACTCTTTAATTTTGCCTTCCAGACCATTCACCTTTCCTGTCACGTTCGTCTCGAAAAATTTCACTTCTTCTTGAATTGTTGCTTAAATTTCACTCATCTCATCTTTTAGCGTTGTTTGAACTCCATTTATTTCTCCTTTGAGCGTTTCTTGAATTCCGC
This sequence comes from Nephrocerus scutellatus, assembly GCA_947095585.1. Classification (NCBI taxonomy): domain Eukaryota; kingdom Metazoa; phylum Arthropoda; class Insecta; order Diptera; family Pipunculidae; genus Nephrocerus; species Nephrocerus scutellatus. The sequence goes on along the minus strand of OX352763.1, from coordinate 101,452,772 downwards.
TCATTTCACCTCTAAGTGATTCCAGCTTCTGATTTTGTTTATCAAATTTGGTATTAAGCTCTCGACTTTGCTGATAAATTTCCTTCTTCAGTTCTTGGCTTTGTTTCTTTGCGATTGTTGAATTTGCTGTTCAAACTTAACGGTCAGTTTGGAATTTAACTGCTGATTTTGCTGCTCCAATTCTTTCCTCAGACCTTTACTTTGCTGTTCCAAATTCTTTTTTTCCTCCTCCAATTCTAAATTCATCTGTTTATTCTCCTGACTCCGCTGCGATTCTTGCTTTTGCTGAATCAACTCTTTTTTTATCTGGCTGGTCAAACTTGCGATTTATTTGTTGTATTAGAACTTGCAACATCGCCTCCATGTTTGCCACACCACCCTTTTCTTCCGAAGTAGCCGTTTTTCGCTCCACTAACTCCGTCTCAATTGAAAGCAGTTTACCGGCTTGCTGCTTTTCCATTTAACGACTTGTTGCAATCGGAGAAATAACTCTTCCTTATTTCCAGCGGTGCTTAGACCTCTCATCCAAGCTCTTCTTTAAGCTCCTGGGAACTATAAGACATTGACTGCACTTTCCATTTTATTATTTACTGTTTATCGGTTTGTAAAATCACCAATTAATTTAATTATTGTCCAGTGATTTGCAAAATTTAATGGCTCACAATTTGCAAAATCCCATTTCCGACACCAATTGTTACGGAATTTAGGCTTTCGAGTTCGTAAAGAATTTTGCAAATAAAACACAACACAAGTTTATTAATTTACAAATAACAACTTTAATAATAAAACAGTAAAAAAAACAACCCATAAAAATTAAAAATTTTCATGTAAATTCTCTAATACATATGTGTGCAAAGTTTGAACCGTGTTAATTTGGAAAAAATTTATTTTAGAGCCCCTTCACTTTGAAATTTTTTCAAAAACTGTTGTCAACGGTGATACTCATGTGTAAAAAACTTTGTATGGGAGCCCCCGACCTTGGGACCCCAATCACCACCAACTTTCAATGTTAAGTGTCGTCATCGGAGATATAGATAGACACATGGGCTTAAAATTAAAAGAAAATCGGGTTAATTTTTAAAAAACTTATATAGGCACACCTCGAGACTTAGGACCCGGTCACTCCAAAAAAAATGTACAAAAAGTTTTGTCCATCAGAGATACACATGTGTTTAAAATTTGAAGAAAATCGGGCTTATTTTTAAAAAATTTATATGGGCACTCCCCGGGCCCCAGTTCCCATTCGCTCAAAAAAAGTGCAAAAAGCTCGGTCTATCGGAGATACACATATGTTTAAAATTTAAAGTAAATCGAGCTTATTTTTTAAAAAAAATTCAATGGCCCTGCCACCGGCCCTCAGGCCCATTCACTGCAAAAGTTGTACAAAAAGTTTTGTCAATCGGAGATACACATGCTTTAAGTTTGAAGAAAATCGGGCTTATTGTTAAAAAATTTATACGGGCACCCCTCGGGCCTCAGGGCCCATTCGCTCAAAAAATGTCCAAAAAGTTTTGTCCATCGGAGATACACATGTGTTAAAATTTTAAGAAAATCGGGATAATTTTTTTTTTAAATTTGTATAAGGCCCCACGAGACCGCGGACCGGTGTCTGTAAAATTTTTGCAATAAGTGTTGTCCATCGGAAATACACACGTGTGTAAAATTTGAAGAAAGTCGGGTTAATTTTTTCGAAAAAAATAATGGGGCCGCAAGACTCCGGCCTCCAAAATTTTTACAAAAAGTGTTTCCATCAGAGATACACACGCATATAAAATTGAAAAAATCTGAATTATTTTTTTAAAAAAAATTTGTTGGGCATTGGCCCGGTTTCTCCAAAATTTTTACAAAAATATTTGTCCATCGGAGATAATTTGAAGAAAATCGAGTTACTTTTTTTTTAAATTTGTTGGGGCCTGGGGTGTCCAAAATTTTTACAAAAAGTGTTGTCCATCGCAAAAACCGGGCAAACCGCACAAACCGGTTTGACTACTTGTTTGACCAGTACACAATGATTCAAACTTGCAGGCGGTTACATTTCAAATTTCAAATAATCTAATAAGTCGTTTGCTATTTATAATTTTTATTTTAGTACTTATTTTCGGACGAGCCTGTACATTGCGATATATCAAGGATTCAAGCCCCATTATCTGCGCTACTAACTACTTTTCTTAACAATATATGTACATTGATAATGATATTCATAGTAGATACATTCATATGGTCGTAAGACTCTTTGTTTACATTAACTTTTGTGACATTCCGTTGGTGTCGATTCATTTTGTTTATACTCAAACAGATATTCTTGGTATGTTTCTGTTCTTATTTATGTCGAGAAATAATTCTATAATTGATCTTTGTTTACATTAATTTTTATGACATCCTGTTGGTGTCGATCCATTTTGTTCATACTCAAGCAAATATGCTTGGTACTTATTTATTACTATTTGTACTGGGGAGTAATTTTATAACTCGCACGAGTCCCATTCCATGTTAACTTTTCTTCCAGTTCATGATGCTTTTATAATATATCCCATCTACTTCGAGCAAATAATTATATTATTTTGTGTTTTTGTGCGACTTATTCTATGTTGAAGCTGAGTGTTACTTTGCAGCTCCCATACAAAATGATGAATGTATCGGGTTCGCTTTTGTGTGTGTTCCCCTTTCGGGACGTCACATGGCACAGCGAATCTTACACACAAATCGAACTGATTCCTATAACCAAAAAGAACAGCTAGCTCAAATATAAAAAAAATTACAACAAAGAAAACCACTAAACAACATAATTTTATTGTGCTATTAGAACAAGAAACAGTTTTAGTCCAAGTATATCATTTAAAAAAATTCTTCTCGACAAAAAGACCCTCAGAGCCAGACAATTCCAATTTCCAATTTGTCGTCGAAGCATTTTTTTAAAAGAGTCCTCCTGAACTGCTATGAATTGTAATTTCCTCTGTCTTTTATGAAACATGTTCTTGGATATGGAGACTGACGAAGAAATAATTCAGGAAGCTTAGCTGACACGAACGCTCTTTGCTGCAGCGGAGTTAATTTCGGAAAATGATCGTCCCGTTTGTACGGAACTTGTTTTGCCGATTTTTCTCCATAACGCACATAAGCGCACTCGTGTTTCATTGGAGTAGCTGTCATCTTGCATTTATTTGTTGCCTCAAATCGTTTGACTCCAGTGAAAACTTTGGCGTCATTCGTCCAAATGCTTGCACCGGTTTCAAGGAATCGATTTGAGTTCTCCATTAATGGCCGTTTCTGAATTGACTCTGCTTGGTACATTCCCGAAAATACTTTCTTGTCTGGGTAGCGTTTATTAAGAGGGATTGATTTTGTGTTCTGGTTGGCTTTTTTTCGATTAAGTAACAATTTTTTCGCACACTGTTGCATATATTCTTCCGTGACCTTTGCACATCTGTAAATTTTGCGGTAACTTTCAATTTTTTGATTTATTGTGTTTTTGCCAGATTTTGGAAGTTTTTTCTGGGAATCGTAAAGCGCTCGATAGTCATGCATAAGTGGTTTAGTTGGGAAGTTATACTCGTGATGAGCGTTTTGTTTATTTGGTTTACTTTTCGGAGCTAATGTTTCCCAGTGAAAACTACCCGCTTGCTCGTGTTTAGTGTTTTGCTTATTTGGTTTACTTTTCGGAGCTAATGTTTCCAAGTGAAAACTACCGGCTTGCTTGTTGTGAGCGTTTTTCTTATTTTGTTTACCTTGTTTCGGAGCTAATGATTCCAATCGAATGCTACCCGGTTGATCGCAGGATCTGTTGGTGGAAGCGTGTGTTGTCGTTTCTGTTTCTCGAGAAACCCGCAGATTTCTACGCTTTTTAGGATAACTTCCATCCTGGTTTGAACTTGAACTTGTTGTTTTTTCCGAGGTTTGACTGTCTGCGCGCTGACAATATCCGCCCTGCGCACTTCTTATCACTCTTTCGTTGCTGCTAACTTTATATCCCTTTTTCGCTTGCTTTTGAAAACTGGGCGTGTTGTGCTTTTGTTTTGAATCTTGGATTTTCGAAAAGTTATCACCCATGTTGTCGCGGCAATGTTCATCATCACTCAACTTTTTATTGGGATTGTTCTTTGTAACCAAAAAACTCTCGTATGCCTGCAAAAGCCTTAATTCCAACTTCTTGTCGCATCCACTAGTGATAGCTGTGTCCGCCTGATTCTCTGGCATTTTTCTGCTGCAATTTGTATGAATGTTACAACAAGCCCCACAATTCGGACACGGCGAGATCACATTGGGATTGCATTTTACTTTCATGTCACTGTCACAACTGAGAGTAATTTTCGTTGGTCGCATTTCATATTTCCAACTGTCATCATTACAAGACGGAATTTCATTTGCATGTGATGACGCTGTCCAAATGGAATCGTTGTTGTCACCACCGCCCAGCTTGTAAAGGCAGATTTTTTGCCTCAGACAAATAGGCCTCGGCTCCCCATCATTTGTTGTCGACTGACTGCACTGGCATGACCAATATACGCTGCGACTTTCTGACTTTATTAATGGACAGTTTTTAGCGAATATCCTTCCCAAATTAGTGAATTTAAACATAACGAGATTAAAAATAAATTCAATAAAAAAAATAAAACGATTACAAATTTTAATTTTTTGACTTTTTTCCCCCTCATTGTCAGGAAAATTTTTATTTATTTTTGTGAAAATCAAATAGAAGTCAAAGCAATGCTAATGGATTTTTCATAAAGAGCGCACACTTTTTGTCAAACAACAGCATAATTAATCGATGCCATTAATTATGGAATACATGGTGGCCACGTCCGCGAGCAGAAGATCCAACATTGGCTCTCAATCAAGGTAGGGGATAAACCGATAACAGCATGGAGTCAGAAATACGCGCACGGTAACTTAAAGCCAACAAAGCCTGTCAACACTCTTTAAATCCAGGAATCTAACCATAACATCCAACCTGCTGGTGTATAAGAAAATACCACGTTCGAGAGAAAAAAATCTTACGGAGAATTGTTGGCACCGTATGTGAGAAAGGACGGTTCCGGAAGCTCGGAAGGCTCCGGTGAGCAGTACTCCTAGCTCGCATGAGTGAAAAGGGTCTTACTCGGAAATTCCTTTGCGGTTTATGGGACACGAAAGCGAGGCTACGCTTGAAGGATGGCGTAGACCAGGACACCCTGAGTTTAGGGATGTCAAACTGGATGTTTTTGGCTCGAAATCGGTCCTTGTGGAGAGATGTTTCGCGGGAGGGCATGACCGGACCCCGGTTGTAGAACCAAATATAATGATGATACTACGACTTCACGACTTCAGCCGCAATCATCACGGCACTCCTTTCGTTTCTTGGACTTGTTGGTACGGAGCATTATAAAATTCATATATATCGACTCAAAGCGTATTTGATTTTTCCACGATTAAATACCAATACCTGTGTGGATGCCATTTCTACAATTACTAACATAATCCACTAAGGTATAAGATAGTTTATCCCTTCTAGGACAACGTGTATCAAACCGACGGAAAAGCTTGGTATGATTTAAGGTGCAGAGAGCGTACTAGAAATCGGGAGGTATGCTTTAGAAAACCCCACTGTTAAAAACCGAACCAAATTTAGAAGAGTCAGAAATGATTGCAATGCCTACCTTAGATGAGTCAAATGCGACTATGACCAAAGGAAGTAAACCAATTTGGTCATTCGTGAAATGAATTAAAAAGACTGTCTCCTCGTCTTTAATTCCAACGCTCATTCATTCCAACTGTGAGGCAAGCCAATTTGCTTGCTTCACATTTCCCAGATAGCGCGTTGTCGCCGCCTGTGCTTGCAACAATCGAATCCTCTCTGGGACTGATTTACTTTCGTACTCGTCAACCCATCCGCAATACCCGTGCTCGAGCATGCGGGTCTACTATTACGCTATCTTCGGACGTACTAACCAATTCCGGGGTTCCTTATTTAGCCGCACAATAATATTGTGGAATGCATTGCCCTACTTTGTGTTTCCGCATGTGTATGATCTGCAACTCATTTAAGACACGCGTGCATGGACATCTTATCATTTCCTCTCCCTAATTTCCTAACACCTACGCTGTGCTAAGCATCATAAGTGTGTAAATCCCTTGAGCGTGTGTACATTATAAAAAATTATAAAAATATAGACGATTCGGTTTCGTGGCCAAAACACCAAGTCTGTTTCGTGGTCCCACCTCTTACGATGTCAAGCCAACGTCCGGTAGAAGTAATGGTTATGGAAAGCTTCTCAATTTGGATATGGTATTAAATTTCTATTTGCGCAAAAAATATAACAGGCACAACGAGCGTGATGCTACGCCTGGGCCATAACGGACTATTGCGACAAACATTATCATAGATGACTTGAAACGTTATACCACCATACCTACACCTACAGTGTAGGAATAATGTCGCGTCCCAATGGAAAACCCCTAAGTTTTTATCAATAAATTTAGAAATTTTGTTTCTTACAAGCAATCGTTGTTCGCAATGAATTGAATATAAATTATTTCGTATCACAATAAATTAAAAATAGCAAAAACCTAGGAAAAAAAATCAAAATTTTCTGTAATATTTAAATTCTCAGATGTGGGACAATTCTAATTAATCCAAATCTCAAAAGACAAAAAACTGTCAACTCAAGGTTTTTTTCAGCACATACCAGCTGTTGGCTTTGTAACAATCAATTAAAATATGAATCAGATGATGGCACGTCCGATCGACACCTGGAACAACCAAAGGACCATCTTCATTCGTCATTTTGGAACGGGCACATCAGGTTATAGTCGTCAGTTGGGTAGCATCAGAAAGAATTCACGATGCGCAAAAATCAAACAATGTGGTGGATTTAGACATTCCATTTGGACGGCAGACAGAACTGCTAAACTTCCTGCCACATGCCAAACCGAAGAAAAAGCCTTAAAAGCAGCTGATGTTGAACAAAATCGTCGACATGTATTGATGGAAAATTGTATTCGCAATTATGAGTCAATGGCTATGCGAAATCGTGGACCTTCGTGCTATAGGGCGAATACGACGGGTGGTGATTGCTACATTAATGGAGTTTGTAGGAAAAACTTGGAAAAACCAAAAAATAAAATAAAATTTGACCCAAAAAACTACAAGCGAATCTCTGAGGAATTTTTTCGTATATTGCAAGCTTACGATCAGCCTACTACGGATCCAAAGATGAAAAAGTTAGCAGTTTACAGTATACCGAGTGGGCCGTATCGAAAGAGTGGCTACGGCGCTTTCATAAAAAGTTGCTTCATGAAATGGTTTTCTTCGTCGAAGAAAAGCCACGACACTCAAAATATTAAGTATTCGAAACTTGAATGGCACAAGGAAGATTCGAAAGATTCAAAAGATTCGAAAGATTCAAAAGAGTCAAACGGTTTGCAAGATTCCCAAACTTTTCAAGATTCGAACAAATTGAAACGCTTAAGAGTTTCTCAAGATTCTAAAGATTCAAAAAATGCAGAACTTCTGACAAAAGTTCCCGGTGATAAAGTGCCAGGTGATAGTAAAACGGCGGCCAGTAGCTCAAAATTGGATCCTACATCAACGGGATTCTTTCATCCACCCAGAGTGCGTGCATATTATAAGGAAAGTCCTCAAGATCTGCCTCTAAAGAAATTTACAGGTTTTCCAATGATGAGAAGAACACCCAGGGCTAGTCCACAAAATGTTCATATTCGCGAGAGACCACGACGATCTACAACCGCACCCAGACTATTCCAAGGTCCTTCAGATTCAGACAGTGACAGCTTTACGGCCGGATCTCGAACATGTGGCAATTACGAACTAGATAGCCGCCCGCACAAGTCGACAACAGACCAATGTGAAAAATGGTGTATTAAGACTGCCCCTCGAACACCTTACACACACAAATCATTAACACCGCAGATATCTCAACAATATCCTACAGATTGCAATTCGAAAAAATATCCTCCGAGTGCACCTAGAATGTATCGCATTCCAAGTAACAAGAAGAAGATATTTTTCCCAAATTTTGAAAAATCGGAATGTTTTGATTCTCGTTCAAAATTATCACCAGTGCGAAATTCGGTGGGAAGAAATATGAGGAATGCAACGAAGGAAAGTCCAGCAGAAGCAAGAGCCAAACGACACAAAGTTCGAACGACTGAAGTGAAGCGATTCCACAATGGACAGAAATGCAGCGATAACCTGCCAAAGACTTCGTCCGGGATGCAAGTAATTGATACTTCAAATGGTGGTCCTGATTATATACTTGGCCAGCCATCCATAAAAACTTTGATTCTCCATAAGAAATCAAAAAAATAACACAAATTAGGGGAATTTCACGATACAATAGAAAAATGAAGACATTAGATGTTGTCACTTTCATCGGTTGTGGAAAATGGGAAACCTTTTCTTTTTCAGCAGTGTCTTTGGTCATTGGAATTAAGTACAACATTTTGAAATAACTTCAACTTAATGTTCCTATCTGTACGAGTTTAACAAAAAACTTGGATTAGAATAAAAAAAACTAACTACAAACAATCGGGCGGATTCTGCACAAATCTCTTATTCTTTTATAAAATTCTCTTCAGTATTCTATAATTTTCTTCATTTCATAATTTACTCGTTCACATTATCATTTAAAAAATGTCATTTTTTGTGTGAAAATTGTACTGACTGGCGGGCATCCTATTTTGTTAAAATAAAATAAAAATATTTTACTTAGCAAAGGCGGATCTTTAAGCTACCCGCCACTGCTAGGTAAAATATATTCTTCTATACAAATAAAAATGAAAATCTCTATGATGTCCTTAAACATTACAACACTGTGTTCACACGGTCACGTTTTTTTTTTATAATTTACGTACGCGTAAATGCTAGCGTGGGAGTTTAGGTTTAGGGAGAGGAAAAAAGGGGATGCCTGTGAGTAGGGCTTCCAAAAATTACCGTTTTTGGCATTACCGGTAATACCGAAATTATTTTCTCACATTATCGGTATTACCGGTAATCCCGGTATTATAGAAATTATAGATTAATTTCACGGATCAACGATGAACTGCTCTAGTCAGCAAAAGAATGAAACCCACCGTTATCGGCTTTAAAGCAGTAAATGAATTGCTATGTACCCTTCGCGTGCGGGGCAGATATAAAAACAGTGGCCTCATAAGCGTTCACGCACCTAAAGAGGATTCCCCAAATGATGAAAAAGAAGAATTCCTTGAATCAGTCGAACGGAAACTCCATGCCTGTCCCCAGTATGATGTAAAAATCATTCTGGTGGAGATGTATGCCGAGCTTAATTCTCTTTACGACATCGCGGTAACGCTTATAGAGCTCATCATTATAGAGTCTGCGGAATCGTCCTTCCTCACATACGGGGGCCAACAATTATCCGTAAGACTTTTCTCTCGAACGCGGCTAAGAGGTCAGAATCCTTTTTGCTAAGCACCCAAGTCTCGGATCCATATGTAAGTACTGGTATGACCATTGTCCTATGTATCAGCAGCTTGGATGTTATGGTAAAGTTCCTGAATTTGAAGAGTCTTGACAGGCTATAGTAGGCTTTGTTGGCTTTAAGCAACCGTGCGCGTATTTCTGGTTCCTTGCTGTTATCGGCTGCTAAAGTTGACCCGAGATAGCTAAAGGATTGCACTTCTTCAAATTCGCGCTCCACTATTTGAAAAGAGGGCCCAATGTTGGATCTTCTACGTGCAGACGTGGCCACCATGTACTTTGTTTATGTGCAGCCCCAGATTTCGTGCCGCCTGCTCGATCTGGATGAAAGCTTCCTGTACAGCTCTTCAGTTTCTTCTAACGATGTCAATGTCGTCTGGACTTATAGAGGATTGTTCCTCTCGCCGTTACGTCAGCATCACATTCTCCAACGCCAGGTTGAAGTGGACGCAAGCCAGTCCATCCCCTTGTCGGAGCCCGTTATAGATGTTGAATGGGCTTCATCCGGTTACTTTTACTTGGCTTATGACATTGGCCATGGTCAACCTTACATAGTCGTGTTCGTTTATTTGGGATGCCGAATTCTCATGGCTTTATAAAGTTCTACTTTGGCTATGCTATCATAGGCGGCTTTAAAGTCTATAAAAAGATGGTGTGTAGTGAGTTTTGAAACTCTAGACATTTTTCCATCTCCTGCCTAAGGGTGTAAATCTGATCAGTTGTTGATTTGCCTGAGGTGAAGCCACACTGGTATGAACCAATGATGACTTAAGCGTATGGGGCTATCCTGTATTAAAAGATAGAGGAGAAAATCTTATACGCGGTACTCAACAACGTTATACCACGATAATTGCTGCATGTTGCACTATGTCCTTTCTTATGTATGGGACACAGGATGCCTCTTCACTAGTCTTCTAGCATCGCTTCTTCCTCCCATACTTGCACTATTACTTCATGAATTGGTGTAATGTGGGGCCTCCTATTTTAATCAGTTCCGCTGGGATCCCATCTGATCCCGGGGCCTTATTATTTTTGAGCCGATTTATCGCTCTGCTAACTTCGTTTATGCTTGGTGGCGGCGGTCTTCGGTCATTGGTTGAGCCTCCAATTCCTCAGTTAGCTGGCCATTTCATGAGAAAATTCTTAAATCGTTTAGCCGTTTTCGTTGTCGTGTTCCTCGTCGTTCATCAGTGTATCCTAGGGTGATTTGGGGTTTCGTAATAAGGATTTTTACGGGTGAGATTATTGGCCTCGCGGAAACCTTACTTTGAAGGGACTAGACCGATCATTTAGCTTTTCCTGCGTTAGAGGAAAATTACAGGTGGCCACCACGTGGAGATTTGATTGCACTTCCACCAGTAAGAGATAGTTACGGCCACTTCTGATGCATTTTGTGTTATTACCCCTATTCTGCTGATGCCCGACCGCCTTAACGCCATATACTGATCTCGATTTCAGCTCTACCTACCGGGTTTAAAAAACAAACTTATCGGATTATCAAACGAACATCAAGCGTCCAGTGGATTAGACGTGACTCCGTATGACATCTCGATTCCAGCGCCACCTACCGCATCCAAGATAAAAATAAACTTATCGGAGCATCGAACGAACTCATGGTGTGAGTCCAGTGGCTTAACGTGATAAAGTTAGATATATATGCAGAATGACATTTTCAAAAATATCTCGATTACAGCGCCACCTACCGGGTTAAAAAAAAGGTAAACATTCAGAAGCATCCATCGAACATACGTTGTGAATATTGCTTTAATATGTGTAGTGGCTTAGGCGTGAACGCGTGACCAACACCTCAAACTACATTCTATCTACTCCAACGCCACCTACCGCGTCAAAAAACATCATGAACTTATCGGAGCACAAACGAACTTATGGTGTGAATATGGCTTCGATACGTCCAGTGGTTTAGGATTTAATCGATTGCATAGATACACAATTAATATACGTAAAGAAAGAAAGAAAGTTATATACATAGTTAGTTACATATACAGGGTGTCCCCTAATTCGTCAACGATCATTTGGGAAATGATTGTTGGATATATTCTTAGAAAAAAAAACCTTCTACAGTAAGGGTCTGTCCCTAATTTTGACATAATGCATCATAATTTAAAAAAAAGTTTTCTTTGATGTACCCTGACGTATGTTAACGGAAATTGCTCTGTTACTACAAATAGTAGAAACTTCGTTAAGGACTTAATTTTTAGAAGAAATACTAGCCTTTGTAACAGCTTTTAAATAAAGTTGATATTTTATTTGAGTCTTCAGATATCCAATTTCTATTGCTGTTCCATTTTTCTTGCCCATGCTAATTTGTGACTTTGAGGTCAATTTCTTGAAATGTATATTAAAATTATATTATATATAAAAATATTGCCAATTTAATTAATTTTTATTTTCTTTTCTTTTCTCTCCTCGCAACAGAATTGTATCGGCTGTTCAAGCCTGTTTCTCATTCCTTGTCGGATTCATTGTTTGCAAATCGACATGCAGCAAATCGTTCGTTTACGCTTCGCATTGTCTAATGGAAGCTTATGGATTTTTTGGTACAGCATACTTCATGTATGACATTTGGTCGATGTACAAGGTGCACACGCAGAAAATCGCCGATAAACTGAAACTAATGAAGCTCACAGCGAATTCATCGTTTTCGCCATCGTCCATGGTGCACGCAACGAATGGTCTCTACGATAAGCATATTGCGAGTACGTTTGCCGCTAATGGTACACGTCTGTCGCCAGCGACAACACCCTCTGACGGTGGTGGTAGTGGTGACAGTAGTCCCGACACCTTTCACAGTCGCCATCATGAGGATGAAATCTACGATTACGATGGCGAAACGATTCAGATACCAAAGGATGGCAAATGGGATTTCCTCAAGTATGTGATATCGCACCCGGTGATGATGATACATCATGTGTTTATCGGGACATTTGGTCTATTGGTTGTTACGGTAAGTAAGAGTTCATTTAGAATTTCGATTGTTTACAAATCTGAAAAAGCAAATGTTAACGAAGATGCCTAAAAACGTTATAACAAGGATTAAGCAAAAATGATTTAGAATGATAACAGTGATAGTGGAACAGCACAAACCGGCTTGGCTACATTTTTGACCAGTACATAATGATTCAAACTTACAGGCAGTTACATTTCAAATAATTTTAACAGCCTAAAACTATGCTACATAAAAGTGCTTATTTTTGGTATGCCGTATGTACCTTACGATTTATCTTAGGATTCGAATTCTAGTATAATGCACTACTAACAACTTTTCGTAACAATATAGAAAATCATCCTAAAGTTGTCAGAAATAGAACTTACCCCTTTTTGCAGCTTTTATTGTCAGTTGTAAGCCTGTCTCAACTCGGTGTTTGCTCGGTGATAGTAATTTGATTTTCCATCTTAAAGCTGGAAGAATACATGTTGTTTGATAATGAACGTAAGAATGGTAGAGTGACGTTTGAGTTCTACAGAGACGTTCCATGAGTTAGGCCTCACTGGTTACGGAGTTAAGTTTTAGTCTTGAGTTAGGCCTCACTGGTCATGGTAATTTAATACATTCCTGCATCAGAAACACCGTCAGTGAGCCTGAAACACCTCAGTGTGGTTTTTTAAGGAAAGACTGGCTACATGTTCCTTGTAAATGTCCGTTTTACTCAAACCTCAGAAATTTGAATGCCATTGCAAAACAGAAGCTTGGCCGGCCTCGCTGACGTGTTCCATAAATTCACCGCAAATGACTTTCCGAGCAGGATCATCTTCGCTCATGCGAGCTTGGTGTCCTGCCCACTGGAGCCTACCGAGCTTAATTCTCTTCATGATGTCGACATCGCGAAACCACTCGTAGATCTCATCATTATAGAGTCTTTGGAATCGTCCTTCCACACATACGGGGCCAACAATTCTCCATAAGACATTTCACTCGAACGCGGCTAAGTCTCGGATCAATATGTAAGTACTGGTATTGTCTTATATACCAGGAGCTTGGATGTTAGGGTTAAGCTCCTGTTAAGAGTCATGACAGACTATAGTAGGATGTGCTATTGCTTAAAGGATGGCGTAGACCAAGGACTTAAAACTAGATAATATCGGCGGTGGAGACCAAGACCAGACCGCGTTTTTTGATAGGGTAGGATTGAATGACTTTACAGACTAAAAATAAATTACTTTAAGGGTGGGTATAAGGGCCGTTTCGTTCTTTCCATCTCTTCGTTATTTCTATCTCTTTCGTTATTTCTTTCTCTTTCGTTCTTTCTCTTTCTTTCGTCATTTCTATCTCTTTCGTTCTTTCCATCTCTTCGTTATTTCTCTCTCTTTCGTTCTTTCTTTTTCTTTCGTTCTTTCTCTTTCTTTCGTTATTTCTATCTATTTCGTTCTTTCTCTCTTTCGTTCTTTCTCTCTCTTTCGTTCTCTCTCTCTCTTTCGTTCTTTCTTTCTCTTTCGTTCTTTCTTTCTCTCTTTCGTTCTTTCTCTCTCTTTCGTTCTTTCTCTCGGTTTAGCTCTCTATCTCTCGCCTTTTCTCTCTCTAACTTTCTCCCTCGCTCTATCACCTCGCTATATCTCTCTCGCACTATCTCTCTCCAGTTTTATCTTGCGCTGCATCTCTCTATATCTCTTGCTCTATATTTCTCTATCGTGCTCTCGCTCTATAATGGCACCACCTTACCTTCGGGCAACCAGCGCAATACGCATAACTTCTTCTAATTCCAATTAAAAATGCTTTTACACATCTTTACCCTCATGGTACTTAGCAACTAGAAACCAATCAGTACATCTTCATTACTTTCCGTTCTCTGCCTGCACATCCCACAGTTTATCCTTCTCTTAACCCTAGAATACTAATATGAATTTTATATCCCTTAATACTAATATTCGCCTGTGAGGGTACTTTCGTAAAAAAAGACCAGATTTCATCGTTAAACATTAGTTTTACTAAACAAAAAATTAAATTCAAGCTTAATACTCCTTAACATTTAAAAAAATATGAAAATTAAAATTACATTTTTAGTTTAAATAAAAATAATTGACTTCAAAAAGGAACAAATTTTTTATCTTTTGGTTTAAAAACTAAAAAACAAAGCGATAACATAAAAAAGTACTTAAATTCATAAGCTGCCTTAAAGCTGTTTCTACGCACTATTAAATGCAGAAAATTTCAATGGTCTATCGTTTAAATTATGACTTCCACAGAAAAATGAATTTAGCCTTTTATGTCTGCCTGTCTATTATAGGAATCGAAGAATCCTCTTCCAAATTATCGTCATTTTCCCTTCTATCCCACGACAACTGATCCAGCCAGTGTAGTATTTGCTTTTCAGAAGCAAACATCGAAAAATTCTAGAACTCTTAAGTAAAAAGCTAAAAAAAATAAAAAACAGAACGCGAAAAAAATTACTTTAACTCGGGAATCCAAAGGCACAATCCGACGTGCTTCCGCACACAAGCTCGAACAGCGCAAAACTGAGTTGGCACCAACTCCTGCTTTGATAGATATTTACAAGAGATTATAAAATATCGAGAAAAACTCGAATACGTTCCGCCTCACAGGCGAACATAAGTATTCTAGGCTTAAAGTCTTCCAGAATGACCATCGAGCAGGCCTTTTATAAAAAACCATGCGTTATATTTAATGACAATTCTATGATGCTAGGATGTAAAAAGCAAATCTATTTGTTTCCTTTTGCAAAGAATTGATTAATGTATTTCTTAGTAAAAGTTAGGGAATAGAGAGCAGTAATAATTTTTCGAGAAAATACGTTTAACACCACTGGTCTTTTTTTGTCAAAAAAAAAAACAAAATTAGAACATGTTTAGGCAACAGCAAATCTTAACAATTCAAAAAAAGCTGTTCGCTGCTAATCGACCACAAACCTTGGCTGCAACACTCTACCACCCCAACAAAGGAGTAGAGTCAACTATGCCAACTAGCTTACTCATTGCATAATACGTAAAAATGCATCAACCGTGGGAACTTCCTTATAAAATTTGCACGAACAAGAAGCTAACACAACATGGTGACATCACATTTATTTTTAGCACGTGATTTGCCAGCGAAATTCCAACCAAACCAGTGGTCGACGCTCAAACCTACTCAGCTCTGTCCATAAAAATAGAATTTTCTTGTGGACTTCGTCTATGGGAGATTACAATATCGATCAGCCAAAAGCGGTTTGTGGGTCATGTCAGCTGTGCCACTTACCGCCATTGAACTGCAAGCAAATTTTTGGGAATTTTGAGTTTTTTTTTTGTTTGTGCTTGCAGTCCGAAAATAGCCATACATACAGTACAAAAATAGCAACATGATGATTGCCACTCTGATTGCATCATCATCCTCAATCGCACCGCTCGCCCAAGCGCATTGCTTCTTGCTCATCCATTCAGCGATAAGTTAAGGAGCGATAAACTGCAAAGAGCTAAAGACACTTTGTGTTAACATTACATTGAAATTGCATGACACACTTTCGTCAACTGGTTACGTTACGGTGACGGCAACGATTACGGCAAACGGCAGACACACCTTAGACAGCTTCGATCGCTTGGCGATAACAATTTTGCACTGTTGGGCGGCAGAAAATGAAAGCGAAAGTGCTTATTCTGTTAGCACGTGATGTGAGGCCAAATGCCTTTCGTTTGATTGTGAATAGAATAGAAATCAGCAAAGGCATAAGAACTTTCGTTTTGGTCTCTTTGCTGCCTAACCTGTCTGTAACACAAGGAGTGACAGATAGAGGTGGTTACTCGATTGAGTTGGTTCGCTGGCAAATTCATGAGGCACATGGCGGCATTTACGATGCGAAAAGGTTGCGGAATTTTCGTTGAATTTAATTAAATGAGAAACTTGTTTTTATTTTTTTATTTTTTCCCTTCAATTAAATAAAATAAATAGCTATGCCATATGTGTGGCACAGACACAGGTCGATTTTCTTGGTATCTTTGGAATTCGAAGTGCAAGGAATGTTATATTTAGGTATACAGACAGATTTAATTCAGCTCAACAGTCCCGAAAACTATGATCAACAATAGTGTCGAGGATTATCTAAACCGTCAAATACAAACTCTTTGCCATCACTGAATACGATAGGAATTTCTTAATATAAAACTCAACTGGTGGTACGTTCATTGTGCAGTTCGGTCTCCTTACTCGTATAGTAAATTGCTAGAACAAGGGAGGAGGGGAGGCGGTTCTTCAAGTGATTTAAGTACGAGAAAAGTCCGAGACATCAACGCACTTCCTAGGCGTAGGCACCGGATATTTCTTATGTCCGGCATATCCCAAATATTTAATTTTGCTGAAGAAGAAGATAATTATCGAATTTAATTTGGCGTAAGTCATAGACATCAGTATCTAGTCATAGACATCAGGTCAGGCTAATTTTCCACGCAATCAATAGCAAGTACTTGCCATCCATCCATCCACCATCGGCGGCTTCTGCTATACTAGTTATAAGGTTATCAGTGAAATTTGACATAATACGATAGCCCCTTTCTCTTGATATAAAAGTCACCTAAAACAGCAGCTACCATAGGGTAAGATTCACGGAACATGTTTCTTTAAATAAATCGACCTTTCAAGCTCCTTAGCGTTCCTGCAGTTGCAAAATTAATTAACTACTATGCGATGCCAACCGAACTGACAGTTAATATAAAACTCAGAATATCGTGTTGAGGGGTCTTCTGGTGGAAATCACACAGAAACACAGCGATATTTTTAAAAACTTTTATATAATTACTTTCTAAACTGTAGAGCAAAGCATATATCACTAACATAGATTATAGAAAATTAATGATGCTCCATATAAAATGAACTAGACGCCTCTGCGCCTTCTCTGGCTGATATCTGAAACGAAACGAACATTCCGATTATAGCCGTTATGTGTCGAAGCGTACAAGAGTTTCTTACGCTTCCGGTGTGTCCGTAGTCGATAAGGTCATTCTGGATCTTACTAAGAACCATTTTGATCGGTTAGCCTCTATAGCAATCGACTTTATTTCAGGAGCATTTTATCCTAATCCTGGAACTAGGGATTGATACCACCTGAGACATTCTTGTATCTGGATGCACTGGGCTATTTTGTAGGACACGCGCAACGTGCCCGTAATCTACCATGTTGCTAGAAGGGCAACGGACAAACGAATCCGACATGGTACAGAGACTAGATGGATCGAAATGCTAACTGGGGATTATCGACATCAAAGTTATTATTCTTCTTTCTTTCTTTCCTTTACTCCGCGGGGGAACATAGGGCTTATTACGGCTTTGTTGCGGACGTCTTACATATATATGAACCAATATCTCCACTTCAGCGCCATCTACAGGGGAAGAAAACTTATCGGTATACCAAACGAAGATATGGTGTAAATATGGCTTTGATACATCCAATGGTTTAGGCGTGATGACTTATTTTATGCCGGATGACATGTCGGTTCCAGCGCCACCTATCGGGTCCAAAAAAAAGCATAAACTTATCGCAGCACCTTTGATAAGTCCAGTGGCTTAGGCGTAATGAGGTTAGATATGTATACAAAATACCATTTTTAAGAATATCTTGCCTCCAGCACCACCTACCGGACTAAAAAAACGATAAAATATAAACCTTCAAGAGTACCAATCGAACATATGGTTTGAATATGGCCTTAATATTTCAAGTGGTTAAGGGAAGATGCGACTACAATGATATTCACCAAAAGACCAACCACATTTTCGTAAAAATCTCTACTCCAACGCCACCTATCGGGTTCGAAAAAAACACAAACCTATCGGAGTAGTATAGCAGGGTAATTCCTCTCCAGTTTTCGCAATTGCTCAAATAAAATTTCTTGGGGAGTTTGACTATTAAGCCTTCTTTTAACGACAAGTTATATTACAATAAATGAAAACACTTTAAGCCGCCTTAACAAACTCTGTATTTTGACTTCGATTTAGATGAAATAATAATGTGATGCGAAAAGATTTGTACATTGACCAAATAATCGACTCTTCTGACTCCCTTAACGACATCCTTATTTTCGGCGACTTTTACTTTGCCTCAACTGCATTGGACTCCAACAGACGATAAATCCTTTTTCATTGCTTCATATCCCAACTCAAGTAAGGAATGTCTCTTCGTAGACCTGCTTACAGACCCAAGCCTAAGCTAAGTTAGTGGCGTCCCTAATTATACAGGTAGGCAACCACTTCAAAACATGATCCCATTAACTCCTTTGTGTCGCTTTGTCCCCTATCCTATCGACTATTAATAATTTAATTCTATCTCACTTTACTCCTCTTTTATTTAGTGTCATAAAACTTCATTACATCCCTCCTTGATATAATCGAAGACTTCGCTCCTTACGAAACAAGAGAAACAAGTTATGGGCAGCTTACCTTCGGTACTTATTCTTTTTTTGACTATTCCAACTATCTCGGTACTTACTTTCAATTTATCCAGGCTTATAACTCTTTCTACCAGGGCTATTTTAATACGGCTCAAGCCAATCTCATAAACGACCTTAAGTCTATTTCCTTTACGTCCCCTTTTCGCGAGATAAAAGTTCATCTACATCTCCTCCTTGGTATAATCGAAGACTTCGCTCCTCACGAAGCAAGAGAAAATAATTAGGGGCAGCTTACCTTCTTTCTCATTCTTTTTCTGACTATTCCATCTATCTCGGTACTTACTTTTAATTTATCCAGCTTTAAAACTCTTTCTACCAGTACTATCTTAATAATGCGCAATCCAATTTCATAAACGACCCTATGTCTTTTTTTTTTAATATAAAAGAAACCTTTGTATCCTTTGTACCGGACCCCTTTTATTTCATTCACCTACTTGACGTCACCAATGGCCCCTTTCTCTCTCAAACTGTTGATCCTACTGTTATCGAAAATAAATTACAAAAACTAAATGATGAATTCTTACCTAGCCCAGATGGTCTTCCCGCCATGTTTCTTAAAAAATGTTCCTCCGGTCGTTCAAACGCTCCACGCTCTCTCTCTCTCTCTCTCTCTCTCTCTCTCTCTCTCTCTCTCTCTCTCTCTCTCTCCTCTCCTCTCCTCTCCTCTCCTCTCCTCTCCTCTCCTCTCCTCTCCTCTCCTCTCCTCTCCTCTCCTCTCCTCTCCTCTCCTCTCCTCTCTCTACGTTGACGATACCAAATTTTTCAAATCAATTTAATCCTTACAAGACTTGTATTCTTCAACTAGACCTGAACAAATTTTTGACCTGGAGCCTCAAAAATTGCTTAGAGCTTATATCACCAAATGCAAATATATCACATTACCACGCAAATGCAACAACTTTCTCCACGGCCAACCCATATCCGGCGTGCGATCTTTTCGTGACCTCGGAATATTGTGCGACTCGGAGCTAAATTTCCTTTCTCATGTTGATGAAATAATTCTTAAAGCCAACTCTTCGCTTGGCTCTGTCAAACGCTAGTGCATAGAATTTTCCAACCCTTATGTGACCAGATCCATCTACATCACTTTTGTCAGCCTCTCCTTGAGTACGCTAGTTAGCTAGTCCCTCTTTCATGAAGTTCATGTGTCCAGAATCAAGAATATCCAACGTCGTTTTCACCAATTTGCTCTTCGAGGTCTACCTTGGGATAGTAATCTTATCCCGCCTCCCTACCATGACCGCCCCAACCTCATAAACTCCGTCGATTATTCATGTATACTAACACTCGTAATATACGATACCCGCCCCTTTTCTGTCTACAAACACACCACACTGTACGACTCTAACGAACCAATCTCCCGTATGCTGTGGAAGGTTAACTTAAACCTTGCCGGTTTTGATATCAACCGCAGCACTCTATGCCTTAAACTTGATCTCCTTCACCATTTTCCTTAGCTTTAAGTGTTAGTTTTAAGTTTTAGTCTTCAGTCTTAGTTTTTAAGTTTTAGTTTTACTTTTAGCTGGTAATAACCCGAATAAATGGGGGCTATTGTTTTCCCCACCAAATAAATTAAAATCTAGTGTATGTCATATTCTGATTTCCCGTCCACCTCATTGGCTTGCTGGCTTGCTGTTTTGTCAGTGTTATAGTTTCATTTGGGTATCGGATAGCTGTGCTTTGTAGCTCCAGCTCTTTCCAGTGAGCGTGGTTTCCATGGGGAAATTCTTAGATCAGTTTTTCGTTATTGTTGGAGTTCCGTGGCTAGTTACTGGTTTAGTGCACCTCCGAAAAAGAGTTAACACGATTCCTTCTAAGAGGTGTTAATACATTTCTGCATCACTTGGGTTGAGTGCTGTAACTTTAACTGAACCCTGAACGTACACGATGAAGAGAACAGGATCCATAATGGATTCCTGTGGAACTTCAAAAAGTAAATCTGCGGCTTGAAATCTCTTTTTACCAATTAATATACAAGCTGTCTCTAGTTAGAAATCAAAGTAGAAATTCTTTTTTAATTTCCCATAATTTACAAATTCAAAATTTATCTTAATAATGTAATCCGATAATTTATTTTCTTCTCCTACAGTACATTCGCGGTGGTGGTCATTGCATTTACAGTTTCATGTTTATGATGGAATTCTCAACACCATTCGTTTCGTTACGCAGCATTCTAAGCACACTTGGCCTCAAAGATTCCCGAGCATACATAATAAATGGTCTATTAATGTTGGGCACATTTTTCCTTTGCCGCATTTACATGTGGCCATATGTCTTCTACCAGTACAGTGCAGCAATTAATACAACATTTTGGCAGGTAAGTTTAAGAATTCATTAACTCTTTTTTTTATAGAAATTTGTTGAGTAAAAAATTCAATAATTCTCCTTCTATGCATTTAGTCAATGTTTACTCTTCCACGAGGATGCATCATTAGCATGCTTATTCTTTTCCTTCCGCAAACGTACTGGTTCTTCTTGATGGTCAAAGGAGCGCTAAAGGTATGTTAATTGAACATGAAATTTGTCTCTCTTCAACTAATTAATCCATGATCCCAGGTCTTCTTCCCTTCAAAAAAGAAGGAAACACCAAAAATCATAAATCAATCCAAAAACAATAACCTCTCGCCGATTACCGACAATAATTCCAAGGATTTCCTGCCCCACAAAAACGGTCAGGAAAATTACAATAAATTTAATGAACAATCAAAGTCAAATGGAACGAACAATACACCAAAAAATAACTCCACCGATTTATTCGAAACAAGTGGTAATGGAATTTCTTCCGCTGGGGGATTGGCTATTCCTCCCTTTTCACTGAAACTGAATGGCAAAAGTGAATAGACCGGTTTGTAGTCATAAGATAATAGTTTTTATAATATAATTTTTATATTACTGCTTTAAGTTGTTAGCAAATTTGTATACATTTTTTATAATTTATAGGTTTTATTGTAGCTTGATATAATTACAGGAACTTTTCCACCTTTTCTTATAATGTTTAATACAATCTTACGAACTCTGCAGATGTTATCAGTAAAATAAGCTGAATTATTGTTCAGCTATAGCGCTATAGTCTTAAGATAAATGTTGACAAAACAAAACAAAGCTAACACAAAACGCATAGAAGATCAAAATGACATCTTTTCAAACCAAATCACATATGCATCATAATCATAATGTAACCATTAACCCGTCGTTGGTATAAGAAAAGGCGATGAGATCTAAAAAGACATCTTTTTAAACAAAATCACACATGAATCACAATCATAAAGTAACCATTTAGCCGTCGCTGGTATCACAAAAAGACGTAACTCCGATTTTTAGTATTCTTGAATAATTAACTTTTTAGTTTTATTTAAATTATTATCATAATTGAAATTATTTGTATCAAATTGGTTATTGTCCATCTCGAAGAAATCTCAGCAAGACAAATTACTTGAGTAAAAGCAATATTTGTATGTCGGAAACATTTTAAGTCAACCAAGGGATCGGTTTCTTAAAAATCCTCCTGTAAAGTAAGGTCTTCCAATAATTTACGTCCCAATTTGTTAAGTAATGAGAAGTAAATTAAGTGTTAGAACTCCTCCTTCCTTATTAAGCATCAAATATTCATCATACTTTTATCTTTTTTACATGGTTGTTTTTGAATAGATCTCTAGGGTTGTAAATTTGTTAATGTGTCGCCACAGTATCATTACTTTCAGCGTTTAACTATGTTATTTTGTACTCGTCGACCTCTTTTGGTTTGTGCGTTATTGGTATTGAATCCGGAATAATGTTTTCCTCAGGTTACAACAGCTGCTTAGATAAATCGTAGTCAAAATCATCGTATAATCCGAAAGCTGGATAAAGTCTTTCACTGCTGACTGTTATTTATTTTTTTATTTCCGAATGTGTGCTCCTCTATCTATCTTTAACAATGTAAAGTCCAACATAAGGTTAACAGTTGAACAGCGTAAATCCTTTTAAAAAAACAAAAGCATAAGTGTTAAGATATCTGTGTGTCAATACTTTTTTCCAATCATTAGCTGTTTATTTTTTTTCAAAGTCCTGTAGGTTTCTAACAAAATCTGCTTCTAGAATTCCCGAAGAAGTATCGGAAGATTCAGTCAGTGTTCGCGGACTGCTCAATTGTTATTTTAACTTCGAAACGCTTTTTTGCTCAATTATTTTCCAAATGAGTTTGTTTCTCCGTTGTCTTCCAAATGTAAAAGTTCGAGAGGAAAAAAAATTAAAGAACAACTGAGTTGTTTTCATATTTAAACTTTGTTTTAATAGTGTAATCGCCTCACTGAAAACTTCAAATTTCGTTTTTATTTAGTTTTTTTTTTCTCAACCTGTCACGAACTCTTAATTTAAAATGAAAATTAAAATAAAGCAAAGTTGTACGACATAGAGACGAGCAAATAAAGACACGTCGACCACTTTCTTCTTCTGTATTGTCCCCACTGCTAGAAGTCGTCAGAGAATAGACAACCCGAAGGACTGTTCCCAATATCCGGAATGTAATTTACATATTGCGATTTTTTATTATATGAGGTGAATTTCTTTTGGTTCTTAGCACATAAGTCCCAGGGACATGAGTCCCAAAAGAAAAAATTGAGACTTAAGTGGGACATAGGTCCCAAATCGAATTAGGGACTAATGTCCCACCCCATCGGGACAAAAGTCCCAAAAAAATATGTTGGGACTTATGTCCCTGCGCCTTTAAAAGGAACTCGTCGACCGCTTTTGGTTTGTGCGTTGTTGGTATTGAATCCGGAATAATGTTTTCCTCAGGTTACAACAGCTGCTTAGATAAATCGTAGTCAAAATCATCGTATAATCCGAAAGCTGGATAAAGTCTTTCACTGCTGACTGTTATTTATTTTTTTATTTCCGAATGTGTGCTCCTCTATCTATCTTTAACAATGTAAAGTCCAACATAAGGTTAACAGTTGAACAGCGTAAATCCTTTTAAAAAAACAAAAGCATAAGTGTTAAGATATCTGTGTGTCAATACTTTTTTCCAATCATTAGCTGTTTATTTTTTTTCAAAGTCCTGTAGGTTTCTAACAAAATCTGCTTCTAGAATTCCCGAAGAAGTATCGGAAGATTCAGTCAGTGTTCGCGGACTGCTCAATTGTTATTTTAACTTCGAAACGCTTTTTTGCTCAATTATTTTCCAAATGAGTTTGTTTCTCCGTTGTCTTCCAAATGTAAAAGTTCGAGAGGAAAAAAAATTAAAGAACAACTGAGTTGTTTTCATATTTAAACTTTGTTTTAATAGTGTAATCGCCTCACTGAAAACTTCAAATTTCGTTTTTATTTAGTTTTTTTTTTCTCAACCTGTCACGAACTCTTAATTTAAAATGAAAATTAAAATAAAGCAAAGTTGTACGACATAGAGACGAGCAAATAAAGACACGTCGACCACTTTCTTCTTCTGTATTGTCCCCACTGCTAGAAGTCGTCAGAGAATAGGCAACCCGAAGGACTGTTCCCAATATCCGGAATGTAATTTACATATTGCGATTTTTTATTATATGAGGTGAATTTCTTTTGGTTCTTAGCACATAAGTCCCAGGGACATGAGTCCCAAAAGAAAAAATTGAGACTTAAGTGGGACATAGGTCCCAAATCGAATTAGGGACTAATGTCCCACCCCATCGGGACAAAAGTCCCAAAAAAATATGTTGGGACTTATGTCCCTGCGCCTTTAAAAGGAGCCATTTTATGTATGTTGTGGGCGCTATGAAAGTCCACAAATTTTTTTTTTTTAATTATCTCCGAAATTTTGGGACTTATGTCCCATACTGTAGAAAATGAACACAGTTATTTTATTTAGGAAAGATGAACGAAAAACAACTTTATTTATCAAACCAATATATTCAATACATTTTGTGAATTAGCGATAAGAAGAATCAATATACATATAACCAAGTGGTTACACTACTAATATAATCTCAACACCCTCACTTGGTGATTATTTTAAAAATAATGATTATTTTAAAAATAATGTTATCATCAACACAATCCCATCTTATTAGAACAATGATGATGCTTTGGTCCATTTACAGCTACAGTTATCTACCACTTGTCATATATCTGTCGATACATAATTTATCTGCACCGTTCCATCTTCGATTCGTTCACGCAAATAATGATGCCTGATGTCGATGTGTTTTGATCGTGGTCGAAATCCGATGTTTGTAGCCAAGTTTATTGCACCCTGGTTATCACAATACATATAATTTGATTGATGATGTCTTATTTCCATTTAGTTCACCAACCAATTGTTTCAACCATATCGCTTCTTGAATAGCCGATGACATAGCCATATATTCTGCTTCAGTACTGGATAATGCAACCATTGATTGCCTTTTGCTATTCCATGTAATTGCGCCATTCGACATTTTGTCAACATAGCCAGTCCATGAACGTCGTTTATCAACATCTGATGCCCAGTCAGCATCACAGAGTCCATGTAACTCTTGATTCCTTCCCTTTTGATAGGTCAATTTCTTTTTGATGGTCCCTTTTAAATATCGCATAATTCTTTTTACTGCCTTCCAGTGAGCCAAACCGTAATTTGAATTGAATCTGCTCACATCGTTGACAGCAATCGCAATATCTGGTCGAGTACATTGAGCCAAATAAAGCAGACTTCCAACTGCTTCTTGGTATAGAATTTTTCCGATTTTTTCTTCCATTTCTGACTTTTTGTCAATCATTGCAATTGATAATTTTTGATTTGGATCGCTCGGAGTAGATACAGGTTCGATAATCCTCCATATTGAAACGTTGCAAAATGTTCAATATATAATTTTCTTGATCAAGTTCAATTTTTCCATTAATTTGATTAATATTTATGCTCAAGCATGGTATTTGCAGTTCCTAAATCCTTCATTTAGATCACATTTTCATATTCCTTTGAACCGCGAGGGCCATTAAATATCGTATTGAAGAATAACGTACGACAGGTGAATATGTCTCGTTATAATCAATTCCATATTTCTGACTGCAGCCTTTGGCCACAAAGCGAGCTTTTATGTCTTGTGATTTCACCTTCTTTGTCTCGTTTCGTAACAAAAACCCATTTTGCTTTGGGAGTTTTCTTTTCTTTGGGAAGGTCGACGAGTTCCCATGTGTTATTTTCAATTAACGATGACATCTCTTCTTTCATTGCTAATCTCCACTGATTTGAGTCGCTCCGATTCATCGCTTCATTTACAGTGATCGGATCCACATCTTCATTTGATTCGCGCGATAAGTACACGTCACATAATCATCAAAATTTCGTAGTTTCAATATTCTACTCGTTCGAGGCAATGTGTTCGTTTTGTTCTGGATCATCGCTGTCAACAGCAAGCACTGTCTGAATCAGTGATATAGAAATTTTCTTTGTTTTTACCGAAACTATCCGTACTTGTATCATGTATTTCTTTTAATACTTCTTTTTCCCTCACTTGATCTGAATCTTCCATGACATCAATTTGTTCGACTATT
This sequence comes from Nephrocerus scutellatus, assembly GCA_947095585.1. NCBI lineage: Eukaryota > Metazoa > Arthropoda > Insecta > Diptera > Pipunculidae > Nephrocerus > Nephrocerus scutellatus. The sequence continues at coordinate 101,426,464 of OX352763.1, read as the reverse complement.
GGCTCATGTCTTTCATGAAAAATAACATCTCTGCTGATCACTCATTTTCGCGTATTTTGGTCAAAACAACGATAGCCTTTTTTATTACTATCGAATCCAACAAATATCATTTGTTTTGATTTACGATCCAATTTCTTTCGTTTTTCGTCAGGAACATGCACCATGACCTTTGAACCAAAAATACGTGAATTCGAAAAGTCAACCTTTTTTCCAAACCATATTTCTTCTGGCGTTTTGTCTGTCCATTGCACACACACTGTGATTAATGTGATAAGCAGCCATGTTGCACGCTTCTGCCCAATACGACGAATCACTTAATTCAGCATCAAAAATCATGCGCTTTGCTCGTTCGATGATCTTACGATTCATTCGTTCGGCGGTTCCAATTTTTTGTGGCGTGTAAACGTTTGACGATTGATGTTGAATTCCGTTTGCCTTTAAAAATTTCTCGAATTGTCTTGAGCAATATTCGGTCCCATTATCCGTTCGAAGCTTGCGGATTTTCCTTTCGGTTTGATTTTCAATAAACATCTTAAACTTAATGAAAATATTTAAGACTTCTGATTTTTTTTATCAAAAAATAGACAAAAACTTCCTTTGAATAATCATCAATAAATGTCAACAGATACCTTGCATTTCCGTGCGATCTTGTTTCCATTGGACCAACCAAATCAGAATGAATTAGTTCCAAAATTTATGTTGATTTCTTTTCACTTTGGACAAATGGCTGTCTTGATTGTTTGCCTTCAGCACAAACTTTGCAATTAGCCAAACCAATTTCTTTTTGGTTAAAATCAATTTCTGTTACAGCACCATCTCGAATCTGACACATATACTTTTGAAATTCAAATGTCCTCATCGTCGATGCCATATATTAGCCGAATTCGCTTCAGCTCTTGACAACATACAACTCGGCATTTCATTTATGAATTTATAAATTCCATTATCTGTAGTTGTAACATTTGAAGGCCATTTGAAACTTCTTTTTATTTTCACCGATAACCTTTTTGCAGAAAAATGCACTATTATTGTTACAAATGCCTTTATGGAATTCCATGTCAAGTAATTTCATTTTTATACAATCGGCGGTGACTTTTGTTGAACTTCCTACCAAACTCTTGATTAGTGGTCTCTATTCATCAGTCAAACCGCGTAACAAAATGCCCAACATCCATTCATCATCAATTTTGAATCCGATTGCTATTAATTTGCCGATATAGCTTTGCATATTTTCACATTGATCGAGATCAATCGATGAGAGTTGTCGTAGTAAACCAGCCTTGCGCAACCACCCACGATCTTCATAGATTGTGAAAAATTTTCCGAATGGCGAATATGCACGTATAATTCCGGTTGAACCGACAAAGCCAACATCGTTTTGGCGGTGCTCAATTTATCGGCATCTATCTCTTTTGCAACTAATCGATTTCTATGCAATTAGATAATTTGTTATATTCTAAAAAAATTCTGGATGGCAAAAGTCCAATTATGGAAATTTTCGCTTCCACGCTTCCAAATGGTTTATTTTGCATCGAATGCCCACAGTTTCGATAACTGTTTTTCTATTATTTTTCTCAAACGAAAAAAAAATTCACAATTTAATCATTCTCCTTTTAATTCCTGGGTCCATAACCTGTAGAAAATTAACGCAGCTATTTTATTTAGGAAAGATGAACGAAAAACAACTTTATTTATCAAACCAATATATTCAATACATTTTGTGAATATGCGATTAGAAGAATCAATATATAACCCATTGGTTACACTAGTCATATAACCGAGTGGTTACACTACTAATATAATCTCAACACATACTTATGTCCCAATCGGTTGGAACATAAGTTCCTAATTCGATTTGGGACTTATGTCCCATTAAAGTTGGTCATAAATCCCAAAAGTATATATTGGGACTTATGTCCCTGTGCCGTTAATTTTCGGGATGGCAATTCGCGTTCAGTTTCTGTTCTCATGGCCAGGGCTGTCATCTTTCTGTAAATGGTTCTTGCCAGTGCTGCTAACACTACCTCTGGTATTTCGATCACTTGATCCAATCTACCCAATCTCGTAGCAACGTCAAGCACTGCAAGCTTCACTACTGGCTATGTATGTAGGAAAACTTTAATTATTTATTTTAAATAAACAAATTTAATAGATTTTATTAATATAATTAACTAAGGACAAGATGTAGATAAGATATACAGTTTTTAACAATTACAACAAAGATTTAAATAATATTTATTACACGCGGTTGATGAACTGAACGATTTAAGCCACGAAAACCAACTCCCAGTCTCTGCTGCAGTCACCGTCCTCTTTGGCTTTACAGCATGTCCCACACATGCAGTGCTTGCAGCAGTCGGTACTACGTCCACAGCGTGAGTAGTCCCGTCAGCAGTAATCCAATACTGCCTACGTCAATTACGGCGACAATTAGCTGCGCTGGTGTCATCGTTTTTTTATGACACCAACCCACGTTGACTCGCTTATTCAACTGACCTACATCGACAGCTCTACGCTGAAGAAATCCGACGCTAAACAATTTGGACGACATTTGAACGCCGCAGCGATTCAGGAACAAAGGTGACTGCGCAACGTACATAACAATTACCTTATTTAACGAAATGAGATACTAAGATTATCCAGTTTTGCATGACGACCATTATTTTATCATCGTCAAATACTCGGAATGGCTTGCTGCGATTTGATGAGCCAAGAAGAAAATGATTCGGTATAAGAGCTTCAGCGTTGTTGTTATCTATAGATATGTATGTTAGCGCACGAGAATTTATAACGTTTGCTCCCATAAACCGCCCATATGAGGTGATGCAAGTGGCATGAACGACCACGTTTTTTTTTTTCGAAAGAGGTGAATTCTTTAACCAGTCCATTTTTATAAACACACAAAATAGTAGCATAGCGCGTTTTCTTTACCTGTGCGTATTGCAAAAAGTTCCAATTTACTCCTGCAGATCACTTTATCTTCACTGTATGATTTTTGCACACTGAACACTTTCGTTTGATCTAGAGCAGCTTTCCGCTTTGTTTCCTTTCCTCGAAAATCAGTTCTGTTGTCGCTGTATATTGTAAGTGACTTGCCTCTGCGTACAATGAACCGCCGCAAGCATTGTATGGAGGAAAGTCATTAAACTGCTGGCAACTTCTATATGTATTGCCCCTTTTGTTAACAGATTATTAGTACTCCCCATCAATTTTCCGTACTGCGTTTGACCTTTACCTTTAAAGGACCAAAATCGAATTTCTTAGATTCAGATCGAAAGCTTGGACATTACAGATTTCTTGGTTCTAAACATACCTCCATGTGATTTTTGTATTGCGACAGCACAAAATGAAATAATAGGAAGGGCGACCTTCTTTTCGCTGCAATAATTTTATTAATATTCATATAAACTGTCGTAGTTCGGCTGACAATTGGCACTGCTGTTCGACTGATATTGTTGTCTTGTTGTACGTAAGCACTCACTTCCTTTTTCAACTTTTCACCGACTTTCAATGCATTGGGAACTGCTGCCAGATACGTGTCACCACCTATCCTTCTGCATTAGATTCAATGTGGACAAATGTCCCCATTTGTCCATTTGCTAATCCATCAGCAATATATACGTTCATTGTAAGCATGTAAGATTTACTTAGAAACAAAATAATTTCATAGGGGAGACATCCTATGTCGATCACTGATATTTTGTGTAATTTTTGTCGCCAGCATGCCACTTGTTCTGCAATTTGACAGCCAAAAAAAAATTCTTAGATACAGAGGTGATTTTATTTTCAACCGAGTTAAGAATGGGTAAATTTTTACTCATTTACCGACTTTTTTGCTATGAATAGCCTTATTTCGTTAGGGCTTAACCTAATGGCAATCGTGACTCGATTAATTGTAATTCATTTGTATCCAATCGCAAACCATCACCAATTTTTGTCAATATCTCGGAAAACGCGCCATAAAATTGCTCCTGAAACTCTGTGTTTTATTTGTCTGAATATTAGCATTGCACTGTACTGTACTGTATGGTGGTAATTGTCTCAGATCTCCAATCAAAATCACGTCCTCCAAAATTCGTTTCATATTTTTCCGTTATTTGCTTGAAGCGAGCGCGAGCATCGATATGAGATAAGAGTTCAGCGCTAATCATACTTAATTCATCAATAATAAGGACTTTGACGTACTTGAATAGAGCTCTCTCTGGTAACAATTTTGAGAGAGATATTTTCAAAGTTGTGTGAACCCTGGTACTGTCGATGGCGACAGCAGCTTTTCCCGTTGATGCGCATGTAATATACGAATTACAATAATTATCCGTAGGTGAATATCGATTGTAAATTTCTATCAACAGACGAATCACGAAAGTTTTTACACAGGAACTTTGATGTTAATCGATGCTACCGCAAGTATATGTTTGTAATTGCGGTAATAAAACAAGTATCATTCTTGTAGATGATACTTGTTGACTTTAACCACAATCGACCACTTTAAATTAAACAATTTGATGTTCCCTTTTATTTTTTTATAACTTGAACAATTTTATTTACAATATTTTAAAACTTTTGGTTTGCTTTACAGACTTCTATGATTTTTAACTTTCTTTACAAATTCACAAGCTGAGAACGTCTGTCTCTTAACCTTTCTTTTACTGAAGTGTCAAACGAATATATTATGAAAAAATGTTGCCATTGAGCTATATTTACTGAATGTCAAAAAAGAAAAACACCAAGTGTTACCATTGAGCCAAATCAAATTTACTATATGAATCGCTATTTTCTTCGGCGAAATTGAAGCAATAATCAAAAACTATTCAATAAAATTTTCGAACGATGGTGATACGCCACAAGTCTTTGGTTGGTGAATATGAGAATTATTTTCAAATCAAAGCAAAATTTGTAGATCAAATTAAAATGTGTATTTTTTATTAATTTATTATTACAAAATTGAGTGAATTCTGAATAAACAAGCACGTCTGTATTGCATTGCAGATAAAATCAATGCGATCGAGTTGACGTAGATTAATAAGTTTGACACTTCGGTTAATTTTTCAAATAACTAGTGATGGATACACAAGGTTTAATTTTTGTTTTGTTGTGTTTTTCTTAACTTAATTAACAACACAATTGTAAATACATGAATTTGCTTGAGTTTATGTCACACATGACTTAAGGAATTTTATTTCTTAATGACTAACCTGTACTAATTTTGTTACCAGACGTTTTATTTCATTTCGAGATGTCTTCAGTGTTACTACCCTTGTAATGCCGTCACTAACTGGATAAATGGTTGTGATTCTACCACACATCCACTGACTTTGCAATTGCAAATTCGCAGGTTGTCATCTTCCATTTGTTCCGTTGTTGTAGATAATCGCGATGCCATTGCCGGTGGAGTCTTTTCTGAATATGTTGCCATCTGGATAATTTATGCGGTTCTGGAAAAGCTTTCACCGAGGTTCCATTCGGGAAATGCGCAGGAGTGAGAACTTCTAATCAGCTGGATTTTTGTTGATTTTAAGTAGTGGCCTGGAGTTCAGTAGAGATTCAACTTGAATTACTTGTGTAGTCATCTCTTTAAATGTGCGGTTGGTTTTGGCTACCCTATTTAAGTGATACTTAAAGGATTTCACTAAGGCCTCCAATAGGCCGCCAAAGTGTGGTGCACGTGGAGAGCTAAAATTGAAATTGATGCCTTTCTGTAATAGAAACTGAGAGATTAAGAAATCGGTTGAAGGGTTGATCTGTGTTTTCAACTGTTGTAGCACCCAGGAAATTCGAGCCATTCTCACACCCTATTTGTTCAGGAACTCCTCTTCTTGACTCGAACTGTGTTTAAGTGCAGCTAAAAAAGGTCGTAAGCAGTCTTGTGGTGAATGACAAACTTAAATTTATCATCTGTTTGTATTTCTCAAATTTCAGAAATGTCAAACAGAGCATTGTGGTGAATAAAATAAATAATTAAATAGGTGTATTTTAAGTGTCTTTACGAATAAAATTATTAATTTTGGAAAAATGAATAAATAAGTTGTTAAAAAAGTATCAGAAGTTGTTTTCGTCGCTTAATTAGCTTACGCCGGTTACATCATACTTAGAAAAGATAGAAGGAACTGAAGAGCTTACAGAAAGACACTGGTGGGTTTGCGAGCTAATTTTGAACGAATAAAGGAGAGAGATCCGGAGCACCTGTTCTAGATAACAAGAATGACACCAAAAACTTTCGAAATACTCCGAGCTTTAATTGAACCCCATTTGGAGAAGTGTTCACGGAGGAAACCAATCGAACCCGGTGCTAGACTGCAAGTATTGCTTTTTTTCTAGCTCAAATAAAACTTAATACCAAAATCTACTAGATATCTATTCTACTGGATATCTATCGCAAGGAGTACCCAAACAAGTGCTAGCATGGATTTTTCGTATGGGGTATTCCACAGTTCGTAGCATAATTTACGAAACGTACGATATTCTGTGGGAATTATGAATGCCCTTCTATTTGTCACCACCAACTGAAGATAATTGAAAAACAATTGTGACAATTTCAAGGCTCTTTTGAATCTACCGAATTGTTTGGGTGTAATTGACGGCAAACACATTAACATACAATGTCCACCTGGAGCTGGATCGGAGTATTACAATTATAAAGGTCAACACGCCATAGTTCTCCTTGCTGTTTGTGATGCCGCCAAGTATACATTTACTGCAGTTGACATTGGAGTGTACGGAAGTCAAAGCGATGGTGGAATTTTTTCGAACTTTTTTTTTGGTAGCAAAGTGGCGAATACTTGGAACAACCCTTTCATATGTTACCTAAATATGCTGACGAAATTGTAAAAGCCACAACAGTTTGACACAACTTTGTAAAGTTAAGTGATGCTGCCTATTGCCCAGCCGAATTCGTCGATTCATATAATGATAATGGTGATATTCTTACTAGAGGTCTTTGGCGAAGTGAGATTATACCGCTTTCTCAAAGTGCCCCTATAGGATCTCATAACTCATCCAGAGTGACTTTTTCAATGAGAGATCAAATAAAAACTTATTTATATGCCAACAAAATATGATTATTTATGCACTTAAATAGGAATAAAAGAATTTTTTAATTTTGTTAATTTATTTTTTAAATAAATAAATGGTTTACAACAACTTTAACAAATGCTGTTGAAAATGCTTCTGTGCCAACGAATTTTTACGGCCTCTGGCAAAGCCATATTCAGCATAAACTCCTCATCGTTGCTTAGCGCAGGTGGTGCTTCTGCTAAATGTGAATTTACGGATACGCTGAGGTCTCCGAGAAAGTTCGAGAAGGCTTCTTCCGACCTTATTTTCGCTACCGTGGTTTTTGGGGTGATGCCAATGTCATCAGCACGCTTCTCAAAGTAAAAAACTCCACCATTGTCCCCTGGAAAGGATGCATCTTGGGTGCCGCTTGCCTCGCCATTGGGTGAAAACTGGGACTCGCCAAATAAAACAAAAAAACTAAGAATTTCAATGCATATATAGATATGTACGTATATATGGTACATACAATCTGGTCTGCAATGATGGAATTAGGAATTCCAACTAATCAAACAGCTCCCACTTCTCACTTTCGATGGCTCCACTTCCAGATGGAAGATCCATTTTCTGCTTCTCCGGGCGAAACGATCTCGAAGACTCCTCCAGCGTTCTGTACATTCTTTAATTGGAAAGTAGATCATTAAAATGCATATACATATGTATTTATTGTATGTGCACTTAACTACCAGGTCTATTCAACTCCTTACTGATATGATCCCACATCGAATGCCTTTTTAAAAAAAAATGTATACGTTTTACATTTCGTATTGAATAACAAATCCTCTTCCCCTTCACCAGATTTATTAGTTGCTCTTCGAAAGACATCTGAAGCCAATAAGTTTTTTCAAATTTATCTGTGTATATTTTCAATAAAAACCCAAAGACAAAGAACGCACACAAATGTTCAACACAGTCGAACTTTTTTAAGAAAGCATGCATTCGATACGTTATACATAAAAAAAATAATGTTATAAGATATGATAATAGTGTTTTGAGTTTGCCCGCCACGTTTGTTACGTGTTGCTTGTAAGTGAGGGATCTGTCTAGTATTAAGCCTAGGTATTTTGGGTTTCACCTGTAGTTAAGGCCGGTATTGTAAAACTGGACGTTAAATCTGAAGTTTGCAATTTGGTTTGTTGTGTGAAAACAGCAGACTTCCGTTTTACACATACTGGGACACATGCTCCATTTTCGGAAGTATATGTTGAGTTGCTCCAGGTCTAGAGTTAATATCCTCTCTGTTATCCTGCGTAGCTATTGCCAGATCATTTGCATATCCAAATTTCCTCGATATGGTTTCAGGGATATTGCTGATGTACAGGTTGAAAAGCAGCCTTAACAATTTCCACTATACTTTAAAATTAGATTATTAAAGTAGAAGGTTCATTTAGTAGAAGAAGGCACCTATTTTATTTTTGCTATTTTCCACCGGTGGCGCCTGAGATCTTCTGCCTGAGGCATTCTGCGACTCTGACGCTCGTAACCTTCATAGCCATAGAGCGTTTAGCTTTTTTAATTTTTTGGGTCCAGCCTTTACAATTTCCACTGCACTTTTAAATTAGATTATTAAATTAGAAGGTTCATTTAGTAGAAGTAGGCACCTTTTTTTTCGCTATTTTCGGATTCCGTGGTTGAATACCGCTGAAATCAACTTTTCAGCAAATTAAAGGTATCACAAGTAACGAAGCACAGATCTGGGTTGTAGGCTTTTCGCCATCTGCGGGAGTAAAAGTTGATTTATCTTTTGCTTCGAAGAATAAATGCAAATGGTTTGAATTCGCCCATTCCATTGATCTATCTCAATTGTCATCGTTTTTGTTTTCATAAGTTATGATGACTATTGAAGTCACCAATAAAAACCGTTCGTTAGTTTGTGATATCAAGTACGTTAGGCGGTCATGGTGTACGGGAGGTTTGTATATGTTTACAATGTGGAGGCCTCCAATTTGGATAGTGATTGTAAAAAGATTTTGTTTCTGGAGGTAGTGCTTATAAGTTTTACATCATCTATACCGTTTTTTTTTTTACATAGGTTGCTGATGCATATGACTCCGGTGGCGGATGAGTCTCCTGAATGACGGTTATAAATTCAACCGAAACTTTGATTGCTTTTTCGTCCATTTATGCATAGTTTGTAGTGTCGAAGCTTCTTCTGCTACGTGATCAACACTATTTCCGCAGGCTCTTTCATTAAAAAACAATCGCTGAACGTGTTATTGAAATCTGTTGTACTGTGAGTGACTTCGTTGTTTCTTGAGTAGTATTGTTCCAAAACATCACTGTTAGTCCACTTTCACAATTTGTCCGGCTGTAAATCGATTGTTAAAACTTTCATTTCATACACATTTCATACATAGTACACCTCACTTTGGTATTTTTATTTTCCATAAAAGCCTCTCCGTCTTTATTTATTCATAATATATACATACATCCATTCGCTTCGAACACAACATTGCAATTACTAAATTCCATTTCAAAGACAATTTATGCAACAAATAATCACATTCACAACTAAACACAATTTATTTATTATACGAGTTTTATGTATTTATTAAATAGAATGGTAAACCGCAAAAAACTCTTGATATGCAACTACTTGACAAATGACAACTTTAAACAGACGTTTCTGTTTTTGTTCGTTCTGAAAATAAATGAAAATAAAATATACATTTTTTAAAATGTATGTATCTACATCAAAAAAATATTAATATTTTTTTTTTTAGAGAAAATAACGTAGTTTTCGAATTACATCACATTAGAAAACTATTAAAAACGTTATTTTGTGTCAATTTTAGTTTGCGAAATAAATCAGCTTTGACGCACAATCTTAGCACTAATGCTGTTTCCGAAACGAAGATTTATTTTTAAAACCTAACTTACTCAAATTCTTATTTTATATCTGTTTTTAATATCTCTCTCTGTCTTGCAAAAAAAAAATACAATTTTGTTCTCAAACTTATAAAGATGTTTAACAGAGACATCATTCTTGTTTTGATTTTGTTGTCGGATAAGTATATGGAATCAATTCGGCCAATTTTACTGACTTATTTATGATGGCGGCAAATAAGTCAATACGTCTGAAATAAGTCTTTTTGGAAACAGCCTAATTTGTTTCATTTAGTTTTCTCAATATAGTTATGAAGCAATTGCGAGACAGAAATAATTTTTAAACTCAATTCTGAATTAACCCTTAACCACCTACCACCGGTCTTACAGACCGGAACGGTTTTTCAAATTCAAATATTTCAATATGTGCGTGTCGTGCGACTAAGTGCATCCATGTACCTTTTCTACACATCAAACAGTGTCGCGCATGCGCTTGGAGAGTGAACACGTGTACGCGTTTGGCCGAGGTTAGTAAAAATTTGTCTCCTGCGGTCTCCGGTACCGCAGTTAGGTGGTTATGTGATTTTTTTTGTGTTTATTTAGTTTTCTTGGCTTTAGTGTCAAAATGAATTTAAGGGACCAGACTATTGAGAGATTGCTGCAGCAAGAGATGTCTGATGAGGAAGATATGCCAGACGAGGATTGCAGTGACGTTGAACCTGATGTGACCGAAGATTTCACGCTGTATGAAGACTGTGAATCCGACTCTGAAATGGAGGTTGATGGCGAAGTATCTCCGACACAATACAGTTCGTTGGATGTATCTGCATCGAATGCTTACGTCATGAGTTTCAGCAATCCAACTCAAAAGACTGAAAGCAGACTCAAGTTCATAAAAAAAATTTGCAGAACTTAGAACGTCGTGTAGAAAATGATAACCTTCAGAGGGATATCCAGAACTCTATTCGCCGTGTTCTACAAATAAGTGAAGATTCATCAAGCTCCAGCTTGAAATACAAAAAACATGCTCCAGTTGTGATCCAAAAAAGAAATGCAAGACAGTTTACTTATGTTTCATGTGCAAAAAGCCAATTTGCTTAGAGTGAGAAAAACTTGCGGTAGCTGCCGTGAAAATGTTGGTGGATTTGGATTTTTTATTTTTATTTTATTCTTTGTTTTCTTAGTTTATAAGAATTAATACCAAGAATTCAAAATTTTAAGTTCCTACTGCAACAGATCTCATTGTATGAGCGTAGTCATTTTTTGCGCTAAAAGTGCTAATATGTTAAGTTTTTAAGAAAATTATAAAATGTTACTTTAATCTATGTTATTTTGGTCTTTAAAATAAAGGTTAAAGGTATTAATAACACTATTACTGATTTTTTTAAAAATCTGGTCTCCAGGACCGCACGTAGATGGTTAAGGGACTGAAATAGGTGTAGTGCAGAAAAAACGTGAACTTGTAAAAAATAACCTTTATTTAATTTTTAATCATACCATGCTTTGTATGTAACAAAAATACTAAGAGGATTTAAAATTCTACCTCTGCCAACATAAAGCTTTTTATATTAAACGAAAATATGTCCAAAACTATATAAAACTATTGAAAAATGGATATTTTCATTTTTATCCTTTAATTTAAATTATAAATTAATAATAAATTTTTAAAAATCATTTTCACTCTCTCTCTTTCTTTGGTCATTTACATAATTAAACCATCTTTTTACAATATTTTGTATACCGCACGGTGTTGAAGTCGGAAATGTTTCATGGCTATTTCTGTAATAAATATAAAAAATTTTAATGAGAAAATGTAAAGAAAATAAAAAAACATACATAATTTAAATCTATATATATAAAAATTAATTGCCACATCAAGATCATCACTTGAGAACGGCTCGGCCGATTTGGCTGCATATGTGTTCGTAGTTATAATGACATGGTTTGTATGAAAGAAATTTTTCACCGGAAAAGTCGGAAATTTTGGGAAATTCGCATGGTGTTTTTGTATGAAAATCTCAATAAAAAAAAACTTTTAGTTTGACTTTTCTGCTGTCACAACAATCCCGATTTTTTATCACCGATGGACAACACTTTTTGTAAAAATTTTAAATAGATCAGGACCCGCGTCTGGGGGGCTTCATACAACTCTCACCGGTGAGCGGAGTGATTTAAGCAACCGGGGATGGAGTCGGGAAGTTCCCACACAACTGTCACCCGCGAGCGGATCGATTTAAGCAACCGGGTATGGGGTCGAGGGTCTACCATTCAACTCTCACCGGCGAGCGGAGCGAGCGCAGTGATTTGAGCAACCGGGGATGTAGACGAATAAACTACCCAGAAGTAATCTGGCAATAGATAATTAGTGCAACCCGTGCGAAGCCGGGACGGGTCGCTTGTAAATTATAAATATTACGAGTACCTTTTAGATGCTGGTTGTATTTTCCAATATAATAAATTTTGAAGAAAGCATGTATATGCAAATTAAAAAGTAAATGCAATAATAATGCAATGGTCCCAAAGACCTTTCAGAATTGTTGCGCAATTCAAATGAAAACGTGCGGAGACACAAATAGAATAAAAGTTTTGAACATATAATTTCAACTTTATTAAAATTAAAATTACAACTTTAAATGATAAATAGGTGCGATCCTAGCTACCGAGGTATGCGTAAAAATAAACTAAATCTAAATCGATTCCGATTTTTAACAAATAATAATTTTAACTAACAAAAATTTACAAGCAACTAATCGGTAAGATAACCAAAAATCAATAGAGTGTGTTTTTAAATCGGAAACTTGACAGAAAAGCAAAAAGTACTAAATATAATACCAAAAATAGCCTTCCGTATCATTGACATTATTGACGTAAAAGCCGTGTACTGTCGATAAGCTACAGCATGTACAAAGTTCTAAAAACCGTGTCGATACGCTACAACCTTAAATCATATTTAAAATCACATTTCTTTTTTATAATTTGCACACGCGTAAAAAGTAGGGGAGACCGGGGATAGTAGACTCAAAATTTGCTTATCTTTTATTTTTTAAAAAAAACGAAGAAAGATATCAAAACAAATCAAATGCCTTTTTATAAAACATCTTTTTGCTTTATAAAAAAAAATATGTCTTCTAAAATTAGCTAATTTTAAGACCCTATTTTCTTAATTTTACACAACGACCTTAAATGAGTCAAGTAACCCCAGAACCGGGGTCAGTTGGCTAATGGTATAGGGTCAGTTGACTATATTCTTATTTTCACCTTTTTGATAATAAAACTATAAAAAAATAGAATAACAAATCAATTTTATTTGAAACAAAAACTAAAAATAATGAGTTTCAAGAGTTCAAGAGACAGCTCAGCAATTCGGGGTGGAAGGATGTTCCAACTTTTTCTGCTTAAATTTTTTAACATATCTTTGCATGGTTTTGTAAGGAATCCCATGGTCATGAGCAACAGATTGTATACTCTTTCCTTTTCCAAGTATAAGGTGGCACGCGCGACTTATGTTCTTTATGTTACCAATTCAACAATTCAAAAACTCAATTCAATTATATCTTAATAACTTGTATTTTATTTAATATTTAATATTTATTTAACTTATAAATTATAATCAAGAACAAATTTAACTTTTCAAAAATTAAGATTAAGTACGAATTTAAATCTACTGGAAAACCAACGCACAGTCCAATTCAGCCGGTCGACAAGAATGATCTGCCTTTCTGAATAAATGAATGCTTCAGTATAGGCTGCGAAGCTGCGAATATAACAAAAGGAATAAGGAAAAACGATTCATCCGCAGTTTGCAGTTGCAGACAAAATTCATTAGAATTTTAATCGTACGTGACTTAATTGCTAGACAACAAAATAATAAAGTAACATTGTTGCACTGTGGTTTATGCCACGAGTGCTGACGATGCAACTGTTTATTTAAGCTTATTAATTAAATACAGTGTTGCACTGTTCTAATGCCATGAGTGCTGACGATGTAACTCGCGCTCCAAAACAGTTTGTTCGGTTGCGCCTCTTACTGTTCTCATGAGTTCTCATTTTCACCTAAAAAAATGAGTCAACTTACCCCGATCGGCCTGTCGGCACTCAATGATTTTTTTTCGGTAGTAGGAAAAAAAACCACAAAAAGCTACCAGCTGTGATGATCACGAATATGCACTCGCTCTCTATCCCAAAAAAAAAATTTGACTTAAACACGAAAACCGCAGCGAAAAAAGAAAACGAAAAGAAAACAAAAAAAATTACTCACGAAGGCAAAAATCTGTTTTTTCGCAATAAATCTCGAACGACGCCTGACTCTGACGAAAGACAATGGGAGACTAAGCAGGTAGCTGTGCTCGATGTCGCAGCTTGGTGTTTAAGCTGATCGCATTGTATATCGACCACAAGTAAAAAGGCGATATTTAAAACAAATGAAACACAATTATTAGAGTGGAAAAATTATATAAAAATCCACTATTATTAACTTTATTCCGCACATACGATGTGCTCTATCCAAGTACTTTCCAAAGACTGCATGTCGTTGGTTATTGCAACGACATGCATGATACATTTTTTAATACTTATTCATACTCTGCGAAGCACATCGCTAATCACCAACAAAAAAAGTATCGGTGATAGAATGCAACCTTGTCGTACCCCACCGCCTTCTCAAAATCGATGAACAGCAGGTGTAGTGGTGACCGGAATTCTACGCACTGTTCAATAATGATCAGCAGGGTGTTACTGTGGAGGAGGATCCAGTGCGGACACTAGCTTATTCGGCATCGAGTGTATCTTCCAGATATTCCTTAACTCGCTCAAGTACTACTTTGGCTATTACCTTTGTATTTGCAGGAAGAACGCAAATGCCCTCCAGTTTTCGCACTCCATAAGACTACCTTCTTTAGGGAGCTTGACAATCATTCCCTTCTTCCACTCGTGGGGGAAACTTTCTGCCTCCCAAGCGCTTCCTACAAGAGGATATAAAAGCTCTGCTGATGTCGTTGCAGCGGCACGCAGAAGCTCTGCGGTCATACCGACTTGTTGTTCTTCTACCAACAATACTTTCCGCTCCAGGTGTAAAAACATTTGTCACAGCTTTCCAATGTTCTTGGATGGTTGTCGGAAGTGAGCTGCTGATTGCTTCCACTCCTTGTTATACCTAGGCATTCGGATGATATTGCAGAGTCTTTGAACTGATGCAGTACGTAACTGGACACTAGCTACCATAAGCTGATGATCCCGTGCCATACCCATGTAGGCTCCTCGACTGTTTCGGACGTCTTAAATACAGCTCGTAAAAAGTTGGCTGATCGCCACATGGTTAATTTGGTTGGATGATTATTGCCTATCAAATGACACCCAGCTGACTTTGTGGCAGGTCTTATGCTGAAATGGTGCCTCCTATGACAAGGTGTTGCAGAAATCAACAAATCTTTCACCATTGTCATTTCGTTCGCCGTGGCCGTGCTTCCCAATCACATGTCTAAGTCCTTCATTGTCGTTCCATATCTTGGCATTCAAATCCCCCATCACGATGACGATATCTCCGTTCGGTGTTGTGTTGTATACCGCGCTTAGCTGATTCTAGTAGTTGCATCGATTACAATTATGAAATTGGATGGTTTGTCGATTAATTTTAACATTAACTCTTTATGTTCCGCTAAAGCTCGCTCCTGTAATTCTAACTGCCTTTGAGTAAGAAAATGGGCCGTTTCTAGTTTAGCCATTTTTTCTTTATGGCGTTCGGCACTTTCCTTACGGAAGTCTGCAATGGCTTCACTCGCGGTTATTCGGCGGCGTCTTGAAGTTGGGACAACTTGGGGATCCTCGCTGAATTTTTTCCGTATCCTGCAAAGGTGTTCCTAAAACCGGTACCGGAACATATAGTGATGATGATGCCACAACTGGTAGCCCAACACTGTGGCTTTTAACAAAAATCGCGTCCATTTCCTCGTAATATAAGAAATGAACCGGTACTCCACCACTATTGCCCGGTTTTTGTGCATCCTTGCATTTTTGATATGTTTGCTTTAATGATGCAAATTTCCATCTGCATTGCTGTTCGGTAAAATTAAAGTTTTTCTCCCGAAGAGTACAGGATATTTTTTTGTAAATCTGCGAGCTTCTCAGGCCCTGTTGAGTGGATTCGCCATGGTACGTCTTGTAAGCATCTATTAATGCTAAAATAGTGTTGCGATACCAGTTTACCTTTTCTGAAAAAAGAAAACATTTGGAATAATTTCATGTTAAAAGTACCTCAATGAATAAATAATTAATTCCCAGGGCCACCAACGGCACTCTCTACATTTTTATCTGGAAGCAATTCTTCGTTGATATTGCAACTCGTTTGCCTCATTTGCGCTAATATTCCCTCAGTTGTATGTACCATTTCCGATGTACCGTCTAAGAGCACAATAACTTTAAAAACTATAAAACTGTAAACACTTTTTTAAAACTTTAACTTTAAAAAAATAAAATAATTACTTACCATCATTAATAATACAAACTAAATTTTTTTCTTGAAAAAAATTATTTTCGGCATCACCAACGAATTGGTATAATTTTTCCATTTGCTTTGTCTTAAACACCAGATCACCACAACAACTAATAATAAAATGACAGATATGACATCAACTAACAACACTCGCGACTGTTAAAAATGTTACGCTGTGTCGACGACAACACAAAGTGAACACAAAGTTGTCACAACAAACTGTCACTGTTGTTGCTCAGTGAACACACATGTGTGGAAATATGTAACTTTTTGTTGCGCAGTGAGCTCAACCACATCTGGTGATGTTTATTTTTTATATAAATTTAAATACCTTTACAATACCTACAACGTCCTCTTCAATGAGGATACCTAAAGCGATAACAATGATGGAGGACTCTGTTTTCTCAATAATTGGTTTATATTGTTCGAATGGTTTTTGTGAGCGTTTGAGAATAACTTGAATATTACTACTTAGACTCAATTAACCCACCTCAAACTCAGAAATAACAGATGTATTTAAGGAATTTAGGTAATCATCAAGACGTTTTTCGAATTCTATCCAATGTAATGAATCCAACCACTTGTTGGTATTAATGCCAAACTTTCCACTTTGAAGCTTCTTTACCTAAATATCACAGACGACTATCATGTCGGAGGATTTCTGTTAAGAGAAAATAATTATTTTATTACCAATCTATGAAGTTGTATCTTACATAGCGAAGCGTCTCTATTTGGTTCGAGTTCATTGTTCGTCCGGAAAAAACAACACTTAATAAAAATTAAATAATCATATTAAGAACTGCAAAGAAGTTTGATGCCTCTAATTAATGTAAACAATAACAAACGTATCGGCAAACTTTAAAACGCGCAATGAAATACCCGGGAAGTAATAGGTCTGTTCCTGTACGCGAACTTTCATAACAATAGGTTTGTTTGTGTTGCGTAAAAAGAAAAAATTCTAACAGAGGATTTATAAATAAAACGACGAAAATTATGGTAATCCTCTTTTGACGACTCTAGTGCAACTGAGTCGATTTCTTTATTTTACTTCATATTTTCCATAATCTAGTAGTGCTGCCAAATTTTAATATATTATAAAAAAGTTTAAAAACTATAATAATTGGGATCTGGTCTGCGTGAACAGTTTGTGTAACATTTTATTAGTTTTATTTATTATAATTGAATTTTCAGAATTCTATATTTTTAATTATGTTTTCAGGAATGACAATAATGATCAGCGTTAATTCTATTGACGATAATAAAAAAAGTCCATTGACAATTTTAAGCTAGGTTTACATTAGATCTTAAGGCTAGTTCTTATTACACAGTTTTTTTTTTTTTTTTTTTTATTATATTTATGGACTTAACTATTAACAACTGTTGCAACATTTACCAGCCATACCTTTGTGGTGATTTGATAATACGACCACTGCGAGTTCGGGTAATGATTGTGGTCCATTATCACTTGCATCTAAATCATCACTTCCAGCTGTTTCATAGTCTGATACTGAGTTATTTTATCAAATTATCAAATTCGACCGAATGTTCCGATTCGTCCGCAACTACTAAGTCCATGGGATTTTCTTCCTGACCAATATTACTGTTGTTTTGTACAATACTTTCTTGGGCTGGCTCAATTCTTTGAATTTGCGGCAAATTATCCAAATACCCAGATTTCACATTTTCCTCAAACACTAAATCACTAGCATTAAAGTCTTCATTCTTAGTCTTAGCAATAAATCTACGATTACGCCTAAAGTGATTATCAAACGAATCCTTAATGATATATGATCTATTGTTTACAGTTTCGACGATTTTGCTATAATGCCATTGTTTTCCATTTTTCTTGAAAATAATCAAATCATCCACGTTCAATAAAGGCAGCGATCAGCGATCTTGCGCTCCGGTCATAATAGTATTTTTGTTTTTGTTTTTTCTTTTTAATTTTTTCTTGAACTATTTTCTCTGAAATTCTGTTTCTGACAAGAACGCGTTCCGATACCGGCAGTCCGGTTTTAATGAGTCGACCAAAGAACAATTCCGATGGCGAAACCCGCATACTTGAAATGGGTGTTGTATTGTACTCAAGGATTCGATACTGAAAAGTGTCAATTTCATTGGCTTCATAACATCGTTTAAGAATGTTCTTTGCGATTGCAACCCCTTTTTCCGCAAGTCCATTACTTTGAGCATATGTCGGACTGAATTTTTCAAATTCACTCGAATTAACACTTGATGATCGTCGGATAGCCAATTTTATTAAAAATCTTATAAATGGCGGTAATAAGATGACCAGACGTCTTTTTATTTACCGGAATTGCGACCAAATAATTTGAATACGCATCAAAAATTGATAAAAGATCACTACCAGCGTATTCAAATAAATCAATCGATACAATATTATACGGGTATACGGGTATACCATTTCGGATGTAATAACAAATTTTTTTTAGATTTTCATCCGATTCCAAAAGTTCCTTGTAATAGTCATAATTGTCCTTTGACACACAAACAGTTCTTGTGATACTGTGAATTACTTCGGATATTCCATTCAGTTCGGAAGTTTCATTTAATTGAGCACGTGAAAGGCAATCAGCCAATAGCATGTGTTTCCCCGGTTTGTATACGATTTTTGATTCCAGGATATTTCAGAAGCATCATAAACATTCTTTGTAGCCTAGGCGTTACATTGTCAATGTCACGCAAGTCTAGACTCTCTAGTGGCTTATGATCGCTTTCCACAATAAATCTGTGTCCATAAACGAGGTTATGGAAACGCTTGCATGCGAAAACCACAGCCAACAGCTCTTTTTCGATTTGTGCCCATCTTTGCTCACATTTGGTCAAAGTTCTCGAGGCATATGCCACTGGATAATCATTTTGCATCAAGCCCGAGCCAAGTCCATCTTTCGACGCATGAGTCTCAATAACAATAGCTTTGGCTGGATCGTATGGCTTTAGAACCGGATCCGAAGTAATAATTGTCTTGAGATTCACGATCATGTTTCTCATTCCATTCAAATGGTATCTTCTTTCCAGACAGTAATCGTAGCTCGGCTGTCATTTTCGACAGATTTGGCATGAATTTTGACAAATACTTGAACAGACCCAATAAACGCATTACACCATATTTGTCAGTTGGCTTTTTAATTTTGAGAATAGCCTCAATATGTTTTGGGTCTGGTTTAATTTTTCCTTTGTTAAAATATGACCCATGAATTTTACTTCTGCTTTACGATACTGAATTTTTCAGGATTAAATTTAACATTATTTATGCGTGCACGCTCAAGAACCGTTGCCAGAGTTTTATCGTGT
The DNA here is from genome assembly GCA_947095585.1 of Nephrocerus scutellatus. Taxonomy (NCBI): domain Eukaryota; kingdom Metazoa; phylum Arthropoda; class Insecta; order Diptera; family Pipunculidae; genus Nephrocerus; species Nephrocerus scutellatus. Next base: position 101,406,783 of record OX352763.1, on the reverse strand, counting down.
TCTTCTACATTAGAGGCTACTATTCCAATATCATCAAAATACACAAATACTCCCGGTATATCACCAAATATTTGAACCATACGTCTTTGAAAGATTTCTGGTGAAATATTCAAACCAAATGCTAACCTTTCAAATTTATAACGACCAAATGGTGTCATAAATGTTGTTAGTTCCGAACTTTTTTTATGCAATTGTGAATATTTCTTTGTTAACCATTTCCAATGTTAAATCATCTATGGTAGGAATCATCGCTGATCTTATTAGTGACTGTTAGACATCCATATTTTCTATAGGGGATTACACGTAAAAATAATATATACGATTTAGTTTTTCCTCAGTGGTGCCATCGCATCAGGGTTTGAATGGACGTAATATACTCTCTTTTTCTCGGCTATTCTGAGTTCGATTCCTGACGCGATCTGCTAGTTGTGTTGGAAATCAAAATGGGGGTAAAAAGAAACGGCGTAATTCTTCGCTGAAGTTGTCCCAGGTATTTAAAAATTCATTATTATTCCGATACCAGACTAGTGTGTTCCCTTTTAGAAGTTCAGGTAGGGTGCGGACTATACGGTTGAGTAATAACTGGCAGCATTCCGCTAGCTCTTCTACTCTTTCCAAGAATTCGAGTTGATTATTGTTGCCATCATCAAATCTCACATTCCATTTTCTAACCTTGTCCATCACTTCTGCGTCTGATGGATGAGGGTTTTGTTTTACTTGTGTAGGTTATAGTTGAAATGCTTGGTGGTTGTGCGGTTGTGGTCTTCGATTCTATGTTCGGTGGGTTGGTAAAGTATTTTTATTAATTTGTATATCTACTTATATTTGAATTCGGATTTTCATATTACATAATATAATTTTCTTATTAATGATATTACAGAGTGTTTCGCTTTATTTAAATTGTATACACTTTTGGTTAATGGATTTTGGTTAGAGCATATGAAATAAAACTATTTTTAATTCTTTAAGTTCTTTCAAAATGGATGTCTTATTGCATTATTTACAAGTATCAAGTGTCCTCTTGTCGTTGTTCGCCAACCCAAGTAAACTCGGATCAATGATATACTTGAGCGGGAGAAGGAGATAGGATTAACTCAAACTCAGTCTCAGTATAAACACTGACATTAGGATACAGTGTAGTATCGATAATTGATACTACATTCACAACAGGTTGCCGTTAGTGGCTGGTACTTGTGAGAAGGTAATCATTGAAACGCTTCGTGATTTTGTTGTGGTACATTCACAACAGGTTTCCGGTAGTGGCTGGTACTTGCGAGTAGGTAATCATTGAAACGCTTGGTGATTTTGTTGTGGTGGTCTTTGTTTCCAGAGTCGGTAGGATGTCGGCGGTGGTTCGTAATTCTATAGTGCACAGGTCCTCACATGATTTGTATTTTTTCAATTGTATTGTGTAGTTCGTCTACACTACCAGTGTGATCAATTCCACGACGATCCAACTCATTAATTAACTCTTCCTTCCGGAGTAAGTATACACCAGAAACACTTAGAGTACGTTCCTCGATTGACATTCAGTAGTTCGTAGTACTTAGGGTAAGTAATTGTAAACGATGTAAACATTCCCCGGTTGGTGCCCAAAATGTTCTTTTGTTTTGGTTTTTGTCCTTGCTAATTTTCTGTTCCTTAATTGTAGATGCGAATATTTAATTTTTCCGGTGTCGGTCGGTGAAGCGGCTGTAAAAGTCGTCACTGACCGGGCGCCAATTTGTAACGTAGTTGCTCGGGTGACACTTGCCGGTCACACAGGGTTCGTTCTTCCCATTACTTCCGTGCAATTAGTTATTGGCTGAAGATTTGATATTGTTTCTATACTTTTTAAAGAATCCTTTTGTTTTTTTTGTATCCTTATGTGCAAAAAGGTCTTTCTTGTTTGCTTTGACAACACATTTACGATACTTGCAATAGGCTTTTGATTCATTTGTTCATTTCATTTCATTTCCTTTTGTTTACCTGCACTGCAGGTAAACTATGTGCGTGTTGTGTATCCTACTGAATAAAGCGTAAATCATCACAGCAATATAAAAATGTAACGTGCTTGAAGTTATTATAAAAAAAATGTAGTTTTAACTCCGGCCAACTCGCCAGAGTGAGACTTAGAGATAAAAACACAAAACTTTTACCACAATGAAAAGTAGTGAACTTTATTGTATGTTCTATGATGGATGTAATTAAATCTGATCTTACAATTCTAATTTATAGAGAAACCTCGGTTGCCAAAGAATCATGCGTATTGCATATGGACTCCGAAAGCCAAGATGCAAAGCGCGTGTAGACTATTAAGTTATAAATAGATTTAAATGAACGAGTGGTCCAGCTACGATTTTGGCCACCTGAATAAACAAACGATTCTGCATCCGGAGCAGTATGCAAGACTACGCGAGAAATTAATTAGGGTTTTATTCTATATTGTCCATAGGCAACGTGTAGTATGCGCAGCTGCAGAGTCATAAACTTTGGAATGTTAATAGATCATGAATTAAGTATAAAGTACATTACTTACGCATGGTGTAGCTTACTGAATAAAGCGTAAATCATCACAGCAATATTCGTTGAGTTACACCAAATATATATATGAAAAAAAAGCCAAAATGGTTTTCTTTTCTTTCTGGCGTATGAGGTGGAAGAGGAGAATTTACTACTAGTTCAAAAGTTTCTTTCTCATTTCTTTGGATTCTTCCTGCCCCTTTTACCTGCCCTCGTGTATTAATTGGCTGGGAATTTTAATGCGTTATTGCCGTACTGCACTTACGTTTTCATGTAACGTTCGACTTCCCTTTACATGTACAGAAATAAGTAAGACAACAAATTATTAGATATACCGGGTAACTGACACGAAGTGTTACCAACTTTAGACTGTCATTGCTGTCAAACCAGTGATGACAGAGCGCTCAAATTTACACTAATGACAGTTCATTCCATTGTTTACAAGCGCACAAAAGCATTTTAGGGGGGAAATATTCAGAAAAAGTTATCCGTAATGGAATTCAAGCGTAATAGTGTGATTGCTCTATATTTGGCTGGAAAACCACAACCGCAGATTGTTAACCAGTTAAAACATCTGCATGTGAATAAAATGTTTGTGTATCGTACCATAAATCGTTATAACGACACTGGCAGCATTGCAAAACGCCATGGTGGTGAACCGAAACGCACTGCAACATCGCCGGATATCATTCGGAAGGTGAAGGCCAAATTGGATCGGAATCCGCGCCGTAGCGGCAGAAAAATGGCTCGTGAGGCGAACATTTCGCTCGAACGGATGCAGCACAGAAAGAAAGATGCCGAATTTGGTTTTCTCCGATGAGTCACCGTTCGTTATTGAGCAATATGTGAACAAGCAAAACGACCGGATTTACTTGCCCGGCCGTTCTACTGAAAATTTGGACCAACCTCGAAACCAAGTGCCGCCGATGGTGATGGTTTGGGTCGCCGTTCGTTTTTTCGGACCGTGGCATCAAGATAAATGCTCAAATTTATCGGGATCATGTTTTGGAGGGAGCGTTGAAGCCTTGGGACAAAAAAAAATACCAAAGTGTCGATCATCTCAAGCAAGCGCTTCGCCGGAAATGGGCCAAAATACCGCAGAGCCACTTTCGTGCTGCATGCAGTAGCTTTGTCGGCCGTTTGAAGGCCATAATCACGGCTAAGGGTGGCCAAATCGAAAACTGCTAATGCATTGAATTGAATTGTTTTCGCCATTTTGCTTAAGAATGGAGTAATGGCGGAGACGAAATTTTCTGATGAAATAATTGTTCGAAGATCACGTTGGACATCATCGTTAGCTTGCAGTTCTCTTCCAAAATTTAGATAAGTTACATTAGTTATTTACATCATAAATTTGAATTTCTGTTTCATTTATGATACCTTCCGAATAGACACTATATGAAAGATCTTTTCGCCAATTAATTTTGACAAATCTTTTGCCAGACCAGATGAGCTGGGCTCACGTAGGTATATTGGTGCAGGCTAAACATTTTGTTTTAGCGCTATATTTCTTTACTTCTTGGATGTCGGAAAGCAATTCAAACCGGTTTTAATTTAAGGGAGTGGAATCTGGATTTTTGCAGGACTGTTGATTTTTTAATGGCCGCCGTGGCTCAGTGGATAAGTGCAGTCGAATCCCAGTAACACTAAAGTATTTTTCACGGTGTCCCACGCTTCGCGAATGTCGGATAAACGTCCGATAGTAATAACTTCTCATGGAAAGCTTCTCAATTCGGATACGGCATTAAATTGTAGGTCCGGTCCCTTCCATTTGTGTGCAAAAAGCTAGGCCTTGGACCGCAACGATCTGTCGCGCCGAATATTATTATTATTACTGATTTTTGAAGTTTGCGGGCTTCTTTTGCGTTTGTTTATCGTTCTGTAACAGTCAAAACCAGTTTGCACTGTCGACATTGAGGGCTTAGTGTTATATTTGGGTGAGTTTTTTTTTTTTTTTTTGAGTACCCGAAGGTCTACCATAATTTTCCTCGTTTCTTGTACTTGAGTTTGCTATTCCTTTACAATTATTTTTAGGTGGAGTACCCATATTGAAGTATAGTTTTAGGAGATCTCAATAAAAATTTGTTTTCCTAGATGTTAGTTAGTACATAAACCACTCAAAGAGCTTTTACTAATTAGCAAATGGGCAAATTCCACTATCTTAGAAATGTCAAAGACCAACGTATAGTAAGTGATTTTGACAAAGGTGATTTCTACCTTCCTTATAGCAGACAATTGTAAAGAACTTTTACCTGGATTAACTAGATTCGAGCGACCCACGATGTCGGGTCAAATTACTATCCTACGCACTGGTTTATTTGCAAGATTTTTTCGTTTGTTTAGAACTTGGAATTTTATACTTTTATATAGCACTGAGATAAACACTGACTGCTCACTAGGAAACGGCGTTGTCAACTATAACATTGCATTGTCAAGGGGACTACAAAATTTAAACTCAATTTGACAACGGGAAGTTGATAAAAATCGACTTGCAAGATTTGTGCTAAACGGACAAAGCAAGGTAAATAAAAGCTTTTAATAAAAAATACAAAAATGTTTTTATATCAAAATATTTTCTTATCATTATTGCTTATTTCAAAAAATAATTTACTTTTTTTTTCACTTGACTTAAATTTATCAATATTCAACTATAAATGTAACCATACCCACAAAACAACCCCAAGCGTAAAGCAACGCTGCACACAGAGCACAGTCGTTGTGGTATGGTATGATCTGATGCCGCTAATGACATGATTATTTAAAAAAAAATGACCCCGCTGACCGATCACTGCTAAATTTTAATAGAAAGTGTTGTCACCGCCAATACACATGTGTGCAAAGTTTCGATAAAAAATCGGGCTTTGGCAAGTGGATTAACAATTGATCGCAAGATTCAACGACAGACATACGGACACAACCACGCGAATTAATAACGAGAATTTAATAGAACAAATGTAATCAAAACAAAACGTCAAAGCGTCATCATTAATGTTAACTTCATATTTATCTGCAACAACATATTTTTCAAAAATTCACTTAAGTATTTATATTAAATATTTTTAGTTAAAATTCATAATGAATTTCTTTTCGTGCTGCTTACTTCAATTTTTTTTTCAATTATAAATATTTTTGGTCCAATTTGATTTTTAAACCTTTGTTTTATTGAAACATTGTTAATTCATTTAAGTTGCAGAAAACCTTGATATTTGAACGATTCACCATATTCCATATCTTCGGTGACTTGGTTATAGTCTATTGGGCACCTTTCTTTTACATGTCCTCTTACTAGGTGGATCACTTTCTCCATGCATTTCTCCAATCCATATCCGGCTTGGATATCTCTTCTGAAGCTGCGGACTTCTTACATTCGATGAAATTTTTCTCTTTTGTTGGTGTAGAGTTTTAAATTATCGACAAATAAAAGTTGGTAAAATGCGTAAACGGTAAAAGTCGAAAGTCTCAGTTTATTTTGGACAGCAGTCTGCTAAGTGCGTGGGGGGGAGGGCTTGAGTCCCAAACAAAACCAAGGAGGGCTGAGAGCGTCTCCTTGAAAGATTGCTCGACGATACATTTTTGCCATGACCCGGTTTCCATCAGCGGCTTTAAGCAGGTTGCTATAAAAGGATCTATATTGAATATAAGGTAGTTATGAGACATAGAATTAAGCTTGAAGCGATCTTCTCCGTTTTTACACTGCTTGGCAATGTGCCCAAATTCCAGGCATTTGAAGCACTTTTTGAGGAGTGTCCGTTCGCGGACGGATGCGACACACGACCCACCCGATTTTTATTTTCTTTGTTTCCGTTGCGAAATATCTGCGCATAGAATATTTCGCCCTTCGCTTCTATGACTATGACGTCAGGTCTTGCCTTTCTTACAATTTGCTTTTGTTTTATGGTGGCCTTCTTGTCAGTTGCGTCTGGCTTTACTTTACTTTTATCCATTCCCCTTCTCCAGTTTTTTTAGCATTTTTAATACCCTTTTCCTGGGTTTTTACTGCAGTCGCTATTACTTTTTCCATAGGTTTGCATGACGACTGGCGTTGCTCTTGCCTCCGCTTTGGATTTGGCGTTTCGCTGTGGTTAGGCTGCTTCCTTTTTTGCTCTATTGAAGCTTTGAGCCAGGGAGAGGTTTGAGATGAGGTGTGATTTACCATCTTCTCCTTAGTCTTCTTGTTGTTAACGTAGATAGCCGATAACTCATAGAGGTTTTTAATGCTATCAATAGCATCCCTCATGGCGTGATGGAAAGAACGTCTTTTTCTGTCATCCAACATTTCTACCAGTCCCTTGATCTGCTCTCCTAATTTATGGAAGTCGGATTTGCTGGCGCTGCCTTCCTTTGTCACCTTTCTTGTTTCCGGTGATTCGCGCCTTTGTGACGTTTGGGCCACTGGTGATCTCGCCATCTTCGAACTCCTTTTAAAATAATTCACATTCTCCTCTCCTACAACTCCTTCTACTTCTTCTCCTACTCCTCTTAAATTCTGGGAATTCATTGTAAATTGGGTCCCCACTCAAAGCCGATGTCAATGCTCGGGTGTGTAGTCACCTATGGATCCCATGGTTATTTATGCAAGCAGTGAGGCCATGCGGCGGGGGTTGACACGAGCCCTTATGAAGTCTTGTGTTCAGAGCCAGATCAGTGTTAGTCAGGAATTTTCATCTCTACCTACACCACTAACTTAATAGTGACGAAGCATTGAGCGTACTTTCAGTCCTGCCAGGGTTTTAACGGGACGGGGGCGTTGGTAGCATTAGCCTCAAAGCCATTTCAGCAAGATTTCACTCTCGCCTACTCAGGTAACAGAATACCACAGGCGTCGGCCCACAAGTCGACAAATTAAAATGTTGCTTCCAGTATGTCATAATTAAGGCCTTACTGGGCTCAGTCTTAATGCATTCGTTGACCGCGGCTTTTCCTCCGGGCGGGTTGGAAGTTATACCGCTCCTACTCTCGGTCGTCAGAGCCTCGGCGAGCAGGTTTTTCCAAGCAAGAGAGGTTGACATTTACTTCATCTCCGCCGTAACCCTGGCTAGGGCTCTTCACATGGTACTATCATCCGGGGCAGGTGAACCAAGGTTTGTTGACGTGGTTTTACTTCCCGGACTAGGGTCCGTGGGGTTGTCAGACCTAACACTCTACTTCAAGAGTGCCCTTGCGGTCGTATCTGTTCGTTGTGTCTTTGTTTATTCGTCCGTCGGTGCTTATCTGTGTTTGTCTCTTTATGTCCGCATCCCACATCCGGCTATCCTGACCTTTCGTTCAACTCAAACGAGGCACCCTTTTTTTTATGAAAACGGTTGTATAATTCCTTCTTATTTGCTTATTTGCTGGCATTACCTATCTGGCCTCGACATACACCTAGGTGCTTGCCAAATAGGAACTTCGTCTTTGAGCACTAGCTTCATTTCGACTGGAGTGGTTTTATTCCGTTTGGGCGAGTACTAGCTAATAATTTCCCCGTTCTTCGACATTCAAATGCTGGAGGTCGACTGTCAGATTATTTCAAAATTCGCCCTCATATGCCGACATGCAAATATTATGAAACACCTTGCTTAACTCGAACATATCTTCGTCTTCTTCCCTACCTTTTTTAGTTTTCCGATAGGATGTTGTTCTCTGTTTCAACAAATTTAACCGATACACCAGTGTCTATTAGGGCTCTATCCGAAAAACCCCATTCTACCTTATGTTCCATTGATCTCTTCTTTCTTTTAAACAGAACACCCTTTTCTTGACTTATCCACTGCTCGCAAGACGTCGCTCCCTATAACTGCCGCATACGACACGTCTACCTCACGGAGTACGTGGAAAGTCATGTTCAACTCGCACCCGTCTACATTTACCTTCAAGGTAAAACTTCCTTTTGTCATAACTTCTTTCTGACCAATACCATGCAGTTTAATTTCCGAAGGATTTAATTCAATGTAACCCATCAAAAGCAAGAAATCGTGTCTAACACAGATCGCTACCTGTAGCAAGGAGTGCGGAAAGATTTCCTAATTATATATTCTTGAAAACGCATCTAGAGCCGGTTGCAAAACATACTCTAGCTTTTAACTCAGAAGGGGTATTCGCTTTTGTTGTTTCAATTTGCACATTGTTTCTTTTTTCTGTCTTTGCATTAGGCTGACCTGATCTACATTCAAATGCTCGATGACCTGGTTGTCCAAGTGTGAAGCATTAAAATACATTAAACTGACAATCTCTAAACAGATGAGAGTTGCTGCCACATTTGGAACAATTTTTGTTTTCTACCCTTACCTGCACTCGAGAACTGGTAGAAGGCTGTAGATTTCCCCGGAAGTATGATGACTTTTGGCAGGATCTATTCACCTTCTCATACAATTTGATTTTTGTTCTTTTAGCTCTGCGATTGATTTAGCCTGGTACAAGTATATTTTATTTTGCCTAGAATCGGGCACCCCTTCAGCGAAATATTCATCGAAGCTTTCATCGTCCAATGCAATTGGTTTAGCAATTTCTATTAATGCATATAAATATTCTTGGCTTGCCTCGGTTGGCTTCTTTCGACGAACCTTCAATTGCCTGTGCAGCGTGCACTTTTGCCGCTGAAAGCCTTGCTTGCTTGAAAATTTTGAAAAGTGCAATACTCACTCGATGTATTTTTCAACAAATTTTATATTTTGTTCTGTTTAGGGATAAAACGGAAAGGGATAAAAAAAAATACAAAAATTATAAATTTTAATTTAAATTCTCTAATCAGATATACAAATTTTTTTTTTTGATGTATGGGAGGAGTGTCTGGATCTGTGACTGCAGTTAAGGGGGAGTGCTCCTTGCTCCCCTTCTAGGGTCACTAGTAGTTATTGACAATCTTCTAGTCGATCTTTACAGATCGGGCTAGATTGCCATTGGTTATGCGGACGATTTTGTTGATTTTTAATAACAATCGCCTTTGGAATTTTGAAATGGATCGGACACAAATATATGTAGAGTTGGACAATAAGCGAATTATGTTTCTTTTATCAAATACAAACCAATGGCTTTCAAACTCAGCAATTAAATATTTACACAAGCAAAAAACTGCTACGGCACACAGCTGGATAACAACTTTTTTGATTAATAGAGGTTGCGAAACTCCATTCCTACAATCGGCCATCCTGTATTCGCTCGGTCTCCAGCGGTTCTTCGTCTTCTGATCCACTTTGTAGTTGATGATTTCATATTGTCGGCACTTTTTAGTCTTTGCCGCGGCCCCTTACCATCTGCGACTTTTCGAACGGTACATCGATTATGATGACCAACCCTGAAAACTTCATACGGTCCAAAAAATTTGGGACACAGTTTCTGACAAACACCGAACTGAGTTTTTCTTACTGCTACCTTGTATGATTTTGCCGCTTTTATTTTTTTGTTGTAGGTGTTTCTATTCTATTCTATTTTCTTGCTGGATTTTCTCAATTTGTTGTTTTGCCTCGCAACCTAATTGGTCCCGCTCTTAATCGAATCTGTCTAAATTTTCTAATTGAGGGCTTTCCAAAGTATACTTGTTGATCTGATTATTTTTGTAAGACCTTGGCTGATGATAAGGTTTTTGTGGGATATAGCCAAACATATTTAGAAAACCCGTCTATAACCGAAAATATATATATATGTAAGATCCATTGGTCCTATGTGATCTACATGGAAAGTCTGCAGCTGCTTGTCACTTTTGTCAAAAGGTTCCAAGAACCCTTCTTCATTGCCAGTTTTTTTGTTTGTCAAAATGCATTTTATACAATTAGTTATTACTTTTTGAATTTTTTCTTCGCTTTCGGTATGTAAAAAGCGGATTCTAGGCCTATTCTACTAACACAATTCCACTTGGCACACTTCCACTTGGCACACTTTTTGATAATCAAACACATTTAGGGTAGTTATTTGCGCGCGCGAATCGTGCCAATAGAATTGTGTCCAGTGGAATTGTGTCTAGTGGAATCGGCCGGTTACCAAAAATCTGTACTAATTGCATATTCAGTTTTTTTGACTCCAAAGTGACCTTCGTCATGAATTTGAATTATTTGATTTTCCATCTTTTTTGGGACTACGACCAATGTCCGGCCATCTTGCTGTTTGCATATGATCATCATCATTTTTGGCTCTACAACCGGGGTCCAGTCCTGGCCTCCCGCAAAAAGTCTCTCCACCGGTCCCGATTTCGAGCCGATGTCATCCAGTTTGGCATCCCTAAACTCTGGGCGTCCTGGTCTGCGCCATCCTTCCAGCGTAGGCTGGGTCGGCCTCGCTGTCGTGTTCCATAAATTCTATCGCAAATGACTTTCCGAGCAGGATCCTCTTCGCTTATGCGAGCTAGGTGTCCTGCCCACCGGAGCCTACCGAGCTTAATTTTCTTCACGATGACGACATCGCGGTAACGCTCGTACATTTCATCATTAATGAGTCTCCGGAATCGTCCTTCCTTACATACGGGACAACAATTCTCTGTAAGACTTTTCTCTCGAACGCGGCTAAGAGGTCAGAATGCTTTTTGCTAAGCACCCAAGTCTCGGATCCATATTTAAGTACTGGTATGACCACTGTCTTATATATCAGCAGCTTGGATGTTATGGTTAAGTTCCTGTATTTGAAGAGTCTTGACAGACTATAGTAGGCTTTGCTGGCTTTAAGCAACCGTGCGCGTATTTCTAGTTCCATGCTGTTATCGGCTACTACAGTTGACCCGAGATAGTTAAAGGATTGCACTACTTCAAATTCGCGCTCCACTATTTGAATTGAGTGACCAATGTTGGATCTTCTACTCGCAGACGTGGCCACCATTTACTTTGTTTTGCTCTCATTTATGTGCAGCCCCATATTTCGTGCCGCTTCCTCTTATCTAAATGAAAGCTTCCTGTACAGCTCTTTGGTTTCTACCAACGATGTCAATATCGTCTGCGTAAGCCAGTATCTGAATGGACGTAGAGGATTGTTCCTCTCGCCGATAAGTCAGAGTCTCGGATCACTTTCTCCAACGCCAGGTTGAAGAGGACGCAGTCCACTCCATCCCCTTGTCGGAGCCCGTTAAGGATGTTGAATGGGCTTGATAGTGATCCGGATATTTTTACTTGGCTTATAAAATTGGTCATGGTCAACCTACGTAGTCGTGTCAGTTTATTTGGGATGCCGAATTCTTTCATGGCTTTATAAAGTTCTACTCTGGCTATGCTATCAAAGGCGGCTTTAATGTCCATAAAAAGATGGTGTAGTGAGTTTTGAAAGCATTACCTGCCTAAGGGTGTAAATCTGATCAGTTGTTGATTTGCCTGGGATGAAGCCACACTGGTGTGGACCAATGATGACTTTAGCGTATGGGGCTATACCGTCTTGCTGGATAGAGGAGAAGGAGGAGATACCACGATAATTGCTGCATTTTGTGATATCTCCCTTCTCATGTATGGGGCCCAGGATGCCTCTTCGCCAGTCTTCTGGCATAGCTTCTTCCTCCCATACTTGCACTATTGTTGTAATGTGGGGCCTCCTATTTTTATCAGTCCCGCTGGGATCCCAGATCCTGGGACCTTATTATTTCTGATTTATCGCTCTGCTAACTTCGTCTATGCTTGGTGGCGGCAGCATAGTATGATCTTCAGTCATTGGTGGAGCCTCCAATTCCTTAGTTAACTGGCCATTTAGCAACTCGTGAAAGTGCTCTTCCCATCGCTCTAAGATGCCTTTAAGATCGGCGATCAGATTACCCTCTTTGTCTTTGCAGTATGTGCAACGCGGTGTATATTGCGTCATACCGCGGACTCTTTGGTAGAACTTCCTTGCCTGGTGCGGTCCTTGCTCACTGTACTGTTCTAGTTCACGGACGAGATTCTTCTCCCAGGCTACTTTCTTTCGCCGGTGAACTGTTTTTTCATATCTTCTGAGCTCTTTATATTCATCTTCGCGTGCCCGCGTTCTATGAGATTGTTGCATTGCTCGGTACGCAACATTCTTCCGTTTGTCCTCTAGCTGCCTTGTTGTTAATTGACATATTGAATCATCCATAAAAAGAAATTGAATCATTTTCAAAATAGTAATTTCCAAAAAAAAAAAATACTTTTTACATCTCCAGACTTTCGATAGCATTCCGAAGGCAGCCCTTGCTTTCCTGATTTTGCTACACACATACAGTTTGGTGCCACCGCGTTCATTCAGTTTTCTACACAACACTAATTAACTAATGTCCATGGAAATGTATTTTTTTCTGATTAACAGAGGTTGCGAAACTCCATTCCTACAGATATACTTATTTTATGTTGTATGAATACTCTAAATCTAGAGTCTGGAATGAGAGCGCAATCTGAAGAAGTCACGCTTAAACAGTTAGTAGTACTCGTACGTATATTATTCAATAAATGATCTTTGTCTTATGGTCGACGTAGGCAATAACTTTGAAATCTATTTTTGATTCGATGTAGAACACTTAAACATTTTATTATTGTTAACTATACTCTAATTTCTAATATCTGTATATATCGGTATTAAATTAGAAAATTGAACGCTTTCGATTAATTGATACATTTTCACGGACTTGCCCATAGTTATCGAACAACTGTCCTTTTGCCGGTATCGGTCGCAGTACAAATAGATACGCCTTAGTTCCCTTGTAAACGCGCAACGTATTTGGAGCACACGAATGATTCAGCAAACTGAGAAATGCAGAGGCACCAGAAGAACGTGCTTTTTGTCTTTGGTTGCATTATTCGGTTGTTCGACAACATCGATTGCTTGCATATTGGAAGATGATGTCTGCAGATGTCGACAGAGAAGTTCGCGAAAGAAGCTTTCACCTTTAACACCGCCAAGGAATTTCTTTAGGGGGGTGTATGCTTAACTAAGAAATGCTCGAGCACAGCACATTGTTGTGACCATACAGAATCCCCCAAGCATGTGCCACGCTTATTTCCGTATTCATTCCTCAACCATGTGCCATGCACATTTCCTTATTTTTTCTAATCCCTAATGTTTCATTATATATAATGTAACATTACACATTTTTTCCAATAACCGAATATCCTAAATCGAATACCGACGACCACCCGCGGCGTCGACCCATACCAATTGGGAATTTCAATTGTCCATTGTTTTTTCACAGTCGTTAGTACGAACAAGCGACTGCAAGAAAGATCATGTAGATACAATATGTACACAGGCAGGTCTGCAGAGCGGTCCCGCATGACCTGCATTAAGAAACGAAGGCATGTAGGAAGAAATGGTACGATGGACGCAGCAGCCCGATTTAAATATATAATAAGGCAAGTCGCCTTACAGCTAGAAGTTTCGATAGTTATTAAATATGTAAATAAAGTAATTTTGCACCATTGCACGACACAACACAACAGTATTAAAGTATCGAGGAGTTTTCATGTGATAAATGATATTTGATAAATCATAATAACTGGTTAATAAACTACGAATTTCTTTTTCTGATCCAACAACCTACAACAGATCGCTGAATTAAGCCTACAACACTTCGCGACTCCTGATTTGTGACATGACCATGAATCGCACGATAATGCTCGCGGCGCGTGAAATTACCGTAATCCTAATCAAATGTGGAACAATTTTGATTTTTCCGATCAGCACAAAAAGCCATTAGCTGTCCGATTTTCGGAAATAATTCCAAAGCAGATAGGCACACACGCAGCGCAATACCATAGATAAGATTAATAAACAAAGTCAATAATCGGGCATTCAGGTTTGTGAAATGTCTCATTGGCAATGGTGCGACACTTTTCCAAGCAAAACATCGCATTGGTGCAAAATTCGCATGGAATCAACGTTAGGTAATTCTTTTGTTTGCATGTGGCACAACGAATGTATCGCATTGCCAGTAGAAGTGTTGTGCCAAAAAGGCTCTTCACTGGCAATCATATCGCCAACGTCTAGATCACGTTTTATGCATATAAATCTTTCGGCATCCTTACTCGATCGCAATTCCAGACAATCGGCAATATTCGGCACTGTAGCATGATGCTCATCGAACATAGCTAATTCTAACGGTTGGTCATCGTGTGCTAGTGCGGAAAGTAACTGGCAGCATTGCTCTTCTCTCTTATCAAGCTTATGCCGGAGCTGTACAAGAAAGTTCCCCGCTTCCCAGGCAAGCTTCATATTTTCCATACACTCGCGATAGAACTTAAATTCAAACAGCACTGCAGAACGATCGGCATAACCGATGGATATATCTTCAGAACGCTTTTCCGAATAGCAAATACTTTTGTTGTACAGTTCAAGAGCTTAAAAATAATCTTCATTCTTTAGTGAGAATTGCTTATTGTCAAGGATTTGAAATTCTAATGACTTTTCGCTGTATTTTTCATTTCGTAGTTTGCCCGATAGTTCGATCGCTTTCATGTATCTCAAATCGATTAGAACGTTCTTAATAAAATTCACTTTGGCTTCAATCTGAATAAGTGAGATTTTTGAATTAATTCTTACTTATATCGAAGATATTCATTGTGATATTACGAGGGGTAATACGAGTATTTTAAAATTTTGCGTCACTAATCACATATTGCCGGGCCACTTGTATCTGCGATTGAATTCACGAATTTATTTTATTCTTAAATGTAAGCCGGTATTTGTTTTTCTTTTTCTTTATTCGATCGATGTCTTGAGCCGATTTACAACCACAAATTAAATAAAAATAAATCGAAGACGTAAGCACGAATAAAAACTGAGTCAAAGAACTTCAATTTCGTTAATTTTACAAAGTCCCGTTAGTTCTGAGACTCGAACACGGAAAAGAAAAAGGAGAGCTTAGAACGTTCGCAAGCTATCTTGCTCTAGCATACGAGCGACTTTAATAATCAATTAAATAAATAAATCTCAAAAGAATTAAGGGCGCTCTCACAATGCAGAAACTTATTCGGGATTTACACGATTCATCGAATTTTTTAATTCGCTTTCAATCGCTAATTGGCTTTATGAGTATAAATATAAGTAGAGTTGTCACATATAAGTATTAAATACGTACAGTGCTAATTATGAGTTCGTATTTTTTCAGTATTTGAAAAAATATTTTAAAAAATTAACTAAAAAACGTTTTTCACCTTTTAATAGTTTTGGACCAAAAATATTTAAAAGTGAATCTTTGGAAAAAATAAATACGAAGTTAGCATTAATTATGACGCATAACATTTTTGTTTTGATATAACGTTATTTGTTAAATTATCTGTATTAACTTCGCGTCGGCAAGTAACTGCTTGTCTGTCTGTCGATGGCTGGCTGTTGAAATCTTGCGATCAATTTGTAACCCACTCTCCAACACCCAATTCTATTGAAACGTTGCACACATGTGTATTTCCGGTGACAACACTTACTATTAAAATTTGGCAGTAATCGGGCAGCGAGATCGAGGGGCTCCCATACAATTTTTTTTCAATCACATACACGTAAGCATCTCAAATACACATGTGTATCTCTGGTACACATGTGTATCTCATACACGCATCTCACATACTCATCTCACAAACACATCTCACATACACATGTGTATCTCCGGTACACTTGTGTATCTCACATACACATCTCACATACACGTACGCATCTCAAATACACATGTGTATCTCCGGTACACATGTGTATCTCATATACGCATCTCACAAACACATCTCCGGTACACATGTGTATCTCACATACACGTAAGCATCTCAAATACAAATGTGTATCTCACAACGTACGCATCTCAAATACACATGTGTATCTCCGGTACACATGTGTATCTCATATACGCATCTCACAAACACATCTCCGGTACACATGTGTATCTCACATACACATCTCACATACACGTAAGCATCTCAAATACAAATGTGTATCTCACATACGCATCTCACATACACATCTCACATACACGTACGCATACACAAACACATGTGTATCTAACATACACGTGTTTTTTTTTAAGGCTATGCCAAAGGTGGGGAATCTTCCTAGATACCAGTAGAGCTTACAGGGGTACTAGCATGCACGATTCGTAAACCTGAATGTTCGTACCAGGAATTACGCATACGTACTAAACCCTCCTTACACACTTCTACCACTCTCCCCGCGGGACTGCCGTTAAGTAGTACATCACGGGGCTGGTTATCAGATTACTCTATGCCTTCTGCATCTTCTGCTGCTGCTGATCGCCTTATATTTTCGATTCTTCGCAGCTCGTTTTGCACATTCGTTACGAATACACACACTTCTCTCCACTTATCCTCAGATCTCAGCATTTCTTCTAAAATTACCTGTGGACTTAGCAGGTTGCTTCTCCATTCTCTGAAGCGTCTGCAATGGAAAATCGCATGCTCTGTGGCTTCTTCCATGTCCGGACAATGTGGGCAAAAAGGTGAGCTATCGTGTCCAAATCGATAAAGATATTTTCGATAGCCGCCATGGCCTGACAGAAACTGCGTAAAATGGTAATTGCAGTTACCGTGAGATCGGTTTGTCCAATTCTCGATGTTCGGGATCAGCTTGTAGGTCCATCTTCCTTTCAAACTTATGTCCCACCGGGCTTGCCATACTGCCATTAAGGTGGCCTTTTCTTCCTCTTTGATCATTTTGATTGATCGTTGGTCCTGTTGCGATAAGGCTCTTCTATTGTAGATCCTAAGCATTTCATCTGCTAGGATATCTACTGGAACTATTCCTGCTATAACCAGAGCTGCATCATCCGATATCTTTCGGAAACCGCTGATCGTCCTCAGTGCACTAAGTCTGTATGTAGACGATATGTGTTTTAAAACGGAGCCAACTGTCCATCATTACTCCTAGGTATTTGACAGAATCCTTTGATCTGATGGTCTGATTACCAACCCGTATACTTATGTATTCCATCTTTTTCCGGCTGGTAATCAAGACTGCTTCCGTTTTGTGTTCGGCTAACTCCAGACCGGCAGATACTAGCCAGTCCTTGATTTGGACGACTGCTTCGTTCGTGGCTGACTCTATTTCAGATAGAAGGGGGCCCAGCACCGACCCTTGTGGGACTCCTGCGGAGACGTTATAGTACTTTACACCCTCATTGGTTTTGTACCTTAGCCTTCTATTGCTTAAGTAGCTTGAAACTATCTTCCGTAAGAAATACGGTGCCTCAATTCTAGCGAGTGATCTTCTTATTGAGGATCAATTTGCGGAGTTAAAGGCGTTTTTTATGTCCAGTGTCACTACTGCACAATACTCCTTTGTGCCCCATCGACACCTTTCTCCTTCTATCGCTTTCTTTGCTACATTGACCACAGCTTTTATGGCGTCGACGGTCGAGCGCGATTTTCGAAACCCGAACTGATGATCTGACAGTGCTCCTTTATCATCTGCTATATTAAGCAATCTGCCACATATGTTCCGCTATAGTATCTTTCCCATTGTATCGAGTAGGCATATAGGGCGGTAAGACGATGGTTCCCCTAATTTTGGGCGTTGGACAGGGTTTCTTTCTTTGATTTCAATTACAATCGCCTGGTGGTCGCTGTGCGTGTATTCTTCGCTGACCCGCCATTTTATGTTTCGCAATAGGGAGCTGCTTACAAAGGTAATGTCGATGATCGATCCCATTCCTGCTTTG